>CM070505.1:33323802-33923802 GCA_036346375.1 Guadua angustifolia
TCATAGCTATTTGTTTCTTGCCGATAGCTTTGTCTTCATCTTTTAGGGTTTTTACTGCTCGTTTGCACTCTATCGACGTAAAACTTCACTTGTTTGATCAAAAGTGCTAGGCCTCACATTGATCGGAATGAGTCCTATCTTGTTTATGCATATAAAATCGCAATCATCCAAACCTTTCCCGATATACACTCAGCTTCTTCATGCTGCCAATTCACATCTGAACTAGCCATAGCAATGTGAGCCGATGTATCAGCTTGCATGACCTCAACTTCATCCCCGTTCCATTGAACGAGTAATTGGTGCATAGTCGATGGTATGCAGCAATTGACATGAATCCAATCTCGCCCAAGCAAGACACTGTAATTGCCTTTGGCATTAACTACAAAAAAGGCAGTCGATAATGTTTTGCTGTCGACAGTCAATTCTGTTATGATGACACCCCTGGCTTCAGTGGGATCACCTGTGAAATCATTTAAAACCATGTTAGTTTTAAGTATTCATTAGACATACCTAGCTTCTTGTAGGTGGTGTTTGGTATCAATTTAATTGTTGCCCTATCATCAACAAGCATTCTCGATATCAACTTGTCGTTAATATGCCCTTTCAAGTATAACGGCTGAGCGAACATTTCTTTAGCTGATTTAGTTTTTATTTTGAATTCGGCTAGTAAGGTGAACACCGTGTTGATATCCATTGGAGGAGTGTTGTCCCGAATCATAGGTGAATCTAGATCATCGGCTAAATCAAATTCTTCTTCAACCGGCTCTTTCTTCCTCCACTCTTTTTTAACAAATTTAATCAGATGAGGCTCATTGAAAGCTTGATCCTCTATTTCTCTTGCTTGGCCTCTCTGATCTCCTGAGTCCTCAATCTCTGTAGTCGTCTGTGTTGTGATCGACTGAGGCTAGGAAGACACCACCTTGGCTTCGGTTCAATCGGCTTGCGTATTTTACTAGCTAGATTTTCCTGGGATGCAAAACTAGATCCTTCAGTCGCTGTTTTGGCTTGACTTGGCACAAAAATTCTTTCTTGCATTGGCTTTTTGTAGCCCTGATCAGGGTGATCTCATACTGGTCTAGTCAATCTACCCTTAGCCAGTCGCTTTGACAAATCATCCTAGGGATAATGCTCTATCGGGCAACTATATGGTGATGGCAAAGTTGTTCTCCTCTCCCAACAGAACTGCTAGAATGGGCATCGTTGGTGAACCCTCTCCAAATTTTTAGTCCAATAGAGGTTATCTGGCCAACACGTAGGATAATGTGGTCTGTTGCTTCTCCTTTCATACTTTTCAAGTAGTTGGGAGAAGGTTGGCTTAGGCTTATTCATCGAGCATCGTGGTGGTGATTTTTTTTGCCTTGTACCACTTGCCAATTTGTGGATCTCCCTTAAGCTTGATAGTTCTAAAGTTTTTACCCTCATGGATGGTTTCTATCTGTAATGAACCGACTATAATCTTTAGGGTCTCCTTGCCGCTGGAGGTTGACTAGATGTCAACATGTCGAGCCCTTTTTGGTTCATCATCTTCAGTTCTTTTACTTTTCTAAAGCATTGCACCATGTTTATTAGGAAAGGGTTGATATCCACCTACTTTGTCAGCTCCTCTGCAAACTTAAGCTGGCCATCTTCTATAGCCGATTGTATCTGCTGTTGAAAAATATTGCAATCGTTAGTATTATGGGAAAAGGAATGATGCCACTTGCAATATCTTCGCTTTTTGATCTCGTCGGCTAATGGTATAACATGTCCCTCATGTAACCGTATAATCTTTTCTTGTAACAATAAATCAAAAATACGATCACACTTGGAGACGTCAAATGCATATTTAATTTTTGACTTATTTTTAGTCGGCTTAAGCCAAGAACAAACTAAGGACTTTTTAGACCCTTTAACCCATTCAGCTATATTTATTTCTACCTCATGATCCTCGGAGGACTCACTTTATCAATATTCGATTCCTCAAAAGGCTCAAAGTATGTCACAACTTTATATGGGCCTGATTTCTAGGTTGAATTGGCTCAGTATATTGCGGATATCTATTAGGTTCATTTGGCTGTGTGCTGATTATGGAAATGCGTAGAACAGAGCTGATGGAGGTAAATTAGCCGATGCATCTAACTTAGCAGCATCGGTATATACTTGATAAAGTGTAACCCCACTCGGATGAGAATATCATGGTAGTATGACCGTGGGTTGGGTTGGCATCATAGACAAAGATGGGATTGTAGCCAACGATTTTGGGTTGGCTACCGTGTTTTGACTATTTTGTACCACTAAATAAACAGGATAATTCGGCGGGGTTTGCAATGGGTCGAGTAGGCTTCCAGCTGATGCTAACTCTTGAGCGACCGTTTTAACACTATTGGCTATCATCGGCTTAAGAGTTGTAACTAAATATGATGATTGATTAATCATGGCAAGATGTACAGATTGATTAATCATAGCCGATAATTCAGCTTGTGCAGGCATGTATTGACTTGCCCGGCTATTTGCAACTCCTATTGTCGAGGGCGTTAATTGTTGACAATGTGGCCTTCTGAGTGACACCATGTCGAGTTTTTTGGTAACAACCCATCATCATCTCTTCTAGAGCAGTTTTTTGATCTTCAATTTCTTTGCATTGTTCCAGCATTAAATCATCCAATGTAAGGACTATGGCCTCTGCATTGAGATCGAATGGTGGAATCGACTTGCTTGATGAAGACATCCTGTCCCACCAGGCGTGCCAAAAGTGTGTTGGCACAAAAAACTTGAAGTAGTGTTTATCGGCTATAATACACCAAACGAACATTGGGTTAAACTGATCTAGGCATGCCAACCAATTTGATCCTGCAATCGGTAAGATAAACAAAAAAATATGCTCAAAGCCAATATAACGAAATAGTCGACTTAGATCTAAACAGCTACAAAGTCGATCAGATCAAAGGGTAATGACAAATCTAATTAGTCGATTAGGACTAACTAGATGGTAAAGGTAGATCTTTTTGAAAAAATAATGCGCAACAAGATCGAAGAAAATCAAACCTGATTGGTGTAATAAAAAATGATCAACAATCGGCGATGCGCAACTTTCTTGATCAAATCATATTACAAGAAAGTCTAAATTATAGAAGCTACTCATAGTCAATAGGAAAAATAAAAAAAAGATAATGTGAGTTGATTGATTGGATTATGTTGTTCTTCTCACTTACCCTTGATCATCTTTTATAACTATCGACTGATCGTATCCTTTTCCAATATTCTGCAAACCATGATCCGTATCGGCCTCAGCTCAAATAGTTCTTCCCAAAATATTAGTCATAACCAAAATTCAGACCTCTTTCCATATCTGATATTGGCTACAATATCTCTTAATCCTTAGCCTAACAATGCATCCGTATTCCTACCAAATCTTGGTGCAAACAAGGAGGTTATGGAGAACCCAAGTAACCAAAAAGCCACAAGCCAACTCATCTAGGGCAAAAGGTGCACGAGAGGATTAGAGGCTAGGCTATTCTTTAGCAATAGATTCTGGTATAGGATAAGGATCCGAAGATCCTAAAAGGTTCGAGAGATTGTGATAGAGCATCAATCCCTTATTCTTTTTTGAAGTTATGCTTAAAGAATTTGTGGTCTCTTCGCTAAATTTTTCTCCCTCATTATGGTTACTTCAACATGGTTATTTTCATTCTTGAGACCATGGACACTCATTTCTTATCTCATAAAACTCTAATCCGATCAAGGAGATGCTACGCTTAAGAAGAGGTATCAAAGTATAACAGTTCAGAATTACGCTAGTGCACATAGTGGCAACATAGATGAAATACTATTCCATACAACAAATTAACTAAGAAAGTATCAAATAATTATTAAATAAAAGCAATTAACCTTATGATCAAAGTTTACACAACTATACCTTAAGGGCTTCAGAAATAAATAAAATATTGCAATAAAAATAAAATAACTTGAATCATTCGACATGCCATAGGCAATCGTTTAGTGAAATGCCTTCCTACTTCATGTAGTCTTCATAGTACTTCTCATAAGACTCTGTATTCCCTAGTCCTTCCTTAGTAAGTGATCAACACAAGCGTATAACTATGAGTACAAAATGTAATCAGCAAGCCGTAGAAAAATGATGCAAATATATTCATCCAAGTCTTGATAAAGGAACAGTCGTATGGCTCTTTTGCATAAAACAAAAACTTGAGTTTAAATACAATAAATAGAGTCAAAGTATATTTATGAAAAGATAATACATAAATGGTAAATTAGTGGTAGATGACATGAACAGATTGATGAGGCTTCATCCAATCACCATTTAAAACCATCATCAAACTACTAAACTTATCAGTTTTAACTTTAGACATCAAAATCAACAGTGAACTCCCCATTCATTTCCAACAATTTCACCTTCCAATATTTTATGAAAAACTCTATATCTCATGTGAAATTTTCTAGCATGCCAATGACTACGGACACAACTATTCGAACAACTTTACACTCTGCAGAGGTTGTACTACTTTACCCACAAGATATAATTATCTTTGACTATCCATCTGATACACCTCCATAAGTGTGTGACTAAAAACATTATAACAAGGCATTTGCACTATTGCACACAAGTATCACCCTTCCTAGTGAATATATCCCCCTCAACCCTAGGATATGAACTAGCCAATCTATCCCTAACACATATGTAACATCCCAATTTTTGCTTTTAATTTATTTTTATGTGATTTATTATTTTTATGAATATTCTGGATTTTATTTCTAATTTAAATATTAATATGAATTGGCCTTAATGCAAAACATATTCCAATTTGGATAAAGTTTAAGTGAAATTTTACCAAAATATTTTACTTGAGTTCTAAATATCTCAAAATATTTTACAGAATTATTTTGGGTTTTTTAAGTAATTTCACTATTTAATTGAAGCCATTTCAATTTCTATAATTATTTTAAATGAAAAAAGGTTTAAAATCTTGATTTTGGTTTTGGGCTGAAACCCTTTAGTCCAGCCCATTCCTCCATGCTACTTGACCAAGTTGCTCGGCCCAGTTGCTCGGTGTGAGTGGGTAGGCTAGGCAAAGGTGGAGGTCAAGGTGGGACAAGCTAATGGGAATACGAACGGGCCAGGAAGAATAAGCCCGAGAGGTTTTTAAAAATAAAATTATTTTCTAAATTAATAAATTACCAAAAGTTCAAATAAATCTAGATAAGTAGTGAATAAATTTAGAAAAATTCCTTAGAGAACAAGGAACCTAACTCTTTTATTTGACGTATATGTTAGTCAAATTAAATCTTTTCATTAATGAAAAATTCAAATAAAACTTTATTTAATTTAAAAAAATGCAAATGGTTTATTTTTATTTACAAACTTTCCAAAACTCAGAGACTAGGGTGTTACAATCAGCCTTGTTGGTTTAGCAATTAGTGGAGATTAGCTTGGTCAGTCGAGACTCTTGTGTAGGAGTTGCATTTGCTTAAGATAGGAGTGTTGCCTTTTAGACGTTAGGCTTGTGTGCTTAATTTGAGTTTAGAGCTTTGTTTTGTATGTGTGCAATATGAGTTGCAAGAGCCCTTAGGCACTTG
Organism: Guadua angustifolia; assembly: GCA_036346375.1. NCBI lineage: Eukaryota > Viridiplantae > Streptophyta > Magnoliopsida > Poales > Poaceae > Guadua > Guadua angustifolia. Next base: position 33,329,377 of record CM070505.1, read on the forward strand.
TAAGCAACCATATCAAATTATTAATAAAGTGTGCTAAAGTTCTGAGTTTTGGGTTATACCTATCTCGCCCGCTTGGTTCTTTGTTATCTTATCTATACTATTCCCTCTTCGCTGACCTTGTGAAATGATCAGTAGATAATTCAGACTTATGGAAACAACATAGCTAATGGAAGTGGTACTCGACCTAGTGAGAATCCAAATGATTATCATTCCCTCAACTATCACCACAAGTGGATATGCAAAACTTTGGAATATTTTTTACTACTCAGACCCAGTTGATGTATACAATGATGTAGCAAGTGCAAAATATGACCAATCAAGCAAATATTAGCAATGCTTCCCAAGCTGTTGTCAATGCCCCTTGTCCCTACTCAAGATTTCTAGAATTCATGAGGACTTGTCCGCTGGCATTTTCCATAAATGTCACACCTCTAGAAGTGAATGATTGGTTAGGACTATTGAGAGAAAATTACTCATTACCTAGTGTAAAGGTAATGAGAAGGTTCTATATGTTTCTCACCAGTTAGAAGGGATTGATACTGAATGGAGGGTGAATTATTGTGCTGCCCATGATGCCCCATAAAATATCTCCTAGAATGAGTTCATTGCTGCCTTTCATTAGTACCATGTGCCAGAAGGAATTATGAATTTGAAGAAGCAAGAATTTGGAGCTATAAAGCAAGGAGGCCAATTTACATAGCATGCTCGCTATGTGCTTGAAGATGCTACTATTGATAAGGCAAGATAGTCTCGTTTCATGAAGGAACTGAACTCTTGATGGCATGTTGGATTGATCATTCATACCTTTTCAAAATTTTAAGAATTGGTTAACAATGCCCTCATTCTAGAGGATAAGCACAAGGAGTTGGATGATAACCGCAAATGTAGAATGGCTCAACAAGTAAGTCATCCAAATCAATAGATGCTGAAAGTTGTACCTCAACAATTTGTTAAGTTTCAGCCTCAAGCTATGTTCAAGATGCTGTCACCAGCATTGCATCCATTTGGATAAAGTTTTCAAACACCTGTTCAGGTGAATGCTACCCTAGGTAGAAATTAACAGTCCTCGATCAAATGTTGTTTTGGTTACTAAGAGCGGGATATTTCGTCAACAATTATCCCCAAAGAGGTGGTGTTACCCCTATTTGTTTCAATCTTGGTTCTACACCAGCGAAGGCTCCTACGCTAGGAGCGAATCATGGAACAAGTCAAGCTAGAGATATGCGACAAGTGACGGTGAGAGGTCATGTCAACCATATCACTATCAATAGAGCTTAAGATGTATCATATATTATTCTAAGTAAGTTCTTGGATAACTCAATACCCACAATGGTTTTATTTGATTTTGGAGCTTCATATTCTTTTGTTTCTCAAGTTTTTGCATTTGAAAATGGTTTGGATGTTATGAATCTTAAGTGTATGCTATTAGACCAATCCCCTAGATCAGAACTCATATCTAATCTTGATTGTTTGGAAGTTAAGTTACTTATTGATGGGATAGAATTTTGGGTAAATCTCATCATTTTGGATGCCCACACTATAGATGTTATTTTTGGAATAGATTGGTTTGACCAAGTATAAGGCTGTTTTGGATTATGGTCGAAAAGTTGTATCAGTTGAAAGCTTGGAAGGCAAAAAATTGGAATTTCAAGCAACTGCTATTTGTGATAATCAGTTAATGGTTAACAGTACGAAAGTTGCCAGTTTGGAGGATGTGCTGTTGTTAGTGAGTACCCAAATATTCTTCCTAAGGATCCGCCAGGAATGCTGCTAGATTGTGATATTGAATTTGCTATTAAGCTAGTACTTGGTACATCCCTAATATCAAAAAGACCCTATAGAATGCCTACTGATGAATTGGTGGAAATGAAGAAGTAGATTGAATAGCTGTTAGAAAAAGATTTCATGAGACCTAGTTCATCACCATGGGGAGTGTCCGTTCTATTCGTTAGAAAGAAAGATGGGAGTTTGATAATATGCATTGATTGTCGTTCGCTTAATGAAGTGACAATTAGGAATAAGGATCCATTACCCAGCAATGATTTATTTGATCAGTTAAGATGAGCCGGAGTATTTTCTAATATTGATCTTGATCAGGATATCACGAGTTGAAGATACATGCAGAGGATGTCTCTAAGACTATATTTTCTATGTGGTGTGGACATTATGAGTTTACAATCATGTTATTTGGATTGACTAATACCCCTGCTTAATTCATGAACACAATGAATAGGGTTTTTATGGAATATTTGTACAAGTTCATTGTCGTGTTCATAGATGACATTTTAGTCTACTCTGAGTTAGAAGAAGAGCATGCAGAACATTTGACATTAGTTCTTGAAAAGCTTATGCGGAGCATTTGAGATTAGTTCTTGAAAAGCTTCGAGAGCAGCAACTATATGCTAAGTTCTGTAAATGTAACTTTTAGAAAAAGAAAGTTGAGTTCTTTGGTCAGGTAATAGCTACCAAAGAAGTTGCTATCGACCCAAGCAAAGTGGAAACTATATTGCATTGGGAAAAATCAAAGTTAGTTACTTAAATTCACGGTTTTTTTGGGATGGCAGGATATTATCGTCAATTTATCAAAGGCTTCTCGACAGTTGCCAAGCCACTTACACAATTGTTGAAGAAAGAAAAGGAGTTCACTTAGTGATCAAAATGTGAAAAAAGTTTTTAGGAATTGAAGAAATGCTTGACAACAACACCAGTGTCAGTGTTGCCAAATATTTAGAAAAGTTTTGATGTTTATTGTGATGCTTTGTGTTGAGGACTTGGTTGTGTGCTGATGCAGAAAGGCAATGTTGTTGCTTATGTGTCGAGAAAATTGAGGCCACTTGAGGAGAATTATCCAACGCATGATTTGGAGTTAGCCACCATAGTACATGCTTTAAAGTTGTGGCGTTATTATCTCATCGGAAATTGTTATGAGATATGTACAGACCGCAAGAGTTTGAAATATATTTTCACCCAGTCAAATCTCAATATGAGACAATGAAGATGGTCAGAGTTGATAAAAGATTATGATGTGGAAATCCACTATCACCCTAACACGCCCATGTGGTAGTAGATGCTTTGAGTAGAAAGAATTACAATGTCAATATGCTAATTCAGGAGAGTCAGCCTGAATTGCATAAATCGTTTCAAAACCTGAAATTAGAGTGTCAACATGCTAGTCTGTGGGATGTTTTTCAAGCGCTTGTTGATGATACTGATAATGCCATGGACGCTCTTCAAGAGGCAGATTTATATAAAAGGAGGGTTGGAATATTTGCAAGTGCTTTAGTTGAGCGGATGGCACATGATCCCAAAACAATCCCTGGTATTTTCCCTATGTCATCTTAAATGTAATATCACTCTCATATTTTCATCTCATACTTACTATTCTCTTTGTTAACATGTAGCACATTAGTGGAGTGTGTTCGGTCTAGACACATCCACGCTTTAGAAGTTTGCTAAGCATATCGTTTTGCATTGCGCTTCTTCTAGTGGATGCGAGCGTAATTAGAACACGTTCGCCTTCATTCACACTAAAGTTTGCAACCGCTTGTGCTACAAGAAGCTCCATAAGTTGGTGTACATTAACTATAATCTACAGCTTAGAATTCAAGCTGAAGAAAGTCAAAAGTTCATAGTTGAAGACGATCCATTTTAGCATCTTATGAAAATTATATTGTGAGACATTAAAAATCCAATCCGCTAGTGGATAGAGAAAGAGGTATCCAATACTGACACCTCCCTCCCATCATACCTTGTGACAGACCCGGTTGAACATACTACGTTACAGAAGAATAATAGGGTGGCAAGCATCCTCCAATGAGCAGACAAGATAGTGGGTGACAGTCACATAGGAAAGAGGAAGCACCACGCAGTGGAGATGAGGGAGCAAACAAAAAGCAGAACTTCCTCGAAAGGAAAAGAGAAGCTTCCCATAGAGGAGGAATATTACATAGAGAGTGATGACTCAACTGATATTAGTGTTCAAGAGTTCGCTCGGTGGATTCATAGCGGTTAGGCACCGCTAAGCGCTAAGGCCGTATTTGCGATGCAATTGCGGGTCTCGGCGTTTTGATCCTCGGCGGCCAAGAATTAATATAATTCATATATATTATTGATTTTATTATGAATAAAAATTTTAGTTTTCTTTTCTATTTATTTGTAAATTGCAAGACATCAAATATTAAAGTAGAATATTAAACTAAAATACTTGAACACATGCTACTCAATTAATCAAGTAATAAACTAAGTAGTAAGTACTATGTTAGTGACTTAGTATACCTTATTTTGTGGTGCAGCGTGAATCTTTCAATCATGGTCATCGAGGTCATGTAAGCATGAGATCAAAATGGCCTCTCTCATAATTTTGTGCTAGCCACCACACCGCCAAGGACATAATTTATTAAACCGCTAAGCAATTGCCAAGGGTTGAATTCATTGCGTTTATAGCCGCCAATCGCAATATCAGCTGCAATATCGCCACCAAGTACCGAATTTTTGAACACTGACTGATATCACTCCTGAGGACCATCGAAGCCCAACATACTAAGAGTATAATGACAGTAGCTACAAGACGAACAACGATGGTGTTAACTCCGATAACGATGCCTCCATCCCTCTCACTTCCCGCTCACAAAGATAGCATCCCATAGAATTTACAGGGGAGTCATAGTACACTCATGCCACAGAGGATAAAGATCATGGCACTCTACAGTCACAAAGGACGACTACTGCAGACAAGGGAAGAGATCGTCGACATAGCCATGACGCATCGCATGATAGTTCCAACTCGTTCAACGTCACTGAGATGCAAAGGAGTTATGTCTCATATAACCAATATGACTATGCCATTTGGGATGCTTATGCACAACCTCCTACCCAACAGGTTCATGAGTGGCAAAACCTCGAATTTCATACCATGTTGTACGAATAGTGGCAAACGACTAGCCCATAGAGAGGACAAAGCTGGCATGAATACAAAACGGAGTTGCTAGCTACATAAGGATTGATGATGATGTGAATAGAGGAGTACAACATGGCCAACCAAGTGTACAACCAATAATACTACCTATAACCCTAAAGGTAATGTTTTATTTGTATGTTTATTTCATTGCAACTCGATTTTTTACTAACACATCGTTCATGTATGTCCAACATAGCATATGTGTGATAATAGAAGGACGATGAAGTTATTCCAAGTGCTAACATTCATTTTCGGTGAGAAATGCTGATTTGAAATGTCATATGCGTCGGGCCGGAGATGGGAATCAGCGTCGCCCCTAGCTCCTGCAACAACCTTCCGCCGCCGCCATCGCCCAACCACAAATCCGTCTGTCTCCGTAGCAGATCCCCTTCCCCTAGCCTCTCGTTCCGTTCGCCCGCATCTCCGTCTCTTGTAGCCTCCCCGGAGAGGGTTTCCTGAAACTCAGACGAGGAGGATGACGAGTTCGTCCTGGAGTCGCCTCTCGCCCCAGATCTCCAGGTTCCAGATACATCAGCGTCAGATTTGCGGGGTGTGGCTTCGGGGCAAGCTGGATCAGCTAAGGTGGATTCCTGCAGTCTGCAGATTCTGGATTTCCCTCGGCCTTCCAGGGCAGGTAAAGCCATTATTGCAAGGTGCCGCTTAGTTGTTGCAGGTGGTCATTCAATTGCAGCGCTTCCACCCCTATGGTCAACAGCCAAACAATGAACCTTCAATTGTGCATTCGGTTTCCATCCTAAAGTGCAGGACACGGAATCAGGAAGCTGGGTCTTGAATTGGTGCTTTTGAAATGGCGTATACTGTAAAGCCGATCCCCAAATCAAGATTGTGTATTTGCTACCACACCTACCGTATCCAAAGGCATTCAAGCCAATGCTCAGAAAGGAATTAACAACCCAGATGCTGCGTATCCTTTGCGTGCCTCGGAGTCTGAAGATGGGTGGATTCAAGTCAGGCCTAAGCACTTCTGGAGGAAAGGCAGATTCAATGCTCATAAACCGCTCCCAACAACCGCAGAAGCTGGAGCATCCCTTCAGTTGGCAGCATTGCTTAAATCTCAGGCCAGAGGTCGTTGCTTTCGGTGTCTGTCCCTAGGGCGTTTTGTTGCTGACTGCACAAATCCACCAAAATGCTTGTTGTGTAGGTGCTCAGGGCATAGAGCAAGGCATTGCCGTTCAAGCTCTGCTGGCCGAAAGCTTCAGGTTCTATCCAACACCAGGGTCCCCCGTGCCGTAGGGATCATGCATGCCCCTCGTTTCACCAGGCGACCCGACGGCAGGTAAAGGCGGTGCGTAGGCATGTGCCATAAACTTCGGTATGGCCTCCTTGAGAGGACTCTGCGGTATCGATTTTAAATCTTCACTTTGGGCGATCAAGAAACATCCGACAGGCAGGTCCAGCGCATCCTCGCAGATAGATTCCATGCAAACATAGATGAATTCAACGTGCTCGCCGATGAACCCAGGAGTTACTTCGTCCGCTGTGCCTCATTTCAGCTCCGAAATGAATTGTTAGCTGACTCCAGGTTCCTGCAGGAGGGAATTGATTTCAAAGTGGTGCCTTGGTCTCGTCATGCCCTGGTTGATGCGGCAAGGGCACGCTTCAAGGTTCGTCTTTGCATCGAGGGGATTCCGCGTCATGCATGGTCCATCCAGACTACATCGTCGCTCATTCAGGACGCTGGGCTCTGCTTCTCGTAGATGGATGAACCTGCTTCCAGTCAAGAAAACGCATGTCTGTGTGTTTGGGTTTGGGCTCGTGATGCTGCTGCAATTCCGAAGTCTGCGATCTTGTACGTTGAAGAGCCATTCACAAGGTCTCCACCCTTCATTGACTTCCCGGAGCTTGGAATTGCAGGGCCTCTCCAGGATAGGCCTCCTCCCAGGATGTTATCCTATAGGACATTGTTTCACATTGACCAGGTTTTCGACTTCGAGCCTCTTGATGATTCTCTCGCACCTGTTTTGTCCAGCATGAGCCCAGAGCATAGTCCCGTCAGTGGAGGCCTTTCCAACGTCTCCTCTAATGACGAAGAGTGGCCTAGGCACCACGTTTACGCCTGGCAACTTGGAGTCATTGTGGCTTCCTCATGATTTGTGCATTCTGAGCTCGATCTGAGTCGAGATAGATCGCCTCCGGGAGGCGGGAGAAAAGAAGACCTTGGGTGGGATGTCGGACCTTCGTGTGCCAGCCAGCCACCATCTGAGCTATGACCGGCGCGGGGGCTCTTCCGGTGCAAGCTCTGGGGGCCGTGGGCCTGCCTCGTACAGGCGTGTGGCTGCAAGTCAGCCTGCTGCTCATGATTGCAAGAGGGCGAGGTTTCCATCCCCAGGCCCTGCCGTGCAGCCCCAATCTCCCATTTCGGTGGGGCGACCAGCAAAGAAGTGCAGGACAGACTAATCAGCAGCTCGACCGTGGTATTGATTAGTGACGAGGAAGCTCTCATCTGCAAAGTCCGTCTCCTAGAGATTGATGATCTTAGGTATGACCCCATGACAGAAGAACTTCATTCAAATGTGCATCACAACCAGTCTTCATCCCCGACTTCCAAGCGCGCAGTCCGAGTTAGTGTGGGGTCATTCTCGACTGCGCCGACTTGGACTTCATCAGCCTGATGAAGAGGCAGCTTCGGGCTCCTATAATCCCTGATGCTTCTCCGCCAGCATACTTGCCACCGCGAATCGCCAAAAAAGTCTGGGTAGGCGAAGTGCTCGGTTGGCTAGCAAGGCGGCAACAACATCAATGATTGCAACTGAGAAGGCACAATTCCAGGTGGCAAAGAAGCTCGGCCTGCTGGCGCCAAATGGGAGGATGGACGACCAGGCTATGCAGCGTTATCTCCGCCTGTTCGACAGCCCTTTATCTCCTGATGCCATACAAGCCATTGTCGACCTGGTGGGGCTACAGAAATCGCCAAGCTTGGACTCCGCTATGGGCTCAGCTTCCAGGGTGCTTCAGCCGAACTGATGTGTTGCGGTTTAGGTGTTGGGTTTGTCTTCTTTTGCATTATGTTGTGTTCTGGAGTCTGTCTTCGAGTCTTCTTTAGTCGTGTCCAAACTGGCCGAATGGTGGTCGTGCCCCTGTATGGTACTTGTGTTGTCTTTCGCTCAGTCTGTATTGCGTTGCTCATCCATCCTGGTGCAAGGTCCTGGATGCCTTTGGGACTAGTTGCACTTTCGGTTTGCTGCATGAACATCGTTGTGTCCTTAGGTCAGTTAGGTTTGGTGCGAGCCTTTTGGATGGCTGGAAGATATTGTATCTGGCAAGGTTCTTTTGTAACTGCTTTCCTTGTAACTCCCCTGATGGAATGGCAAAGGAAGGTTTCATGTGGCAGCCTCACAGCTTGTGTCACTCATCCTGCCTTTTGTTTCTTCATGCTTCGGCATTCCTGGGACCCTCTCCCAATGCTCACAGGTACAGGACCTCATCATAGGTGCGACTCCGACAATCTCTCAATGGCCCAGCAGGACACTAGGTTCCTTAATTGGAATGTTCGGGGATTGAATAGCCCAGCTAAAAGAGCAATCATCAGAGTGCTGGTTGCGCAATCTAGGGCGACAATTGTATGCTTCCAAGAAACAAAACTTCAGCAGGTGGACAACCGCATCGTCGGGGAGTTACTAGGAGGAGCTTTCACGGACAATTTCTGCTTCTTAGGTGCGACCCAAACAAGAGGGGGCATCCTTTTAGCGTGCTCCGCAGATCACTTCGGCCTGTCTGAAATTCGGACAGGGACGTTCAGCATTTCCGCGTCTGTGCAAATGAAAAAAGATGGGACCTCATGGTCTTGCACAGGGGTATATGGGCCGCAGTATGAATCCGATAAGTTACTGTTCTTGCAAGAAATTACGAATCTTAAGGAGATCATGCGCAAGGAGTGGCTCATTCTAGGGGACTTCAACATGATTTATCAGGCCATGGATAAAAGTAATGGTGCAGTAAACCGAAGACTCATGGGGGCCTTTGCCAAGGTCATTCATGACGCAGAGCTTAGAGAATTACCGTTGTATGGTAGGAGATTCACATGGTCCAATGACAGGGACAATCCAACCCAAATAAGGATTGATCGCATGTTCGCCACAATCGAGTGGGACCTTCTGTTTCCACAATGCAGGTTACAGGCCTTATCGTCCTTGGTTTTTGATCACTGTCCCTTGCTCCTCCAAGGGCAGATAACAGCTACCAAATCATCTCCCTTCAGGTTTGAAAGTTTCTGGACCGCAATGCTGAGCTTCCAACAAACTGTAAGTCAGGCCTGGACCAGGGTGACGAGCACGCATGATGCGCTCCGCAGGCTTCACATTAAGTTAACAAGAACCGCGCGGGCCCTCAGGGTGTGGAGCCGCCAAATTATAGGGGACCTCCGTGTGTAGTTCTCTATCGCAGGTGAGGTTATCCTCCAATTTGACAAGGCGCAGGAAAGGAGGCATTTGTCTGCAAGTGAAAGGGAACTTCAGACTATGCTCCGGCACAGGTTGCTAGGAATAGCGGCCATTCAAAGGGCTAGGCTGAGGTAGCGTTCAAGAATGACCTACATTAAGGAAGGGGGTGCCAACACAAAATTCTTTCACCTCAAAGCAAATGCATGCAGACAGAAAAATCACATTCAGGAGATCACAACTAGCAGGGGCGTGGTCCACGATCATCAAAGCAAGCAAGACGAGATTCACAATTTCTTTTTCAGCCTGTTGGGTTCCAAAAGACAGAGGGACCACTCCCTTAATTGGGAGCTACTGGACATTCCTCGACATGACTTAAGTAGCCTTGACCAGCCTTTTCTGATGGTGAGTTGAAGGATGCGGTGTTTTCAATGCCACGAGAAGGCTCCGGGGCGAGATGGCTTCTGGGTCTATTCTCTGAGTCTTCTTTGGGAGATTGTCAAGAATGACCTCATGGACTCTATGATGCGACTTTATAGTCTAAATTCTCGGAACTGCGGCTTCTTAACTCCTCCAACATTGTTACATTGCCTAAGAAAGCAGGGCGCTACTTCCATTGCGAGGACTACTGAGCCTATCGGTCTCATTCATAGCGTGGGAAGATTTTCTCCAAGATCTTGGCGATGAGGCTTGCACCTTATCTCGGCCGGTGGTGCACCCAATCAATCCGCCTTCATTAAGAAGAGATCTATTCACGACAACTTTTTATTCGTCAAGAACCTCGTCGTCGATCTTCACGGAAAGGAACCACAGCTCTCCTCGTAAAAGTTTGGACATAGCGAAGGCCTTTGATTCCGTCAGCTGGGAGTTCTTGTTGGAGTTGCTTTGTCATCTAGGATTCACCTCACACTGGCGTGGCTGGATTGCAGCAATTCTTGCGTCATCTTCATCGAGAGTCCTTCTTAACGGAGTTCCAGGTCCGCCTATCCGGCCTGAGAGAGGGTTGCATCGAGGATCCTCTCTCCCCCATGCTCTTCATCCTGGCCATGGACCCGTTCTGAACCCTATTTTCCAAAGCGCACCGTCGAGAACCTTTATCACGATTCTTGCGGCATACGAGAATGAGGATCTCCTCTATGTCGATGATGTAAATCGCCTTTGTCAGGCCAATCCGGGAGGAGTTAGTTTTAATGCAGGGGTTGGTAAACATTTTCGGAGGGGCCACAGGTCTACACACCAACATTCACAAGAGTGAGGTGTACGCCATCAAGTGCGACTCTATAGACATGGCGACCGTCCTACAGGATTTCCCAGCATTATCCAAACCCTTCCCTTGCAGGTACTTAGGTTTACCGCTGCGACCTACCAAGCTTAAGCGCTCGGACCTGCAGCCTCTCATTGACAGAGTAAGAAAACGGCTGGCCGGCTGGAAAGGAAGATTACTCTCTAGGGCGGGCAGGTTGATTTTGACAAACTCCGTGCTCACGTCACTAGCGGTATACCACCTCACCGTGTTTTCGCTACCTGCATGGGCCACAAAGAAAATTGACAGAATTCGCAGAAGTTTCATTTGGAGAGGCGAGCAGGATTGCTCCGGAGGACACTGTCTGGTCAATTGGAAATTGGTATGCAGGCCTAAGGCCTTAGGAGGGCTCGGCATTAAGGATCTAACCTCCTTTGGGCGAGCTCTCCGCCTTAGATGGCTGTGGTATGCTTGGACAGATCGTAATAGGCCATGGGCAGAAATGGCAGTTCCTTGTGACAACTCTGATTGCAGCCTCTTCCACGCAAGCACAAATATCACCTTAGGGAATGGCGAAACTGCAAATTTTTGGAACTCTAATTGGCTCCGTGGGAGGTCACCGCGGGAAATCGCGCCAAACTATTATCGATTAGTCAGAGGAACAGGTGGATCGGTCAAGGATGAACTTCATTCTGGGAATTGGTTGCGCCCTTTGAGGAGGATTTCCTCCGGCGCCCAGATCCTGGAGTTCATGCATCTCTGCGGCCTTCAGGCGAGTTCATTGCTTCGAATGTGCGAGATGAGATTTCACGGAAATGGGCCTTGGCAGGGGAATACTCGGCAGGGACAACTTACAGGGCACAGTTTATTGGCGCCACGACAGATCCAAACTGCACGATGATTTGGCGTGCAGACGCCGAAGCAAAATGTAGATTCTTCACCTGGCTATTCTTACAGGATAGGATTCTCACAACTGACAGACTGGCTCTTAGAGGATGGCCGCATAGCACTCTTTGCGCGATGTGTGGACTAGAGACAGAGTCATCCAGACACCTCATCCTGTTGTGCCCGTTTGCAAAGCAGGTTTGGAGAAAGGTATTCCTCTATATGAACATAAACCTCATCGTCATCCAACCTACATTGGTCCAGCTTGACATTGCTGCTTGGTGGCGATCGGTCCGTTCCACCATTCAGCGGCAGCATCGTAAACAGGCAGATGGCACCTTCATGTATGTAGCATGGAATCTCTGGAAGGAGAGGAATTGCAGGATCTTCAATAACCAATACAGAACTATCGATGCCGTTGTTAGCGCCGTGGTAGACGACATCCGCAGTCGAAGGGTGGCAACGCACTCTATAAATCCATAGTTCTGGTGGGGGTGTTTCTCATTCCGTCATAGGTTCTCGAGGTGAAAAGTTTTAAGTTGACTGTGGGTTCGGAATTGGCATAAGTTCCATTTAGGTCTTCTGCCAATTCCGGTGGTTTTATCCTTACGCGCGTTTTGGAGTGTATAAGCGGTTTTTGGAGTGTATTATACAAACTCTCTGTTGTACCCCTTTCTATCTTCTTTAATGCAAGGCAGAGCTCCTGCCATTTCCTTAAAAAAATGTCATATGCTATGGTATTGAAATAAATGTTATTGAAATACGGACTCGTTGGATTGATTTGTCAATGTCATTGAATTAAAATATTATTTCTAAATGCTTACTTTATAACTCGAGATTATTTAAAATATAGCCAAGGTCATGCCGAAATTTTATCATTTTTTTATCCATTTCTAAAAGTTTTCCTACTTTTTTGGGACCTTTTCGACTTTTTACAAAATTCCCATAATTTTTCCCAATTTTTCTATATTTTGTTTTCATTGTTCATGCAGTTCCTAATTTTCCATCAAACCGGTTGATGGTCGATTTTCGATGACATCGACCCATTACAATTTTTTTGGCTTTGATTTGACCAGCAATTTCAATTGCAGTTAACTTTACAATCAATTTAATTTTTAACGATTTTTTATCATTATCTATAAAAATTAGTACCGTACCACTTCGATATCCAAACTATTCTCGGTTTTTCAAACCCTGCCATCATACCCTCAGTAGCCTCCAGCCGACTAGTTGCTGCCTTGGGCCAAGGGCACTAGGACGTTTCTACCTGATGTGGTTTCGTTCGACGGGACAGCTCGCTAGCTAGCCGCCGCGTGTACGGCTATGGTTTCTCGCGCAAAATTTGGTAGCAGAAATCCATTTGTTTCAGCCTGTCGCGATTCGCGAGGCGGTTTGTCAAGAAATCCTTAAAGAGCGACTAAATTGTCAGCGCGAAAATAAACGCACGCTAATTGGACACGAGTACTGCCGTACGATTGCATAAATTGCCAGGCGTGTTCTGCTCGGGAACAGACAATGGGTGAAATGGGAGCCGATCGGCGGTTATCTGTGCACCTCACGTACAGCCTCTTTCGAGGCGACCTTTTTTATTTGGGCGAAACCATTTTTTGTCGGAGCGATGGATGGGTTCAAATGTGCATTCATATTCCCAGAGTCCTCCTGGAGCACGGATCGCAGTGCAGCAACTTGCAATATTGCAATCTTTTTTAAATAAAAATGGGTCTCACACTCGCAAAGAAGGTAGGCATCTAGGTTTGAGTCACGGGTGGACAGAAGGTTCGACAACAGTCGTTATCAGCTTAGCATTGCTTAGTTCCTATAGGAAATATAGGCTGAAAGTTCTTGTACAGGGAAAGCATGAAAGTAGGTAGACAAAACGTTAGATAAGTTGAATGGTTTACGCTCTGGTAGAATTTCGTGAAAAAAGAATCCTACCACGTTAGATAAGTTGAATAGTTTAGGCTCGGGTAGAATTCCATGACAAAAGAATAATCCTACCTCTAGGTGCGATTCCAACTAAATCTAAACTATTTAAGTTTGATCTAATATCCTATTTATCTATTTTCATCGTTTTCCTGTGTGTCTACTTTCCGCTAGTTCCTAGCATTACAATCTTTGCACTACGAAAAAAATTCAAAGCAAGTAAGATAAGGTATTATCTTTTTAATCATGGGATTTCGATCCTCTGCCTTTTAGCTAGTTCCGGCGTCCCGAGTGATACAATTACAAGCTTGAAATTAGATCAGAGATGGTTTTCGTGGAGTTGGAATAGCTAGGTGGTTCATTCAGTCGTTCTAGACTTATATCCCTCCCTTCACTCCGATGAAACGTTTTGCACGAATGTCTTGAAGAGTTGAAGCACCGTCGCTCGTTTTCAGCCAGCCACAGTGACTGACACTGTTGATTGCTGATTCAACGGTGCGCATGCGTGTGTCGCGTGTGCCATTGCCGTCGTTCAAACCATGCGTTTATGTTGGCATTCGTGCGTGTATTGCTGGTTTACGAGGGCAAGTATAGTAAGGTGACTAGGCGGGCTCTAGTACCTTCCACGTCAACATAATCCTAGTGGCGGGTGGGAGCATAAGAGAGAAACAGCGGGCGCTCCTCTCTGCCCGACCTCGGCCTGCCTTCTGAGGAGAAAGCGCTCGGGCCGACCGCGGGTGCTGACTGACGCTTTCTTCATCTTCTGGATCCGGTGTGTGTCCCCGTCCACCTGCGTATCTCCCCTCCACAGTAGCGCCAAATCGCCGATGGTTCCCGCCAAATCGAGTCATTCACGCTCCAAATCAAGTTCTCCCGCGCATATAGCATAGATTAGTTCCTCCAAATCCACCCAAGCCACCAAATCTATCCCCAATCTTCACCTCGGGAACCCTAACACCAAAAGCGGCCGTCGGCATAGGCGAGATGGGCAGCGGTGCAAGAGAACAATCTAGCGCCGATGCCGCCTCGGTATTCCGCCACCGGGGGCTCGTCCCTGTTCGCCGGCGAGCATCCTTCCATGGTTGGACCTGGCGCTGGTTTCCCACGCATCCTTCGCAATCTGCGGTACCCTCCGCTCCATCTTTGGTTTCGGGTACAACAACCGGACAGATGGGCTCGACATATCCTGTGCCCACGACCAGAGATCTTGAAGACTATGACGTGCAAGCATGGTATGTGCCTTTAGTTTTCTTGTTCAGTTCATCATTTGTGGACCCCTGTACGGATGAAATTGTTTGATAGTATGCTTACATGGCCCTAAAGGTTTCTTGTTAAGTAATTGTTTTTGTTGCTGTTTGGTTTTTCTGTACATGTTCATGGTCTACATCGTTTGTGACTATGTTTTTAGAGACCTTCTAGCTAGTCTAGTAATGTGCAAGGAAGCGAAATACTTCACTGGTTAATTAGTTACTATCAATGACTTCGTTCTTATCCTCTGTTTTTTTGGCTAAATTGTTGTCATGCTGGTGGAGGTGAGGTGATGATGTTTGAATCTATTTTTATCTCCATTTTTGCATGGATGGGTATTATTCAGGTTTTCCATGATACATGCCATTATCTAGCAGACTCCAAGGAATGTACCAATGGGAGATAGACAATACTGGAGTAGGAGAGTCTTATGAATTTTTATCTTTGTCTGTCCTGGCATTGTTATGTGTCATGGACTCATGGTATTATGGCACTTCAAATGTCTTTGGGAGATGACTGGGGTTGATAAAAGGTTTCTTGGCTAGTTTTAAGGTTTCCATTGTTGCACCGAACAACTATGGAATGCTAATAAGTGCGCGCTATTAGTTTTGTTCTTTCAACAATATATTTTGTTTGGTTTCTTGCATGCATGGGATGTGCGAGAAGACAAGAACTACTTTAATATACGAAGATATCTTGTCAATCGATAGTCTTCTCTCTACCCTTACCTTTAAGCCAATCTTGAATTTCATGTGCTCCAGTGTTATTGCAATGTAGAGTTGGAGTTATAATATATTTGTTTCTGCACGTAGAACCAGTATAGGCTGTTCATGGTTTTGGAAGGTTCGGATTGTTCAGAGTTTTATTGCTTCACACGAGCAGTCCCTGGATAAGCCCATATCATGATAAGGTTGGTTCAGGTTCAGTGTTTTCGTATAGGAGACTGGGGGAGAGGATCCTGGATGAGATGAGGCACACCAAAAAAAAACGGATGTATGTGAGACCATGTTGAGGTCATTTCATGGTGTGTGATGAGTATTTGACTTTGTTTTACAAGTGCTGCTGATGTTTGAGTTTGATTTTGAGTTTTTGCAGTCGTGTGGTCTGAATGGCTTTTGGGTAGCAGTCAGACCAGAGTGAGTTGGGCGGTCTGACCAGCCTTGGGTTGGAGGTCAAACCAGGCTAGGGGATTTCGTCTAAGTCTTTCTACAATTATCAATATATCTACCAATTTCGTCTAAGTCTTTCTCCTGTGTGCTCAAGTGGTGATTTCTTGGCTTGGTTTTTGTAGAATATCAACATTGATTTTTATATATAAGGAAGTGGATTTTTTTTGTTACCGGTAATATACCTACTGATTATTTCTAGCATGCGTCGGTTATACATATCTTTTGTATCATGTAACCAAGGATGATCTGCTTAGTCAATTAACATTATCTAGCATGTGCCGGTTATACATACATTTTGTATCATTTAACCAAGCATCTTGATGTAATGCAGGGGATCAGATTCTCACCCACCTGGTGGATTTCTTAGTTTCATGAAGAACACATTAAGTCCTGCACAAGCTGCAACCAATGGGATTTCTTCACAACAAATCAATGTCAGAGATGAAGATGACGTCGTCGATTGCACTAGGACTGAAAAACGCTTGAACTGGTCAAAAGAGGAGGACCTTAGATTGGTAAGTACTTTTTAATTAGTGGTATCAATCTGTTATATTATTAACACAGTAATAAACCTCTTCTGTTAATATGGTAGGTCGATTGCTTGGTTGAATAATTCAAATGATCCAATCGGTTCAAATTACAAGAAGAATGACCAATATTGGAAAGGTGTTGCTGATGTCTACAATAGCACCACGCCAAAAAATCGAGCAAGGCCGATCAAGCAAGTAAAGACTAAGCTTTGCAAGAATTAAGAAAAATGGTTCAATGGTTTTGTGCGAGCTGGAAGGAGGCTAATGCATTGTATGCAAGTGGTGAATCTGATGTAGATTTAATGGAAAGGGCACTAAAGACTTATGAAGATGATCACAAAAAAGATGGCCCGTTCATGTTTAAGCATTGTTGGGATGTTCTTCGCAAGGAACCAAAGTGGGATGCCTATTTGGAGCGTCTTCAAGAGCTCGAGCCGGACAAGAGGAATTTTAGTCTTGATGAAGATGTGGGGCATCATTTTTCTCTAGATGCTGCTAGAGATGAGCGGCCAATAGGATGCAAGCAAGCAAAGGAACAACTGAAACGGAAAAGAAAGGACCAAGCATGTATAATAGATCTTGAAGATGAACTTAACAAGTTTGAGATGCTCGAGAATGCAGCAAATGAAGGCCGCAAAGAGATGCTAGAGACACAAAAGCGTGTGTCTAGTGAGAATCTTGAAGCAGGAAGCTTGCACTCCTTGCGACAAAAGAACAAAAGGAATCCACTATGCTAGAGACCTACAGATCTTTGATTATGCAAGACACAACAATGATGTCCCAAGATGTAAGATCTGAGCACGTGCTAGCATTGAGGTGTTTGAGAGAGAAGTTATTTAGCAACAATGACTAAGGTATTATCTGCTAAAACTGATTTTTTATTGAGCCTTTAATGCACATATTTTTTTAATGAGTCTAGAATTCATGCAAAGTTTAATGCACACATTATGTTCTCTGCATCCAATCAAGTTGAAATTGTTCTCTGCTACATTAATGCAGTCGGATAAACATGCATGCAAAGAAAAAAATCATGTAGTCAATAGTTGAGAAACGATGCGGTCACGATAACCACGCATGCAATGTAGAAAATGATGGTCCATTACACCTATATAAGGCTCCATCACCTCTCGAGACTCCTCCATCGAAAACCATCTTCTTTCTGTACCTCTCAACTTTCTACTCACCAAGCACCCCATCTTCCTCACCCACCATGTCGATGAGCACGAAGAACTAGCCCGTGCAATATCATAGAACAATATGTCGTTGAGCGAACATCCTAGACTCCTTTGCTAGGAATCTCATGGTGAAGATCAAGTCTAGGCTCATGCGTATCAAACCTCGACGAAGTGGTCCAAGGAAGAGCATTCGGAGGGATCATGAAGGTGCTCATAAGCGCCTAGAAGAGGACTATTTTGTGAAGAACCACTCTACCCCGAGAGTATGTTTCGTACAAGGTTTCGTATGAATAGGCGTCTTTTCATGCGCATTGTGAATGCACTTGGTCAATGGTCTACCTATTTCACTTATAAGTCGATTGTGCTAATCGAGTAGGGCTCTCACCACTACAAAAGTGTACAAAGAAGACAATGCGCATGCTAGCATATGGAACCCTGCAGATGCCCTTGATGAGTACTTGAAGATTGGGAAGTGTACTTGCATTAGAGTGCTTGGACATGTTTGCACAGGCGTGATTGAGGTGTTTGGTGGGAGTACATGAGACCCCCACACGTGAGGATGTCGGCGTTTGCTTGAGTTAATGAGTCTCGTGGGTTTCTGGGATGTTAGGAAGCATAGATTGCATGCATTGGCGATGGGAAAATTGTCCTTGACATGGAGGGCAATTCACTCGTGGTGATTATGGTGTGCCCACAATGGTGCTAGAAGTCATTGCTTCCCATGACCTTTATATCGGCATGCTTTCTTTGGAGTTCTTTGGGTCCAACAATGACATTAATGTGCTTAATCAGTCCACATTGTTCTTTGATGCTTTGAGAGGAGAAGCCCTCGAGTTCGGTTTTCATCAATGAGAATGAGTATAGTATGAGTTATTACCTCGATGGTATATACTCGAATGGGCTGCTTTCATGAAGACTATACCACTTCCCCAAACAGAGAAGCATAAGTTGTTTGCTAAGCACCAAGAAGGGCAAGGAAGGATGTGGGCGTGCTTTTGGGGTCCTGCAGTCCAGTTGACATTGTTCGCCGACTGCAAGGCTGTGGAAGAGAAAGAGTGTTGGAAGGATCATGCTAGCTTGTGTGATTCTCCACAATATGATAGTTGAAGATGAGAGAGAGGAGGCCACCATTCATATTGACTTGAACCAGAATCCGGGGCATCATTTGCACTTCCACCGAAGTTAATGTTGGTGGTAACTTGTGTTTTGCTGATGTGATCGTAGAAAAGCTACTATTCGGTGCTCGGCCACAGCATACCCAACTGAAAAATGATCTAGTCAAGCACATTTGGCATAGATTTGGAAATGCACATCATAATTAATCATGGTAGATTACTGAAATCTATCGGTTTACATTCTATTTTTTTCCCTGTACATTGAGCTCATGCATATGATTTTTTCAGGACTATTCTATTATGTGGTGCTTGCTGCTGTTGCTACTTAAAGGTATTATTTTCTAATCTGAATTTTTTCTCATCATTAACTGAAGAGCTACTATACTGTATTGCTACATCAATGAGAATGTGTCACTGCTCAACAAATTATGGCCTATTATCCCTGTACAAATTATAGCAGTGACTCCTTTAGGTTAGATGGTATTGCTGAATTTTTCTTGCTTGCCTGGGCAATCGTGATCTTTTAGGTTGTCTTTGACACATCAGCATGATAGGTTACTCCCAACTGTTGTCCACTTGTAAATAAATTAAAATGATCATTGTCTACCAATGTGTGCCTTTTATTTTTTAGACTGTGTTCAAAATGTGCGTGCACAGCACATCAAAAAGCTTGCATTGGTCTAATATTTCCCCTGACTATATTTTCTTTTTTTCAGTGGACGATTGTTGTTGGTGCAAAAGAATTCCTGATCATTCCAAATGAAGCTTCAGCTATGGCTTTGTGCCTTTACCGTCCTTTAGATCAATAAAATGGCTTCCTTGTTGGAGTCCTTATTTTGATTTTTCATTAGTTAATGCTTTTTTCATAAAGACTCATGTACTAGTTAATTATTGGTTGTCACGTGGTACTACTTAATTGTCGGTATTAGAATGTTGCTTGAAGTTAATCAAATTTGGTACCCTCTGGTATCAACGAGAGCATATATGTTATATGTATGGTGCTATATTGTTTGATAAAATGGCCACAAAGATGAGACCACAGTGGATGACATTCACATGCAAGCATTAAATACTTCCAGTTTTAGTACTACCAACCTAAAAGTCAATCTAACACCCACCTTAATATATGGGTTGGTTTTATTGTTGGCTCCTCGTGATGTGGCAATAGTATAGAGCCTTCAGCTGGTTCCACTATTAGCCTTGCTCTGAAGGAAAGGGCGAGCACCGGAGATACGTGGTCCGCGTGTGCTAATCCAGCTAAACTCTGGCACAGTGCGCGCGTTCGTGTGGGGCTTCGCTCGTTTCGGTTTTAAGCGCCCACGGATTCGGATTTGATCGAAACTCGAAACAAAGGTGGGCTTGGCAACCCATGGACTGCTGTGCTGTTCTCTTTCTGCCCCTGCCGCGGTGGCAGAGAAAGATGCATAAACATTAAAACATAAATTAAAAGTAAATAGTAATTATTTATCTATTTGTTTACTTTAAAATATATACAACTTGTATTTAGAGAGTTATGTACAGAAGCACTATTTCTACTTTTTAATTGGTTTGACGGCTAAGGCTTCATTTGTTAGGTTTTCAAAAGTACTTGCACCCCTTTTTCCTCCCATGTTTGAAATTAATTACTTGAATCGGATTCTAATTCATAATTTAATTGGATTTGAATTTGATTCAAGCCAATTGCAAATCCAATTTTTCTGTTTGGGAGTCATCCTTTGGAATTATGAATTAGAAGTTCGTCTTTGCAAAAATCAAAATACAGATATAAAAAAGAATCTGAAGAAAAGAAGATTAAAAGCATTGAACGCTGCTGATCCGTCATATCATCGAGGAAACCGATCCAGCATCGATCCATGCAGCACAAATTGATCCATCACCCAAACAACAAAAGCAAGGAAAACGAAGTAAATCGAATCGGCAGTGATGCAAAATCTCTTCCTTTCCTTTTTATCTCCTCCGTCAATCCATCCTCCATCTCAACTGGACTTATAAGACCTTGTGTTTAGCTGGGATGATCCTGTTTAGACGAGAGGGATTTTGCTAGGACCTAGTAGTATGAAAATTTTGAACCAAATCCCAAGCAAATCCAGATGCTCATCTACTCGATGACTAGGGAGGCAGGCAATAATGGCAGCTAGGACCTGCAGTGACGAACAAGCCAAAGAAACCCAACAATCAGAGCGGCTTGCATTAAGTATGTGCATTAGTAGAGATTGCATTAAGTACATAGAGTAGTAGAGATGATTACTACCTATATACTATTTCATGTTATTTATTGATAAATACTATAATAGATGACATATTAAGATTGTCTTTATAAGATCTTATAATCTTTTAATTATAGTATGAAAATATGTTATCATAAACAGTAAATTATGTAATAGTATTTTATATTATTTATATAGTCATTTTCCTCGCGAAGAGATAACTTTGCCCTTTCTCAGATCACGTTACTTCAGTTGTTAACTCGTGACAGCTACACCACTCTCTGGCTGGCCCTGGTGGCGGTCACGGAGCGCACAGCATTAGCGGCGACGTGACGTACCGGGCGCAGCCAACGAACCCGACGACGGCGACGTGATCCGTGGCCCGCTCGCGTGCCGTCCGGCCAGCTGCTCAGAACGATGGGCGGATTGGACGTGCCGGATAAGGCGGCCGCAGCCAATCCCCGCACTGTTCTATTTTGCAGCAGAGGTCTGGATGAGGGGTCGAGTCACACGGTGGCGGCATCAGGCGGCGCCATCACTGATGTGAACCGTGGTCCTGGAGCGACGCTGACCTGTTTGTTATTCAAGACTCCGGGGAAAAACTAAGCTGGCACGCACGAGCCGCACCACAATCAACATTGCCTAATTAACATGGCAGTTCACAAAACCGATTTTGAAAAAATCAATAAAAAACCAAAATTCAAAGATAAAAAATATCGAGTCAAAAATCGCTTAAAAATTGTTAGAAACTAAAAAGTTAAAAATAAAAAAATTTAGAAAAAATTCAAAAAAGCGAAAACTGATTAGTTTTCTCAAAAACTGGTCGAAAAACCACTGATCAATTCAATGTTCCTAAGAGCCGATTTTTAGTGATTTTTGCTCGATTTCATCGAAAATCGAGCGATTTTCACCGATTTTCGACTGGTTTATATTGCATAATTTTTTCAACTTTTTGAATTAGATTGGTTTACCTACCAATTTTGAATCTTGAACTTGTAACACCCTGGCACCCGTGCCCCGAATGTTACATCCTCTAGCACCGACAATTACAAATCACTGAGAATAAATATTAGCAAAGCAAGCGAACAACTAGGAGGTTGTCGAATTTATTAAAAATTTCAGCAGCACCTCCCCTAAAACTAGAACATCCACTCAGCAGACAAAAGAGACTAATCAATCTAATAACAGTAACCATATCAAGCATATACCTCTAGGAATCTAATCAAGACATTCTAGCAGTTAACTTCTAGCAACTATTAACTTAACATCACGGAGATCATAGCAACCACCACATAATTATTATAGGACAGGAACTTATTAAACATAACCGCCAACAACCCCTTACAAGAATTTTCATGAGCTATTAAGATCAGAACTATAAATCAACATGATGGAAAGGTGATGATGCAAAACGTGATTGTGCTACTACCCCCATCCATGCATACCGGCTTCAAAGCACCTACAAACATTAAATAACAAGCGTGAGTTCAAACTCAGCAAAGTGTAACACAAACGTTTCAACGCAAATAAATCAACAGCATGAGCATATATCTTATCCAAATTAACAAATTCATAAAACATTAATATCAAAACCATTTACCTTTTTCATCTCATTGCTTATTCTCTACACACATACCTCATCGGCTCTCTTTGGATGAGTCCACGACTCGATCCATTCTTGACCTGTAAATTACCCTCAACACAAGGATCGCCCGTTGCCCTTCATCGTTAATAGTACCAAGCAATGCATCAGGCATAACTATAATACAAACAATTTGTCGAAATCAATATGTTGACCACCACTCCTTTTGCAACCTCATGCAATGCGAGTATGCTTAAATGCTCATATGCACCTTTCAAGGCCTATACTGGGGTATGGTGAGTGCACACCGTCGAGATGCACCCTCTCATTCCCTCCATCCCGTGGAGGTGCCTACTCTTCTTGACTCGCTCCCATGCATCCGTGGGTATGGGACTACGAGGTAGGACTTCTGTGCTCACTACGGGTGAACACCGAGGCCCACATCAATATGGGACGCCTCGTCCATTATGAATGCACAAATGCAATTGACACAATTAAATGGCAACTACAATCATTTCTACCATTCCAAATAGACATGACCGGAAGTGTGGATAACAATCACAGTCTCATATTCATGAATAACCATTCACATTTGTCTAATCAACTCATGAATAAAACCAGGGCAACATATCGAATAAATTAATAGCACGAAGAAATTTCTCAAATATAATAACTCTAGAAATGACTTAATCATTTAAAACTTGCATCTAAACACTCAACCCATTCTCAACAACGCCGATGTACTTACCTTTAAAACGAACTTTATGCCGTAGATGAATAATAATCATTGGATGTTTCAATATGTTCGATAGAAATTTCTTCATTACATACGATTGGTGAAAGCTGTATTCTTTTACACATTAGTACGCACAAGACCAACACTGAGTTCACCCCTTGCACATCAAAGATCCAAACCAAGCGAAATCTCCCAAGCCTAACAACCAAAAATGCAAACCGATCCTCAATTCCTAGTTCGTAATGTCACCACTATTGGACTAATATCAGTTAGTCCACACTATCAGACGAATCGGCCCAAACAAGAGCCTCTACACATACATACACCTCACATGCCATTTCATCGAACACATGACATGCAAAGAACCAAACCCTTAATTTAATTGTACCAGTACTCACCACAAGGAGAAGCCAAGAGGAGGGGCACTTGACCGGAGTTGGGGGAACCGGCCGAGGAGCTCGCCCGGGCTAGGGGGCTCGGCTTGCCAGGGGGAGGCAAGGCAAGGTTGCTTCTTCTTCCCTCCAGGCGTCGGAAGAGGGGCGCTGCCGTGGGTCAGGCGCAGGAGGAGCTCGCCTGGAGTGGAGGGAGGAGCTCGGCCTGGGCAAGGATGGTGGGGTGGCGCGCCGGTAGAGGCTGGAGCAGGGCGACCGGCAGGGAAAGGGAGAGGCGCACGGTGCCTTGGGAGCAGTGGCGGGAGCCTGGATGGCAAGCTTGGCCAGAGAGGGAAACGAGGGAGTCGGCAGAGGCTGGGAAAAAGAAATTCGGCCAAGGGAAGAAATGGCGGTACAAAAAAAAGGAGAGATGAGGTTAGGTGAAAAGTAGGTGGAGAGGGGAAATTCCAGAAAGAACCCCTCTCACACCTAAAGCCTTTAACTCTAACCCTCCCAAATGGGCCAACCACCCCTGAGATTACCTGCCAGACGAGCCCCAGCTCACACGGAGGAAAGCCCAAAATTGGAGCGAGGTTTCGCAATATAACAAAAACCCACACCCGGACTAAGAATCTTCCAAAACCTGGAAGAGGAACTGTGATATGACAGAACTGGCCTAGCAAGATCGAAAACCGCAGTTTTCGTCGGCTTTGCGAACCCTGTGTGTGTGTATCCACTCTAAGTATAATATTTAAATGATGTTGTTATACCTTTTTATCTTTTTAAGCATGCTGTAATACTGATTATAAGATACTACAAAGTAAGTTTAAAAAAATTTCATTATGGTCCGTCTTTACAGCATAATTTATGTATATACTCCTTTTACATATGGAAAAACGTATATAGCAAAAATAAAGTGCTTCAATGAAATTTTTTCAACCATATCATATTGGAGTATTTTAGAATTATTATTAAAGTGTACCGAAAATGATAAAGAAGTATAACATATTTATTTAAGTGGTATATTAGAGGTGAGAGTATATACTCCCAGAAGTACGAAAAAGTCTTTTTATATATATATAACCCGTATCATTATAATCTGACTCTATCAAAATAATTGGTGAAGATCCTTCTCTTTTTTTCTTTTTGGTTTATGCGAGAATTTCTAGGATTTTCTTCTTCTTTAATTATATTTATTGTAGGAGTTTTTTGCCCTTAAAAAATGAGATACTTATAATATCACAAATTATTTTTATTTATATAGATACGAGAAAAGCATGCATAATACAAGGGGACTCCTTAATACGAACTTTCAATGAGATTATGAAACAAAAAAATGTCAACTTTCAACTAGGTTAGGTAATTTCAACTTTTCAAAATGTTAATTTGATGTTACTCGTAGCTAAATACTTGTTTGACAGAGTTTTAGATCCTAGCTCCACCTCAGATATGAAGCTTATAGGCTAAAATAAAATAAATTATGTTTATATTTTTAATCTACAATGTAAATAAGATGACTCACCTAAACATTCTTAATGTACCCACAACTCCAACTCTATAAATTTCTGAGCTAGAAATACCCTGCTCCACCAACTTCATAGATTTTGATGAAGTTAGAGTTGTGCCAAACACCCCTAAGTATTCCCTGTTATTCATAGCTCCACCGCGTTTCCACTGCCGTGATTGTTAACAGTATCTATTCAACAACATTTTGAATTTTAAAAAAATCAACTTTCACCTGTTAAAAAATAGGGAACTTTCAATTCAATTGGGGAAAAAATCATCTGAGGAACTGTCAATTCAACTGGGGAAAAAATCATCAGAGGAACTTTCAACAGGGAATTAGTAACTTTCAAGTGAAAAAGGGAAGGGGATTTTGAAGTTCTCAGGATCAGTTTGAAGAAAACTTTCATCCCAAATCGGCGCACTTTCAAGTTTTCAACCGTACTGTAGTTACCTTAGCCGGCAATGAAGGCGTCGTCGTTCCCACCTGAGATGTTGGTGTGAATGTGTGATCTCAATCCGCTACTCCTCAAGCCTTGCGGGAAAACTTGCTGGGTTGCACCCCTGTGGTGGCACACTGTAATGGTGGATCTCCACGTTGACAGCGAAGCCGATGTAGCTCCTCTGTCCACACTGCGGCATCTTTTGGTTCGAAGGCAAAAGGTGGATAAGATGGCTGTATCTATCTTTTTTTTTATTTATCCTGCTGTTTGGTTGGTTAGATAGATGAGAGCAACCAACTCTCAGATATATTTCTCGTACATGCTAGATGAGTTTATCTTATAAATTTGATTGGATGGACGTATGCCATGAATTTTTCACATCTCACCGACAAATTTGAGTTCTCATCTCTTAAAACTAAACATAAATTTAGATGACTCTATCTCTATTAAGATAGATGGTCTTATAGTATTCAACTTTTGCCATTAAACCAAAATGTAACATGCGGCCAGCGGGTATGGACTGTGGCGAGGTGAATATCTCTCCAGACACCTCCTAGCATGGAGAAAAACGCCAGACCAGATCCATTGGCTGGATGTGAAAGAAAGTTGAATCCAACGTCGCATAGGAAGTGACCACGAGATTTGTAATGCGCCAATATCCACGTAATAGTAATTTTGACTTTCAAAACAGAATAATAATAAGAACTCTAACATCTTCGTACTAATATAAAAGATGTAGTCGGTGGTTACTAGGATAGTGGTAAGACCATCTCCAACGCCGTCCCTTCGCCCGTCGCAATAGGAAAACGCAAGCGGGAGAGGAATCCCAGCGCCTCCAACGCTATCCCTTCCGCGCCGGGAGAAGCCTGGGACAGGAGAGAGGTTCCCCCCGGTTTCTCTCTCCGTTCCCCTCGCGCTCTCCCACAGTAGTTGGCGTCAACGAACGGACTTTCGCGCGCCAGCTCGGACCCGGGGGAAATCGGCGAAGGCGTCGGGAGCGAGCCGCGGGGGAGGTGCGCCAGACCCGCCGGAGAAGAGGACGTGCAGAGGGTACTCGACGGCTTGAGGTATGGCATCCGAGCACCGTATTTCGCAGTTTTGAGTTCGATTTAGATTTAGGGTTGTTCAATACATGGGGAAATCCCATTTTCTGGTGAAATGCTCAGTAGATCCTGGAGAACCAGGTACAAACCCTGGTTGTATTAGGGTTCGGATTTGGGTACAGGACGATGTACACAACATGGTTGCATTAGGGTTTGTACCTGGTTCTTCTACAGCTTGGTTGGAGTATGGATTTGGGTGAAAAGCAGACTTCAACCTGAATACCTATATGAACTTGATTTGACCTTAATCCACAGATCATGTTATTTTTAATGCTGCACTAAGGATAGCAACGGGCCCTTATGAAAATTTACTGGGCAACCTTGACCTTCCTTGTTGGAGCATGATTAGAATGCTTCGAGTTGATCTCTTTGTTTGGTTCTTTGTTTCCATTTGTGCAACCTGCTTTTACTTTTAATTACAGTGGAATAGATGCTCACTCAATCTATTATGGATAGATCTTTACTTATGTTGCTATAACTATATGACCATCAACTTAAGATATTTTAGAAAGCACGGAGAACTAAATTAGTGCTGCAGTCCGAATAGAGATGTTATGTTGGTATAACTATGTTGAGGGCCGCATCACCTGGTGATGGTGGATTTAGGTCATTGGTGATGGGGTTTTAGCACAATTTACGTAGATTAAACGAAATTGCAGTCCACATCCACGCGTTTGCAACTTGGGTCAGGTCACAGAATAATTGTCTCCGTGTGCAAACCTCTCAGCAGAGTACTAGTTTTTTGTCTAGGAATGTAGATTTGTTTAGGAATCAGGATCACCTGTTCGTGTTCATGTGGTTTTATAGATGGAGGCCCAGAGACTTCGGACAGTCATCTTGAAGATGCGAGAGTCGCTCGATGCAAAGGCCGAGGACCTCAAAAAGGTGGTTCGGGATAACTTCAGTGCTAGTGATGCTAGTTGGGCCGTCGACCTAAACATGGCACTGCTACATGTCGAGGCCATAGCAGAGAGCCTGAAGGAGATGTCGTTGGCCACGCTAGAATTTGAGATAGCACCTGCTGCCAGTGTCGACGTAGAAAGTGCTGATGTCGAGGCCGCTCACGAGGCTGCCATAGATCAGTTGGATACAGATAGCGAGAACTACTCCCCAATTAGCGGTTGGTCTGTGGAGTCCGATCGTTCCTGGCACCTTAACTACATGTAGTGTTGGTTAGACGTTGGTAATGTATTTTGTATTCCAATTTCAGGCCTGTCATTGTAATGTAGATGCTTTCATAATGGTAAGCATCTCGACAGGAGGTTGGATGGATGATGGTAATGTAGTAAAGCTTATGAACCTTGTCTGTTTGAACCATATGCTACTCTAGGTCATGGTAATGTGGTACACTTTGCAATGAATGTGAACCTTCCTTTGATCTGTGCTATGGTTTATATTGTTTAATGAAATGAACATGTACTCACCCGTCGGCTAATTTTAGGGGGGACAAAACAATGGACCCATTGTACGTGAATTTCCTACAGGACGACTCAATTGAGCTCCAATGGTCGTCAACACCATCAGGGCTGAACACACCTCTCCCGGCAGATTTGGATAGGACTATGGCCGAGTTGGACACGGTGGTCGGTCCCATCGGAGGGCAGGGTACGGACATGCAGCCCGTGGTTGCGAATTCGACAAAGAAAGGTCGTGGTAGGGCATCAGGTAGCGGGAAGGGAAAAAAACAAGCATGCAGAATAGAGAGGACAAAATGGAGTGCGGAAGAGGATAAAGTTCTTGTCTCTGCCTGGTTGAATGTCAGCCAGGACCCCATTGTTGGGAAGGACCAATCGTCGGATAGCTACTGGACACGAATTGCTGAATATTACAACGCTAACAAGACCGGATAATGTAACGCAAGGTCCGTGAAGGCAATGGTCAACCACTGTCGGTGTTTCGTATAACCGGCAAGTAAATTCGTAAGTATAGGGGATCACGCGCTCCCTCTCCTCGAATGGTTAGACCAAAGAAGCCTCAAATTTATACTGGTTCGGGCTGAATGTCCCTACTTCCAGTTCGTGGTGGCGGTTTGAATTACCCTGAGCTCGGGGAGCAAACAGAGATTACAAGTAGAGGCTAAGGACAGGCCCTTAGCACTCGCTCGGGAAGAGGAAGTCGGGAGGGCTTTCCTACGCCCGGCGCCGACCCGGGTCGGAGAACCCTGAGCTATCTAAAGGGGCGGTGCCAGTAAGCGAACTCGCGTGAGTGCGTGTGAAGGAAAGAAAATCTATATCTTCCTCCAAGGGCCCTGCCTCCCTTTATATAGGCCGAGGGGGCAGGTTACACGAGGATTTGAAAAAGAGACAAAGGAATGCCCCGTCCGGGCGTCCTAGTCTTCGGTCATGATGACTGGCAGGCTCCTCGTCTGGGCGACCTGGTCTTCGGTCATGATGATTGACAGGCTCCAGCGCGTCCCATACGGGGTGGGTAGACACAACGGGCGGCGCCCTTTTCGGAGGGCGCGTATCGCCCTCGGCGCTTGTCGATGTCTTGGCGTCTTGAAAGGATGGGTGCTTTAGCTGAGGCCGCCCCCTGGTTGCCTTGGGAAGGAACCGTCCGTCCCAATATTACCGTTCGTCCGGTAACAGCGGCCCGTTCGGCGTTGATCGCTGTAAATGGCAGATCGGGGCCGAGCTCGCGGGACGCTGGTCGAGGTCTGGTCGGAGCTCGTGGTAATACCCGGCGCGGGTCGGGTCGAAGCAGTGCTTGCGAGACGTTGGCTCTGGTCGGTCTCGGGCGGCGGGTGCGTCCCGCAGATTCGGCAGCAACCCCTTCCGGTGAGGGACGAGGGTCTGTCGGTTTCACCTTCAGCCGGACTCGAGGCGGATAACTTTCTGAGAAGTGCGATCTTGAAATAGATGTATACTTTGTTTGTGGGGTATCCCTGGTATGGGTATTCGTCAACCACTGGTCGTTGATAAATGAGTGCGTGAGCAAATTTTCTGGGTTCCTCAACCAGACAGATGGTTTGAATCAGAGTGGAACAACTGAGCGAGACAGGGTAATATTCAGAAACCTCTTCATGTCTTTACTGCAGTTTACATATGAGTAGTGGTAGATTGTCTTATAGAATCTCCCATTTTCAAAAGGATTTCATGAATTCAATTGACGTTTGTAACAGATGGCACATGCCTCAACGATGTACCAAGACATCGAGGGCAAGCCTTTCGCGTTCCATCATTGCTGGATGCTATTGGCTGATCATCCAAAGTGGTCTTCGCACATGTCCCACAAGAAGCACAAACGGAGGAGGTGGTCCAACGATAACGGGTCGAATCAGACTCGTGGACTTGTCCTCGCAAGCTTCCTCTGAGGAGGAGGGGCCAAGGCCAATAGGCCGGGAGGCTGCAAAGGCGGCCAGGAAGCGAGTTGGTTCCTCTAGTGCGTCATCGGTTGGTTTGTACGCTGACCATTTCGACAAGATGAATGAATCCAGGGCTGCTATCGTAGAAATACAGCGTAGAAAATTGGCCTTGTCGGAAGAAGCGGAGAATGAAAGGGTTATCAACATCGACTTGAACGCGTTGAGCGGAGTGCAGCGCGAGTACTATGAGAGTCGACAGTGTGAGATTATAAAGGCTCGCCGGGAAATGGATAAACAAGTGTCCCCATAATCCATATGTCATCGCAGTTTGTGAGGGGCCCATAACTATTTTTGTAATGTTCGAACTATGTATTTATGTTTCCGAACTTGTCTTGTTGGTACTGTCGCCATGTCGGAGAACTGATATCGCTACGCTATGTTTGGGACCACGTTGCTACTTGAGATGTGATTGTTGTTTCATGTTATGTTTTAATGTAGACTGTTCTTATTCAATTACTGTGTGGTGTTATTGTCTGTTTGGCCTTATTGCTACTTAACAGAGGGCATCATATTGTAATGTACTCCAGTTCTGTGAAATCTTCCCTAACATGGCAAAATATGACCACGCTTCAGGTATTCCCAGGGTTTATGAAATATTTTCTATATTTCAATCAGTAATTCTCACTCTTGTACTGCTCTGGACTGTGAAATAAGGTTGAATTTGATGTGCAGTCTACATTTCAGGGACATAGACATGTTGTAGTCTTTTTCTCCTCTGTATAATTTGGTACCTAATGTTTGCAGATCAACATTACTTCTGTTTTGATGATAAAGCTTATACCTCCTCTTGGTATAAGCTTTATCATCAAAACAGAAGTAATAAACCCATTTGACAAGAACGAAACTCAATTGGCAGTAAAAGCTGAAGGAGATAGTGGAATCCAGGGGATAAACAAGCTCAATTGGCAGCAGGGAGTGAGGTATAAATCTTCATATATGGTTGATCTTCATATTGAGTAGGTTTGTTGTGCTATCTGACAGTTGTAATTTTGTTGTCTTGCAGCTAAAACTGATATGGTTGATCTTGTTCTCTATTCAGTAAGCACTTGGTATAACCTCTTGTTTTGTTGTGCCAATTTGTATGTACACAACATTTTGCTTGCTCACAAGATTCTTTCATGGACTTTCAGGTTATGCTTGGTCCAACATACAATAGAGTATCAGCTGGTAACACTCCTGCTTTTATGGATACATTGCAAGTCCTTTGACCCTACCAGGTTGGTCTCAGCTCGATTGTACATATTCCATCATGAATTTAACACAACTTGTGAATTCTAGAAAATCAGATCTGCGTCCATTTTTGTCGAAATTATCCTGTTTTTATTTGTTGCTGGGACATTGACTGCGTCACAAATGTTAAGGTGTCTGTTTTCATTCTTGGATTCTGGATGTTGGCAGTCAAGTTTTGTACAGGTATGGTAAAATGGGTTTATTACTTCTCTTATGTCTGTGTGTGAAGGTGTGATATTGATTACTAGCAGCAGCTTACATTATTACTGAATGGCGAATATCTGTTCTCATTTGTGCTTTATGTGCTTGCAATAGCTCAAAGGAGGACAGGGGAGACCTTTTTACATGAAAAAAGCTCCAGATCCCATCGAATACTTAGATTGGTCTGCATTTTCTTCATTATATTTACAAATTACTTTGGTGTATATGTGTTTCATTTTGCATAGATGTGTGCTTTTTTGGCTGAAATGTTCATCAATCAATTCAGACTGTTGAAAGTTCTGGTCGTGAGTTCTTAGGAAAGGAAAAGTCAACTACGCTTGTCGCTAGTGCGGTAAGAAGAACATACAACAATTCTGATGTGGAGTTTTTCCAGCATGAAAAGTAAGTGTAAGAACCAGTTATTCTCCCCATGCAGAACTTTCTTGATCTGGCAGCAAGTGAGCGTGCATCTCAGGCATTGTCAGCTGGCACAAGACTGAAAGAA
This sequence comes from Guadua angustifolia, assembly GCA_036346375.1. Classification (NCBI taxonomy): domain Eukaryota; kingdom Viridiplantae; phylum Streptophyta; class Magnoliopsida; order Poales; family Poaceae; genus Guadua; species Guadua angustifolia. Next base: position 33,361,264 of record CM070505.1, read on the forward strand.
GCCTGCTGGGACATGAAGACAGATACACCATATACGTACATGCATCAAGAGATTCAGCATATTTTGTTATTGCCCAACAAGTATCTTCAAGCTGGGTCTTGAAAAATCAACGTGATTGGGTATTACCAGCTTGAAGGTACTTGTTGGGCATTAGCAAAACATGCATTTGAAAAGGATTGTAATGTTGGGCATTACCAAAACATGCCAAGTCAGCAGATCACAGAAGTTGATAGTCACAACCATTTGAAATCTCTTCGGCTACATGATTGCACATGAAGAGTTGGAAATTACAAAGGAGATCTAGCACAGGTAATTACCATTTGGAGCTGGTAGCAATGGTTGGGTGAAATGACTTCGTTGTTTGGGTGAAATGAGTTGGAAATTACAAAGGAGATCTAGCACCTGTTTGTTTGAGCATTCAGTTATATATATTAAGGTTCAATAACTTCTTTCTATTTTCAGGGTGCATTCAGGAGTAAGATGCATGAGCTGGATCTTCAGGAGTACTGAGATACTATTGCTGTCTGACAATATTCAAAATACTATTGCTGTTTGACAATAACTAAATTTGGCATGAGTTATTGTCAAACAGCAATAGTAGCACAGGGGTTTCAAGATTACACTCGCTCAAGTTATTGTCAAATTTAGTTGATCTGGACCGGCACAAGCAGGTTGCCTCGGTGTTATTGTCAAATTTAGTTGATTTTGGATAGATTTTGCTATCTTTCTGTACATCATTACTATCTACATTGTGATCCTCCCGCTTTCCAGAGATGTTTAAAGATTTTGTATGGATGGATGTGAGGGATCAATCATGTGTGATTGTATATAATATCAGGCTTCTGTATTGATGGTTTTGTAAACTGTTTTCCCTTGTATGGACAGTGTGTTTGTTCTCATCACACTTAGCGGTATGAAGCAGCACTGAGAAGAGTAATACATGAAAAGTTACTGAGCACTTTCATAACAATCGCGCACGCAAACATAGATTACAGTGATACAAAACAATCGCAAACGGAAACATAGCTTACAGTGATACATAACAATCTCACACGGAAACATAGCTAACACTTGCATTAACCCCCGTGCCGTGCCCAAAGGTGTTCGACCAGATCTGACTGCAACCGATGGTGCTGTTGCCGATCCCTCCGCCTTTGAGTTGCTTCTATACAGTGCAAGACCGACCCATTCGGTGCGATGGTACATCACGACGAGAGTACCCATATAGTCGGTTAACTTCTGCGGTGGCCCATTCCTCTCGTCCTCCACGATCATGTTATGAAGAATGATGCATGCAGTCATTATATTCCTTAACGTACTCTGGTGCCAACATCGACCGGGGCCCCTTACAATGGCAAACCTAGCCTGGAGCACTCCAAACGCTCTCTCAACATCCTTCCTTGCAGCGGCCTGCATCTGCGAGAAGTAGACCCTCTTGTTTCCCATCGGCGCTGCAATCGCCTTAACGAAGGTAGCCCACTCCGGGTAAATGCCGTCCGCGAGGTAGTAGCCCATGTCGTACTGATTGCCATTGACGGTGTAGTTTACCTCTGGAGCTGTACCATCATTTTCCCTAGAAAATATGTTAGAATGGTGCAAGACATTAATATCGTTCATGCTTCCTGGCATCCTGAAAAAAGCCACAGGTCGTACGAAGCAACCGCCTCGAGGACTATGGAAGGCCTGCGAGTATGCCCTGTGAAAGCCCCTTGCCATGCTTTCGGACAGTTTTTCCAGGTCCAATGCATGCAGTCGATGCTGCCAAGCATTCCTGGGAAACCCCTCTGCTCACCAACAACTAGGAGTCTACTAATGTCTTGTGCGTTAAGAGATCGGAGATATTCCTCCCCGAAAACCTGGACCACCGCCTTCACGAACTTCTTGAGAGCTAGAATGCCCATACTTTCCCTAATACGGAGGTACTCGTCCACAGCGTCAGCAGGAACGCCGTAGGCTAGTTGACGGAGAGCGGCTGTTGCTTTCTGAAGAGGTGACAAACCAAGCTTCCCGGTTGCATCCCTACTTTGCTGGAACCAAACGGCGTGTCCTTCTAGAGCATTCGTTATACGCAAAAATAGGGAGCGACTCATCCGAAACCTGCGTATGCGAAGCGACTTAGGCATAATGAAACCTTACAAGTACATCGTTCATATTTATTAGAACTACCGGTTCTTTACCTCCGCCTGAAAAATGCGTGGCCGTACACGGGGGAGGAAGCGAAGTAATCACCGTAAAGCCAAGCCGCCCCTTCAACGTGACCTCGGTTTATCACCGCATGGCCTGGAACCGATCCCCGTCGACGGTTGTTACGTTGCGTGTCCATCTCCTCCTCCTCCTCTGCGATTGCCATGATAAGGCAGTCCTCATCATCAGTAAAGGAATATTCATCACTTGAGGAAGAATTGAACTGACTCATTGTGAGGTTGGCAATGGTTTGTGGGTGACTAACCTGATGAATGCAACCCCTCAATATATAGAATGGCTGGGTTGGATGAGAGGGGAGGAGGAAAAGTTAGGTATTTCTGGGAAGGGAAGGGAATGGGGAAGGAATCATTGGAGTGCATTGTTTGGGAAGGAAGGGAATCAGGGAAGGGAATCCCTTCAGGGGTTGGGAAGGGAATGAAACCCTGGGAATCCCTTGGAGATGGTCTAAGTAGTCACCCCACCCAACTCCCACTTCCACCTCGTAAAACTAACAGAAGCTAGAAAAATAACATCATAATAAACAAATGTTACTTTTTAAAAAAATCCTCTAAAAAAAGACATAACAAATAGCAAAGCTCGAACAGAGGAACGACGGAGTCAAGAGCGTGTAGACAAAGCGTGAAAGCACAACACTAACTTTACCAAAACTCAATCGAGCACGTGGATGAAACCAAGGCATAGGAAGGGCTGAGCCCAACAACATCGACTCGATGTGCTAAGATAATTTAATATCCAACCAGTATTAGAGAAGTTCATTCATCCGGATAAGCAATACGATGTCATGGAATAGAATAGATATACTAAAAAGGAGTAGTAATCACCTTTTTTTTAGGAATAAGTCCATTTTACGCCTTTGAACTATGAAAAAGTTTATATAACCCCCAAAACTATAAAATTGGTTATTTAACATCCTCAACTATTAATATCAGATCCAATCACACCATATGGTGGTTTTCCTTGGCTGTTTTGCATCTCTTATATATTATTAAGGCAAAAAAATGATTCAAAATTTTTAAATTTTTTTTTGTATAATCCTAAGGAAATACTTATACCTCTATAAAAATTTCAGATCATGATCAACTTGTACAATTTTATAAATTTCTTACAAGGTCACTGTCTCAATTAAGAGTTTTCTGATTTTAATTTTTATGAGATATCAAATTATGTTCAATTCATTTGAGAATTTTTATGTGATCATAGGGGTTAAAGATGATACTATAAAATTTTTAGATAATTATCAAACATGTACATTTTTATAAAAATATTAAAGTTTAATTATTGTTTTTAAATTGCTGTTTTTTTTATTTTTAAATATAATAAATGCTTTCAAATTTCCTTGAGACCTTTTTGAAACATTCTGCAGGTGGATTAGGGTTTAATTAATTTTTTAAAATTTTATTCTTGCATGATTTTAAACTTTAGAGTTTACAAATCAAAGATTTAATATTATGCAAGCATAAAATTTGGTGAAAACTTAATTAAATCTTAATATACCTCTAGAATGTTCCTAAAAGTCTTAGGAAATTTGAAAAGCATTTAATACATTTAGATAATAAAACCAGAAATAAAATTTTATATCTTTATAAAATGTACATGTTTGATCATTATTTGAAAATTTTATGATGTTATTTGTAAACTCCTAGGATCGCAAAGAAAAATTACAAATGAATTGAACATAATTGGTATCTTATAAAAATCAAAATTGGAAAACCCTTAATTGAGACAGTGATCCTATCAAAATTTTATAAAATTGTACAAATGTGATCATGGTCTAAAATTTTTATGGAAGTATAAGTATTACCTTATGATTATACGAAAAAAAATCAAAAATTGTGCATCACTTTTTGTCTTAATAATATATAGCAGATCCAAAACAATCAAAGAAAACTACTCTAGTATGTGATTTGATATGGTATTGAAAGTTGAGGATGTTAAATAATTAGTTTTATAGTTTAGGTTACTTGGAACTCTTTTCATAGTCCAGAGGGTGAAAAATGGATCTATTCCTTTAAAGGCAATATATCAGTCTGATTAAAGTTTTGGTAAGAACAACTGCAACCTCTTAAAAAGTTTCAAAATTCTAAAAATCATGGATGTACATATCATTTCATCTACATATAAAATATCATGATCAAATTCGTCCTATGCTAGAAGTTACAAAAAGACAAATTTGAGGTGCATTTGAACTATTCAAGTTTGTCAGAAAATTTGTCTTTTTTATTACTCTTAATATAGGACGAATTTGATCATAAAATTTTATATGTAGATGGGGTAAGTTGAGATGTACATCTATGATTTTTTTTAGAATTTTTGAAATTTTTTTAGCAGAGATTACACGATGGTTAAACCAAAACTTTAATTACACTGGATATATTCCCTCCTTTAAAAGAAAACAAGAGCTGTAATGTCAAGGGGGCATTTCGGTCAATTTGTCCCTTCCAAGGGCAATATTGACGGCTTCTGTGACCAGAGCGCAAGCTGAGGATATTTACCTCCACGGCTTCTGTGATGGAGAGTCCAGGTCGAGCAGAGCAGATACATTCATAGATAGAGCAAGCAAGCAAGCTCCCCAGTGCAGGCTCCACCACCAAAACCACCAGCTCCGATCCCCGAATGCCGCACACCATAGACCCCTTCTAGAAGCTTCCAGAAGCACTCGCAAGCCGTACGTGCATGCAGGAGTTCCAGCGCATCCCCGGCCTGGCCGGGCGGCTGTTCGGCGGCACGATGGATCCGCCGGGCCTCCGCAGCGGCGGGCGCCGCTGCCGTCGGAGGAGGTGCGGTGCCCGCGGTGCGACTCGGCGAACACCAAGTTCTGCTACTATAACAACTACAACCTCTCGCAGCCGCGCCACTTCTGCAAGACCTGCCGCCGGTACTGGACCAAGGGCGGCCTCCTACGCAACGTCCCGGTCGGCGGCGGGTGCCGCAAGCCTAAACGACCCGCCGCCGCGGCCGCCGACGTCGACAAGAACGCTGGCGCCCACCGCGACACCAAGAACCCGCGCTCCGGCTGCACCGGCGGCTCCAGCGTCAGCCCCGCCGCCTCTGCCGCGTCCGCGTCGAACAAAGCTGGTGCAGCTGCCGCGGCCCACTCGAGCGGCGGAAGCACGACAGCGACGGGCGTCGGCCCCAGTGCCTTCGCGGCCGACGCGCTTCCTCTGCCGCCGCCGCCGCCGATGTTCGCCGACCAGGCGGCCTCGTTTGCGTCGCTCTTCCCGCCGCCACCGCAGCTTCCGGCTTTCAGCTTCACGGCGCAACCCAAGGCAGAGGAGTATGTCGCCCCTGCGCACACACTGACAGAACAACCGTCGTCGGCGTCGTCCACTGGAGACCACATGGCGCCGTTCTCTGTACGGTCAGGTGCAGCGGCGATGGCATCAGCAACCGACTGGACACCGGCAGCAGTTGACGCCGCCGAGATATTCGACGTCGCCGGCGACACGTCGTCGTACTGGAACCTGGCGAGCTGGACGGACCCGGACGGGACCATATACTTGCCGTAGTGCGCCGTGCTTAGATCGTGCGGCCGGCCACGTACTGAATTCGATCGCTTGCTTCAGCTGTGGTTAAAGACTTGTCTAATTGTAACCACCTTGTAATCCTACACATGCCTTTGGAACTAGAAATTTTTATTGGGATATACACTTTATTCGTACAATTTTACAGTCTTGTACAATAATTTCATAAGATAATAAATCTAACACATTTATTTGAAATTTACTAAAAGTATAATACAAATAGTTATAATGTTCTAAAAATCTCAAACCAGTAAAATTAGAACCAGTTTAATTAATAAATTTGATTCATTGAAGAGATGATCTTGTAATACTTTTCAATTTTCTAGGCTCTAGTAGCGCCCCCTGTAAGATTGACTGCTGCTTCATTGATTCTTTTGGGGGTTAGTTTTGCACCAAGATTTTTTAAAAGTATATGTTTTTTTGTTAATATTGTAGAAATAATACATCAAAATAATTACAAAAATGCTGCGATCGAGCTTCTGCTCGAGTGGCTAGTAGCGCTTGGTCGCTCATAGCCCGCTCGGGTTCGAGACTTAGTCTCGCCTAGGCGCGCGCAGGGTCGGGGGTAGCGCGTGGTGTGTGTGTGTGTGTGGGCGCATGCGTGTGTGTGTGTGTTTGCGTCTGTCGTCCGGTTGTTGTTTCTTTTTTTATACTGAATGCCAGAGCTCCTGGCTAAAATTCAAAATAATTACAAAAATACATCTATATAACCATTTGAAATGGTAACAGAATATCTGTCGCTATTTGAAATGGCAAAATGACTATGTGGTGTCCGGGCTGGTCTCTATCATTGTTTTAATTGGCGACAGAGCATTTGTCACCTGTTGAAATGGTGACAAACTCCTTGTCACCTTTTCCACTTGCGACAGAGGCTTTGCCTCCGGTTTTTAAGATTTTTTTTTTAAATTGACTACCAAAGTTGGTTTGGCAACATTGTATCAATTGGAAGATTTTTTTTTGAAATTATAATACTAAAAATAGATAAGAATTTTGTTGGAAAATGACAGTACTACAAAATAAATAGTAAAAATATTTAGAGTAAAATATAAGCACCAATACATATGAACGTGGTGAAATGTAAGCCCACGGAATTATGTCAAGATAATTATTGAAGGAAATATGGTTACAATACGCGTTGAGTTTGTTTGTATCCAATTTTGCTGACTACGTCTATGGTATAATTGATAAGGCATATGACTCAACCAATTCTACTACAATTACAATACATACACATCTTTTGGAATAAAAACTATATGGTGAGTGTATAACTAATCGGTTTTCTGGTCGAATGCCCTTAATGCTAAAATGGGACACTACAAGATACCCACATGGAGTAGTGTCATCAAAGCGATGTTGACGTGGTTGGTTGTCACGGTAGTGGTAGACGCAATTGCAACTGGGGTTAGTGTAGCAGCAGTAAAGGTGGTAGTCACATTGGAAACATGGACTACCAAGTCGAATTTGTGCTTACATTGTGGGCAATGCTCAGGAATGTATGGGTAGTCACGGAGTGGATATCTAGGGGCATAGAGCTCTTGGATTTCTCGTGGTTTTGGCAGGGGGGGTCAGGGTCTAGAGGGCGTAGATGTGCATATCTTCTAGGTAAGGGTTGTACCCTCGAAACATAGACCCCCTTAGCGTCCCCTCCTATGCCTTGAGCTACTTGCTTTATTCGTCATGTTGTAGTTTAAGGAGTTAGTTGTAGGTACGTAATTGCATAGAACAATTTATAGGCTCTATTGGACATGGGCTGCGGACTTGACATACATAAATTGTGGTACAAGCAAGGTGTGGTCCTTTCGATTTGAAAAGCAGGTGGCAGTGTGTTGTCAACTTGATCTTAAAAAATACTGGTAAGAGTGTTATCATTTTGGGCTTTAAAAGGTGGTCGCATGGTGTATTGTCACCTCGGTCTGAAAAAGGGTCTGTCAGAGTGTTATCACTTTCGCCTTAGAAAGGAGGTAGTATGGTGTGGTCATTTCTAACTGAAAAGGTTACTAGCTGGCCTTGTTGCGATAAGTAGTGTTCAATTTTTTATCAATAATACAATTTTTAATATTTACCTATCAAAGAGAGAATTTGATGAGTTTTGTTGTATGCACTTAGGAGAGCCTATCTCATAGTCATAGTGGAAGTCATGTATTACTCCCCTTGTGTCGTGGCCCTTTGTTTCATGTACACGACTTTGGCCCCTTCAATTCCACTCTCCTAGTATGTGTATTGCCGTGCACAGGTAACAACACAGTGCGATTTCAGATCATACAATGCATGTACAACCATCTCATGATTTGCCATTAACCACTAAAACCAATTTAATGGTGCTTGAACTTACATCGGTGCACTGCAACTAACTACTACAAGAAACTACTATAAATACATATAAAAAATAAATTACAACCATGGATCTTATTGTTTCATTTGCTAATCTACCATGGTTTCAAATTAAAATCTATAAAGAAACGAAGAACTGACCTCCAAAATCTAAAATGGAAAGAAACACTCTTCTTTTCTTTTCTTTTCTTCTCCTTCTCATCTCTTCTCCTTTCCTCTCCTCATCTCTTCTTTTCTCTTCCCTTCTCTTCCTCTCCTCTCTCTCTCTTCTCTCCTCTCTCCTCCTCTCTTTTTTGTTATCTAGTGCAAATGAAGACTTACACTTGGCTCGATTTAATGCCTGGATTTGACAGGTTCCTCTATCGCCATTTCAAATGGTGATTTGTTTACCTTTTCACCAAATCAAATGACAACAGATGCTGTGGTCAAATTGAACGGTGACAGGTGGTATGGCAAGCCCACATGGCACACCATCATCCATTCAAACATAGGCACTATCCACTAGTACAAAAAATCATATCACATATGGTTCAAAAAGGTCATCACAGACGGTTTTATGAACCATTTGTAACCATGTGTCAGTGATAATAACAACACATCATATACGGTTTTCGAACCATATGTGAAAGTCACATCACAGCCGGTTCTTAGTAGAAACTGTATGTGATGTTAAGTTATCACAAACGGTTCTTCTTTGGAACCATTTGTGATGCCCTCTCTATCATAAACTGTTCCAAATAAGAACCGTCTTTGATGTGACCGAAGGGCATACAGTTTCATAGCAATCCATAACAATTACACCTACACAAATTGGTTGCCAGATGGCTACGTGGAGTAGATTTTTCAAGTTGATAGCCTGTTCCTATTGAAAACTAAAAAAATAGTGTCATAAACAAATATGATATCTTCCATCTAGCAAATTAGTAGATAGTATTAGGAAACCCCCATGTATGGTGGGTATAGTATACCTTTCTACAACTGAACAAAATAACTCATAATACCACAGATGGCACAACCCTATTCTACAATTGCTTTAGTGTAAATCCCTAATAGGAAACATCTTGAAGATAATATAAGCTCAAAGTTATTCAAGTAAATTTAAAGTTCCATTTTGAGGCTTCAAACTCCTCTTAAAACAAATATCCTTAATAAAGAGGAAAGTGGTAAAACTTGCCTGAGTAAGGGTAGTGACCATAGAGAAAACCATATAGGTCGATAATCTGCATAAATCTGAATAAATATCACTACAAAAAGAACAAGGTCAGTAATAGGCTAATATAGTTGATGACCTCAACTAATAGAGAGGAGAAAAAGGTCAAATCAAATTTACCGTAAGATTTGTTGGTGTGGCAGCATAGGCCTTGCTTAGGGAATGAATCAGAAGCTTTGTATTGCTTGTGGCTATCAGCATCCTCAAAAACTTGTGTCTTCAACTTCAATATAACCAGGAAGGAAGCAAGCCACAATCAGATTGCCTGGATTGTAACAAGTTGGATCAATGGGCAAAAACCTAATAGCTAATATGGAGGTATTAGAATGTTAGATCGTGGCAAAAAGTACAGCTTCCACATTGCAAGTCCTATGCAATATTTGAGCTTACAGAGGTATAATAGCACCAAGATGTGCACTTCAAGATGCTTTATTCTCAAATTATGACATATAGCACCAAATTTCACAGAGTAGTAGGGTGTTAGATTTTAACTTGAAAATTATCAAATTTTACATGTTAAAACTGTGCCGGTGATATTCCAAATCCAAACACCACCGAAATGGTACAATTGGGCATGACACAATTACCCTAAGGACAAAAAACTGCAACAAGCTTTGTGATTTTCTTTTGCACAATTCTAAAATCCGCACTCCCATCGTACCAAAGATGGCGTCCAACCCCAAAATTACCACTAAATCGGTCATAGATCTAAACCAAACAAGAGCAAATAAGGCGAGCTAACACAAGAGTAATTCCACCAAGAGGCATGTAAATTTACAAAGTTAAAGCTAGGGATGGGAATCACACTCACTGTGTATGCGTCTGCAAGGCACAATATGGTTCCCTGGCACTACAACTTCACTTTGGAGCGAAGGCCGCGCTACACCACCGAATGCCTGGACATCATTAGCGATTATAGGGAGTATTCTAGCTAGATCTATAGTGGTCGAGGCAGGTGACTTTGTACTGGTGACCGATGGAGCTGGTAGTTGTGACAGAGATGTGATCCTGTGGCGGCGACGGGAGGTGGATGCACCTTGATCCCACAGGATGCTGGGAGGTGGAGGGTGTGTGAGAGGTGTGCCGATGGTCACATCCACCAGTCCCAACATCAGGAAGGCTAGGGAGATGGAGGGCAGTGTGAGGCGATCGGGGTGATGACGATGGGAGCAAGGGAGGGCATCATGCTTGAGAGCGAGACGGGCAAGGGGAGACTGAGCAAGAGGAGTAGGAGGACTGAATGGGGGCAGCGCTCACTTATGTTAGGGTTCAAGTGGGCAGGAGGTTGATCCGGGCCTCTCGTGGCTATGCTCGATGATCAAACGGCTATGCTCGTGGCCCACATCACTAACGGTTGGTGGCCAAAAACCATCTGTGATGTGTGTGGCATCATCGCAAATAGTTTTTGGTCAAAACCATCTGTAATGCCATTCATACCATAGATGATTTTAGCCAAAAAGCATCTATGATTTGTGTGTGCATCATCGCAAATGGTTTTTGATAAAACCATCTATAATGTGGTCTCATCACAGACTGCTTTTTCTAAAACCGTCTGTGATTATATTTAATATAGATAGTTTTTTAAAACCGTCTGTAATGAGGAGTCTAATATAGTCTTTTTTGTAGTAGTAGTTGTTATTGAATTGGGACAAAGCTCGTGTCATCGCTCTATCGTTACTTACAACAACACCACATTTTTTATAACCTTTTTCGATGTATTATTTCTATAATATTAATAAAAAATATAGTATTAAAAAATTCTTTGCACAAATATGTAACAAATTATGGGTGGCCTTCAATTTTATATATGCGTTTGTTGACATTATTGAGTTGTAGAAGCTACAATTGTTCAGTGTTGATAACATGATCAGTAGTTATTAACATCCAATGATGTTTGTACATGTGTACTCTCTGTCTCATCTGTTCATGAATCACGATTTCTCCGCCGCCATTGAAAAAACAACTCAAATGCTGTGGTTGGAAGCAATACTTGGGTGAGAAAAATTGAAATCCTCAAGGGTGGGTGTTAAGAGGGTAAATTTGAAGCCTAACTTAAGGAGATTTCCCTTCATTTTGTAGATATCGTGGTTTTCTTCAAAATGTGAGCATTCCTTCAAACCCCTTCAATTTTGCACTATGTAATTTCGATATGTCGCGGAGAAAGTTTAGGTTGCACTGGTATTGTGTATATCCTATCAGATTTCACACTCTTTATTTGACAAGCACATATGTATTTAATTATCTTAATTTGTAGTGCTCTCATGTTAATCTAAAATTATTGTTGCTATCATATGATGAATGTTAGAGTTTAGGCCGCGGAACCTACGTCTCCCGTTCGAGGGTGTTTGTTTATAAATATACCAATCAAAATGGCATATTTATAAATAAGCAATCTCGAATTGTCCACATTCTTTGGACAGTTTGAGGATATGTGGTTTGGGTAAGTTCTTGAGCTATTGTACAACTCCATTGTAGATTTCAGTAGCATCACCCTATGGTGTTCTCCAGGTACACACCCCTTTTAACTTGTTGTCGAGACGTGTATCTGGAGAATAGCGGGGAGATACGGTCGAAATTTTCTCTAAAGTTGTACAATGGCTTAGTAACTTATCCATACCATATATCCTCGAATAGAATTAGGACCTAACCTATTTAGAGATTAGTGGTTATCGTTGGTACCCATGTTTTGTTTCATTGAAGTCAAAAGATTTGCAAGCTATTGTACTATATAATTAGTTTATTCAATATCATTGTTGATGTTTGAAATGTATGTCTCCTAACTAGAGAATTGGAAGCTCTTAACTAGGGAAGAAGCTAGGTATCAATCGGGAGTACATTTATATATTTTGAAACTGTCCTTTATTTTGCAAAGGTAATATTAATTGAAATGATGTCTCAATATTTGAAAAAGCATGCTACCTGTCGCTCTAGTTTTTCCTTAATTTATTATGCGAAGTCTAATTGCAGATGGACCATAAGGAATGGATGTATCAGAAAAACCATGTAAGTGATAAATTTCAAAGGGGTGTTAACGAGTTCACGAAAATTGCAGAAGAGGACTTGATGAAAAGGGGTGTAAACTTCATGTATTGTCCTTGTATTGATTGCACCAATCTTAGGTAATTTAATAACTCAGCTCAAATTGAGGACCACCTAATTCAACGTGGCTTTGTAAGGAATTACACATGTTAGATCCATCACAGGGAGACAGGTAGTACCCTTCCGGTTTGCAACGAAGACATGGTGGAACCGATGGCGAGTTGCAACGTGATATGTTTGAGGAGGACAATTTGGAGCAAATGTTGCGGGATGTGGAGGGAAATTACATGGTAGGATAGTTTGAAAAGTTTAAAAACTTGATGGAAGATGATGCCAAACCACTATTCTCGGGTTGCAAAGTGGAATACACCAAGTTGGGTTTGGTCCTTGCATTGTTCGAATTGAAGGCAAAACACCGTTGGATAGATATAAGTTTCAATGCACTTCTAGTTCTTTTATCGGATTTGCTTTCGAAGGGAAACGAGTTGCCAACAAATACTTATGAAGCAAAGAAGCTACTATGACCCATAGGAATAAAAATAGAAAGGATACATGCATGTTTGAATGATTGTATATTGTATCATAATGTGCATCAGGAGCTGCACATTTGTCTAGTTTGCAGTGTGCCTTGGTACAAACAAAAAGAGAAATAAAGGTGTACCGGACCAAGGTATTGTGATACTTGCCCATCATTCTCCGTTTGGAGCAATTGTTTGTAAATCTAAGAGAGGTAAAATTGTTGTGTTGGCATTATGTGTCTTGGAAGGAAGATGGCAAGATGAGATACCCTGCTGATTCGGCTCAATGGATAAACATCGATTGGAAACATGAGGAGATCGATGCCGAAATGAGGAACATAAGATTTGGGTTGAGTATTGATAGAATGAATCCATTTGGTAACATGAGCAGTCGTTACAGCACCTAGCTAGTTCTGTTGTGTATCTACAATCTCTCTCCTTGGTTGTGGATGAAGCGGAAGTATATCATAATGTTATTGCTAATCTTGGGAGGCAAATAGCTGGGAAATGATACTAATGTGTACCTTGCTCCATTGATCGAGAATTTGGTAAAATTGTGGAACGAGGGGTCGTGGTGTGGGATGCATACAAAAGAGAGTACTTCACCTTACAGAGCTATGGTATTTTTGAAGGATCGAGATAGCGTTCAAATGGGGGATGAATGATCCCAAAATAAATTTATCCTCCAAAGAAACTAAGCCAAAACCCTTAGAAATCAAAAGAAGGCAAAAGAGTCACTTTTCACAAATTTTAGCTTGAGGCTGCCACTAGCACTTTTTGGGGCAGTACTATCAGAGTTACTGTAGCTATAGTAAAAATAGGTGAGTGAACAATGATTCCAACACGAGATCAAAAAGAAAATTGAGAAATCTCTTGATTGGCTGATCCAAACTTAATGAAACTTTGAAGACACCTTCCTATGGATGTCAGGAACCTATTCCAAGCTTCAATTTTATGAATCAACGTCAAAGTTCTGACCTTTTTCAAATTTACGAAAGAGTGCTCAAGAACAGGTTCAAGAATAAAAACATGGTTCTCAGCTAGCTCATGGGTTCTTGATGATCAAGATGATCCTAGATGGCTACCCACATGTTATAGCAAGCTAGAACACAAGACAAAAACACCTGAAAACCTAATCTTCCAAAATTGATCCTCTCAAGAGCAAAAATCAGTTTCTTGTAAAGAAGAACACAAGACTTGGCTAGGTGTTTGAGATATGGTCTGAAGAAGACTCATCCATCAATCATTCATCCTTGGTAAAAGATCCACAAGCATTTAGGAGGGGAGGCAAATCTAAATGTGCGGAAAGTAAATTACAAAAATGTAAATTGCGAATGTAAATGCGGAAAGTAAATTGCACGAATTGAAAAGAAATTAGATTTGCATTTCTGGAAGAGAGGTGTACAAAGCCACACAAACAAGTGGGAAAATCTCAAAGGAGCACAAAAACCTTAAAAACCTCAAAGGAGAAGGGCTACCCCTACCCTTCTATTTATACTACTTTTGAATCATCCTTTACCCTTGGATGAGTTCCTTCTTCTATAAGGATCACCATCAAGGGTTAGGATTGATTCACTCACTCATACATGGGCTAACCCGAAACCAACAACATAACGGGTTTTGCATGCTTTTCAAAGCATACTAACTAGACCCACTACTCTATCACCTAGACCACGATCCAATGACCCTTCTTAATCCGAGCAGCTCCTAGTTAGCATCTCATTCATTCCTTGTCTTCTAGGTTCGCAGCGACTCCATCTCCGATCATCTTCCGGCGATCCTTGATCATCTGGACCCTCCAACACACCTTGCCTAGTCTTAGTCATCATCCGTCTCACCATGACCTAGCACCGTCACCCTCTAACCATCAAAAACAAGAAAAACCCATCACATAGCAATGTCCAAGCAAGTCTTACTCAAATTCAAAATTCAAATATTAATTTCGCTCATAAGGTTGGCATTACCGCTTCCTAAGGCCGATAGTGCTGCTTTTGCTGGCACTACCGCTCCTACAAGGTCGGTAGTGCTGCTCCAATGAAAAAGCCAGTGAATCTTCTCTATGGAAAATAAGTACCACCACAAATGGCCGGTACTGCCGCTTTTGCCGGTACTACTGCCCTCTACGGCCGATAGTGCCGCTCCAAGCAGATTTAATCCAAATTGTTTCAAATCGAGAATCTGATTCAATTCAAATTCAAACTCAAGGACTTTATACTTTAAACATAGTGAAAGACCATGTGGAGATCTATCCTTGTGTGTGATGAGTAATTGATGAGTTTTGAGCTTGGTTTGATTTGAATTGGATTTTCGATTTGGAGCAATTTGAGTGTTGATTGCTTTTCCTAGTGCTACCGGCCTGGGGTGGTAGCACCGGAACTTTGAGAGAAATTATGATTGATTAATGATTTTAAGATAATCATTGAATATATGTGTGGGCATTGCTATGTGAAAGGTTTTTCCTTGTCTTTGATGGTTGCAGGGCTACAGTGCTAGGTCATGGTGAGGCGGAGGATGACCGGGACTAGGTGAGGAGCGTCGGAGGTCCAGATGGTCGGGAGATCACCGGAAGATGATCGAAGACGGAGACCGGGCAAGCCAAGAAGACAAGGAAAGGAGGAGATGCTAGCTAGACTAGAGATGGCAATCGGGCACAACGGGCACAGGTAATCCTCTCCCATACCCGCATTCACGACCAGATTTCCCCTGCTGGTATACCTGGAGCCATGGCGCATTTAACGCCCCCATACCCGCCGCCCATGAGAACCCACACCATGGTATACCCGTTTACCCGCCAAATGGTTCAAGGCACCTAGAAAAAGAGTAAACGACGATCATTTGTACTGGTAATCAAGACTCAAGAGATCCTAACCAACAACCAAAAAATAAATAAATAAGAGAAAAATCTGTACAAGCTGCTGGACCGACAGAATACTAAACAAGACTCTAGGGATCGATCAGACACTGCTCTATGGCTACCGCCAAGGAGACCAACACAAAATGCAATATGCCCTCCAGAAACATATCCCTTCCTATTCTCTTCCAGCCATCCACTGATCCATGTCCCACAACATGAATTATGCCAAGCACTGCTACCAAACAATGCCTATCAAAGTAACATTGGTGAGCAACTGAGAATCTAACACAGGAGAATAACATTGGTGCAACTTTGCCCATCAAAGTAACACAAGAGAATAACAGGTGAGCAACTGAGCATCTGCAACTTTGCCCATCAAAGTATAATCACAGGAGCAAAACATATCAAGGGCTATCTTCATTATGCAAATCATATTTCAAAGCAATATTGAGCCATAATAGTTATCACCAAATGATCATCATGAATACACTATGACAACACATTATTAAACAATCCACCAAATATAAAAAGATAGCAGTCAACAGAAAGTTCTAATAATAAAATTCATGAACTAAATAAAGCTTTCAAAGCAATATTACAAACTGAGACATGACAGATCATTGGCAGGCACAAGTGCTGCATAGGTGGAGAGTTCCATCACCATTTTTGCTTCAACACCAAAGCCATCATGTAGGGAATATGCTATTCAAAGTCAACAGTTGAAATTGAACATGAGCCTTTGAGCTCCTCTTCAATATCCTCACACTACAACAAGACCAATCTATTCTAACACACACTTTGCAACACATATTGTTTGTGTTGCATGAAAACTCAACTGCAACACATAATACATGTTGCTAACACCTATGTGTACAATTCTTGCATTAATCCATGGGAACAAAGTCCATGAATTATCCTACAACACTTAATGGTCATGTTACTACACTTGACACATGTGTTGGTAGGTGAACATAAAGAAAATTGTGATCATTCAACACTACCAAGTACTCTGTAATGCACTTTAAAAATGTAAAATAAAAAAGAGCAAAAATGTTTATATTGGTGAACCAAAAAAATAAAATTATTTCTGTGAAAAAAACAACACACACGACATGTCACGCTGCGAAAACTATCCTAGTTATCTTAATATTTGGACTGCTACGATAAATCCGAATGTACTCGTCAACAAGGACTCGTGGGACCAAATTAGGGGTGAAAACGGAATGGATATTTCCCGTCCGATCCGGAGCCGAATCCGGATTCGGATAGTTGAAAACGGATATCGGATTGAATTCGGAACGTACACTATCCGGAAAATATAGGTCAGGAATCGGATATCGGATATTTGTGTTATTCGGATATCCGGATTGGAAATATGGGCCGGGCTGCCACCAGTCAGCACTCACCAAATCACCAGCGTGACTTACCAAATGACTAGCGTCTCATGGTCTCACCCCTCCTCTCGGTTTCTCTTGTGCCCAAGGTGCACCTTACGACCCAGATCTGAAGTCCCTTCCCGACCCGGCCACGGCGGCGCTCCCCGATCCCGGGCAGGCGTCTTCCCTCGTCGAGCTCAGACTCCCCGTCCCTCAATCGGCTCGCTCGGCTCCCCGGCCTGCGCCGACCCACGCGAGACTCCTGGCCAGGCGTCCCCCTCCCGCGTCGAAGCTCCCGCGCCACTTGCTCATGCCGCAAACTCATCGTTGCCGGCGCCCTCGCCCCCGCCGTCCCGGGCACCGAGGAAGTGAGCTCTGGGCAGTGAGCCCACGAGGGCAGCGCCGATGGATCTCCGAGACGGTCGTCCCAATCCATGAAATGACAGTCGTCGCCACGAGTTTGGTAAGCAATGATCGTGTGCAGCCCCAATATTTCTTGTGGCTATTTTGGTGTTTTTAGTGATCTGGTGTAGCAGCGTTTGCTCCTCACCGTCCCGGTTATTTGGATGAAAATGAAACCGATTTGCGCAGAAAAGATAGTTCTTATAATGGTTTATCTACTCCCACTTTAAAATTAGTGCCTTAGTGGTTTCATCTATGATTCATCGTGTACGCGTTGTATCCACATTAATCACTCTCGATGAAATCAATGTTTAGGAAGTCCTTTTTATGTTTGAAGTTTAACTACTTTATGGTTTACAAGAAGCTCGATTTATCATTCTTTTATACCTTGTGGATCGTCGATAGTGTTGGTGCCTTTACGCCAACAATATCCTTTTTCACAAAAGGATAACGCTCACAACATTTTTAAGCGGTGCTCATTCAAATGCATCATAGTTTTATTGTCAATCTTCAACAGACTGACATGCCAAGATCAAATGAAGGAATGAGGCTCATATTCTCATCGATTATTGGTGTTATGATAGGTTACTTCTTTGGGATTTCCTTTCCTCTGATCAATATAACCAAGGTAAAATGGATCATTTGCTTCTATTGTTTTGTTCTCGCACGCACTTCGCTTTAGAGAAAAATCTTCACTTGATTGCATTTCGCACTTCACTTCCTTCTAGTATTACCTCCTATATTGAAGATAGAAACTCGCATCACAACCCAAACATTGTTAAATTACGCATGGACGTCTGCAAATAGTCACAAGAAGAACAATTACATTTGAACCCCGATGAAATTCCAAAGGTACTTTGCGTGAGTAATACTTTCTAAGGTCGTAATGTTAGTTTTGTGATTTATGCCCTACTTTTGTTAGATTCTACTTTGTTACTTTGTGGTCAGTGCCTTGTGGGTCTGGTATGTTGCTCTTGTATTTCTCATGCATGGGGTGTAAAGCTAGGTACTAGGTAGTTCTGCATATGTTAGAACAATATGATGTATTTATTGAAGTGTGGGAGTCAATGGCTAAATCTTAGATCCTCATTATTAGTGTGGTTTGATTGGTCTCCTTTATTGAAGTTTATGAGAAAATGAACTGAAATAGACGGTTGCTGCACATAGATAATAGTTGTTAATTCTACACAATTCTTTGCTAAGATTTATGTTCCGACAAAACCTGTAGTTCAGTGCAGTAATGTGATATGGTTTTGACATCGTTCCTTGCTTTACATCAAATGTGTGTACATTACTAGGAGATCTCAGTGAGCTATAGTTATGGTTTAGCAATTCAGATTGGTAGGAATAGCTTGGGAATTAGTTGGCTATCCTTTTCCTTTGCGGTTTTAGTAGATGGGATGTGTCCATAATGTAATGCATGCTATTCAGTTTGGTTTAATTATACGGCGCGCGCGCGCACACACACAGATATATATGTAGCTGTTGATGATGTAGGATGCAATGCAGATTCTCATATAGGTCTCATACACACACAGACAGATATATATGTGAAACTCCGGTTGTTGCTCTACCATCGAGCTAGAAGCTGTCATCTTGGTTACCCTCTAATGTCATTGCCATGTTTCTTTTTCTTGTTTGGATTTGGTGGTAGAGTAGATGCATGTTATCCTCACTCACCCACAGATTGGTCCCGATCTGATTTCATCATCACGAACTAATTGGTTACGATATGGCCACCGCAGAGATCCACCACCGCCCAAGGTATTCCTTATCCTTGATTGGTTATTCTTCCATCGGTTATGATGCAGATTTAATAAATTGATTTTGTTATTCTTCCCATGCTCTCTAAATTTTAGATTACAGGATGCCCAAGAAAACTCTTCTGGCTCTTCTTTTTGTCCATACGAGATTATGATGTGTTTATTTTACAATCGATACGAGATATAAGGCTTATTATCTATGTTCAATGTTGTTGCTAATTAATCACTTGTAATCTTTTTGATTAATTTTGACAAGCTCACCAAGCGAATGTGTTGCCCATGTCTTGTTTGATGAAATGCTCCCACAGGTAAAGTTTGTTTTGTTTTCCCAAATCTTGGTCAATAATCAAATTCACACTATTGTACAACACAATCTCTTATAATTGATTTGATATCAGCTACTACATGTACTATTCCCCATGGGTGTCTGTCATTTTAGAGGTGTACTAGTAATACATTGTCAAAGTTAATTTAAGTAAATGTCGATGATCACAATATTATGGACTTCCTACTAACTCTAACAAATTTAGCGACACTTAGAGTTGTTTCTAATGTAGTATATCTTGGACATCTCTCTAATTGGCCATGAGCTAAAATTCTTTAGTATATAGCTCACAAAAACTCTTTCATCTGTTTGCGGGCGTTGTTGCTAGGACCTTGTGCCTGTGCATGGTTGCAGTATTCCTACTGATTTGGGCTGGATTTTGTGTGGTTGCATGAGTGGGAGATCCAACGATGTGAGATCTCGTGGTATCTTGATGGAGATCGGCTTGTGGGTGTGAGTACAACCCGGCGATGCTTATGCTTATGGTAAGTAGCTACGCTTGATTGCATCTTGGTCAATTTTGCAATGTAGGTTTTGGGATTGCTGATTTGGTTGAGTTAGATATTTGAATAATACTTCGAAATGTGTGATTTGGGGCTTAGAAAGAAAATTCGTTGATTCGGACAATTTGATGATTATATTAATTCGGTTGTTGGATGCAATCCTTATTGCATTGTTCATTGGTATAATATGTTACATGTTTACGAATCTGATTCTCTGAGATAACTGGATAAGTGATGAACCGGTAATATCTGTCTTGAGTTTACTAACACCGTGGACCAAAAGAAATGCATTAGAGCTTAGGCGGGCTTGGTGATGAAATGAAAATGTAGGTCCCGGTTTGCATTTTTGAGAGGTATTCAGAGGCGAGTTGTCTGCGAAGTTGATAGCTAGTCATTCTTTATGAGGTTTACCTTTGCTTTGTTAGCTTTTCATCTTTGCTTGTTCTCGATTGCCAATTTTATGTATGTTATGAATTTACATTATCCAGTTGCTCGAGATGACGAGTCATACTTTATCTTGGTAGTGTTAGTTCACCGATGTGGCCCGATTTGTTTCGGGATCAATGGATGTTTGATAGCTTGGTCAAAAAAATAATCGTGGAGTTAGTTAGAAAGGAAAAAATGGTGTTGAGGACAATTTAAGAAATGGCACATGTTATATAGCTGGACCAACCGAGAACATAGATAGCAATGTGTGCCTTTGTGGTGCATGAGTCATTGTTGTCGGTCTTGCCACGTTATACTGCGAAAAACGTTTCAATTCTCAACGTATCATTCACTCATGTATTATACATCATATATGTATATGGACATTTTGACCTTATCTTTCTTGGATGTGCACTTATTCAGCTCATGTTGAGTCGATGTGAATAGTCTCGATTAGATTTGCCGATCAATATCAACATTAAGCGAGGCGGTGATAATTAATCGGTTTCTCTCCCTTTGTTTATTTTTTTAGATAGAGTTGTTGGTAAGGCCATGGAGAACTACAAGACAATTGGCCAAACAAAAGGAAAATCGATTGCTTGGCCTTCAATTTGTGTATGTTAATGTCATCTTGATTCGATTTTAGTGTGTCACACAAGTCCTGTATATTTACATTCATGCAATTTTCTTGGTATTCTCGCAGGTTGAAAAGATCAATGGTTGAATTGATGTATTTGGATGTTTACTTCATCAAGGGATCAAGAAGCAATGAATTTCAAGAGGAAAAGATAGTGCTAGTAGTGTACTAGTATTAGTAGTAGTAGTAGAATTTCATATGGTAGGACTCAAATTTTACTCTTGTTCTCAACAAATGAGATGTATTGTTCTACGTGGAATGATGTTCAATACTTATATTTATTTCCTTAATTAATGCAATGCAATCTACCTTTTGATCATTGCTTGTGTTGAATTGTATTATATATCATCTAATATGAATTTCTTAATTATCAAATAAAAATTATTTGTGACAATTATATTTTGTATATATATAGCAAATAAATAAACCATAATTTACGTTTACTTAGTTGTGTTGCAATAGACTAATTATGTGTTTCTAACAGGTGTTACATATGTGTTGAAAATATGTGTTGTTATATATAAAAACACATGTTGCTACTTTGCAACACCTTTTCTTTTGTTTAACAACATCTAGTTTGTGTTGCAGTATATCTACCATAGCAACATGACCAATAACATCACTTATCACATGTGTTGCTATCTATCCTAGCAACACATATGTGTGCATATAGCAGCATATACCTATGTTGCTATAGCTCATTCCTGGTGTAGTGTCAAGGCATGTCCATAAACCCTCAACTCCTCCTTCACCTGAGAAGTAAAACATTGCATTACATTACTAACTGCAAATCAAATAGAAAACTCAAATCAAATAACTAGAAGCTACATACCTTGAAGGTCATTTCGAAGCCAGTTTTGTGAGCACATCAATGCCTCCAATATCTTTGGAGTGAGACGGCTACGATGTTCACTTAGCACTCTACCACTAGTGCTAAAAGCTGATTCAGAAGCTACTGTTGTTATTGGAATAGCCAAGATATCACGAGCAATCATCCGTAATGTAGGATAATGTGTCCCAGCCACCTTCCACCAACCCAATATATCAAATTCCTCATCTGTGCAAGGAAGGGTTTCTTCTTCCAAATAGTGATCAAGCTCATTTTTTGTCTTTACCACACCAGTACTTTTCTTACTAGCAGCTAGTGTTTTAAAAATTGAAAGCACCTCATTAGCACCAATGGCATTGGTAGTACTAGGAATACTAGATGATGTGGCCATACCCTCTTGTTCACTATGCACTTGGTACTCATTCATCAACTCACATAATGTATTATAACTCTTTGCAACATTCTCTTCAGAGTTTTCTTCACCAAAAAGGGCAATGTAGCATGCGTGTAACATTGTCATTTTCCCACATGGATCAAGAATAATAGCAATAGCCATCAAACCATGAATATCTGACCAATACTTGTCAAATTTTTTTGTCATCTCAATAGACATAGACTCAATTATTGGATTGCCACATTCAAGCCATTTATTCATTTGCATTTTGATCTCACATATCTTTGGAAAGAAAATGTTAGCTGTTACATATTTAGTTCCAGAAAACATTTCAGTGAGTTCATAGAACAATCTTAATTTGTCACAAACAGTCGAGGCAAAATTCCAATCAGCAGTAGTTGGTCCAAAATTAAAGTGCTTGTCAAGTTGCTTCAACCTTTCAAATACTTTCTTATAGAGAATAGCAACACTAAGCATGATATATGTTGAATTCCATCTAGTTTTGCAATCAAGGGTAATCTTTTTAGTAACTTCAACCTTAACAAACTTAGCTGCTCCCTCAAATTTCTCATACCTCTTTGGTGTAGCAAGCCAATATGCAACACTTTCACGGATTCTCTTGATGGCGGGCTCCATTACCTCCAAGCCATCTTTCACAATTGTTAAGAATATGTGCACAACAACAAGACATGTAGCATCTTTCCACCCAATAAAAGGTTTGATGGACCAATCTTTACCTCTATTGCTTCAACCAATTTGTCATTTGTAGAGCAGTTATCAAGAGTCAAAGTGGACAGCTTGCAATCAAGATTCCAAGTCTGTAGGCTTTTATACAACGCTTCACAAATAACAACTGTTGTATGCGGGCATGGCACATATATAAATTTGCACAAAGAAATAGGATTGAGTATTTCACAAAAAAAGAAGATAAAGAAAGGATAGTAATAAAATAGCACCTTAGAATGCAGCTTCTTAGCTTCCATGAGTCATCAACAAAATGTCCTGTCACTACCATGTAGCCTCTCTTTTGGTTATCAGCTGTCTAAAGATCAGTTGTGACAGCAACGCGACAATTGCTTTTATCCAAGTAAGAGAGAGCTTTCTTTCTCTCCGAGTCATAATGATCCAAAATGTCCTTTCTAATAGTGTTTCTAGTTACCATTTTAAATAAGGGTTGTAGTGCACTAACAAATTGACGGAAACCATGGTGATCAACAATGGATAGTGGGTACTCATGCAGAATAATCATGGAATAGAGAGCCTTCCTAGCAACTTCTTGATCAAATATGTAGTTCTCAACAGATACTTGTCCATGTTTAGAACTACCATACCTCAAACTGGTTTGTATCTTTCCTTGCCTCTTTCGATACACACATACCTTTAAATGTTCATGCAAATGCTTAGTGCCATTCCTCGTTTCTCCTGAAAGATACTTATTGCACAAAATGCACTTTGCCTTCCAAACATCCTTCACCTGAACTCTTGTAAAGTCGTTCCAAACTTTTGAAGTGATCTTCCTCTTTGTGCCATGAGAATCCCCTTCATCCGCATGTTCTTCAGCTTGATGCTCGACACCTTCGGCTTCAGATCCAGGTTGAGGACAAGGTATTGAGGCTTGCGATGATTGTCCAAGTTGAGGACTACTTGTCGGAGTTGTCATCTAACAAAAACAAAGTATATACAAAAACAAAGTATGTCCAAGTTGAGTATTCATGATCTAGGCAAGTATTTCAAGTGAGCAAGAAACAATGAAAATAGTATTATTATTGAAAAAAGATTGCACTCCTTCAAGTTCAAGATTGTAATCGATGTCAACGATTACAATAGTGCTTACATTTATGTGGGAGGGCAGAGGATAATTTCGCTTTGTTGGGTGTCATGTTGCTATTTCCCCGGAAGAACTTGGTAGGTGGCCCAAGAGTAGTATAAATAGGGGTGGAGGGGTAACCTCCTCCCTTGAAGGTTATAGAGGTTTTTGTGCTCCTGGGCTTTGCCCACCTTGTTGTTAGGCTTTGTAAACCTCTTCCTTCCAAAAATGCAAATCTTTTTCATTCATGCTTGAATTTACATTACGCACTTAATTTCAGCATTTAAATTCGGCATTTAAATTCCTGCAAGTTACTTTCTTGTAATTTATTTTCTTGCAATTTGGATTTGCCTCCCCTCCTTATAAATGCTGATCTTGGATGTTTTGAGTGTGTTCATATGGTTTTACATCTCTTTTGCACTCTAGGATAGAGTAGAGATCATCTTTTCTATTAAGTTGCAACTCTGTCCAGAACTTGTTCTTCGCGTAGTAGTCAGTGTTTAATTTTTAGAAAAATATACAAAAATCCTTTTTGAGTGATTCTTATTGGAGATTGTGCGAGACTCTCATATACATCAGTAGAAAAATTTGGGAGTCCACTAGTCACACAGTTTGGGCGCCATGAAGTGAAAACCGAGCCCTAAACCTTCTGCTCGAAGTTCCTGACTATCTGTGTTCTTTTATTTTTGCTGATTTTTCTGCAAGGATTTTTTAGGTGAACATTGGTGGAGAGCTTCATGAATCAATTGGTCATAGGGAGAAAAATGTTCAAAATTTCTTGAGCACCAGAATCCTCCTGTTCTAATTAAGGATAGTTTCTGGAAATTCTGCTTTTGCTTTTCTGAAAGTGACTTTTGTGATTTGAATTGATTTCCTTTCTAAAAGCAAGAGTTGAATTGATTCCTTTTTGTTTTGGACACTAGACAACTAGGATTGTGACTCAAAAATTCTCACATATTCTATGGTACTTATCCATGCAAGCTAGGGGTACACATAGTTGTCTAGTTGTTCGGGTTTTTCACGATTTTCTTTGTGCGATCTTTTCAAGGTATTAGTTGGAGTATTTTAGGGAAAAATTTTATTTGCGACTATTCACCCCCTCTGTTCGCCATCTTGATCTTTCACATAGTCAATAACTCATCACAACCAAGGTTAGACCTCCACATGGTCTTTCAATCTCCCCTTGATTAGTATATTGATAAACACCTAAAAGGCATAAATTTGAGTTTGAAAGAGAGAGAGGCGGAAAGCAATTTGAATGCAAAGACAAACTTAATCCGGAGAGAAAGAAATAAGATCATGAACAAGTTGGCTAGAAGGATTTTTAGAGCAAAACATGAGAAATAGCAAGTTTTCCACAAAGGCCTTAAAATCCAAAGAAAATTCATAAAAGCTCAAATATGCTTATGATCCTTATAGAAATAAGTTTTTACCAAGATCATAAGAAGCAAGGTGCATTCATATTTTTATCTTTTAATGATGCCTTTTCTCCCTTTTGGCAATATAGGCATCAAGATGACTTTTTCTCCTCTTTACACATGTATGCATGAGATGTATTCTACAAGAGCTTTAAAAATTATCTAAGTGACCAAAAGGATAAGATATGACACTAAACTAGTTAGTGACAAATTAGACTAAACTAAGACATGTCCAAGTGCAAATAACAAATTTTGCTAGCAAACTTAGTTTTGAAAATGTCATTTTTAGCAAGATTTGATATGAGCAACACTTGGCATTAGTTTCAAATCTAGAAGCAAAGCCACTCAAGGAATCAAATGGAAAACCTATAGTTCAATCTACTCAACACTTTGGAGAATCTAGAAGTGCATATAAAGTCCTTCAAGCTTATTTTCCATGTGATACAAAATTTTCTTTACAGCTTTGAAAGACATAGTGGGGTGCAAATGTGTGACATTATTTGTATTCTTTACCCACATATGTTTTTTTTAATTTGTATTTTTCAAGTGAAATTGACTCAAGCCATTTTTGACCATCTTAAGAAAAACTCTTAAGAGAATGGTCTTAGTCATACACAACACATTCCAAGTTTATCCCTAGTGCCATGATAAACTGTCTTGTGAATGCGAGGTGTTGAGTCTAATGCGCACAAATAGAGTCAAATTTGCTTAATTTTCATTTTAGCACATTGATTGATGAGCAAGTGAAGAACTCAAGTAAGGATCAAACAAGTTTCACCCAAGTTGCTATAGGGACTCTAGAAAACTCCAAGTTTCACAAATTATGGCAAATACAACTAGAGAAGAAACTTAGCAAGTAAACGCAACATACACTACAAGATAACATGGATTTCCCGCTTATTTTACCCGCTTAATCTAAACACTTCTAATAAGGCTAAAGCTTGCTTTTTATCATTCGAGAGATGACTTCTCTTGCTTATAAACGCCGTTAGACTCTACCACGGCGCTTATAAATGCCAGAATTTAATTTATACTTGGTTTAGTAACGCCGGTTAGAGTTTCCACTGCTTATAAACGCCGGGAATTCCACTTTATACCGGGAATTATAAACGCCGGTTAGCAAGTCACGCGCTTTATAAACGCCGAATTTTACTTCATACCGGGCGCTTATAAACGCCGGGTTAGAGTCTTCACGCGCTTATAAACGCCAGAGAGAGTGGATTTCTGCTGCTTATAAGCGCTGGTAGACTCTACCACGGCTTAAAAACGTGAATACCACACCGGGGAATTTGAAAGAATTAAAATTAAATAATATTATATTTGAAATAATTGAAACTAATATTCCATTTGCAATAATTTCTGTCCAAATATTTCATTTTCGATGATATTTTGTCTAAAATTTCAAATTTTGTCCAAAAATTCAATTTTCGTTGATATTTTGTTTGAAAATTCAAATTTTTTTGACCATCTCATTTTGTGACACTTATCAATTTCAGATGCTACTTTTCGTTATCTTTCCAATGAGCCAAAGAACGTCCCGATTAGAGGTAATGAAGTCAAAAGTTATGTCTATTTTAAGAAATATGCTCTGATTTCAGATTTGCAAACTAGAATTGGTGCCCAAAAGAATATAATTGAAGATCTTATCGTATGATGATTTTGCTAATTACCTCAATAGTTTGCTAATTTGAAATAATTGAAAATCGGTGTTCGGGTGCTTAATGGGGTTAAGGGGAGGAGGGACACATTATATATCAGATGTGATCATACCACCACTAAAGTACTAGATCTTATAAAAACTCTGAAGTTAAGCGTACTTGGACAAGAGTAGTAATAGGATGGGTGACCTCCTGGGAAGTCATTGTGCACCTGTGACTTTAAATGCCACGAATAGAGGAATCCCCGGCGCTTATAAGCGTCATGCTAGATAAAACCCCGACGCTTGTAAACGCCATAAATAGAGAGAACCCCGGCACTTATAAACGCCGGGTTAGAGTCTTCCAAGGCACTTATAAACACAGGGTTAGAGTCTTCCACGACACTTATAAACGTCGTGGATAATTAAGTGCCGCCAATTACTTTTCCTGACGCCATTTTTCTTGACGCCATGTAAACGCCATCTAAAATCTTTTTAAGGCATTTATAGGCGCCATCGGAAGCCCGACGTGTTGTAGTGATATTATATCAAGTTTTTTTAAAACTTATTTTTCAATTTGCAAACTAAGCAAGATAAATGAGCTTGAACATATCTAAGTTAGTAAACCTTTTCATTTAATGTAGCACGGTGTATAACTTGAAGAATAAATCATTTGCATAATAGACAAAGCTCATAACACAGAAAATAAAGACTAAATGCAATGCATGAAGTAGATTCTAACTCCCCATGAACATATGAGTCAATCTTAAGCACAAATCTAGTTTAAGTTGAATTATTAGCAGAATTAGGTTAAAAAAATCCAAATAAACTCAAATAAAACTAGAAACACAGAATAAGAAGAAGTCAAGAAACTATGAACTGAGTGACTACAGAGCACAGAAAAGATAGTAGAGTACACTAAGACTTAGACTCGCTCTCATATACCCCAAAGACTGACATAGGGAAACTGCCTCTAAATCCCAAGCTAAGGAGTGCACATAGACTCTGTTTACCCAGGGGACCCAACACCTGCTAGACTTATATGACTGTGAGGAAACTCATCATAGAGAGAAGGGAGAACAGCTAATTAAGCATAATAGCAACCTAAAGCACAAGATGAGAGGTCCATCCAACGCATGCCAGAAGTCTAAGTGAAGTGAACTCATAACTCTAGAGAATAAACCACATAAACACTCAGAACAAACCAAAAGAAAGGAAAAACTAGAAGAAAATATATAATACATAATATACAGACCAGCTCCTCCTGACAATAGGCTGTAAGGGCATACAACTCTAAGCTCACTCCTCAAGACAACAAACTTAGAGCTATCCAATGGCTTAGTAAAGATATCGGCCAACTGGTGGTCACTCTCCAGAAACTGAAGCACTATGTCTCCTTTCTCCACATGGTCTCTATGGAAGTGATATCTAACATCAATGTGCTTGGTCCTCGAGGGCTGCACTGAGTTCTTAGCAATGCAGATAGCATAAGTATTATTATAGAAAAGTGGAACACTCTCTATCTCTAACCCAAAGTCCTGCAAGGTTGATCTCATCCAGAGTACCTAGCTACAGTAACATACTCGGCCTTAGCGGTAGACTGTGCAACTTTGGACAACTTCCTAGATGACCAAGAGATAAAAGAAGTGCCAATGAATTGGTAAGTGCCAAAAGTGATGACATATCATTCATATCTAAGAAGAAACAAATTATTATTGAATAAAGCAAACGACCTTATAGTCAAGGTTCATACACCAATGCCTTTTGGCTTAAGAAACAAATCAAGCTGTTTAACGGAAATAAAATAACTTGGGCCATTCGACATGCCACAGTAATCGTCTGGGAAACGCTTCCTAGTCGATTTAGTCTTCATAATACTCCTCCTCTTGATACTCATTACCGGTCCTTCCTCAAAGAATCGAACAACAGGGGCATAAAGCCGTGAGTACAAAAGCGTACTCAACAAGCCGTAGGGAAATGATGCAATATATTCATGCACGGCTTGACAAAGGATAGTTATATGGTTCATTTGCGTAAAGCAACAACTTGAATTTAAATACACTAAATAGATTGAAGGCAGTTTGAATAAAACAATAATAAATAATCGATAAATCAATGGTAGACAACATGAAAGTAATGACGAGGCATCACCCTACATCATTCAAACAAGTATCAACCACACAATTCAACAAAGATAGCTTGAGACAACAAAACAACAAAGGAACTCCCGCTCACATCCCAACCATTCCACATTTCAAGAAAATACTCTATACCTCGTGTGAAATCCCGGCTTGTCCATGACCGCGACATGGCTATTCAATAGTTTACACTCTGCAGAGGTTGTACAGCTTTACCCACAAGACATGATCATCCCTTAGTGCCAAGCGCTAAGAACACACTTCCTTTGGTGTGTCAGAGAGATCACTACAAAGCCTTTACAATGCATGTCTAAACCCAAGATCGCCCTCTAAGGTTTCGCCTTCTGGGCCCCTCTTGAGCCATGTGAGTCTACTCCGTCCATCTCTTGACCCCACACCAACAACCCGGCAATACTCAAGTCTGACATTGCAAATTAATCAGCTAGGTCCGTCCCATACCGGACTTGTGGTTGCACGTTAGGCCCAGTTCTAATGGCGACAAGATTAAGTCCTTAAATTGTCTCGAGCAAGACAAACCACATTCCAATGTGCTAAACAAAGACTTCCCTTTATCGCACGATCAATTGCCCGAGGGAAACATTTTGTTCAACCTAAAACCAATGGCATCCCCGCCATGGTACAACAAGTTTTACAACAAAGGTCAATGTACCACAATTCAATATCTCATTAAGTCAAGATTAACATTAGCTCACAGTGATATGAATCCCATCGGACAACTAAGCATGGCTAAGCATAGCTACGATAACCCAATGCTGGTATTATGATTATGTCCAACTAATAATGTCCCAACCTAAGGGTAACAATGGATACATGGCATTCCAATAAGCAAAGGGGCATACTCAATCAGGTGAATAGCTACTCATAAACTAGCATTGATACACAAATAGCATGCAATTGTATAAAACAAAATACTTTTGCAAACATGGGTCCAATATGATCAAAGGTCTACGACTTGCCTTGTTGTTCAAGTGCTGATTCTTGGTCTTCAAAGTCTCCGTTCGCTCCTTCGGGGTTCAAGGCTTCACCGAAAATAAAGCAACGAAACCAAATAAATACAAAACAGAGGAGAAAACAAGCTCAAAATTGAAAATAAATGGCTCTGGAATGTAGATCTCGATTTTACAAAAATTTAGAAATTTGAATCACTCCAATCGGAGTTCGGACGAAGGAGAACGGGCTCTTGGAAGATTTAATTCGGAGAAAATCAGAGAAATTCACAAGGGTGACACGTGGCAGTTTGTGATTGGCTGGGATTTTCGGTTTTTCGGAAAATCAGAAAAAAATAAATAAATAAATGCCGACGACATGCGGGCCCACATGTCGATGGCTCGTCCACCTGGGACCGGTGCCTAAATAGGGCTAGGGCGATGTGGCGGCTACCGACGGCGGCCGATCGACGCCGACGTGGCGGCATGTGGACGCTGACGCGACAGACACGTGGACGCAGACGGCCGGAGAATTGGACACGGTTGGCACGTGGCCGCGGATCTGGAGCGTCCATCGCAGATCGGACGGCTGGGGTTTGCGATGGCGGGCGACGGCGAGGGACAGCGGCGCTACTCACCGGCCGTGAGGAAGACGACGAGAATACTGGCGAAGTGGTTCTACCGAAGAGAATGTGGATCTGAAGAGGGCTTCGCGACGGGTTCAACCGTGCAAACGGCGACGGCGGAGAACGACCGGAGAGCCCAGAGACGGCGGAGAAAGTGCTCGGAGGCGGCGAACTTGGCGAAGTTCGCGAGATCGACGGCGATTTGGACGACGAGGAGCGAGCAACAGAGCGCGCGAGAGGCGAACCTCTGGAGGTGTGTGGCGGCGGCTTAAATAGCCTTGGGAGGCGGAAGCGGCACGAAATCAAGTTGGTCGGGCGGCACTAGGTTTCTAGTGGCGGCGGCTTCAAGGCGACGTGACGCACGGGAGGCGTTGGGTCCGGATCGGACGGCGAGGGTTTTAGGGTTTTGGCGCTTGGTTTAATAGGAGCGGCCATACAAAGATCATCCTACACCAAAAAGTTGGCATCGGAAAAGGCTCTAAGGGATAGACAAGAAGATGATGAGTAATAAATACCATAATCAATGGTAGCTCAAAAGTATCTAAAGATGCACTTCACCGCTTGGCAATGACAGGCGAGGAGAAGCCTAAAAGCAAGTGCACATACACACGGCAAAGTGTATGTCCGGCCGCAAGGACGTTGAGATACAAGAGAGAGCAAATCATGCTCGAAAACTCCATCTGATCAGCAAGTTCACTATCCTCGTCGGGTGTAAGGACCCGAATTCACCAATTCGAATCCATTGTGTTTTACCGCACTAGTCCCAGGATCAATGCTAGTGCACACAGCTTAACATCGGTAAGCATCACATCATACACAATG
This sequence comes from Guadua angustifolia, assembly GCA_036346375.1. Classification (NCBI taxonomy): domain Eukaryota; kingdom Viridiplantae; phylum Streptophyta; class Magnoliopsida; order Poales; family Poaceae; genus Guadua; species Guadua angustifolia. Next base: position 33,392,991 of record CM070505.1, read on the forward strand.
ATAAGAATAGTAAGACTTCATTTATTTAATATAACTAGTGTATGATCTTATGATCACTTACATTATTCAGCCACACGGCTAAACTGAAAATAAACTAAGACAAATGCAGCGGAAAATAGCAAAAGACGTAGATGTCCCATCAGCATACCACAGGCGACTGACAAGGCTTGGCCTAGTGACTCGTATCCACCTGGAAGTCCTCCTCCTATAACGGCGATGATTCCTCCACTGTTGTTTGTTGTTGATGGCAAGGGTGAGTACAAAAGCACTCAACAAGTTGTGCACAGAATGCATTTCTACCATAGCTATATGCAAGGCTTATTCTAAAGAACGGCTATGTGGTTTATTTGTGGTAAAGCAGAATTTATGAACACATACATTACATAAATTGAAAAGACAGTAAAACAAATAATAACAATAAATAGATTCAATGATTCAAGTAAACCAAGTTTCCACCTAAGTCAAGTTTCATTATCTACATGGCATTCTGCCATCCCATTCAGTTGTCCAATTAATTAGTTAACCCTTGACTGTAATTCCCGAGCATTGTTCAATACCATGAGCACGGCTATCCGAATAGTTTGTACACTCTGCAGAGGTTATGCACTTTGCCCACACGATACAACCATGCACCATACAGGCGAATGATCATAACAAAGCCTTTACAATGCACCATCTTAACCCAGTACTACCCACTGAGGTTTCAACACTAGAGGGACTGGTTACCACACCCAGGGCCCCCCTCTTGCGCCATGTGAGCCACCCCGGGCGAGGACTGGTTACCTCCACCCGGGTCTCACACCACCACGATAGTACTAAAGCTAAGACATTGCAAATTAATCAGCTAGGCTGCCCCATAACAGACATGTGGTTGCATGATTGACTCAGGTCAAAGGCTCGTAAGGTTAAGTACTTAGGGTTGATCAAAGCAAGACTTGCACATACCCTCTGCCCATTGGGCCCACCTCTGGCACACTTGCCCTTGCCACTTGCTTCAATCTAAGTGATTACTAACCCAGTTGATTACCAAGCACCATGTGCTATCCACAAATCAACATCGTTGTGTGACCTCCTCACCACAACAACTCAATCTCTTTGTGTGACCACACACGACACACAAATTCATATCGTTGTTCCATATGCCATTAGTCAAGATTAATAATCAACATTTCATGAGTATGTGATGATGTGGCATGGCTAAGCAATCTAATCCGATCTAACTATCCCATGTTGATTTCATTATTAACCAACTATCGTAAACCAACCTAAGGTGACAAGTGAATCATGGCATACGATTGACAAGGTAGGGTATAATTCAACGAGTATGCTAGCTAAGTCCCAATTTAGATTGAAATCATTTGTACACATGAAAGAATATGCAATAAGGTAAAACTAAATAGCGATTTTGCAAACATGGGTTCAACATGATCAAAGCACAACTTGCCTTGGTTAAGCTCCTGGTCTTGATCTGAAAATTGTTCTTGAAGTGCTAATTCCTCTCCGATGCCTCGCACAATTCAACGTCTACGCGAATCGAAAAAGAATAGCAAATAAACACCCAAAATAGAGAGCATATAAACTCTAAAAATAAAAAAAAACCACCACTGGATAGATCTCAATTTTACAAATTTTTAGAAATTTGAATCACCTCAATCGGAGTTCGTATGAGGGAGAACGAGCTCTCGAAGATTCAAATTCCCAAAAATTCGGAAAATTGGAAAATCAATTAATATTTGATTTATTTTATAAAAGAAAATCCGCTTTATTGCGTCATGCTGACGTCAGCCCTGACCCAACCAACCGCGGCGCGACACGGTCGATCGGCATCGTTCGCGGACCCGTGCACCAGACGGCGGTTCACCGTGGACCACTTCAAGATCGCGGCCGCACCTACCGATGTCTCGATGACGCCACCGACACGTGTCGCCACCTGATTGGTTTGATTCAAGACACGATCTAATGTGCTCCTCTAGATCTAACGGCCACGGCTTAATCTACCACGTGGTAAGATCCGGGATGTCCAACTTCGATCGAACGGTGGACTTTTACCCGAGCGATACACTATTCATTCAGCTACGCGGCACGATCCGAGACGCTCCTCTAAGATCGGACGACCAAGACTAACTGACGCTTGTGCTACTTATCGTACCAACGTGGATCGATCTAGACCGTTCGTGGGAGATCTAACAGTCGACACTTACCCGAGGCAGTCACTGCTCAATCGGTGACGTGGCTTGATCCGAGGCGCTCGCTGACGATCCGACGGCTCCGATTTGAATATGGCGAGTATTGTTCTGAGGCAACGTGGATCAATCTCGCGCGCTCGCTGGCGATCTGACGGCTGGCATTCTTCGTCCCGACGATGGCGACGCGGCGGCGAGATGCCACCGGACTTGAAGACGACGACGAAACCGACGGCGCTACGGTGGGATTCCGGCGATGAGAGATGACGGAACGGGTGTGGCTCGACGTGGAGACCTCGAATCTGGAGTCGGTACAGTGAACGGCGGCTTGACGATGGTGGAACTCGGTGGAAACATAGGTGGCGCGGGTGCGAACTTCAGCGAGGGCTTACACAGGCTCTAGGGCTTTCTCGACGACACAGATCGAGCAAAGGACGCAGCAAAGAACAGGATCCTCGGGGGGTGGTCAGACCTTAAATAGGCTCTCTGCGTAGCGAAAATCGAACCTTAATTAAAGGCGGCGCAAGACTCAGATCGGCACGGCAGATTCCGAGTCCAACTCGGAGACGACGACGGACAGCCCTACGATCCAAATCGGATGGTCACGAAAGAGACCTGGCGCGGCACGATCACAACTGATCAACACATCCAACGGCCGGAAGGGATTAGGGTTTTGATACGCTCCGACAAACCTCGTCCGTCCGATGCTCATCCGACGGCACGAAGGCGCTAGGGTTTTGAGTTACGGCGTGGTTTGATGAAGGCCCTTGATCTCGTGATCCAACAAATTTTGCAACATGGCTTTAGAAGTTGGGCTGAAGCGGTTGGTCAAGACGGCGTTCGATATACAAGAAGAATGGGCTCGCCCATTATCATATTACTATCGAATTTTTGGGTTTTAGCTTTAAAATAATTAGAGAAAATACTTTGATTTATTTAAGGCAACAAAAATACCAATAAAAATCCCAGAAAAATCTCAAAAATACTTTGAGACTTTCTGGACTCAAATAAAATATTTTTGGAACAAATTTATTTAAACTTTATCTATTTATAATTAGTTTTTGGCAAAAGAGCAATATACTTAATTTTAAAATAATTCAACTAAATCCCAGAAAATTCACAAAAAGCACAAATTGCAAATAAACACTAAATAAAAAGCCAAAATTTGGGACGTTACATCGGGCTCGAGGATAGCAGTGATGGCCATAGGAGTCATCACAGGCTTCCCATTAGACATATCAAACTGCCTCAAGAGGTCCCAAGTGTACTTACCTTAGTGCAGGAAAGTATCTTTCCGAGTCTGCTTGATTTGGAAATTGAGGAAGTAGCTCAACTCACCCATCATTCTCATCTCAAACTCCATACTCATCACCTCAAAAAACTGAGACACAACAGAATGAGAGGAGCCATCAAAGATAATATCGTCCAAATAAATTAGAATGAGAAGGAAGTGAAAATTCTGGTGTCGGATGAACAGAGTCTTGTCTACTATACCCATTTTGAATCCATGGTTGAGAAGATAGGATTTAAGCTTCTCATACCATGCTCTTGGGGCCTGCTTAACTCCATACAGAGCTTTAGAAAGCTTGTAAATATGATTTGGGTATTTGGGATTCTCCAATCCTGGAGAGTACTTGACATAAATCTCTTCCTCAATATAGCCATTGAGGATTGCACTCTTGACATCCATTGATAGAGCTTGATGCCCTGGAATGTAGAGAATGCAAGCAGGAATTTGGATAGGCTCTAGTCTAGCTAAAGGGACAAAGGTCTCCTCAAAGTCAAGACCCTCAACCTGAGTGAAACTCTATGCAACTAGCTTAGCCTTATTCCTAATGATAACCCCATCCTCATTTTGTCTCAATGATATTATGACTAGATGGGGGTTCAACAAGCCGCTATACCTTGTTTGTTTTGAAGTTTTCACGTTCCTCTTGTATAGCATTAATTCATAACTCATCAGATAATGTATGAGAACATCCTTCGGCTCAAACGAGGCAACAAAGCCTGAGTAAAGGCAGAAACTAAACAAACCTAATTTTGAGTGAGTAACTCACTCAAATAGATCACCAATAATCTGATCAAGTGAATGAATTTTCTGAATATGGCGGGGAGGACCAAAAGTAGAAGTGGCCTCTACCACTTGAGGAGAAGAGATAGGAACAGAGCCACTCACTAAAGGAGAGTCTGAAGGCAAGAACTAATCTCCTTGAGGTGCAGAAATGGAAAATGGAGGCATCTCAGGTGTAGAGGGAATTGAATCAGGTGGAACATCATCATCTCCATTATCCTCATCCTCTACGAAGATGGTCTCGGATGGATAAGAAGAGCCTGAAATGTCAGGTCTAGCTCCCGGGCTAGCCTCATCAAAGGTCATATCATAGATCTCTATGATCCTATTTACATCACAACTCCAGACCCTATGGCTACAAGAAGAAGTCGAGTAACCCAAAAAAATACAATTAGAAGAACAAGACTCAAAATTATCAAGGTCACCAGACTTCAAGATAAAGAACTTGCAACCAAATATGCAAAAATGAGAAACACTAGGCTTTTTCCCATACCTCAACTCGTAAGAAGTGTGGTGCAAATGTGCTCTCAAGAAAACATGATTAGAAACATGGCAAGTAGTAGCTCTAGCTTTAGCCTAAAACTTCCTAGGAGTACTGTACTAGTCTAGCATCGTCCTAACCATCTCAACCAGGGTCCTGTTCTTTCTTTCCACTACGCCATTTTGTTGAGAGGCGTAGAAGAGGAGAACTGATGCTCTAAATCAGACTACACACAGAAACTCTCAAAGTAGGAATTCTTGAACTCCGTACCATTATCACTACGTATAGCTCGTAAGGCACCTAGGAGCTCGATAGGCATCCTACTAACAAATCCCCTAAAGTGAGAAAAGGTCTCATCCTTCGAGGCCATGAAAAATACCCAAGAATACCTTGAAAAATCATCAACAATGATAAGAACATACCACTTCCCTCCTGCTGACTGCACTCTAGCTGGACCAAAAGTGTCCATATGTAAAAGCTGTCCCGGTGCATCAGTCATCACAACAGTGACTAGGGGATGAGAGGCAGTAACCATCTTGTCATATCGGCAAAGAGAGCAAACTAAGTCTTTGACTATCTTTAGTTTAGGTAGACCATGAATGAAGTCATGGCTGCTAACTCTGGTCAAATGATCAAAGCCAATGTGACCAAGTCTTCTACGCCAAAAGGAGAGATCACGGGACTCAGAAACAATCAAACATTGAAGAGAGTCTCCATAAGAAACAAAAAAATCAGCACGAAAGACTCTCCCAAATCTAGAAATCTCGCAAACTAACCCTCCTGACGAATCAAGGATTCTACAGGCATTACTGTTGAAGCTTACCTTGAAAGAGTTATCAATAAGCTAAGAAACAGAGAGCAAGTTATATTGTTGCTTACTCACTAAGGCAACGTCCTTAAGAATAAAATTTTCATTAATGCAAACGGTACCTTTAGCAATGACTACCTAATGAAGCATCTCCAAAAGTGATCAACTCATCACCGGAGGCTTGGACTAGGGAAGAGAACCAACGAGACTCTTTGATCATATTGCGGGAATAACCGGTTAACAATCCAAACATCTCCCTTCCCCATCAGACGAACCTAATCAAGCCAAAAGAGTTAGAGAAGTCTCAGTACTGGGATAAAGTGAAGACCTAGGAACCCAATTCTGAACCACACGACGCCTCAAAGTACTAGCCACTAAGGAAGAAGATAGGACTCTAGTGTCTCTCTGGTGCTTAACTTTCACAAGATCAGAAGTAGTAGAAGATCTGGGAGCTGAAACTGGGTTGGTTCACCGTCAAGCAAAGGCTGGACCATCCCAGTGAGGCTATCCAAATCTCCTATTAGGAACCACCTCACGCCACTGATATCTACCACGATGGGAAAAATGAGGAATATCAAGAGGACAGTGGAAAGACCGATCGTGAGCAACTCCAAGACTAAAACTCAACTGAACAACATGAAAACTGAGTTCTAGATGCTTCCCAAAAATAGGTAACTCTCTAACCTGTCTAGAAACAGTGTATGCCTTAAAAGCACTCAGAGTCTGAGGATAACCCTGAATACACCTAAGGGAAATAGCATGCTCATGCCTCATGATCTTGGCGCACCAGAAACAAAAATCTACTAGGTGACCATCCTTCTAACAGAAGGTGCATGAGTACTTCGCCTTGCTAGAGGCAGAAGTAGCAACCTTCTAGTCAGAAGTCCCATGGACAATCCCAGCAAACCTAAACACAGTGGTACTCACCCTGTGAGCTACCACGATCTCACCACTCTTGGAGCCACACATAATGGTAGGAGGATGAGTCCTAACATGCTCTAAGTAGTCAAATCCTAGACCTTGATTAAATCTACTAATCTTGGATTAGTCTAGAATTAGATTGAGCTTTTTCTTGCCTCCAACAAACTTCTCAAGAGCGCTCTTGAGATACTCACACTCCTCGAAGAGAGAGGAATAGGAAGAACAGGGATGAGAGGAAGAAGAAGCAGAAGAAAAGATCTACTAGCACGTGCATTTTTCTCCCTTAGCACGGCTTCCTCAATTTTGAGGGCCTTATATGAAACGCAAGCAACATTTCTAATCCTAAGGGTCTAGGCCTCAAGCTTCTTCCTAAGTTCAACTTGGATTTAATCCAAGTCCCCCTCAATCACAGCACATCACAAGCAACTTTCTTATAATTTATTAAGTCTTTAGCAATTTTAGCATACTTGACATTTGTTGATGTACTTTACACCGGGGTACCCTCTCCGCCGAAGAAATAATAGGCCCAAAAGTGGCTCGCCCATTTGGCCTCTTGGCGCAGCCAGCGATCACGCCGCGCTCTGGGTGAGCGGCTGTGTGGCGCTCGGTGGGCGATCGGGTGATCACGCCACGCACCGGGCGAAGCTCGCGGCCTCGGCGAGCAATGGGCGATCACGCTTTGCTCGACGGGCGAAGCGCCTACGTGGCGTCTCGCAGTACCGGGCGATCACGCCTACCCACCGGGCGAGGAGCTCGTGATGGCCTCGGCAAGCATCGGGCGATCACGCCGCTGGGCGGGCGAAGCGCCATGCAAGGCGTTGGCTTGTGAAGCGGCCTGGCAAGTGGGCGGGCGTCTGTGCCCCCCTCGTCAGCCACAGAGGCAACCAGAAGAATGAGAGGAAGGCTTTGCCTCGAAGTTTCCCTCCCCTGGCACCTTGTGTTAGGGTCATTAATTATGAAGGATTCTGCTATCGACATGTCGACGGCATGTCCCTCTGACACCTCTTACCAAACCCGTCGCAGGGCGTCGTGTCCCGGACGGACCGGGTGAGGCCTCTCACCAACATTAAATTGGGTTTGGAGGACGAGGCCATGGAGGCGTGCGTAATAAATAAGTCGTGGGTCGACGTGGAAGTTGTAATGATGGTTGTAATTAATGTGCTATAGATAAGTATAGCGTCAACTTCTCTCCTGCCCAGGTCGGCTTGTCTATATAAGGGCGCCTGGGTGCATGGAGAGGCCGGGTCGAACAATGAGAAGGTTGGTCGAGACTTGGAGTAATTCAGACATAGAAGAGAACCCCTGTAAACACTTCCATATTCCCAAAACAAAGAACCATCAGGACGTAGGGCTATTACCCACACTAGGGCCCGAACCTAGGTAAATGATGGTGTGGTGTCCACCGCCTTGCTGATCCTAGAATCCATCGCGAGAGGTATTAGGGTTTCCAGTCACGAAGATGATCTCTACCAAACTATACCTTCCGTTTAGGGAGTAGCCAACTCTATTCTTTGATGGTATCTTGTCAGGCGAAATACGCTAATAGAGTGCGCCAGGTAAGGGTCTAGTGGTTGGTTTGTCCAGCTATCTCCCCGACGGATTCTGGCCTTCCGTCCAAAGGACTTTGCATCTGGTGATGGCGGGTTCACACTCGCAGCGACCGGAGGTGGCGAAGGTTAGCAGCGCCCAGAACACGTCCCGACGTTCTCGCCAGATGAGGGATCGCCCCACGCCGCCTCCGCAGAGGGCGCTGTGCCCCTTGGTGGCGGTTGGCTTCTGCTCGCCGCCAGCCAGCTGCGGAGGCCGCCACTGCTCGAAACTTGCATGCGGTCCGCTCTCTTGACCACCCTCCGGAACTTGCGGAGACACCCTGCCACGCCGCGGGTCGCGGGATATCGCTAGCCTCGTGGACGCGGCTCAGCTCCGCGTAGGAATGCCCGACCGGTCTGAGACCATCGGTACTCCTCGATCAAGGGTGCAAGTCGATCGCACCCAAGCTTCCAGTCGCCCTACTGGGAAGCGCTCTTGCCAGGTGGGCCAGGGTAAAGGAAAGGGTGTGCAAGAAGAAGGTCCCAGCTCCGCGAGGAGCCATGGGGACCTAAGGGCCCATCTGGAGCTCCGACTCTGGTGGCGCGGTGGTGATTTGCGTGATCACCTGCAGCGTCGCCGTGCTCGCGACGGATGGATGGCCCCTGGGGGTGAGAGTTCCTCCAGCGACTCTCACCTTCAGAGCGAGGAGGAGGTCTGCTCCTCCGACTCTTTGTGGAGCTGCGTCCGCCTCCCCAAAGACGGTTTCTGGCCGGGTCGGCGGACGGCAGATCCCCTATGGTGTCGGATGCCGTGCTTCCGACGGCCACGCCGCATGGTGTGGCCCGAGAGGTTTCGCCCGGCCTCCATCGAGAAGTACGACGGCACCACCAACCCAAAGGAGTTTCTGCAGATCTACACCACCGTGGTGCGTGCCGCTGGTGGGTCTGGAAAGGCCATGGCCAATTACTTCCCGACGGCCTTGACGGGGTTCGCCCGGTCTTGGCTGTTGAACCTCCCGCGAGGATCGGTGCACTCGTTGGGGGAGTTGTGCGGCCTCTTTGTCGCCAATTTTCAAGACTCATTCGCATAGCCTGGCGTGGAGGATGATCTCCATGCCCTCGAGCAGGAAAGAGGGCAGTCGTTGCGCGACTTCATCCGGCGATTTTGCAACTGTCTCAACACGATTCCCCGGATTTCGAGCGCTGCTCATCATCACCTTCAAGAGGCGTCATGATCGCGAAGATGCGGAAAAGATGGCAACCTGCGACATCGCCACCACCTCCGAGCTCTTATCCCTGGCGCACAAGTGCGCGCGGGCGACGGAGGCTCGGGGGCCAGCATCTTGCGCCGTGCGAGGACGCGGTAGGGTCAAAGCTGGGACTTCGAGGGGCCCCGGCCATGCAAGTAGGAGGACGCGAAAGCGTGAGGCGATCAAACCAGTGGGTCTCGCCGCCGAAAGCGAAGCTTGAAGACGCCCGATCATGGAAGCGTGATCGCCGTGACGCGCGGATGACCACCGCGAAAGCCGATGACCACCGGGTGGCGACCGCCACAGTCGGGGGAATGATCACCGCGAGGAAAAGGAGGGCGAACCCTTCTACCCGATCCATCAGACCAACTCTCATGGCTTGGATAATTGCCGGGTTGTGAATAAGATGGTCGAGCAGTGGCTCAAGGAGCACCACCCTCGCGACGACGACCAAGACGAAGACCTGCCACCGCCTTCCCAAGCCAGTGGATCGCGTTAGGCATACATTCATGATGGTTCGTCCACCTACCCCTCCAACGCTTCCTATAAGCGGTTGAGGAGGGAGGTTTGCTTTACGGTGTTGAGTTCAGGGGCGTGTCGGATGCTGAAGTGGACAGAGGAGCCGATCACCTTCAGTCGGGCTGACCACCCTGAGAGCACCGCCAGCATAGGTCACCTTCCGTTTGTGGCTTCCCCTACGATTTGGAACATGAAGCTCGGGCGGGTGCTGATGGACGGAGGGAGCTCCCTCAACCTCCCAGACCATTGAAGCCTTCCGTGCTCCAGTGCCTAACCGAGCCGCCCCGCCCCCGCTTTTCTCTACAGAGCCTGTGGGCTGGTATGATCCCCCTAGGCCAGGTGCACCTTCCCATCACCTTCGGGGAGGAAAGCAATTTCCGTACGGAGCTTTTCGACTTCGAAGTCGCCGATTTCGACCTCCCGTACAACACCATACTCGGCCGACATGCTTTGGCCAAGTTTATGACGGCAACCCACTATGGATACATGGTGGTGAAGATGCCAGGGCCTGGTGGCCCCATAATCATCCCGTGGACAGTGTCGAGGCTTTATGCCGCCACAAGCACGATCGACCTAGCCGTGTCACTGCGGCAAAGCCGGCTAATGCCGCCTTTCCAGGAACCCCTCAGGCGCAGACCCGTGCTTCGCCCGGCTCAGTCGGTGAAGTAAAAGTGGTCTCCGAAAAGTCTGAGTGAGCCCGAAGCCCGTCTTCGCTGGCCGCCACGCCAAATAGGAAGACGCGCCACCTTCCTCCGGTCTAATTCTGACGTGTTCGCCTGGCAACCGTCCGATATGACTGGGGTCCCCAGGGAGGTGATCGAGCACTGACTGGCTACACTCCCCGAGGTGTGCCCGGTCTGCCCAAAGGTCCAGCGCCAAGCACCGGAGCGTCAAGATGCCATTCGGGAGGAGGTAGAGAAGCTGCTGCGCGCGGAGATCATCCGGGTGGTCTCTCATCCTGAGTGGCTTGCCAACCCTGTGCTCGTCAAGAAGTCCAACTAGAGGTGGCGAATGTGCGTCGATTTCACCGACCTTAACAAAGCCTGCCCGAAGGACTCTTACCCCCTACCGCGTGTCGATCGCATCGTTGACTCCACGGTAGGATGTGAGCTGTTGTGCCTTCTAGATGCGTACTCTCGGTACCATCAGATTAGCATGGCGGCAGAAGACAAAGACAAAACTGCTTTTGTAACACCCATGGGCGTTTATTGTTATATCAGAATGGCTTTTGGGTTAAAAAAATGCTAGTTCTACTTACCAACGTGCCATGCATATCACTTTTCGTCCACAGATAGGGCACAACCTTGAGGTGTACGTCGATGACCTGGTCGTGAAAGTGAAAAAGAGCGAAGAACTGATCGAAGATCTGGAGGAAACCTTTGCCAACCTCCGGAAGAATCGCCTGAAGCTCAACCCCGAGAAGTGTGTATTCGGCGTACCCTCTAGAAAGCTACTAGGGTTCCTTGTGTCCAGGTGGGGCATCGAGGTCAATCCTGACAAGATAGCGGCCATCGAACACATGAGGTCGCCCGTTCGGCTCAAGCAGGTGCAATGCCTGGCAGGTCGCCTGGGTTCCCTCGGACGATTTATTGTCCGGCTGGGAGAGAGGAGCCTGCCCCTTTTCAAACTGCTGAAGAAAACGAACCACTTCGAGTGGACTGAGAAGGCTCAACAAGCATTTGAAGACTTGAAGCAGTACCTCTCCTCCCCACCAGTACTGGTCGTCCCTCAGCCTGGTGAACCATTGCTCCTATACATCGCTGCTACCCCGGTAGTAGTGAGCGCGGCGCTGGTGGCGGAGAGGGAAGGCATCCAGAAGCCGCCTACTACGCCAAGAAAGTGCTACACGAGGCGAGACGGATACCATAAGCGCCAGAAGATGTTGTACGCCGTCCGGTGGCGTCGAGAAGCCGCACACTACTTTCAAGGGCGAGAGGTCACGGTGGTCACTGCCTACCCCCTGCGAGAAATTCTTCACAATCGAGAAGCAGAAGGCCGCATCGCCAAATGGTCAGTGGAGCTGGGGGAATTTTATCTCAAATTTGTACCCCGCACCACCATCAAGAGCGGTTGGCGGAGTTCGCTTGCAGTGGACTCCCACCGCCTCGGCCGAAGAAGCACTCGCGCTTTCCCTCGGACCTTGTTCTTCGACGGTTCCTTCAGGCTTGAAGGCGCAGGGGCTGGGGTGGTCCTGGTCTCTCCGACCGGTGACATCCTCCAGTACGTTGTCGCCCTCGACTTCAAGGCCACCAACAACATTGCTAAGTACAAGGGCCTGCTGGCAGGACTGCGCGTCGCCTCGGCGTTAGGCGTCCGGTGCCTCAAAGTTAAAGGCGACTCCCTACTGGTCATCAATCAAGCGCGAAAGGAATTTCAATGCTCTGATCCTACCATGGCCGCCTACTTGGCGGAGGTCAGGAAAATGGAGCGCCACTTTGAAGGACTGGGATATATCCATATCCCTCAACGTGACAAACATCTAGCAGACGAGCTTTCATAGCTCGCATCCTCAAGAGCCTCAGCTCCGGTTGGGGTCTTTGAAGAAAGACTCTCATGACCGTCCGTTGTTGCCTCCACTCCACACGGGGAGGACGGTACAATCATCGTTGCCCTCGCTCCACGCGGGGAGGACGATACAGCCGTTGTTGCCTCCACTCCACGCGGGGAGGATGGCGGTGCCGCCGAGGCGGCACTCGGGGAAAAGCCTGGCCCAACGGAGTACCCGGGCGATCACCGAGTGATCGCCACTCTTGGCCAGGAAGGCCAATGGATGGACCCCATTCTCGCTTTCCTGCGAGACCGAGAGATCCCCGACGATGATGCCTCTACTGAAAAAATAGCACGAAAGGCTAGGTGCTATACTCTGGTGGGTGGGGACCTATACCGCTGAGGCAGAAACGGAATTCTCCTAAAGTGCATCACTCGGAAAGAGGGGAGCACCCTGCTCTCTGATATCCATGGAGGCATGTCGCGGAGCCATATGTCGTGGGGCGCTTGTCGACAAGCGCCCGCCAAGGATTTTATTGGCCTCTCGCCTCCAGGATACTTGCGAGCTGGTGAAGAGGTGCGAAGCATGCCAATTCTTCGCTAGGCAAATTCACCGACTAGTCCAAGCTCTGCAAACCATCCCGCTCTCTTGGCCGTTCGTGCTCGGGGTCGGAAATCCGGCCCGTTCCTCGGCCACGAGGCTTCACCCACCTGTTTGTCGCCATCGACAAGTTCACCAAGTGGGTCAAAGCCGAAGCAGTACGTGCCATCACGGCTTCCGCTGCTATCAAGTTCATCCATGGGATCTTCATTCGCTTTGGAGTCGTCAATCGTATCATCACCGACAACGGCACTCAGTTCACCAGCGCGGCTTTCTTGGAGTTCTGCGAAGAGATGGGCACCAAAGTATGCTTTGCTTCGGTAGCCCACCCCAAGAGCAACGGCTGTCGGCGTGCTGCTACTGCTTGAAAACGAAGACCAAAGCGTTCGATCGGCTCCATAAGCGAAGGCGGTGGATCGGAAGAGTTCGGCCATCTTTGTGGTCGCCGAACCACACCTAACAAGGCGATCGGCGAACGCCTTCTTCCTGGTCTACGGCGCCGAAGCTATCCTCCCGTCCGAGTTATCGTTCGGTTCGCCGCACGTCTCGGCGTTCAACGAGGAAGGACAAGAAGACCACCGCGGCGAAGATATCAACCTTTTGGAGGAGGTGCATGACCAGGCGGCCCTGCGCGCCTCCCGGTATCAGCAAAGTCTCTGGCGGTACCATGCCACCCGGGTCTGCGAGAGAACACTAGCAGTTGGTGACCTAGTCTTGCATAGAATCTAGACGCATGCCATGCTCCACAAACAGTCTCTCCGATGGGAGGGCCCCTTTAAGGTGGTCTCAGTATCTCGACCCGGGGCGGTCCAGTTGGCCACTAAGGATGATCAAGAGCTGGCCAACTCCTTCAACGTGGAGTTATTGCGAAAGTTTTACCCCTGAAAAGCTGTAAGTCTCTGGTAGCTTGTTTTGATCGGCTGTGTAGGTGAGCTTTCCCCTGGCCGATCGGCAGCTACTGGCAGTTAGCAAAGTTGTTTACCTTAAGAGCTTTTGCTTTATTCCATTTGCTTGCCCCCTAGCGGGAAGGCTTGCGCGGAAATGTCATGTGTCCTGATGGTTCAGCCGCTCCTTGCTGAATTGCGGTTACACCCGGTCTTCGCGTCGTGCCCGGACGGGTGACCAGGAGTGCGAGTCTAGCACGGTGACTCAAACGTGGCCCGTACACCTCGGTTCAGCTCCACGAAGCACCGATTGGCTGTCTCCGCGAGCACCGCAAGCCCAATACCCCTCCTGGGAACTTGCTCCCATGCCACGCAGTGCCGTGAGCTAATTCCACGTCACAAGAGCCTAAGTCCCAAAGAAAAGGACCATGACATATTCGCGCAAGGACTTGCGTCCTTTAATATATTTCCTGCATGCTTTGCGCAATGCTTACTTGTGCTTTCAGAGCCATACGATTGCAAATGAAGCATCGAGGGCGCTCAGAATCTCTAAACATCTAAAGTAACCCCATGGCACGGGTGGCGGTGGGCGACCATGCCCGCCTGCTAAGCGGCGGCCCACATGCCCCCTAACAGCGGCAGGCGATCATGCCCTGCTCACCTGGCGAGAAGCCCACATGAGGGTCTGGCGGGCAGGTGGGCGATCACGCCCCGCCCGCCGGGTGAGCAGATGGGCGACCACGCCCTGCTCGCCAAAGTTTCGGCCTCCGTGACCAGTCCAAGAACTAGTCACCCAGTGGCCTATAGTGAAGATAAGTTGCTTGCCTTCATAGTGCCAACTTATTTTTCGCATTTGCACCCCGTTGGGTGGAATTTTGCATGGTTGTCACTGCCTCTAGTAACCTGATGGCTCCTTGCTGATAAAAGGAAATGCCCAGCGTTTATGTCGCATGGATGGGTGACCGAATGCAAGTGTGGCACTGCCGACTCAAACGCTGCTCGTACACGGGTTAACTCATGAAGTCTGTGGCTGTCTGTCTCCACAAGCACCGCAGTCCTAGATCCGCTCACCGAAAGCTCACCTCCTTGTGCGTAACACTGCGGTCAGGTTCCAAGAGATCACGAGGGTATAAGCTCCAAAAGGACAAGAGTCAGTGACACCCTTGCGCAGAAACTTAAGACTTTGCTTGTCTACATTCTGAATTATTTGCATAATCCATGTTCGCATTATTGAAATTACTCAAAGAATGCCTAAGTATCGACCTAACCTGAGTGCTTAGGTTCGCATCATGGCAAGGCTATGGGTTGATCGCCCAGAGATGGAGCTGAACAAGCACACTCAAAAAGCGAACAGATGAACATGCCCAGGTGAAACCAAAATATGCCAACTTCATTACAATTGCTGATATTGTTATAGCATACAAAAAACAAGAACAAAGAAGAAAACAAAAGAAAGAGGCCCGGGTCATCAGTCGCCGTTGACGACTTCGATGTCCCCATCACTATCCTCGGCCTCCGGCTCCCCTGCCGCCGCTTGTCCGGGCTTCGCGCCATCATCTTGACGACGCTAGCCTCAGCAGCCTCCTGCCGACGCATACTGCGCTACCGGCTTCATCCTTCAATGCCATCTGCGACGGTCATTGGGTTGAAGGCGGCGCCGCGGTAACATAGCAAGCGAAGCACGAAGGTTGCAGCGATGTACTGGCGACTTCTTTGCCCTTCTTCCCGACGGAGCGGCGCCATGGCGGTGGTAGGCCGAGAGCACATAAACAACTCGGGTGGTGCGAGGGCGTCTTGCATCGCCGTGGGCTCAAGCGGCTCGTGAAGGTCCACCTCAGCGGGCGGATCCCTGCCATGCGCGCAGACGTTGGCCGGAGCATGGTCGCGATGTTGTGTGGCGTCCGTCCGCCATTGCCTCTCACGCCACGGCCTCCTGCGCTCGGGCGAGTGAAGCCGCTCCGGTGGCCCTCTCTTGGGCCATGTAACATCCCAATTTTTGAGTTTGTAATTATTAAATATTATTTTATTGCAATTTATGAATTTTGTGAATTTTCTGGATTTAATTGGATTTTTCCGGGATTTGTTGGAATTATTTTGAATTTATATATCTGCCTTTGTTAAGAAATAATTATAAAAAGAAATATTTAAAATAAAGTTTTACTGAAAATATTTTATTTAAGTCCAGAATGTCCCAAAGTATTTTTGAGAATTTTATTGGAATTTATAGAGTATTTTTACTACCCTAAATGAATTAATTTATTTTCTCAAATTGTTTTAATTGCAAAAACCCGAGAAAATCTCCGTGAACAGTGTTGGGCCTGGCCTATTTACTGTGCGGACCGAACGGTAAATCGGGAGGAGTAATATCGACCGTTGGATCGGAATCCCAGGGCTAGTATCACGCCACGTCAGTTAAGTAAACCCTAACGTCTCCCCACCGTTGGATCGTCATCGTGCGGTCACCCTTGAATCTTACCGGTTCGGGATTTCTCGATCTATCGAGACCGTCGGATCTTGATCGAAGGGCTGAGGACCATCGTGTCCGAGTCGGATTGCGCCGCCGTCTCCGAGTCGAGTTCCTCCGCCGTCATTGCACTTTCCTTGTTTTCCGCGCTTGGCGGGGTATTTAAGGAGCCCCCGACCCTTTCCGAGACTCACCTCGAGTCGCCGCCTTGTTTCGCTGTTGCGCCGTCGCTGGAGGAGTACTGTGAAGATCACGTGAGCTCGCCGGAGTTCCCGAAGAGGTTTAGAGATTCGCCGCCGGGACTTCTTCCGCCGAGTGAGTCCGCGGATTCGAGGTCGTCGAAGTTGTGCCGCGTCTGCGCCACCGCTCGTTGATCGCCGGAGTGCGCCAATCGCCAGTCCGTGGTCATCTTCTCCAAGTCCGCCGCTTATCTTTGCGGGTTTTCATTCGCCGATCGGAGCTTTCGGCCGTCGGATCTGCATCGGACGTTCGGGATTAAGTTGCCACGATTGAATCGGTAAGTGTTTGATTAAAACGTGGCAGTAGGATCTTAGATGGAGGGTCTAGATCGTGCCACATCATTTAAGTGCACAGTGTTCGACTCGGTGTAATATCGATCGTTGGATTTAGATCGTAGGGCCATAAATGAGCCGCGTTATTTAAAATGAACAGTAAACCGCACGGGTAAACGTTGATCGTTGGATTTAGATTCAAGGGTTGATATTCAGCCACGCCACCTAACTTACCGATAACCGTTAGATTGATAATCAAGGGCCTAGGTTTATCCACGTGAAACCGTGACAAATTGAGGTGGGAAAATTCGGATTTTCTTTATAAAAATAATTCGATAAATTCGGATTTTATGATTTTAAGGATTTTTCAGGATTTTAAAACTTCAAAGTGCTATAACTTTTGCATACGAACTCCGATTGAGGTGATTCAAATTCCTAAAAATTTGTAAAGTTGAGATCTTTCTAATGGTGGCTTTATTTGAATTTTTGAGTTCATTTGTTCTTTGGTTTTGGTGTTTATTTGCTATTTCTTCTCGATTAAGCAGACGTTGAGTTGAGCAAGGTTTCTGGAGGAGGAATTATCATTTCAAGAGTAATCTTCGAACAATATCAGGAGCTTAAGCAAGGCAAGTTGTGCTTTGATCATGTTGCACCCATGTTTGCAAAATTGCTATTTTGATTTACCGTATTGCATGATATTTTATGAGTACAAATGATTTCAACTTATCTTTGGGATTAGTTAATGTACCCTTTGAATTTCACCCTACCTTGCTATTTGTATGCCATAATCCACTTGTCACCTTAGGTTGGTTCATTATAGTTGGTTAATATGAAATCAACATGGATGGTTAGAACGGACTAGAATGCTTAGCCATGCCACGTCATCACATATACATGAAATGTTGAGTATTAATTTTGACTAATGGAATATGGAACAATGATGATAACTTGTGTGTCATGTGTGGTCACACAAAGAGATTGAGTTGTTGTGGCGGGGAGGTCACACAACGATGTTGAATTATGAGTAGCATGTGGTGCTTGGTAACCAACCGGGGGTTTAATCATTTTAAGATTGAAGCAAGTGGAAGGGCAAGTGTGCGTGGTGGGCTCAGAGGCCGAGGGTATGTGTATCTCTTGCTTTAATCAATCCTAAGGACTTAACCTTGCGAGCCTTTGACTGAGTCTATCATGCAACCACATATACATTATGGGGCAAATTTAGTGACTAATTTGCAAATGCTTAACTTGAGTGCTATCGTGGTGGCGTGAGACCCGGGTGGTGGTAACCAGTCCATGCTTGGGGTGGCTCACATGGCGCAAGAGGGGGGCCCTGTTGTGGTGGTGTAACCCTTCAGTGTTGAAACCTTAGCGGGTAGCACTGGGTTAAGAGGATGCATTGTAAAGGCTTTGTTATAATCGTTCACCTGTGTGGTGCATGGTTGTATCATGTGGGTAAAGTGCATAACCTCTGCAGAGTGTACAAACTATTCGGATAGCCATGCTCACGGTATTGAGCAATGCTCGGGATTACAGTTCAAGGGTAGATAATTAAAATGAACAAACTGTTATGGGATGGCAGGATGCCATGTGGATAATGGAACTTGATTTAGGATGGAAAACTTGGGTTTATTTGAGAATTACTGAATCTATTTACTTGTTATTATTTGTTTTGCTGTCTTTCAATCTTTGTATTGTATGTGTTCTTAAATGCTGCTTTATTGCAAATGAACCCTTAGCATTTCCTTTGGAATAAGCCTGCATATAGCTGTGATAGTATTGCATTCTGTGCACAACTTGTTGAGTACGTGTTGGTGTACTCACCCTTGCTTAACAACCAACAACAGTGGAGGAATCATCGTCATTATTGGAGGAGGACTTTCAAGTGGACGCGTGTCACTAGGCCAAATCCTTGTCAGTCGCCTGTGGTGTGCTGATGGGACATCTACGTCTTCTACTGTCTTTCCGCTGCATTTGTCTCATTGGTTTTACTATTGCCTTGTGAGGCTGAGTATTGTAAGTGATCATAAGATTGTACACTAGTTATATTCAATAAATAAAGTCTTATTATTCTTATCGTTGTGTATGATATGATGCTTACCGATGTTAAAATTGTGTGCACTAGCGATTGATCCAGGACTAGTGCGGTAAAACAAAGTGGATTCGAATTGGTGAATTCGGGTCCTTACAGAGGTGGTATCATAGCATACTGACTGTAGGTTTTGGCCCTAGTTGGTAGAGTGTCCAAAAATTATTTTCTAAAGGAAAAACCTAAACTGGATTAAGATAACACTCTTAACTCATCTCATTCTCTACTCCTTACCTTTGCTGAAATGTACCTCAAATTTTTCGGAGTAGCCATTGAAGATGGAAGACTTATCTATTTTTCTCTTAAATAGATGAGGAGGACAAAGTCATACGTAGAGTGCGAGGGAGGCTACGCGACAGAGCTTTGGAGGGTACTCCAAGTTTTGGGAGGTTTCGCCAAGCCAACGTATCAAGGCCGAGATTGGATCGTCAACGGAGCCACAAGAGGAATGGTGTGCAAGCTGTTAATTTACGCCAGAAATGGTGAGAGAGCAAGCCAACCTATCAGCATCATGGTGAGGAGAGCCACTTGGGAGATCGGTATCCAGGAGGCATCACGAGTCGCTCTACGGAGGATCTGCTACGACTACTACCATGAGCTAGAAGACACGGTGTTCAGACTCCACCCCATGGTTCAAGATTCATGGCGTTAAATGCGTTACGAAAGGAGGATGCTACTACGATTGCACTTAGCACGATTCACACTGCTCAGAGACTCATGCCCATGACACCGACACGGAATTAAAACGGTCTATGAAGCACTCAGAGTTGCGGAGAAGGAACTACACGAGACCCGAGTAGTTTACGAGGAGAGAATCATGGAACTCGAGGAAGCATTACAAGAGAGAGGTCGCCCTACACCAACATCATCAGAGGAGATGAAGTCTGAGTTCGAGGAGCCAGAGGCGTCACGATTCTTGAGACACCGAGATCGATTCGCGCCCGGCACTTCCGACCGCCAGTATACCCACCAGGAAGTTCTCGTGGAGGATGGCTCGAGGAGTGAGAGTCTTAGCTTAAGTTGAGACTCAAGTATTGAGTCGCGTCAAATAGAATAGTCTTACCCTAATGTAATAGACGTTAAGGTTGAGTGTTTAGGTTGGATTTTTATGCTTGCTGAGTGTGCAGTATGTGTTGCAAAGCTTTTAGGCTTTTGTAAGCAACCATACCAAGTTAATTAATAAAGATATAAAGTTTTGGGTTTAACCTATTCCCCCGCATTAGGAATTCTTACATCTTATCTATGCTAATTCTATATTTCCTAACCTAAAACAAATCAAGCGGATGGTAAACACTCATGGTAACAATGGAGCTTGAAGTGGCCTTCGCCGTAATGATGAGTTCAATGATGGAGCATACATCGCAGCCCATCACCACCAAGGATGTGCAGAATTTGGGAGCTTTTATAGCCGCATAAACTCAACTTATGCAAACCATGATGCAACAAATGCAGAACATGACCAATCAAGCCGTAGGCAACACCAATATACATCAAGGCAATAATGGGCCGCGTTCTCATTCTAAACTGTCAGATTTTATGAGAACCCGTCCTCCAACATTCTCCGGCAATGCCAATCCCTTGGAAGCCGACGATTGGTTAAGGACCATTGAGCGAAAGTTGCACATCACGCAATGTGAGGGCAATAAGGTGTTGTATGCTTCGCACCAGCTAGAAGGGACGGCCGCGGAATGGTGGGAGAACTATTGCGCAGCACATGAAGCACCCCAGGAGATTACTTGGGAAGAGTTCTCAGCTGCTTTCCGTCAGTATCATGTCCCGGAAGGAATGATGGATCTTAAGAAGGAAAAGTTTAGAACTCTGAAGCAAGGAGGCCAATCAGTGGCAGAATACTTGAACAAGTTTACGCAGTTAGCATGATATGCACCGGAAGATGTGGCCACAGATAAGGCTAGATAGTCTTGTTTCTTGAAGGGTTTAACTTCGGGATTATAGGTAGGACTGATCACCCACAATTTCCCTGATTTTCAGGAGTTAGTCAATAAGGCTTTGATCCTTGAGGATAAGCGTAAAGAATTGGGTGAAGATCGTAAGCGCAGGATGGCTAGTCAGGCAGGGCGACCTAATCAACTTAGGTTAAGGATGACACATAGCAGGTTTTGAAATTCAACCCTAGTGGACCAACAAGACATCAACTCCGTCATCTCGCCCTACTAATCAGAATTTTCAAACACCAGCACCAGGAAACAATGCACCTACAGGAAGTCAGCAGACCGCTGTCAAGAAATATTTTTCTTGTAACGAGCCAGGACATTTTGCCAACAAGTGTCCAAAGAAAGGGAATGTTACATCAGTTCACTTTAACTTAGGCACTACCCAAATAAAGCCCTAGTGACAGAAATGTCGAGTACCGGTCAGATCGGGGCGTCGCCTCGGGGCGACAATGCGTGGAAGGATCAATCACATCACGACAGATGAAGTTCAGGATGCCGTGGAAGTTGTGCTAGAAATACCTGACGTCGACACCACCGCTGACCCGCAAGAAGACGACTCTCTCTTCACTAACCAAAATCAGGAGAATGAAGATAGCTATCCGAGGGCCTGCGATCCTCCGTTCGATATCTGCGGTGAAGGTGGTGAAGAGGAGGAGTAGTTAGACGCCCAAAAGTCGCGTTTCATTCCAGTTTTTGCTTCATCTAAAGTAGTTGTTAGTTTAATGTTCCCACTGCTGTATGACCCATGGGTCCAACTTTTGTAATAAGGAGGTATGTCGAGCAGTGCTCTGACATTGATTTTTAAGTTACTGCTTAGATATGGTTCGAGCTGCTATGACGTATGCATACCAGCTATTGACCTAGCTTGAGTCATGAACATGATGAATAAAGTATTCATGAAGTATTTGGATAAATTTGTGGTTGTCTTTACAGACGATATCCTTGTGTACTCCAAATCAGAAGAAGAGCACGCAGAACATTTGAGATTGGTTTTGGAGAAGTTACGAGAACAACAGTTATATGCCAAATTCAGTAAGTGTGATTTCTGGAAAGAAAAGGTGGAATTCCTTGGCCATGTAATAACTGCTAAAGGAGTTTCCATGGACCCAAGTAAAGTAGAAGATGTAATGAATTGGGAGCCGCCGAAGACAGTTACCCAATTCCGTAGTTTTCTGGGAATGGCAGGATATTATCGTCGGTTCATAGAAGGATTCTCAACGATTGCGAGACCCCTTACACAATTGTTAAAGAAGGAGAAGAAGTTTGCATGGACGCTAGAGTGCGAAAAGAGTTTTGAGGAGTTAAAGAAGCGATTAACATCTGCACCGGTGTTAGTATTGCCAGATGTGCAGTGTGGCTTTGACATTTATTGTGATGCGTCAAAACAAGGACTTGGTTGCGTTTTAATGCAGAATGGCAAGGTTGTAGCCTACGCATCGAGGCAATTGAGGCCGCATGAAGGAAATTATCCGACGCATGATTTGGAGTTAGCTGCCGTAGTGCATGCTTTAAAGATATGGCGTCATTATCTCATCGGAAATAGATGTGAGATATATACAGATCATAAGAGCCTGAAGTACATATTTACCCAGTCAGACCTTAATATGAGACAAAGGAGATGGTTAGAACTAATTAAGGATTATAATGTCGGAATCCATTATCATCCTGGGAAGGCTAATGTGGTAGCTGATGCTTTGAGCCGTAAAGACCACAGTGTAAATTCGTTAATCGTCAGCGATCAACCGGAGATATGTGAGGAATTTCAGAAGCTGAGATTAGAGGTTGTACCACAAGGATTTGTAGCTGCGTTAGAAGTAAAGCCAAACCTTGAGGATCAAATTAAGGAAAAGCAAAGTAATGATGAGAAGATCAGTAGGATCAAGGCTAAGAAGGAAGAGGGTTTAGCCGAAGATTTCTCGGTAGATGAGCAAGGAACCCTATGGTTTAAAGGTCGGATTTGTGTGCCAAATGAAAAGGAACTTAAGCAATTGATTCTTGAGGAAGCACACGATTCTAGGTATTCTATTCATCCCGGAAGTGCCAAGATGTACCAAGACCTTAAGAAGAAATTCTGGTGGCCGAGTATGAAGTGTGAAGTAGCTGAGCATGTTGCATTATGCGATGTATGTCAGAGAGTAAAAGCGATGCATCAAAAGCCCACAGGACTTGTGCAGCCATTAAAGATTCCTGAATGAAAATGGGAGGAGATTGGTATGGACTTTATCACCGGGTTGCCCAAGACTCAAAGAGGTTATGATTTCATATGGGTCATCATTGATCGGTTGACCAAAGTTGCTCACTTTATTCCAGTACAGACAACTTTTTCAGGGGATCAATTGGCAGAACTATACATGTCAAGAATTGTATGTCTGCATGGTGTGCCTAAGAAAATCGTATCAGATCGAGGAACCCAGTTTACTTCAAGATTTTGGGATAAATTGCATGAAGCAATGGGAACTCGTCTGAATTTCAGTACCGCTTACCATCCACAGACCGATGGTCAAACAGAAAGGGTTAATCATATTTTAGAGGATATGTTGAGAGCGTGTGCGATATCGTACAGTACATCGTGGGATAAATGTTTGCCATACGCGGAGTTCAGTTATAATAATAGTTATCAGGCTAGTTTGCAAATGTCACCATTTGAAGCCTTATATGGTCGTGCTTGTCGTACCCCGTTAAATTGGAATGAAACGGGGGAGCGTTCGGTGTTTGGACCTGAGTTGCTTAGAGAGGCTGAAGAGCAAGTTGCCATGATCAGAGAAAGACTAAGAACAGCCCAGTCAAGGCAGAAGAGTTATGCTGACAATCGCCGTCGTGAATTGAGTTTTGAGCCTAATGATTTTGTATATCTCAAAGTAACTCCCTTGAAAGGTGTGAAAAGGTTCAACATTAAAGGAAAACTCGCACCTAGGTATGTTGGGCCATTTAAGGTCTTGAGCCGCCGAGGAGAGGTTATGTGTCGATTAGAGTTGCCCCATCATTAGCGAGTCCATGATGTGTTCCATGTGTTGCAACTTAAGAAATGTCTCGAGTGCCGGAGAAGACACAGATTAGAAGCTATCGAGTTCTGAGGAGGATCGACTTACAAAGAGCGTAGATTAAGATTCTCGATGTAATGGGCGTAGAACCGAAATAAGTCCACTCGCTTTTGTAGAGTTCATTGGAGTAACCATTGGAAAATGAAGCAACTTTGGAGTGTGAAGAAGATCTCAAAGCGAATTCCCAAACCTATTCTCTAGTCGATACGAATCTCTGGGTCGAGATTCCGATTAAGAGGGGAGGTTTGTAACATCCCAATTTTTGAGTTTGTAATTATTAAATATTATTTTATTGCAATTTATGAATTTTGTGAATTTTCTGGATTTAATTGGATTTTCTGGGATTTGTTGGAATTATTTTAAATTTATATATATTGCCTTTGTTAAGAAATAATTATAAAAAGAAATATTTAAAATAAAGTTTTACTGAAAATATTTTATTTAAGTCGAGAATGTCCCAAAGTATTTTTGAGAATTTCTTGGAATTTATAGAGTATTTTACTACCTAAATGAATTAATTTATTTTCTCAAATTGTTTTAATTGCAAAAACCCGAGAAATCTCCGTGAACAGTGTTGGGCCCGCCCATTTATCTTGTCTTGAACCGAACGGTAAATCGGGAGGAGTAATATCGGCCGATTGGATCGAAATCCAGGGCTAGTATCATGCCACGTCAGTTAAGTAAACCCTAACGTCTCCCCACCGTTGGATCGTCATCGTGTGGTCACCCTTGAATCTTACCGGTTCGGGATTTCTCGATCTATCGGGACCGTCGAATCTTGATCGAAGGGCTGAGGACCAACGTGTCCGAGTCGGATTGCGCCGCCACCGTCTCCGAGTCGAGTTCCTCCGCCGCCATTGCACTTTCCTTGTTTTCCGCGCTTGGCGGGCTATTTAAGGAGCCCCCGACCCTTTCAGAGACTCACCTCGAGTTGCCGCCTTGTTTCGCTGTTGCGCCATCGCCGGAGGAGTACCGTGAAGATCACGCGAGCTCGCCGGAGTTCCCGAAGAGGTTTCGCCGAGATTCGTTGCCGCCGGGGACTTCTTCCGCCGAGTGAGTCACGGATTCGAGGTCGCCGAGTTGTGCCGCGTCTGCGCCACCGTTCGTTGGTCGCCGGAGTGCGCCGAATCGCCGAGTCCGTGGTCATCTTCTCCAAGTCTGGCCGCTTGCACCGCCGGGTTTTCATTCGCCGATCGGGAGCTTCGTCAGCCGTCGGATCTGCATTGGATGTTCGGGATTAAGTCGCCACGATTCGAATCGGTAAGTGTTTCGATTAAAACGTA
Source organism: Guadua angustifolia (assembly GCA_036346375.1). Taxonomy (NCBI): domain Eukaryota; kingdom Viridiplantae; phylum Streptophyta; class Magnoliopsida; order Poales; family Poaceae; genus Guadua; species Guadua angustifolia. Next base: position 33,418,063 of record CM070505.1, read on the forward strand.
GCCGTAGGATCTTAGATGGAGGGTCTAGATCGTGCCACGTCATTTAAGTGCACAGTGTTCGACTCGGTGTAATATCGATCGTCGGATTCAGATCGTAGGGTCATAAATGAGCCGCGTTATTTAAAATGAACAGTAAACCGCACGGGTAAACGTTGATCGTTGGATTTAGATCCAAGGGTTGATATTGAGCCACGTCACCTAACTTACCGATAACCGTTAGATTGATAATCAAGGGCCTAGGTTTCGCCACGTGGAAACCGTATAGCTGATGCGGGAAAATTCGGATTTTCTTTATAAAAATAATTCGATAAATTCGGATTTTATGATTTTAAGGATTTTTCAGAATTTTAAAACTTCAAAGTGCTATAACTTTTGCATACGAACTCCGATTGAGGTGATTCAAATTCCTAAAAATTTGTAAAATTGAGATCATTCTAATGGTGGCTTTTATTTGAATTTTTGAGTTCATTTGTTCTTTGGTTTTGGTGTTTATTTGCTATTTCTTCTCGATTCGCGTAGACGTTGAGTTGAGCAAGGTTTCGGAGGAGGAATTATCATTTCAAGAGCAATCTTCGGAGCAATATCAGGAGCTTAAGCAAGGCAAGTTGTGCTTTGATCATGTTGCACCCATGTTTGCAAAATTGCTATTTTGATTTACCGTATTGCATGATATTTTATGAGTACAAATGATTTCAACTTATCTTTGGTATTAGTTAATGTACCCTTTGAATTTCACCCTACCTTGCTATTTGTATGCCATAATCCACTTGTCACCTTAGGTTGGTTCATTATAGTTGGTTAATACTGAAATCAACATGGATGGTTAGAACGGACTAGAATGCTTAGCCATGCCACGTCATCACACATACATGAAATGTTGAGTATTAATTTTGACTAATGGAATATGGAACAATGATGATAACTTGTGTGTCATGTGTGGTCACACAAAGAGATTGAGTTGTTGTAGCGGGGAGGTCACACAACGATGTTGAATTGTGAGTAGCACGTGGTGCTTGGTAACCAACCGGGGGTTTAATCATTTTAAGATTGAAGCAAGTGGAAGGGGCAAGTGTGCCAGGGTGGGCTCAGAGGAGCTGAGGGTATGTGTATCTCTTGCTTTAATCAATCCTAAGGACTTAACCTTGCGAGCCTTTGACCTGAGTCTATCATGCAACCACATGTCTGTTATGGGGCAGCCTAGCTGACTAATTTGCAAATGCTTAACTTGAGTGCTATCGTGGTGGCGTGAGACCCGGTGGTGGTAACCATCCATGCTTGGGGTGGCTCACATGGCACAAGAGGGGCCTGTTGTGGTGGTGTAACCCTTGATGTTGAAACCTTAGCGGTAGCACTGGGTTAAGAGGATGCATTGTAAAGGCTTTGTTGCTAAATCAATCCAGGACAAGGAGGTCATGGCTATTCTGGAAGCCCTTGAGAAATGGCAGAATCTGTCAAATGAGGAAGCTACATGGGAGGATGCTGGTTTCAATTCAAAGCATTTTTTTCATGGTTTTCGGCTTGAGGACAAGCGCTCAGTCAAGGGCGGGGCAATGTCTGGCCTTAGCAATGTCGAAGAAGAAGAACAGAAGACACGGCAGCTCATAATACCGCTTTACCGATTTCACTTAAAGAAACCAAGAGCCAGGATTTAATCATCCGGAAGGAGGCACATCGGACGGTGGCTTGACCAGAATAGTTTTATTTGCATAACTAGTATCTATGTCATTTGTTGTTTTCAATATCTTTGTTATCTTAGTTTCACCGTTACTTTTGTGTTTTGAATGCTTTGATTCTGGGTAAAACAATGTAAATCGGCAGGCTATATAAGCCCTGATGAAGTGAAATAGACGCAGACAAGTATCTGCTATTATCTAGTCTACTTTACTCTTTGGTAGAACCTTAGGGATTCCAGTAGCGTAGTGGATTTCCAGTTGAAATCAGAGTGCAGGTCTGCATCTTTGGGGAAAGTATTGTTGGGATCACTTCGGGGTCCTAACAATAGTGGTATCAGAGCGAGATCGGTTCTTGCGAGTGGGGAAGAAAGAAGATCAGATGGCGGCCGAAGGGGGCGGAAGTGAAGCGATCGAAAGAAGTAACCGAGCGGAAATTGAGAAGCTTCAGGATCGGATGGAGATGCTTCGCACGGATATGGCGGAACTCAAATCAATCCTGTTGAGGGCGCCGCAGCATATGGGAGAATACAGGGAGAACACGAGCTCTTCCGTGATCGTTGAAGAAAGGATGATTCCAGGCCAGGGGGGCTCTAGCCAGGTGAATGTTGTTCCTTTTTCACAAACCCTTCCAACTACTCAGAATCTCTTTGAGCCACAGATTATGGTTGGTAGTGGGCCACCTGTGTATACATCAGCAATGCGAATGGCCGCACAACCTAGTTATAGACCACAGGGAAATCTGGGTATTCAGGACACTCCCAATAGAGCCCCATCCTTAAATATGCCGGCCCAGAATCATGGCGTGTTTGGGCAGGGACCGATCTTGTATCAGCAGATTAGGTCTGGCATGGCTGAATATCTTCCTCAGGTTCCTATTTATCAACATCCAGTTTTGTCACACAATCAAGGGACTGGGGACGGAGGGCCCAACAGAATACCGAATCCAGCTTACCATTACCCTGGTGTTCAGTTATTTGATACCCAAAGAAATATGTATGTGGGGGATGTTGGGGGTGGTCAGCAGTATGCAGAAGCAATTATTAAGGGGCCCAAGCTGGAACTGTCAGTATTCTCAGGAGATAACCCGATTGGGTGGATTGATCAGTGTGAGAAATTTTTTGAGATGGCAGGTACTCCTCTAGATCAGTGGGTCAATCTGGCAGTAGGGCATTTAACTGGTCATGCCGGTACTTGGTTCCGGGGCATAGGAATTCCATGGCATACCTTGGAAATGTTGTCAATGTCATAATACTTGATCATCTCCAATGTCATAATACTTGATCATAAAATGTACTTCAAACTCTTGTGATCAGTATAGACCTCACAACGATTTCTGATGAGGTAATGATGCCAAATCTTTAAAGCATGCACTATGGCTGCTAATTCCAAATCATGGGTAGGATAGTTAACTTTGTGTGACCTTAGTTGCCGCGAAGCATACGCCACAATCTTCTTATCTTGCATTAGCACACAACCAAGTCCGTGTCGGGATGCATCACAAAGTATCTCAAAATCTTTCCTAATATCTGGCACGATAAACACTGAGGTAGTTATCAAACACTTTTTCAGCTCTTGGAAACTCTGCTCACATTTTGATGTCCAAATAAATTGCTTCTCCTTTTTCAAAAGCTGAGTGAGCAGTCTAGTTTTTCTGGAAAACCCTTCTATTAAAACGGTGATAATATCCCACCATTCCAACGAAACTTCTGACTTGGGGTACCATCTTTGGTGACTCCCAACTAAGCACATCTCGTACTTTACCAGGGTCAACAGCGACTCCTTCTGCTGATATGACATGCCCTGGAAAAGCAACTTCTTTCATCTAGAACTCTCATTTACTGAACTTGGTGTAGAATTGATGTTCCCTTAGCTTCGTCAAAACTTGGCGCAAGTGATCCTCATATTCTGCCTCACTCTTGGAGTAGACCAAAATGTCATCAATAAAGACAATGACAAACTTGTCTAGATATTCCATGAATACTTTATTCATCAGGGTCATGAAGTAAGTAGGTGCATTGGTCAAACCAAAAGATATCACGATATACTCATACTATCCATACCAAATCACCAAAGCTGTTTTGGGTATATCTTCTTTACGGATCTTCAATTGATGGTAACTTGATCTAAAGTCAATCTTTGAGAACACTCCCGCTCGTTGAAGTTGATGAAATAAATCATCAATCCTTGGTAAAGTATACTTATCTTAATGGTGACCTCATTTAGAGAATGATAATCTACACACATTCTCTGAGTTCCATCTTTCTTTCCAACAAGGAGAATTGGTGCTCCCCATGATGAAGAACTTGGTCTAACAAAACCCTGATCTTGCAGCTCTTTAATATATATCTTTTCTTCAGCTAAATTAGCAGACATCCTGTACGGCCTCTTGGAGATGGGTGGTGTTCCAAGAACTAGCTCAATCAAGAATTCCATATCTCTATCTGGTGGCATCCGAGGCAACTTATCTGGAAACACATCAGGAAATTTTCTGATGACTGGCACATCTTCAAATTTATTCTTTTGGTGCTAGAAACTTTTATTCCTTTAGATTGGTATGCAACAGCTTGAAATTTTAACTTAGCTCCATCTGAATTGGTTAATGCGATCTCTCTGTTCCCACAATCCAAAACTGCTTAGTTCTTGGAGAGTCAATCCATTCCTAGGATCACATCTAGGGACTTGGTGTCTAGGACAATAAGGTTGGTTAAAAATTCTACCTCTCTAATTAATATTTTCACTTCGGAGTAGCCTTGGTTCGTACTCAAATCAAAACTAGGTGCTTGCGATCTCAGATCCGTTTGAAAGAGGACGACCGGGCTTTCGTTCTTGTACTCATAGACCTCTAGAAGCCTTCGGAACAAAAGTTATGGTCGTTTGAAGTTGATCTTTGTCGCGGAGGCCGAACCCGCGAATTTGTTGATTCCATGTCCAACTTAGCATATGATGATGGTGCTTTATGCTTGGCATTTGAAGGTTCTTCTCCATGGTTCCTAAGGACAATAAGATCATCACAAGAATTAAATAGCATTCGATTCTGTGAATCATTTGTATAAAAACTTAGGAGCGAATTCACCCGATAATTGAGTAGACATTCTCGAGCACGAGTAGTAGGTCCTTGTAAAACTTGTTGTGCTTGAGAAGAATCACTTGGCGTGGTTGTGTCAATAGGGAAGTTGTCCTCATCATCCTCCCCTTCTTCCATTTGAGTTGTCCTCGACTCAAGCTCTTCCTCTTCTTGGGCTATGGTTGATGTGATGGAGTTGGTCCAACTTGGTGTGGACATATCCATAGTAGCGATGTCCTCATCATCCTCCCCTTCTTGAATTTGAGTCGTCCTCGACTCAAGCTCACCCTTTAACTCGTCTTGACCTGAGTAACATTCTCATATAGATCCTGCATTTATTTAAATAAAATAGTAGCTCCGCCTCTTGATATATTTTAAATACAAGAAAAATGTTGAGAGGATTCACGATAATTATCGATATAGCTCAAGACTTCTTTCCAAAGATATAATGGCTTGATGATCGGTAACACTCTTCGACGCTTCCTCCTCCTCGAAGGAAAACCATTCTCGGTTTTGGGAAAGCTAGAAAAGAAACAACTAACAAAAAGAAGAGTGTGTACACAACATATATGTATATGTCCCATATTTCATTGTTCTTTTGGATTCAGCGGCAGGCTATTTTCATAACAACAAAAGAAGAAATCAAATTTAAGCAAATAACCTTTCCTCACAATTACGCAAGTTGATTCGTGGTTATAAGTGAAGCATATAGCATCAAAATTAACATGATTTAGTTTGCAACTTGATTTGCAAATATAAGTAAAGCACATATCCATCCTCGACTTCGATAAAGAAAACTCATGTTTTGTGAGCCGCGTTCAATAACATGTTTTGTGGGCAAAACTACAAGTCCTGGCATCAAGCATGGATAATTCATATCATCAAATTGTATGTAAGCAATATCAAACCATTCCAATAACGGTGACACAATTTTAATGGGCTTCCACGCATCAACTACGACATGCTTATTTGTAATACAAGTTAATGTACTAAAATTTGAACAATGTGACAGCAAGCTATGGGTATCACACTTATTAGGAAAATTTGATGGAGCCGCAAATGAAACAAGTGGTTGCTTACAACTAGAATTGCCCAAAATAGCAAGCTTCAATTCATCAAGTTTATCACAAGTTATGCATATTCTGTAAACAAGAAACTTGCCATCTATGCCATATTCACCAAATAAATTGAATTTAAAACAGTAGGCATAGGTGCTAGACAAAGACTTAAGAGATGAAATTTCAGAAATCTTGTCCATAGCACAAGTCAAACTAACAGGCTCATTCAACATGATATAGCACAAAACAGTGGTAGGGGATATTCTAGCTATCACCTCCTTATGCGTAATCAGCACCACATGAGCAAAATTATAAGCATGCAATTAAGTCATATGGTTCTACAATTGTGGCACAAGGTGGTAGTTCACAAGAGTTATGTATAGTAGGAATATACTCACCAATTTGATCCTTTTCTTGCTGTAAAATCAGATCTGTACCATGGTCATTAGTTTCCTCCTCGAAGTAGAAATATCAAAACTTTCACCGATAACGTTGGTATTTCTACTTGTTGCGCCCTTCTTCAAAAGTAACCTGAATAGCGCATGGAACAACAACAAATGTAACTAACCGAAATAGATTGGATTGTGTTAGTAGAATCATCGTCACAAATGCTATCCTCTACTTCACTCAAATTTTCTTGTATTTCTTTCACATTCTCAAGTGTGTATGCTCTCATTCGAGGTTTGGTGCGATTGCATGCCACGTGGGTAGTATTTAACTTTGTGTTAGCTTGAATTTTGGTTGATTGTCTTCTCTGTATCTTTCTTTCGGCTTCTCGTGAAAGATTAAGTAAACATGACAAAGAATTGAATTCTTTACAAGATATCATGATCTGAATGTCGAAATCTAGTCCAAAATAAAAGTTATTCATGCGAGTCTTTTCGGTCTCTTCTAACCCGAACATAAAGATCTATGTTGAAATTCTTGGTAGTACTCATCCTTTGTTTTACTACCTTGTTTTAGATGTTGCAATTCATTTAAGTAATTGACGGGCAACATATGAAGGACAAATCTAGCTCTCGAAATTTTCTTGATTTTGTCCATGTGCTAGGAATGTCCCGATTTTTACTCATATAATCATTCCACCAAATAGCAACAAATCGAGAGAATCCACTAGTAACAACCCTAACCTTATCATGCTCAGAATTTCATGTTTATCAAATGATTGTTCGATGACTAATTCCCATGTAAGATAACCTTGAGGATCATATTTATCACTAAAAATGGGTGCAGTAAACTTATTTTTGGTACATGTGCGATGCCGTTGTACCTTCCGTGGTGTTGAAGGTATGCTCGTGACGTTCTCTGTATCTTGGAGTGTGTACTATCTCTTCTCCTAGGATGTTTGTTGGCCCAAGCGCTTCGACGTTGAGAACCCGCCATTGTTAGTGAAGACAAGAAACAAAATCACAAGTATAATGTTCAATCACTACATAGGATGTGGACAAAAGTCGTTCAACTCTCAAACTTTAACCAAAGCTCTTACAAGTTCTTACCATGCAGCAGGAGTTGTCGGCCGTTGGCGGTATCAAAAGTTCTCCCAAGCTTGGATAAAGCGATTGCCAAGGACCGAACAAGCGTCACGAGGTAGAATATGTGGAGCTTGGTAGGCTATGTTAATTTCCTATGCAATCTGATAATTCTAGATTTTGTAATGATAAGTAATGATCCAAACAAGAATTCACAAGCCCTAGTTGCCGATCTCAAAGATATAAGTGAATTTCAAGGCAACACACACGCAAAGATAATGCAACTTAATGCAACCAATGGAATGAGCAAAAATAAGAATAATTTCAGCACCAAAACTCGTGTTGCATAAGTTATGGAGAGACGCTAGCAAATTGCTTCAGAAAAAGGTAAAAGGGCACAAGATTGCTCACTACTTAATACAATTGCACAATCTGAAAATGACAAACACAAATTAGGGTTTTGATCAATGTAGTGCTGCCGGCCACTATTCTCTTTTCTTTTCTCTTTTTTTTTTGGCCTTTTGACTCTTTCTTTCTCTTCTTTTTTTTGTGACTTTCGGCCAACACTAGTATGAGCAAAGTTTTGGAATCCCTAACTTGATATCACAAGAGTTATGATAGTGCAACGTATCATAAGGAGCAGCCCCAAGCAATTTCAAATTGCTAGTCTCAATTAGGATCAAAGTATTCGCAAAGGATGAATTGGTTCCCAAAGGTATGTACACTGATATTTTGGAACTTTTATGGTTGTAGATGCTACTGGACTCAACCAACTCAAAGGAACAAAGCTAGAACACAAATTGAAGAAACAAACCCCAAATTCGGTCAGAACTATGCAATAAGGTTGTTGCTGCAATTAAGGCTTGAGAATGACCGAATCAAGCTTACTCACAATGTAACAAAATGATGGCACTGTTCTAAGCTTTAAAACAAGTATTCAAACACACAATTTGGAGCTCAGATGTAGAAGTTATGGCCAAAACACTAAGGTGCACAGATTCAACAAAATTCAGCCGATTTGACCAAATCCGAATCCGAGTCAAATTCGGTTTGAAGGAGTCCGAATCACGAAGGACACCCAAAAACGTTTTTGTAGAGGACTCTTCAAGTATTCAGGAAAGTATAAAAACTTCTCAATCGGAGTTCGGATGTGAGAGTTATGATCAAAATACCGAACCAATCTGGATTGCAATTGCAACTTGCTTCCCGAATTTGATGTCAAGATTAAACAACCTTTTAGATAGAATTAGATTTCGTGCCCAACTAGGTTTTTGTGGAGCTTGTCCCAAGGTTTCAGGAAAGTGCAAAAACACTTGAATCAGAGCTCGTATGCAAAAGTTATGAACAAAACAAAGAACTGGACAGATTGGAATAAAAGCTACGCGAAGGAAAAAGCGATCAAGAACTAAAACAAGGACTCTAATGGATCAAAACCTAACAAAACTCACTAAAATACTAGATTGAATCTAAAGGTTGAATTTTTGTGGAGGATTTTCAATTTTGGACAGAAAACAAAAACTAATCTAGGTCTTGAATCTCTCACCGAGCAACTTGGCGCTCGATACCACGATGTGACTTTGGTGTCCCGATCTTTCGATGAGAGTGATAACTTCGATTTGGAGGAATTGACCTTGACGATCCGACTACAACGTCGACGACGATGCGCCTTTAGCAATCGCTAAACCAACTCAGAGGGTTATTGATCTTGCCGTTGGCACGATCAACTGAACACGAGGTTCGATTCCCGCATGCAACCAAGAACAAGCAAGAACAATGGTAAAGCAATCTGAAATTGCGAATATGAATGAAGGATTGATAAGGTGGGGTTCTGAAACAAGGAGCTTCTTAGGCGGCTGTTGAGCACGTCTGGAAGACTCAAAATAGTAGCGATGGCTAAACTATCAAATAAACAAAACCCAAGTCCTAGATGAGGGTTTGGGTGGTTATTTATACTAGAGGAACAGGAGGAGGTCTTCCATAGTAAAGGAAATCTAATACAACTCAAATCCAAAACACTAAGTCTTCTTTGACTCGAGTTTGACTCGGACTGGAAAAGCAACGTGTGGTTTTAGGCAGTTTCCGGACGCATCTAAAGGAATTTTGAGGTGAGGCCGGATCCTTTGGAAAGTAGACTCCGAGATATTTCAAACGTGTACTCATGGGCCTCCAGACTCCTCCGGAATCAAAAGTTATGGCACTTTAAAGTCAGTGCTGTTTCTGAGTTCGAATTGGACTCGAACTCGGACTGAAAAAGTGTTCTGGATTATTTTGTGTTTTCCCGCTGACTCGAAGGGAATTTTGAGGTGATCTCAGATCTGTTTGAAAGAGGACGACCAGGGCTTTCGTTCTTGTACTCATAGACCTCTAGAAGCCTTCTAGAACAAAAGTTATGGTCGTTTGAAGTTGATGCTGTCGCGGAGGCCGAACCCGCGAATTTGCTGATTCCATGTCCAACTTGCGCATATGATGATGGTGCTTTATGCTTGGCATTTGAAGGTTCTTCTCCATGGTTCCTAAGGACAATAAGATCATCACAAGAATTAAATAGCATTCGATTCTGTGAATCATTTGTATAAAAACTTAGGAACGAATTCACCTGATAATTGAGTAGACATTCTCGAGCACGAGTAGTAGGTCCTTGTAAAACTTGTTGTGCTTGAGAAGAATCACTTGGTGTGGTTGTGTCAATAGGGAAGATGTCCTCATCATCCTCCCCTTCTTCCATTTGAGTTGTCCTCGACTCAAGCTCTTCCTCTTCTTGGGCTATGGTTGACGTGATGGAGTTGGTCCAACTTGGTGTGGATATATCCATAGTAGTGATGTCCTCATCACAGTTTTAAGAGGCTTTGTCTTTAATTGATGATTTGCAGCAAAATTTCGAGAAACAAACGAATGCGTCGCTCCAGAATCAAACAAAACCATGGCAGATCTGAGTTGACTCAAGATCAACTCAGAGCTTACCTAGTATGATGTATGGTGCAGACTGGGCATCCTCAGTGGTGACGTGGTTCACACGGCCTCTTCCGACAAGCGGTGGAGTCCTGGTAGCTTGATTGGGAGTCTAGGGTGCTCCACGTCCTGCTCCTGGTGCAGGGGTCTTGGCTGGTATAGATCCTAGGTTGAAACGGATTGGCGTCACAGTTTGCTTTCTTGGGCAATTGCTGGCATAGTGACCACGTTCATGACAATTGAAACAAGTGACTCCTGTACTGGGATTATTGGTTCTCTGAGGTGGAGAGCTGTTTTGTGTTGAAGTTGTGATTCGCTGAAGGAGCTAGGCGAGGTGCTAGTGCAGGTGTCCTGAATGCATATGGAGGAGTGAAACGAGTAGGTTGTTGTGCATTATTTCTGGCTCTTTGCAGATGATTCTGATGAGCTCTATGTTGCATCGTCTTCCTTTTGCGAGATTCTTCCAACTCAAGATGAGATTACTCAATGAGCATGGCTTTGTCCACAAGATGCTGGAAATCTACATAGTCATTGCCAATGACTTGCACCTTTAAACCTGGATTGAGCCCACGCTTGAACTTTTTCTGGCGAGCATCATCTATGGCTACATCTTCTGGGGCATAATCGAGCAAGTTGAGTGAACTTGTTGAGGTATTCACTCACTGACATCCCTTCTTGCTTGAGTTCTCAGAACTCATTCTTATTCGTCTTCACTTTTCCATCTGGGATATGGGAGTGGTAGAAAGCAGTTGAAAACTCTACCCAAGTGATGGTCTAGGGGTCATCATGGGTGGCACTGTAGTTCTCCCACCATTCAGCGATGGTGCCTTCCAACTGATGAGTGGCATAAAGAACCTTTTCACGATCTGTGCACTAGAGCAATTGCAAGCTTCTTCTCAATGGAGCAAATCCAATCATCTACGTCCAATGGTTCTGAAGAGTTGGAGAAGGTAGGCGGATGAGTCCTTATAAATTCTGCCAGCTTGGACTGCGGACAAGCTTGAGGAGGTGCAGCGGTAGCTTGATTCTATTGGTTCAATAGGTTAGCCAAGGCAACTGTAGTCTGATTCTGCTGATTCATAATGTTTTTCATGTTCTACATCATTGTATTCATAAGCTGAGTCTGAGATGCCAAAAAGCGTCCCATGTTCTAATCTATCACTACAAGCGGTGGTGGTGGGTTGCCGCTTGCACTGGCGTTGGTATTGGCATCCACTGGTGTGCTACGACTGGCTCTAGAACGAGTGTCAACCATCTGCGATACAACACAAGGGTTTGATAGGTAAGAGGGAAAAGCAATAGACAGGTGGTAAGATCATCTAGAGGAGAAGGTACTACCTAAGGACAAAAGTCAACCGGGGACATAGCTGAAAAGGCTACAAAATAAAGAGACAAATAAAGCTTTCAACTTAAGGAATGGTTGTGACACCGTGCTTGAGGCAGGTGTGCAATATACCTAGCACACAAGCAATGAAAATCCTAGTATACGCGGACTATACGCAACTAAACTGAATGAGGGTGGCAGGCTCAAACACCAAGAGCACCACAAACCTATCTTATATGGTAGTCTTCTTGAATATGCTTTTCAATGTCTTGCTCATCTTCTCCCTTGATTTGATTCTTTGCAGAAGACCCGAGGCTTTAAGAAGTTTCATGAGATAAGATCAATTTAAATTACAAAGCAATGTTTCAGCAAAGGGGAGAGATAAGAACCTAAGGATAAGATGAGAAGAGACAAACTATTAAATACAAATTTGTTGGTTCGATTTAGAAAATAATTTTGAAGACCATGCTAACTAGGATAGTGACCTACAGTTGATATGGCTCTGATACCACTCTGTCAGGACCCGGATTTACAAATCCGAAACCCTCTGTGTATATTGCACTAGTCCAGGATCACGCTAGTGCACACAGTGGAAACATAGATGAAATATCATTCCATACAACAAAATAACTAAGGAAGAAGCAAATTATTATTAAATAATGCAAAAGACCTTATGATCAAATGTTTACACCGATATGCCTTAAGGGCTTAAGAAACAAATAAATTGTTGCAGCGAAAATAAGATAACTTGGATCATTCAATATGCCATAGGCAATTGTCTAGGGAAACGCCTTCCTAGTTCAAGTAGTCTTTATAGTATTCCTCCTCATGATACTCATTATTTCCTGGTCCTTCTTTAGCAACTGATCAACAAAAGCATAAAGCCGTGAGTACAAAAAGTACTCAGCAAGTCATAGGGAAATGATGCAATATTCATGCAAGGCTTCACCAAGGATAGTCATATGGTTTATTTGTAGAAAGCAATAACTTGAATTGAAATACAGTAAATAGATTGAAAGTGTATTGATGAAAAAGATAATAAATAACTAGTAAATCAATGTTAGACAACATGAACAAAATAGTAAGGCATCACCCACACCATCCAACACAAGTATCAAACCATTAAATTCTACAGTATAACTTTAGACAACAAAACAATAGTAAACTCCTCATTCACATTCCAATAATTCTACATTTCCATATTTCAAGAAACACTCTATACCTCATGTGAAATTTCCGTGCATGTCCATGACCGCGAACACGGCTATTCGAATAGTTTTACACTCTGTAGAGGTTGTATAGCTTTACCCACAAGACATGAACATCTCTTGGTGCAATCGATGTTAACACACTTCCTTTGGTGTGTCACAGAGATATCATGACAAAGCCTTTACAATGCACTGTCTAAACTCGATACTGCCCTCTAAGGTTTCGCCCCTCAAGACACCCTCTTGAGCTATGTGAATCTACCCATCCATCCCGGAACCCACACCAACAATTGGTAGTACTCAAGATTAGACATTGCAATTAATCAGTTAGGTCTGTCTCATACCAGACTTAAGGTTGCACGATTAGGCCTAGTTCAATGACGCACAAGATTAAGTCCTTAAATTATCTTAGGCAAGACAGCCACATCCAATGTGCTAGAAAGCACCCCCTTTCCTGCATGATCACTTGCCCAAGGAAAAATATTTTGTTCAACCAAGACCAGTGGCATACCTTGCTATGGTACAACAAATTTTACAACAGTGGCTAACGGCCACGATTCAATATCTCATTAAGTCAAGATTGACATTAATTCACACATGATATGAATCTCATCGTACCACTAAGCAGGTCTAAGCATAGCTACGATAACCCACTATTGGTATTAGGATTATGTCCAACTAATAATGACCCACCTAGAGTCAACAATGGATACATGGCATTCCAATAGTCAAGGTGGCATAATGTCAACTAGGTGAATAACTATTCTCATGAAATATGCATTGATACATAAATAGCATACAATTGTATAAAAACAAAATACTTTTGCAAACATAGGTTTAACATGATCAAAGGTTACAACTTGCCTTGCTGATCTAGTGCTAAGTCTTGGTCTTCGAAATCTCTGTTCGCTTCCTCGGAATTAGCATCTACAGAAATGAAAGCAATGAAAAAAAATAAATACCAAAAAAAGACTCAAACTAGCTCAAAATGGAAAATAAATTGCTCTAGCATGTAGAGCTCGATTTTAGAAAAATTTAGAAGTTTGAATCGCCTCAATCGGAGTTCGTGTGAGAGAGAATGAGCCTCCGAAAGATTAAATTTATAGAACATGGCCGAAAAAGAGAAAAACCAAATTTTCTAATTTATTTTTCTACTAGAAATAGATTAATGACGTCAAGATGACATTAGCAATTAATTTCCCAAAATAAAAATAAATCAGAAAAATCTTATTTAACTGACAGGTGGGACACGTGAGGAGTGCCTCAAGGAGCAGATGAGGGAGGAGATCAAGGAGGAGATGAGGGGGGAGATGACGGAATGTGAGGAGCATCTGAGGGCCGAGATGATGGCTATAATCACCCAGAGTCAGAGCCAAATGCCCTCGCCTCTCATAGAGAAGCCTATACTCCGACCCAGTAGCTGCGGTTTCAAAAATGATAGGACCGGTCCCAAACTGAAGGTAATAATTAATTTTTCCTAACTTAAAGGTACAAGTGCAACTCCCACAATGTTTTTCCTCAAGTTGCGCACAATCAACACGAGTTGTAGGGCAATGAGGTAGCGAGCCATGATGAATCAACACCAAGTTGGGTTCGTCGACCTTGAGCTTGTGTCAGCAACCATGGCTAGGCTTTAACCGAAGTTCATTGCTGGCTACTTCAAGGGGGCATTACATGCTGAATCGAAGGACTTTGTTGTATTCCTATACCACGAGGAGTAAGTAGTACTTTACCCTCCAATTACTTGTATGCACTTAAACCGTATGTGAACTTATTTTCTTCCACTGCATACCATTTAATAAGCAACCATTGGGTTCTACTCATCCTCATTTTGAGTGAAAACACAATCTACACTTTTAACTCGATTGAGAAGAGACTGATGGCCTACGCGATCAAGCTTCCTTTGGAGAAGTAAGTACATTACTATAACCTAACACTTTCTAAATTTAAGTATGCTCATTTTTTCACTCAATGGCATCTCTCCATTGTATGTAGGTGTTTCTTGGCTTGCGTCGATGAAGGAGGGTCACACAATGACAAAAAGGGCAAGAAGCTAGAGTATAAGTGTTTCAAGGTACAAGTGCCTAGCATATATACAATTAATTTTTGTGACATCTAATCTTCATGTGTTAATTTCTTTTTTTCTTTTCACAGTGTCATCAACAGGGCAGCGATGACCTATGCGGCTTCTATGTCATGCAGCACATAATGATCGTGGTCGGCGGCTCACACCTTTTCCTAAGGTATATGTACATGTATAATAATACGCTTAGCCTTTTACATACAAATTTTACAACTTAAATTAGTGCACTCATTTCTATTTTGCAGAAGATCAATATCCCTTAGAGAGCTTAGAGAGCAAAGCACTCAATAATTTTGAGACCACGCATACTAGTGGTGCTGGTTAGAAGTTATATCGGAGGACGGTAGGTTTAGAGATCCTGAAGCATCCTACTTGTCTATATGTAAACAATAATAATTATATATGTCAATGCAATATGTAGGTGTACTGATTGTTAAGCATGTTTGTGTTGTATATTGTGAATGAATGTGATGTATGTGTTGTAATAAAATGTTTGTGTTCTGTGAATGTGATGTGTGCATTCCGTGTTCTATACTGCAAATGTGATATAAATATGTGCATACTGTTAATATGTGCCATATTTGAGAATATGCAAAAATGGCACACCACAATCGATTATTTGAAGGAACTATTCTTATAGAACCAATTGTCATAAGGGGGTCATCATAATCAATTCTTTGAAGGAACCAATTGTGATGACCCAGTCATCATAATCGGTTCTTATAAGGAACCGATTGTGATGAGGGTCTATCACAATAGGGCCAAAATTGACTGTGATAGCTCCTCCTTATCACTATCTAAAGATTTGTATCGCCACTAGAACCAACTGTAATGGCAAAAAAGAATCGATTTTAATGTGCATTCCTATAGTAGTGATCGGAGATCACATTGAAATATATGCTAAATAATACAATACTACTCTATGGAATCTCTCGAATCGGATTTTATAGAAGATAAGATCCATTATTTTCCATTGAATAGCTCCAAGCTCAACAATTTCCACTGAATAATAGTGTATTTCTTTCAAGCCATCAGGTTTCAAACTTTGTTCACAATGTGCCATCAGTGTCATCTGCCCGCACATGCCCCTCAGTTAAAACATGACCAATGAGAAAAGACGAATTTGCCCCCTTTATCCATGTTTCTCTTTCGCTCCTCTCCCTCCTTTCACTCTGGCCAACACCAACCTCCAGCATTGCCCATCGAGCAAATCCATCTACACCCAAGTGAGAGCCTTCCTCCACCAGCACCACCCAACACCAACGGCTAGCAAAGTGAAGGACCAATGAAATGACGATAAAAGGGGTGTGAATGATTAACAATAATTTTCCCCCAAAAGAACCAACCCAAAGCCGCACTAGATCAAATATGAGCAAAAATATAAATTTTCAGACAAACTCAGTCTGGAGCGGCACTACCGCATCACAGTGGGTGGTAGTGCCTGATGAACAATAAAATCCGCAAGAGTTCAAATCCAAAAATTGATGTATCTTTTGATTGGATGATCCAAAACTCATGAAACGTCGTATGCACCTTCCTATGGATGTCAGGAACCTATTTAAACCATCAATTGCAAAGGTTGATCTTAAAGTTTTAACCTTTTTAAAATTTAGTGAAGGTTGCACCAAAACCGGGTCAAATGCAAGAACTTCACCTTGAGCTTGGTTGTGGAGGTTTGATGATTGAAATGATTTTAGATGATCTCCTACATATCATAGCAAGCAACAAACAAAATACCACAGAACCAACCCTCAAAAGCTCAAGAACATGATCTACCACGAATCCTTCCTTGTCAAGTCAAAAACCGGTTTCTTGGTAAATCTCTTGATGATCACGTGAGAGCTTGCTTAGATGATTGGGATATGATTTACAAAGGATTCATTCATCAATCATTCATCCTTGGAAACACAAGATCAAGGAAAAGGAAACTAACAAGAAAGATCAAAAATTAAGAAAGGAGATCAAAACAAGAACAAGATCTCGAGCATGAATTTGATTTTTATTTCAAATCAAGATTACAAAGCCTCTCCAAAGAGGGCAAATCTCCCAAGGAGCACTCACACACACTCAAAGACTCTCCTCTCTTCTCTAGGAGGTCACTATTCCCAAAACCCTAATGAATCACTTGTTACCTCCCTCTGTATCTCTAGCCCTTATATAGAGGAGACAACTCACGACTCTAACCTAGTTACACATGAGGATACTATCAAACTCAACATCGACTAACCCACTAACCCAACATATAATGGGTTTTACACACTCACGCATATGCTTCTCAAAGCGGCTTCTCCATGACGCTTTAATTTGCTCCACGAGCCCGAATCGTGTTCATCTCCACTTTGGCTTAACCTAAACCACTTAGGCCATCGCCACGGTTTCTCCAAACTGTCTCCATCTCTGATAATTGGCAAAATACCAATTTACCTCACTACTAGTCTTTTTCTTCACCTCGAAGCATTGTCTATGCTTCATCATCTTCCATGTGGCCCCAATAATTTTCCACCAAGCCTTTGTAACATCCCAATTTTTTGCACTTTATGGATTCAATATGCATTTTATATTTTTGAGAATTTTTTAGAATTTAATTAATTAATTTTGCATTTATTTGAATTAAGCTTTTTGTTTAAGTTGTATTAAAAATATGGAAAGTTTAAATAAAGTTTTCTAGAAATATTTTATTTGAGTTCTAAATTCCTTAAATATTTTCCAAAATTTTTCTAAATTTTTTTGGGTATTTTTGCTATTTTATTTGGCCTATTTAAATTTTGGGAATTTATTCAAAAAGATTTAAAAAGCCAGTTGAATAGTAATAGGCTGAGCCCAGTCAAACCCAGCCTATTAGCTGCACCATAGACTTTCCTGCAAAGCAGACCTAACTCTAGAATTATCAACTGTTGGATCTTGATCCAACAGCTAATATTTTGCCGCATCACCTTGCGCGCTTGCCCGTTCGATCTGAGCCATGCGGACATCCTCCTTTGCGTCGCTTCATCTCCCCAAATCCTAATAGTAACACTGTTGTGCTATCGTATCCCTGTGGGACCCAGAATTCGTATCCGGTCGTTGCACGCTCGTCGAGGTAGCTATTTAATGCACTGCCACACGCATCGAGAAGCCCACTTTCCATCACATGTTTTGCCTGAAGCCTCACATCTTGAGCTGTGCGAGGTTCACTGCATCTGCTCGTCAGAGTTAGCTAAGGAGCGCCATGGCCTAGCTTCAAAGTCCTGTAACCAACAGAGACAATTGAACTGTTACATAGCACACATGCAAGAGAGACAAGAAAAGAAGTGTGGAGGTGTTGACTTTGGTAAGGCATGGTCTTCATTAAATTGGGTTGTCAATTCAAGTTGAAAAATCAAAAACTTTTGGCTATGTTTCCAGGGTAGGGATAAATCTCCAAAAAAAGTTTTGGCTTAACATATGCTACAGAAGAGTCATAACAAGTCTGATAATATTATTGTATTAAAAATCTATTTTCTGATTTTTATTTTTTTCTTAAATAACAAATAAGCTTTATTTTATGTGAAACTTTTTCTGTGTGATACTAATGGTTATTTAAAACTATCATAAAATTTCAGTGATTATCGGTGTATTCATTTTATAAATTCTAACATTGCTATTATTGCTTTTAAATTAATTCTATTTTTTTATTTTATTAAATAGATAGTTCAACTTTATTATTTTTAAAACTTTTATAAAGGTTCCTTTTGGCTATTATAGTATTATGTGAAAATTTAAAATCAATATCCTTTATATTTAATTTGTTAAAATTCGACATTAATAAGATTGTATTTAATTTTAATTTTATCTTTGATTTCTTTTAAGCTTTGAATGAGTTCACCTTGCTTTAAAAGTTTTTGGAAATGACCTTGAGATGATTTGGGATTTATATAAATTTTTCTAGAATTTATTTCTTAAAGGATCTTAGGTTTTGCATTGAAGAGAAGAAGAAAACAATTATGATAAAAGATTTTCTTAAGAACTAAAATTCAAGAAAATTCCAGAGAAAATAGAATTTCAAAATAGATGATACTTCAAACTAATTTTCATAGTTTGTTCATTTTGGAAGAAAGGTTTTTAGTATTGTATTTATTCTTTTCTAAAGACATAAAATGAAGAAGATGATGATATTTTAAGTTAAAATCTTAATTCAAACCTATTTTTAAATTTTAATTTTTAATTTTTCTCATTTTTTAAAATTTTGGGATGTTATAGAGAATATCACAGATGGTTATAGACTAGAACCATCTCTGGTGATGTTATCAGAGATGGTTCTATCCTTGAACCGTCTGTAATATTCCTTCATTATAGATGATTCGTAGATAGAACTATCGTTGATGTTAATTTTCACTGATGGTTAAGAAACTATCTGTGATGTGATCTTCTTATCACTAATACATGTTTACAGACGGTTTATAAAACCGTCAGTGATGAAGTTTTAGATCCGTCTGTGATAAATTTTTGTGTAGTAGTGTTTCCATGTTTCATACAAACTCGACCTCTACTTCTCCTATAGGAAATCAACACAGCGGCCTTGGCCGTTGTTGTGTTGCTCAAGCTACGGCTCTTATTGCCAATACCAATAACGGCAATGGAGGTGACAACAGTACTGGCAATGGTGGCCGCAGCAACAAACGTGGCCACAAGAGAAGGGAGGCAACAACGCCCTCGGCCACAGTTTCTGTTACCAGCTCTGGCCATACCTGTCTACCTTTTACTTACACCCACCGACCATTAAAAACCTTGTCTCAGTCAGTCAGTTCACCACTGACAACAATTGCACTGTTGAATTTGACCCATGGTTTTTCTGTGAAGGATCTTCGAACTCAGAATGAGATCATCACAGGCAATAGCTTGGGTGCTCTCTATCCATTCCGTCCTCCATCCAGCCATCCTCACCATGCCTTCGCCACATCCACCAACAGCGCAGCGCTCTAGCATCGTCAGCTCGGGCATCTTGGACGTCAAGCTTTTCAGCGTTTAGTTCATTTTCCAAATTTCCCTCGTAACCAGAACATAAACGACAGCACTATCTGTAATGCTAGTCAGCTAGGTCGCCATGTAAGTTTACCTTTCAATAATTCACTTAGTTGTGCCTCTCGGCCTTTTGAACTAATTCACCGCACTCTTTGGACCTCGCTGATTACTAGTATTTGTGGTTTCAAATACTTCATCATTATTTTGGTTGATTTCTCGGACTTCATTTGGACTTTCCCTTACATCTCACAAATCCTAAGTGTTTCATCATCTCTCTACATGCTTTCGTTGAGACGCAATTTTCGACAAAGTTTCAGTACATTCGATGCGACAACGGTCGTGAATTCGACGACCCCCACCATCAACGCGCAGCTCAACATGGGATTGTGCTACAATTATCCTGCTCGCTTACTTCTCCTTAAAACGGACGGGCTGAACTACGCACGGTCCACAGCATTGTTCGTTCACTTCTCTTCCATAGTCTGCCGCCTCCGTTTTGAGCAGAGGTTCTTGAGTTTGCTACACACGTTCTTAGTAGAATCCCAACCAAAACCCTTACCTCCTCTACACATACCAGACTCTATATCACAAGCCACCATCTAATTCCCAACTCTAAGGTTTTGTTTGGTTAGACAATAATCCCGGCCCATCCACTTGGATTGATCAAGATTTTAGTTTAAATTTTTGGTCCATATACATTGATCCTCACCGAAAATAAACATTTCAAATAAGGCCTAAGTGTATTGGTTACCGCCCGTGACCGATAGTATGTCGGGCAGGGCAGCAGCTAGTATCTCACCACAGTACTGTATAATAGAGGAAGAGGAATATTTCCTTGTGCGACTTGGAACAATCTGACAGATGTGTCTTTACATGGTATTTGGTCAGTAGTGGTGTACATGTACTGCCATAGTGTTGTGCCAGCAGCCAGAAATACTCACGTGCAGCGCTGGCCGGTACGAGATGATGGCGACACTGTAGTTTTTAAAACGATCTCACTCACAGGCTCGCACAGAAAGCAACGATCTCATGTGGTAGTAGTGGTAGTAAACTAGTAAACTAAGAGCTCTTTTAGGTGGATTAAAATTAATATAAGTCATCCATTCCTTTGAATCTAATAGTTGAAATCAATTTAGGTCTCTAGTTATACTACCACTTGTAGTATTGGTAGTAAAATTCAGAGATGATAAAAAGGTAAAAAATTCTGTCATACTATTTGTCCTTTATGGTAAAATATGTCATGTAATCTTGATAAATAGCGGATAAATGGATAAGAGACCTTTGAAGATTTTCAGGTATTCGATGAATTCAAAACTATGAACGAAAAGTCTAAATGACTCATGATGAATAGATATGAAAAATCTAAAATACCTTTAAGGAATAGATAGTTATATTTGATTTTTATTACCACTACTTATTACATACATTATCCACTGTAAAATTTCTCTAAACTAACTGGCTGACTGACTTGCCGTTACGTCCTTAGATATTCTCATGTTCGTAGTTACTGTCAGTGTGATCTTTGCAGGCTACAAGAACTTTCAGTTTCAGGGAACAGTGGCTCGACGCGTGGCTGGGTTTGCCGGTTCTCTGATGGCGTAGCGTGCTGAACAAATCACCATCAGCAACATCGACAGAATCTTTCAGTGATGATTGTGCTCGATGGTTAGTCCATTGTCGTCGATCGAAATTCTTATCAGAAACAGCACCTAGCTAGTCCCCAGGTAAGTTTGAGCTGCCATTACTAATGACTTGTCTAAGATCGGAAGGATAGCAGAATCTTGGGTCAGTGTTATCAATCACGCGTATTGTTCTTAAATTCTGAACCGCGAAATCGTAAAACATGCGGCTAGAAAACTGAAGACGACAAGATAAGTGTGTCTGATCCCACCGCTATATGCAGTGCGTTCACGCACAAAAGTGGGGCATTTGCAGTCAGATTACAGCCACCCACATTGCTTTTCTTTACCACTCGTTCACTGGACAGTTAAAATGTTTAATCGAATGTCTCAACCCGTTTTACGGATAAAATTAACCGAGGTAAATGCCCAGGTCAGAGGAGACTGTAACTCTTCACATGCAAAGACAAGCCCGCTGAGAAAGATTGCACTAACACCAGCCCTGCTTGGCGATGAGTCCAAGCTGGGCACTGTTGCTACTGGAGATCATCTTCCGCCAGAATGGCATCCATCTGTTCGACAAGAAGGACTGTTCCCACTAAGTGATCCTTTTCCCTGTAAAATAATTGACAGCACGTACATATTAAACTGTATGTATTCACAGCTGCAGGCTTGTTCCTAAGTACTGTCATTGTTGGCACTTGGGAATCTCTTGGTCCCAAGTAACAGGTCATGCAGTTGCAAAATAGCCTCTGTTCCAAGGGATATATACTGCAAAATTGCTGTGCAATAGTAAAACTCAAGCAGGCAGTAATTGAGGTAAACTTATGTCAGATTTTTTTTTTTTTTTTTGAGACGAAACTTATGTCAGAAACTTGATGGTACGAGATAGAGTTAGATAGCAAAGCAACATTGAGTGCCTGTCTGAAACGCAATAATTTCATACTAAATAGTTTAATTTCCACACCCAAAACGTAGAAAATTTACATAAAGCATACATTAGTGGGCCTTGGAGTGATTAAACACAGTGATACGATGATACTCCCACTGTCCCGCAATATAAGTTTATTATGACTTATCATGATCTCCAAAGTAGTGTGTATATATATTACAATTACCTGAGGCACCATGATTCAAGATGGGTATTTTCCATATATATTTGCATGTGAAATTTTTTGAAATCTTTATGATGTTGAGTTTAAACAGATTACTAACAAGTTCAAACAAGTTTGAACTGAAATTCAAACTAAAGTTTCCTTTTTTGATGATAGTTTAATTAAAAGTATGTGCTGATTTTATATATAAATCAACAAAGCATGTGATCTAATTCGTTCAAATCTTTGAATTCGAGTATTTTTTTTCAAAAGTATGTGTTTCATTTGAATTGTTATGGATGGGTATCTACCCTAAAACTGAAAGTTTTGAAAAATATACCTGAATTTGGCTTGAATTCACATGTGTGTGTATGTGTGTGTGTGTGTGGATATGGTTTTATACTCCTAGGAGTATGTAATCCCACCTTACATATACCGCTCAAACAAAAAATTATATATCTTTAACTTTTCAAGCATACTCTAATAATGATTATAAAATACTCGAAAGTGAGTTCTATTAAAATTTCATTGAAGTCCAATTTTTATAGCATAATTTATGTATATGCTCATTTTACATATGAAAAAAGATATATAGCAAAAATAAAGAGCTTCAATGTAATTTTTTTAATCATGTCGCATTAGAGTATCTTAGAATTATTATTTAAGTATACAAAAAATGATAAAGGAATATAATACATTCATTTAAGTAGTATATATTGGGAGTAGAAGTACATACTCCCAAAGTCCCACAAGTATGAAAAAGGCTTCTATATGGGAAGCATCTTTTCTACTTTAGGGAGTAATAACTCCCTATGCTGTATCTCACAATGTAGAGTATCTTGTGCAATTGAGGTATATACGAGTAATATACAAATATATAAGGCTATCTAGATGGTATGTGTATTTTTTTTATAGAGGTAGTATGTATATTTTTTAGACATATTCTTTTTTATACATGTATGTGAAGATATTTGCAAAATACGCTAAAATCTATGGACCCCCTTGCAATTTTTTTTCGTGTGGTTCATATCGGAGTATCGCATAATGAGTATATGAGTGTACACAAAGAGATAAAGGAGTATTTCGAGTTCGTGTATAAGATATATCAAAGGTCTAAATCGGGTATTCCCCTTATGTATTATGTGTGAAAAGGTATGAAATTTTTTGGATGTCGAGTTTAACTAGTTTACTAACTAGTTCAAAAAAAATTCAAACTACAGTTGCCTTTTAATGGTAGTTTGATTATAGGTATGTGTTAATTAAATATATAAATCATATAAAGCATGAGATCTGAATTTGTTCAAAATCTTTGAATTCGAGTATATTTTTCAAAGTATGTGTTTCATTGAAATTGTTATAGATTAGTATATGCTCTAAAATTAAATTTTTCAAAAAATACACCTTGTGGTTTTATGAAATTTACTCTTCAAACGATTGATCACAGTTTGTTTGAAAAAGGCCTAACAACCATGTACCTAAAAAATCTGAAAGCACAATTGAGCCCAGCCCGGACCGGCCCTAATTTTTGAGCATGGCCTTGTAAAACTTCTTCGGCCGAACTCGAGTTTCATCAGGCAAAGAAATTTTTGAGCTTGGCCAGACTGGATGTAGGCAACGTATCCGGCAACATATCCTGTGTACACAGATTTTTCGTATACACACCGTGCACACCAACTAACAAAAGTTACGAAAAATTCTGAAAAAAATTGTAGATGTACTTAATAGATTGCTCTACCTACGTATGAAGTTTCAAAATCAAATTCATTATATATCGAGAGTTACAAAAAAGAGAAAATTCTGACAAGTTTAATGTAACTCTTGATATATAATGAATCAAATTATCCTGTGCACACAGCTCTTTCCGTGTACACACCGTGCACACCAACTAACAAAAGTCACGAAAAATTATGAAAAAAATTGTAGATGTACTTTATAGATTGCTCTACCTATGTATAAAATTGTAGGTTCAAATTCATTATATATCAGTTTAAACTTGTCAGAATTTTTTCTTTTTTTTGTAACTCTCGATATATAATGAATTTGATCTTGAAACTATATACACAGGTAGAGCAATCTATGAAGTACAACTACAATTTTTTCAAAAAATTTCGTGACTTTTGTTAGTTGATGTGCACGGTGTGTACACGGAAAGGACTATGTGCACAGGATACGTTGCCCTGATGTAATTATAGTTCTATAGACCCTAGCGAAAGCAAACCCAGTCCGGATGAGGTGTTGGGTCACTAGCTGTACGGTTGGTCAGTGATCGGATCGTATGTTTTATTAAAGCATATTTATAATATAAACATGAAAAGGTATATATATCCAAACAATACATAATTATATATGGTTATTTCTCTTAATATAACAGTTCTTTCAGGATGCACCTCTTGCCCAATTTCACGTACGTTAACCAGACCAGTTTGCATCAAAACTGGGCGATCCAGCCCGGTTTGGTTCCGGCTGGGCTAATCTATGCCCGGACAGGTAAGGTGTTAGGTTTCGGTTTTTTCTGATCGGACCGTCTTAGTCCAGGTCTAATAATTATGCTATGGTTTAGGTCCTATTTGGATCCATTAACTCTAATAGTTAGCTGGCTAATGGCTAATAGCTGGTTAAATATTAGCTGGCTAATTATTAGCTGTGACTGTTTGGATCTACTAGCTAATAGGTGGTTGAAAATTTGGTTGTGAGTGCAAATGTCCATTATACCCTTGCATTAATCAGCTATTTGCATTAATTAGCTATTTGCGGTGGAGGAGCCGAGGGCAAATTGGTCTTTTGACTATCCATTAGCTGAAATTAGTAGGGGAAAACCAGTTAATGAGATAACTATTAGCTGGGTTGTTAGCTAGCTATTAGCTAGGCTATTAGCTGAGCTGTTTGAATCCATTTCAGCTAATTTTAACAGCTAACTGTTAGTGCTAACGGATCCAAACATAACCTTAGCCGTTCAGGTTTAAAAATGTATGATGTCTGGTAGCAAGTTGTGGCAATACGAGCTTTGCGGATGATTCCGAGGTTTTAGGCGTACACTTCATGAGTGCAATGGACCAAACTTGCTACTCATCCTGTCATCCCAAAAAAAGTTTCAGGCGAGAAAAAAGAAAGGCTGGAAGCAATTTGGAAGCCATACTAGTCAGGAAGAACCAAGGCCAAGTACAAACACATTATAAAACCACCCTTAAAAAGTCCTAAGCCTGAAGAGCAGGTATTATTAAATCGTCAGCTCGCTAAGTCTTAAGCCTGAAGAGCAGGTATTATTAAATAGTTACCTCGCCATTATTAATGGACTAACGGTAGATGTGTTGCGTATGTTTGGAGCGTCGCAGCGGTCCAGACATACGCAGGTGGTAGGTTAATTTGTCCGAGCAGCACGGAAGTAATGGCCGCGCGCGCCCAGCCGGTACGACACACGGCAACCACCTCGTCTGTCTGGCCTAATTTTGCCAACTAGAAATGCCTGTGTTTTGCAACTGATAAAAATAATATTCTCTAACACGTTAAGCTGATATTGCTGAGTTTAGCTTGTATTATACTCTGGATTCTACCGTAGTCTTAGCAGAGCTCTGTTCTGACTCACACTATGTCTGTAATATCGAGACTTACATCAGCTGTCTTCGCCACCGTAAGATACACGGCAACCACCACCTCCGGCCCACCTAATTTTGCCAATTTTGTTTGTTCGTTGTGTGTTTGTACCTGTTCGGGCTCAGGCCGGTGCAGTGAAAATACGGGGAGAAGAAGGTTAAGTAGAAAGAAAACTTTAATCAATGTCTCAGAGCTGGAGTATAAGCGTACAGGCCTTTTTGCCTCAGCCTCGCTAACTACTCCCTTCGTCCAAGCTTATAAGATCTATTTTTTCTTACGCATAGATCAAAAAAATATTAAAAATGACTAGATTACCCTTAATTATTATCACTAAGCACTATATTCAATGAATACATGCATATAAAGAATGTGAAGTAAAGGTGGATATTTATTAGAGGTATATAAAAAACGACACACTAATTTTAAATTGGAATATGAAATATGTCTAGATATTTATTAAGGGTATACAGGGAGTACTTAATTAGAATCATACACGTACGTACTGGGCTCTGGCTGCTGTATTGTACGTGGTAAATTTTAGGACATGTTAAGCTTTTGGGGGACCGACCCTACGGTGGCGGGTAGTTTTGCAGGGGAATATATAGTGTAAATATGTGTTTTTGTGTTAGCATGTAAAACTTGGCCTGACATTTCTCGGCTGGGTTTTGAGGGTGCCATATACTACCTTTCCTATTTTTTGAAAGATTCACGCCGTCAGGATGATTTGAGCCGAGCCGCACGAGCGGCTCGGCTCAAAATTATTTTTGCGTTTAAGTCCTTCAAAATTTCGTAATTACGTATTAGTCCTTTTCGTGTTTTTTAACGAAGAGAACCTTAAAAAAACGCAAAATTTTCATGAGAGAATCCTAAATAGATACCAAAAAAACGTAGTGGCATTTTGATCATTCTGGCTATTTTTTGCGAAAAGAGCCTTTTCGATTTAGCACGATCGCGGATCCGGTTCAGAAAATTGCGAATCTTTCGTAAGAGGATCCTAAATAGATACCGGAAAAAAAACGTGGTGACGTTTCGATCAATCTGGCTATTTTTTATGAAAATGACCTTTTCGATTTAACATGATCGCGGATCCTTCATGAGCGAACCCCAGATAGATGCGAAAAAAACGTTATTTCGTTTGTGTTCTTTCAACCGTTTCGCTCATTTTTTTGACGATTTAAAAAAATCCGCTGAAAAAAAAGAAAATTTTTCTACGACAAAACAGCACGCGCGACGTGTTACGCCGTAAAAAGTTTTCTAATTTTACAAATAATAGACGTGATGTCGGCTCGTGTTTTTTGGCCTAGCCCACAGCCTAGTAGCATGGCCCTAATAGATGTTAGGCTAGGCTGCCATGTCACGAATGACAGGATCAAGCGGGGCATAAATTTTGGGCGCATCAAGCATTATGGCTCAGCCTAAAACACTTCTAATTCCCCCCTTCTCTTTCTTCTTCTGGTTCCTCTCCTACGCTCGCATTCTCTCGATCTCTCTTCTTACGTGGCGTGCGGTGGCAAGGGCCAAGGTATCAAGCGGGCGATGTGTGCAAAGCGAATGGTGGCAGTTGAGGCGGCAGTCCAGATAGGGGTCCAACGTGGCTTAGATTTGGGCACCAGTCGAGGTGACAGACACTACTAGATTTCCAACTTTTATCGAGTGTGAAAAATATGTCAGCCATTGCAAAATACCGTAGGTCATGTATATGGCCGAGCGTAAACCGTCGGTAACTTCCCCTCGACCACTCATGGTCGGTCATTCGTGGGATTCCCGACGGTACCCTCGGTTATTAGTTTAACGAGGGTTTTCATAGCACTCGGTAAATACATGGGTGAGAGATTTTTTCTTCCTGACGGGGTATAGAAACCCCCAGTAATTTCTCACAACTATATGTGGGATTTTTTGTGTAAAAATATAAAAATAATTTCAAATCTAGGGACTAACCTCACAACTTGTTTGCACCACAATCCCTTAACTCGAACATTTTTTACCTTCAAATTAGAAATATGTGATGCCCAGGATTCGAACTCACAACCTCTTCCTCTTAACCAACTCACCTCAACTGTCTTCTTGCTAGAAGTAAGATAAGTACTTCTTTTAACTCTTGTTCTCATGATGCTTTATCAATTATTTAGTCAAATATATGACTTTAAATGGAAAAATTGTCAACTACAAAGTTGTAGATTTCAATGAGAGCTATATTTTTCATATATACATCACCTTCATCTAGCCTCGTATGAATTTTGCAATAGCCTAGTGTTTGATTTGTACCCTCGCTAAAAATTGTACCCCGTCGGCAAATCATTGTAATAACCGAGTGTTATCTTTACACACACATTAAATGTATTTCCACTCGGTGATTGTTTGTAATGGCCGACGGTTAGTATTGCACTCACAATAATTGTTGTACCCTCTCGGTGATTTCATACTATGACTGAGGGTTTTTCACCAACCGTCGGTTTTTGGTAAACCTCATCGGTAAATCTTCTAATAGTCGTCCGTTTTTGTTCTACCGTCGGAAAAAAGATGCACCGTCGGCCACCTTATTTTTTCCCGACGGCCCGTAAGTCATTACATTTCACACTCGGTAAAAGTTAGATTTCTAGTAGTGAGATATTAAGGCGGCAAGTGCTAGGGCAGCTTAGATCTTGGTGGCGGTCGAGACGAGCAGTGGCGGTTGAGGCAAGGAAGCACACTGACTATGGTTGAGGAGGGCGGAGCCGCGGAGGCGGCCAAGCACGCGTTAGCAGCGGCAAGCAAGCGCATCATCGTCAGCAGTCAAGGTACACATCTCAGACATTCTTAGTCTAGCTCTAGCATGCGTACACCATACCAGTGCCGACACTGTCCGACGTGGTCCACCCGACATGCCATCATACCGTACTGAGCTCACCGATGGTTGTTCATGCCGATATGAACCGGTTCATGCAAGCTCCCTATGTCGTGCTGGTACGACACGGCTCAACTCCCACTAGTAACAAATAGCGGTATTCCTAATCTGGAAATTACACAAAAATTTGACCCTAAGAGCCTGTTTGGGAGAGCTCCACTAAAAAAAATCAGCTCCACTCCACCAGCTCCATCATAGAGTTGAAGTAGGGAAGGGAGGTGTTTGGCTTGCAAATTAGATCCAACTTCAAGAATAGATGGTTTTGGTGTGGATACCCATTTATGTCCTTGGATGTTGAATAGAGATACCCATTTATGCCTCACATGTGTAACCAGTGACAAAGGTGGGTAATTACCTAGGAATTTCACGAGTGGGTATGAAACGGTGTTTCTTGGAGTACCCCTTGAGTAGCTCCACAAAAAACCATAAAGCAGCCCTCTAAATTCGCATTTTTCCTGAAGCTGAAGTTCTGTGGAGTTGGGATATTTGGCTACCCGAATTTGAAGTGCAGCTGAAAATTGAGAAGCAGAGCTTTTCCAAACACCCCTAAATCATCTGATCGCTACTCCAAACAGGCTCCACCATGGGAGAAGGGCTAACATTGCTCCGCAACCCCCATCGTTTTATACTATATATAATATGGCACTAGGTTGTCGTAAACTCCGTGGCTTGTAGCTTGATGCTTGTATAATGTTGACGTCAAGCGTTAACAAGTTAACATGCTTAGCAAAATTAGACTACTAGATCGTCTAACCAGACAATCTTAACTCCTAAGTAGCAGTGGACTAAAATGAATTCTACGATACCACGCTCGAATATCTTTACTTTTTTTTTAAAAAAAAAACTAGTGGTGTAAATGATGTGTTTACTATATTCCTAACCTCTACCCATCTCATTTCAAATATCTCTTCTACCCCTAAATAATCTCTAACAAAAGAACAAAAAAATCACATAATAAAGAAATTAACTACTTAAAATAATGTAATACTTATCATGACAACCTCACTTTCTTCCTTTCGTGGTGTGCGGTAGAGAGGTGTGATGCAAATAATAGTAGCGAAGTCAACGATGTGATGTCAACCAAGCTCGACAATATAGGTATAGTATGGGCTGAGACAAAACTTGACTAGACACAACGGTGAAGCAAATAGCATGATGTAAGCTAAGTCTAGTGATAACAGCTTAACTTGTTAGATAATATTCCGTAGCAAAGCATAAGTATTCGACTATAACGTAGGAATGAATAAATAATAATTTGAAAATCAACACATAAAAACAGCCCAGGATAGTGCATAATGCTTATTTAGTGTGCTTAACAAGTTTTATTAGAGGTTCCACTTTCATTAACCTGAGGCTGTGGCCCAGCATTGTCTTCTTTCCGCCCTTTCCCTTTACCAAAGGCGGGCATTTTCCAGTTAGGCTACCTGCAAGCCTCATAAAAGCGGCCCGGTCGGAATCCAAACCCCGACTGAATCCAGCGACCCAGAAAAAGCCGCAGCGTTAAACCCCGACCCAACCGCTCCATTCCCAGCCGTTTCCCATTCCCGAAATCCCAGCTACAATTCCATTCCGCCCCATCCGTTTCGATTTCGATTCGATTTGAAAAGGGAAAAAAAATGCTCGACCGATCCCACAAACAGCAGCCGGCGGAGGGCGGCGCCGGCGAGGGCGGCGGGAACGTGGATCGGGTGCTGTTCAAGAACCTGGTCGAGATGGTGCCGCTCGTCGAGTCCCTCATGGTGAGTGCGTGAGCGCGTCGGTGGGTGGCGCGCGGCGCAGATCTCGCCGGGGTTCGAGGGGTTTTAGGCTCTTGCGGTGCTCGTGGGCTGTCTGACCTCGTGGGGCTTCTTGGATTTTGGCTGCAGGATCGGAGGACGAACCCGTCGTACTCGCGGCGCGCGTCGCTGGTGTACACGCCGGCGCCGGCCAAGAAGGTGACACAGTTCTATCTTTATTTTATCCCTTGTTTTATTGGGTTATATGGATTTGTTAATTTTATCCTGGTTGGGGATAGTTGCCTATGTTTGAGTTTTATTTACTTT
This sequence comes from Guadua angustifolia, assembly GCA_036346375.1. Lineage (NCBI taxonomy): Eukaryota > Viridiplantae > Streptophyta > Magnoliopsida > Poales > Poaceae > Guadua > Guadua angustifolia. The sequence goes on from CM070505.1 coordinate 33,449,101, forward strand.
TTTTTTTCTTAATTGTGACTCGTGAGTGGTTCAAGTGTCGGGTTTTGGTGGTTAAGATTTTTAAGAAAATGTGGTCAAATGTTGGATTTATGTTCCTATTCACCTAAGACATTTTGGCAGTCATGGTATGATTTACGGAGGTGGATCTTGCAATTTTACTAGTTTTGGTTGAATTTTGTAGCCTTGTTGGGAAAGAATGACATAGATCAATCTATTTTGTTAGCTTCGCATAAAAGTTGGCATGCTCTTTGGTTTCCATCGCATGAACCTTAATGATGAATGATTCTACAGGCTGGTGATTTGAAAAGTGGGAAGGCACCACAAAGTGTGTCAGCGAAAAAGCGGAGAGATCCTGGAGACACGGTCAAGAAGAGTACCGCAAATTCCAATGGTGAGAACGGTTCAGTTGCGCCAATGGGTCTTTTGGGAGCTGAAAATAAACCCAAGGATGAGTTGGCTTTGCTACGCGGGCAAATCGATGAGCTGCAGAAGAATCTACTTGAAAAAGAGGAGGCGCTGAGATCTGCGGAGAGTTCAGTGAGTGAGATGAATGCAGCATATTCGACCATCGATGAGCTGAGGCGCCAGGTTGCTGAGAAAGAAGCTTTGATCAAATCAACCAGTTCTCAGTTGCACAATGCAAAGGTGAATTTCTATTGTGTTAATATTCTTGATCAATAAGCTAAGTTTCCTCTTTTTCCGAATGCTTATTTATGAATTTTCTTGCAATTTGACTTTATCTACCAAACATTATTTGCTAGATTGGACTGTAGCTCTTGTATCATTCAAAACATGATCATTCTGATAAAATCTGTAGAAAGTTGATATTGTCTTCGTAATTGCAGCATAAAAATAAGGAGTTAGATGCATTTGTACACCACCATCAAAATTTGTATTATGTCACCTTGTTTTCAAAATTGAAGAAATTAAACACAAATAGCGGACATAAGCAACTGCTTGTGGCGAGTAACTAATTTGTATTGTATTTACATTTACTCATCCGTTTTTCTGGTTATGAGCTTGGTTGGCGAGTTCCGTATCTTTGTAGCTTCACTTTTTGTTTTCTGCTACACAGTCTATGCTGTCAAGTTTGTCCAAAGTTTTTATCCTCAATTTAAGCATACTGCAAAAGTGCAATTTACTGTGGCCTGTTCTTGTATACAGGATTGCACCTTCTTTCGCACAATTCCAGCTTTTACTTGTTTTGTTGAATAAAATTTGTTTTCTTCATATACAGTTATACACAATTCAACTTGTCAGTTTACTTCTTCCCTTGCCAGATGATAATACTATTGCTCAACCTTGGTAAAATGTACATAGTGACAGTTCTCTTCTTTTCTTGTGTTAAATGTTTGATTCATAGCTAAAAACATATATTATTTTCATGTGACATTTTTGTTTCCTATAGATTATGCTTGCAGACAAGCAAGCATCTTTAGAGAAATTGGAATGGGAGGTAAAGATGTCAAATAAGAAAGTTGAAGATCTTCAAGGGGATGTGTCCAGTATGGAATTTGAGATTAGTTCGTTGTTGGCATTATTCGAAAAGATATCGGAGAATGTTTCAGGCGATTGTTATGATGGTAGCATGCCATCATCTTATGAACTAGAGGCACTTCAATCAGTGGTGAGTACCCTATGATTCTTGAACCTTTACCTTTTGAGGTTAACCTTCTTGAACCAATACAAGTGTGATCAAAACTGATGCTATGATGCTGTTCTATGTACTCGTAACATTTTTGTAAAAAGAAAAGAAACAAAATCTAAGTGCAATTTAGTATTCTGAAATATTCTATGTTGGTTAGCTATGTAATAATATTATGAGGGATACTATCCTCTTCATTTATAGGTTTTTAAAGTTTTGGGCCAGGGAATAGAGATTGGAAAAACAAAGTGGAATTTCTGTACCAGTCGCATCAACATCATAGATAGGAGTAAATTTTGGATTGTACCAAGGAAATTAAGTAACAAGTAACAATTAAACTAGGAACTTTAGACTATCAATATAATTGGAGTAATGCTCTCATGGAAGATATGTAAATTATTTGACTTGGGAGTGTTTCATCTTGCAAGATCATTATGACAGCTACCACAGAATCTTTAAGTCAATGAAAACTGAGAAGATGCTCTGCTTGGATATTAACTTTCTTGAGCTAACCATTATGCATTTCTCTGTCAGAGTGAAATTGACAAGATTGAGGTCGAGAAGATAGAGCAGGAAAGAGTTACATATGCTGAAGCTCTTGCTGCTGCAAGAGAGAACCCGAACGAAGAGCACTTGAATATAGCTGCGGAGGCACGGTTAAGGCTGCAGGTGCTTGTACTATGATGGGAAAAGTGCATATTCTAGTGTATGTATGATAATGTTTAAACGCTGATGTAGTTATAAGTGTGCGCTTGAGTTGATTCGTGTGTGAAACCATCCTGGCTGTAATCGATCAAGCACTGGAAACTGGACAGTTATTTAATTTGGAAATCATATTTATTCTGTTATGAGCTCTCCTTTGCTGATCAGCAAACTGGCCTGCCCTGTCGTTGATGAACAATGTTACTATCTTCTTCCCTGGGTAGATAACCATGGTGGTTACTACGTTGAGGTCCATGGCCATGGTTGAATCTACATATGTAAATTGTACATATATAAGAACTCCGGAAGTGATGCTTCTTCTTTAACCTGTTACCTTTCCCTGTTAATATAGAAGTGCATAATGCTGCTTCTGAGGTCTGAGCCGTAGCAGTAATAAAACCGTGTTGTGAGGAGTTGTGTGTTGTCGTCAAATGCTATGGTCCTGATATATCTCTGGTACAGAATGCAGCTGTATCGTTCTCATGAATTAACTCGGGCCCAACAATACAATCCATCAGATTACACCTGCAACGACTATCAATACCAGACCCCACAAGTCAGTGGTTACATGGCCGTTTCAAAATTTGGCGCGCAACAGCCGGGCAACCACTGATCCCCGGCCACCCATCTCCACCGCGAACTCTGCCGCGAGTTCCTCCCTTCCTCTCAAGCGCTCCCCGTTGCAACAAGCGCGACCCTATAAAATTTCTCCCCTCTTCTCCTTTCCAATCCACCCCACAAAGCCAGGAATAAACCTACACACCCCACCGATCCCTCCTCACCCCACAACGCCATCGATCCTTCCGAGATCAAGAAGGATGTCGCGCGCCACGGTCGCAATCCTCTTCTACATCCTCGCCGTCGCCGCCCTCTGCGCAGCCCAGGCCCCCGCGGAGTCGCCAAAGCCGTCCAAGGCCACCACCACCCCCGCCAAGGCACCCGAGGTTGCAAAGAAGGCTGCTCCGGCTAAGGCCCCTGAGGCCGCCGCCGCCCCGGCATCCAGGAAGTCTGGCCCGGCTGCCGCGCCGACCACCGAGAGCTCTGAGGCCACCTCTGCACCAGATGCTGGTACGCCTACTGCTTCCGGCGAGGTGGCTAGCCCCCCGGAGACATCTACCGCCCCGGCGTCCCCCGCTGCAGATGGACCTGTTGAGGGGCCGGCTGATGCTGCTGATCATTCCAATGCTGCAGCTCTCGGGAGCGGCGCTGCCGTTGCCGGCGTTGCTGCTGCCGTTGCTACCGTCATCTTCTACTAAGATGACGCGGAGCAGAAGATGTGGCGTGTCGTGGTGAGCCATTAGGGTGGACACGTACGGCAGGAGGAAGGAAGAAATCATGGCTGTGTGTGTGTCCTTGCTTGCCTCTTGTCTCGTCAGGAAGGACCAAGTATTTCTTGGTTTTGCTCATCTCATTTGCTTGTGCAACATTATGGGGTCGATCATTTCAATTCAATGGATTTGATTAACTGATGCATCTTCTGTCGTGGGTCCTGATGTCTCGTCGCATTACTTATTGTTAACTTTACACATAAACTCAACCTAAATATGCTAAAAGCTAAAATATATCAAGGCCGGTCAGTGGCCTGTTGGTGGAAGTGATCAAGTGAGGGTGTTCACATCAGTGGACGCGCACACGTGTGGCATGAGTGCGGTGTACGTCCTTATTGTAATCTCTCTAAAAAAAGCTAAAATATATCTATTTCTTCAAAAAAATATTATGGACCAAAATCTTCAAAATGACTACTACGATTCACACAACTTACCAACTTGGTACATTCGGAGCCTCTTCTGCAAAGACAGACCTTGCAACAAGTGTTCACTCCTCAATCGCAAGATGCTATTGAATCGCACTGATCTAATGGTTGAGGAGTAGTTCCTCACCTGTTACCGAGGCCTAGAAGAGATGGCCCACCAGGTTCAAAATTTCGTTTCGGAGCTTAAAACCGTAACTCCGGTGGTGGCGGTTTTCACGAAAAACCACCGGAAACAACAAAAAACCGAATGGTTTGGAAATTCAAACCAATTTGAAATCCAATCAAACCCATGCGCAAAAACCGCACGGTTTTTATGAAAAACCGAGCGGTTTTTGGAGAAAACTGCGAAAACCGAGCTAGGTTAGAAAAATGTGGGAGGAAATCCAAAAAAAATGGAAAAATTGTAAAAAAATATTGTAAAATTTGTAAAAATATAGGAAAACTAAAATTGAGTAGAAATGTAATACATATATAAAGAAGGTATGTGAAAACATGAAAAAAAATCTAGTATGATCTCTCCTAAATATGAAAAAAAATTCGACATGACATTTACTATAAGTTATACAATTGAAAGTTGTAAATTAGGCATTTAGTAATAATATGTCAATAAATAATATTTCATTGCAATACTATAATCTCACAAGTGCAAAAATAGGTATTTACATAACCACATAATGATATCATTTGCAATTTCACCACCATTCACTTGTCAATAACATTAAAATATCAATACCATTCATATTTACATACCTTTTATTTGAAGTTATAAGATCGGTATATCTTCGTCGTCCTTCTCACATAAATACCATGTTGGACCTGCATGGACGCCATGTTAGTATAATACCAAGTTGCAACGAAATAAAACATGCAAATGAAATATTACCTTCAGGGCTACGGGTAGTATTGTTGCGTGTACGCTTGGTTGGCCAAGTTGTATTCCTCGGTGGACATCAAAGCCAATCCTCGTGTAGCTAACAACTCCGCCTTGTAATCGTGCCAGTTTTGCCCTGTTCATGTGCTTGTCGTTTGCCATTGTTGATATAACATAGCATAAAACTCAGAGTCGTGCCACTCGTAAACCCACTGGGTAGGAGATTGTGCATGAGCATCGAGGATAGCGTAGTTGTAGCTATCATATGAGCCATAGCTCCCTTGCGTCTCGGTGAAGTCATAGGAGCTAGAGCTATCCTGTGATACGCAGCTATCATGTGGTGCACCCTTCCCCTTCCCCTTAGTAGTCGTCCTCTATGATTAAGGAGCTCTATGATCTCTATCCTGTGTTGCATGTGTGTTTGCACCATTATCTGTAACGATCTGCACCACATTTGTTGGACCCACATCGTTGACCACTTAATATTTCCTGCGTGACCAAACAAAACCATGATGACAACAATGTTATGTGTACGTTAATTCAACTTCAAAAGAGTACAAACAAAACCAATTACCTTTTGCAAGTACGAGGCATCCTGAGAGACGCTGGTGGCATCGACATATTTGTGGAAGAGCATGATGCCGTTGCAGTAAATCATAAAGTTTATTATACTCATACATGTCGGCTCTGTTCACGAATCACACATGATTGTTACTCTGTAGGTAGGTCATTGTTGCATGAACTTTGCGAAGCTGTCCTTAATTTCTACTTCATTGGTGTCTAAATATTTTTCATCTATGTCTCGGCCACTCGGGGACTGAATACCCTCGCTTGCAAATGAAACATAAATGTTAGCTATGAATCGGCGTACAACTGAGCGAATATTTTAAATCTCACTTACTATATTTTTGTGTTTCCCTCATGGTGTTAACAAAGTATGGATTATCTGCTTTCTACCCTACGGTCCCAGCACTGTGAAAGAATCTATCTCACGCAGAGTGAACTACCTGCTTTCCATGCTTCCCCTTCTGTGTCTACTAATAGGTGTCAATCCTTGGTTGCATGGAGGCACGGGCCGAACCAATATTGTAATCCCCCACCTCTGGCGGTCTTTCTCTTTGAGACGATCTCTAAAAAATCTTTGACAACAAAGCACCGCGATCTCCTCCAACTTTCCTGGAGGAGCCCTGCCACCACCATGCTTGTACCTCCCACCTGCCTGACTTCTAAATTCTACCTCCACCTTGGAGGCAGCCATGGCATGCTGGAGTTGGTACTCTTCATTAGTATCACCCGTGTACTTTGAGTATACACTTCGCCTCGGTGGGGAATCTCCAACTACTACTGCTTCTTTCCTCAGCATCTCCTCTCTGTCCTTCTTTTTATCCTTCGTCCTGTCTAGGTTACGCTGAATCTACTTGCGAACGTTCACAGGAACTTTACTACAATGGATGACACCCGTACCATGTCTTGCCAAGTGCTGCTTGAATTGGGTCATACCGCATCCTTTCTTCTCTTTGAGACAGTGCTTGCATCGAAATCTAGTACCCACCTTATCGCCGTGCTCCCACACCACGTCGGTATCTGCCATCTATTAAAAGAACACAATAAAAGTAAGCATACATACAAATGATGGTTATACTACTTTCTGCGTCAGTTTTCCAGGATATGATATGTTGGGCCCTTGAACTCTATTCATGTCAACAAAGGCCTGATAAACAATTTGATGCAAAGAATGATGACATAATGTTAACTTACGATCTTTTCAATTATTTTGGCTTCATGCCAATGCTCCATTAGTGTTAAAATTGTTTCATGTGATCTGCTCAATTATTTTTGCTTTATGCCCTCAGTGATTGTAACATCCCAAATTTTACTTTTATTGAGTTTATTATGCTTTTCCTTCATTTATGAATTTTTCTAGGATTTTATTTAATTCATTTTGAAATTGTGGAATTAAGCCTTTTGTCATATTTTTTTATTTGGTGAAAAGTGTTGATGATCTTTTGTTAGAAATATTTTATTTGGGTACTAAATGTCTTAAAGTATTTTCTAGAATTTTTCTAGATTTTTTCTGGTATTTTTGCTATTTTATTTGGCTTAATCTATTTTGCTAATTTATTTTAATTCAAATTTGATTTAAAATTGAGTGAATAGTGCTTGGGTCGAAATCCCTCTAGTCCAACCCAATTTCCGCGCCACCAGCTCAGGCCGATCGGCCTACTCCGCCAAAGCCCTAACCACATCATGCCGCTTCCATCAGATCTTGATCAAATGGTTGTCTCTCGCCCACATCGCCGTGCTTCATGTGCCATCTGATCAGATCCACGTGGACACCTAGGATTGTGCCACGTCGGCTCACCGTATTCGGATCGAATCTCTGTCGCCGCTGCCGAATCCGTTTGGGTTTTCGTGCCTGACATGGAAGCCAAGACCCCTATTGAATGTGCCGCCACCACCTCTGGGTTCCTCACTTTGAGACACACCTGTAGCCCTAGCGCACGATCGTCGAGACACCGCCGTTCGCCTGCAAAAGCTCGCTATAGTTGCTGCTTCATGCCGCCACGGTTTTTCATTGTTTCCCTCGCCGTCCGCCGTCATCTGCTGCGTTCATGCTTGGTTCGAGTTTGCCACATCGTGGCGCATCTGTGAAGGGTAAGAACATTATCGGAGTCACCCTCAAACACCGTCAGCTGTGTCGTCGTCTTCTTCTCCGGTGAACCAATGTCGCCATGCCATCACCATCACCAGGAGCTTCTTCCACCGTCGGATTGGGCAAGGCACTGTCAAATCTTCTCCATGTGACACCCGCCGAAGTAGTCGTGTGGCCATTTTCTCTTCGCCGCTCTGTCATTGTTGGATTTTTATCGCTCGTCCGTGTTGAACCATGTGGTCGCAGCCGTCTTGCTTTGCGCCGTTGAATCATAGTCATCAGATCTATAGCGTGCGTCCCGGATCGTGCCATGTGCCGTCCACCGGACCAACCACATCACCACGCCGCTCATCTCTTTTGCATCATTTGGGTCATCGGATCCGAAGCCAATGGTCCAGATCTTGCCGTGCGTCGCCTACCGGGGTAGCCACGTCACCCTGATGCTTTGTTTCTCCCCGCCGTCGCCGTCGTCCAATCAAATCTGTCCAATGGGGATCATGTTGTGTGTCACCTCTATAGTAGATCAGAGCCACATCGAGTCAACTGATCTCGACGTCCATTTCAAATTAGACGGGAGGTATTGCACCTAGCCTGCACCATCGCATGTCGCCGCATGTCGCACCGTGATTGGGTCACGTGTCACTACTGACGTCATGGCTTGCATCAGTCGGTGCACGAGCACAGTGCCACTGGTCCACCGTGGACCAACACGGCCGTGGGCCGAGTCCATGCACCAGTGACACATGTAGCTGTCTGGTTGCACCACGTGTCCGCTGACATCAGCGTGATGTCACAATTCAGATTTTCTTTAGAAAAATAATTAGCCAAAAATCATATTCGGTGCTGACATCAGCATAACATCATAAATGCTATTTTTCAGTATAAAAATAATCCAGTTAATTTGGTTTGTCCAATTTTCTGATTTATCTTTTATTTCAAACTTTGAATAGCTATATCTTTTGCATTTGAACTCCGATTGAGGTGATTCTAGTTTCTAAAATTTTTTAAAATCAAGCTCTATTTAATGGTGAATTTTATTTAATTTTTAGAGTTAATATTGATCTCTATTTTTGATATTTATAAATTTCTCTTTCGTTACGCGTAGACGTCAAGCCCGTAAGTTTGTCGTCAAGGATCTAGCACCCGAGCAAGGTCCAGAGCAGGAGTCAGAGCTATTTGAAGGCAAGTCGTACTTTGATTATATTGAACCCATGCTTTAAATATTATATTGTTTCAAAGTATTCCATGTTAATTCAATTATCGCTTGTTTCAAATATATTGGGAATAGTTAATTGTCCACTTTGAATTACATCTACCTAACCATGTCGTATGTCATATCTCATTTGTCACTCTAGAATGGTTTCATAATAGTTGGTAGCTATAATTGCTAATGTGGGTAGTTAGAACGTAAGTAGTATGCTTAGCCAAGCAACGAGTCATCATTTTATATGTAAATAGATAATCTTGCTTAATGATTATGGAATATGTTTTTTAACTTGTGTGTCGGGTATTGTCACACAATGTTGGTGTTGTTGATAGCACGTGGTGCATGGTAAATCAATCAAGGTGATAAAATGATTTAGACTAGGGCAAGTATCATGTATTTGTGGTGGGCCAATGTGACACTTGGGCGGTCGTATTGCTTTTTATGATAATTGTTGGTTCATGGTCATGATGATTTTTAGTTAGTCTTGCCTTGGTCAATTAAGGACTTAATCTTGCAAGAATTTGAACTGAATCATTCATACAACCACAAGTCTGGTATGGGACAAACCTAGCTGATTAATTTATTGAGTCTAAACTTTGGTATTACTAGTGGTGGTGTGAGTCCCGGTAGTGGTAACCAGTCCTTGCATGGGGTGGCTCACATGGCACAAGAGGAGGGCCTTGGATGTGGTAATTAGTCCCACCAGTGTTGAAACCTTAGCGGGTAGTACCGAGTTTAGATAGGCATTGAAAAGGCTTTGTTATAATCACTTACCTTTGTAGTGTATGATTATATCTTGTGGGTAAAGTGTATAATCTTTGCAGAGTATAAAACCTATTTGAATAGTCATGCTCGAGGTATTGAGTATTGCTCAGTGATTATAGTCAAGGGTTAGATTTTATCTAAAACAAGTGTGGGAATGTCTGTTGAAATGTCGAATAAGGTTATGAATTGGTTATTAAAAAATAATTGCAAAAGTTATTATTGTTATTACTCGTTTTACTGTCTTTCAATCTATTTATGCTATTCCTTTACAAATGATGTTCATACAAAATAACCATGTAGCCTATCCTTTGTACTAAGCCAAGCATATAGTATATTAGACTTGCATTCTATGTATGACTTGTTGAGTGCTATATGCACTCACCCCTTGCAACAAAACATCATCAGTTGGAGAAGAAGCAATGCCTGCTTTTGAGGAAGAGTATCAGGATGAGGCGAGCAACTAGGGTGCGAACCTTGTTAGTTGCCTGTGGCAGATTGAAGGGTTTTCTACGCTTATGTTTATTTCTACTGCTATTTATTTACTTTTTAGTCTTAGCCCTATGGGGCGTACTCATGTAAGATGAACCATAAGGTCGTTCAACAGTTATACTTAATTTGATAAAATCTTTATTAGATTATCGCTGAGTATGATTGTGATATTCATCTATGTTGAGTCTGTGTGCACTAGCATGATCTGAACTAGTGCAGTATACACAAAGGGTCTGGATTTGCACATTCGGGTCCCGACAGTGATCTACATCACTAAATATTTGATACACTGATACCAATAGAAAACATTGCTCTAGCACTTCCATGTAATGTAACCTTGCAACGGCACTTGAGACTTGAGATGCACCCAGTACAGACCATAGATAATCACATTCACTGCTGCAAGATAAAACATTGTAGATAGAATCGCACCACGTACTCCAATTGGGAATTGCATATGTTAGCTAATAATGTATGGATAGCGCATTAACTAAAACTAAGTCATACAAAATTCGTGTAAACTGCTAAACTTGCTCTTTTGTACGTGATGGGTTGTTCATGACTAAAACCACAACCAGTCATACCAAAAGTAGCAAGAACTTATCTAATGTTTCTAGCCTTCACATTTACAAATGAAGTCCTTGAGCAACTCTACTAATGCCCACATATTGAACAACATACGTCGATCGGTAGTGCACAAAAACTGAGCAAAAATCTTTCTAAACCGAACAAAAAACTCACCTCAAATTGTGATTTTTGTTCGCAATCTCAAAAACCCCCACCCTCTCGAAAAACCATAGAAACCGATCGGTTTTTCCTACTTCGTCGGAAATTTTCTTGCTTGCAGTGGCGGATCCCATCAGACGCCGCTCGGTCGGCAAGACATGCGAATGGGGAAAGCTAGGAGCAATTATTGTGAGTGAATGCGTTCAGCTCTCTAGTCAGGACGACTGGGGAGGTCATTGTGCCTGGGTGGGTCAGTCCGGTCGGGGTGGGCCAGGGGATGGGCTAGCCAGCTAGTAGCAAATTCGGCATGTGGGCTAAAAGTCCACAGGCTGCTATTTTATTCTTTTTTCAATTTTGAACAATTCAAATGGCTCAAAAAGGTGTCTAAAATTTGTTTTTTCATAAAATTTTCATATCAGAGGTCATAGAGCAATTAATACTAATTTTAGGAATTTTTTGGTTAAAATTTTCTAAAGTTTTTGAAAATTTCAAATTTGAATTTGAAACCCGGCAAAAAATTGACCTGTTCCAAAAGCCGTCTCAGCATGGTAGGCATGAAAACCACGGTTTTCATACAAGAAACCATAGTTTTCTGAACCCTCCACCACATAATGGTCAAAAGAAAAAGATGTGAGAAATAGCATGAGTTAATTAGGAGTGATTGAACCAAGTAGGCAAGTAGAACCCCTCGAAGTTGCTAAGAAAGAACAAGATTAGCACTCCTTGCAAGTTCCAACGGAGGTTGTGTATACTCCCTCTGTCCACAAACGTAGATTATAATATATATTATAGCATATATATTTGCTCCATCATAGCCTGACGGGGATCGAACCAACCTTGGGTAGGGGGCTGTTGCATACCCTACCACCGGTGGCATCGTGGGTACCCCTAGCACCCCTAGCTAGTGGGCGAGTGGCTAGCGTGTGCCAAGCGACATGTAGGCCTATGAGTCAGCGATTGGAGGAAAGGCTGAGGGGGCGGCGGGTGTGTGAGCTAATGGCAGGTGTTAGGTTGCAGGGGCGTGCGTGGGCTACAGGGGCTGAGGGGACGGTGGGCATGCAAGTTAGCTACCGGCGGCGTTGCAACAAGATTAGGGGTTGAGTCAAGCGGACACCTAGCTACAAGGGCATGCACTAGCCGAGAGTTGAGCATGCACAGACTAAGCGGTGTGCTGGGAGGGCATTCAGCAAGGAGGTGAGCACCCTCTAAAAGTTGAACCTAGGTCCATTACTATAGCCAGAGTCATGCCTCTGCCACCATGCGATCAACCTATGACACACACTACTACAGAATGGTACATCACTATCGGTTCTTAAATTTTTAGGACAAAACGATTGTGACAGATGACTTAGGAGGAGTAGTAAAAATAATCACTATTAGTTCTGAGGTTAGAAGAGATTGTGATGTAGCACTAGGCATATCACAATCGGTTCTAAGGGTGTGTTTGGCAGGGATTCAGTTTCTCTAGATTTATGAATCTGGTGAAGCTGAAAATTCTAGCTTCACCAGATTCGTGAAGCTGAAGCTGTGAGTACATTAAGAGTGTTTAGATAGATCATCTTGTTTACATTTTAGACCAAAAATATAAACTTAATTCACTTTATTTTAGCCTACAAGTTTCAGATTTCAGGTGAAACTGGAATCTGGAGCTCTACCAAACAGGCCCTTATATGAGAAGCGATAGTGATGTGTATAATCATCATTATCACTTTTTATTAAAAACCGATTGTGATATACACAGTCACATCATAATCGGTTCTTTTGTAAGAAGTGATTGTGATGTGAGTGATCATCACTATCACTTTGGACATAAGAACCGATTGTGATGTGTATAATCACATCACTATCGCTTCTTATTTAGAAACCGATAGTGATGAGCATGAACATCACTATCACTTCTTAAGTAAGAACCGATTTTAATGTGCCTCGCTAGGTTATTTATACCACTCGGGCTGAACTATCCTCTATTTTTTAGAGGAGATTTCTCCACCACCACACGAGAAAACAACTCATATTCTCTGGTTGGAAGCAATATTTAGGTGAGAAAAATTGAAATCCTCAAGGTTGGGTATTAAGAGGGTAAATTTGAAGCCTAGTTGGAGGCGATTTCTCCTCATTTTGCAGAATTTGTGGTTTTCTTCAAAATGTGAGCATTCCTTTAAACCCCTTCAATTTTGCACTAGGTAATTTCATTATGTCACGAAGAAAGTTTAGGTTGCACTGGTGATAGGTTGCACTGGTATTATGTATATCCTATCAGATTTCACACCCTTTATTTGACAAGCACACATGTATTTAATTATCTTAATTTGTAGTGCTCTCATGTTAATCTGGAATTATATTGTTGCTATCACATGATGAATGTTAGAGTTTAGGCTGCGCAACCTACGTCTCCTGTTCGAGGGTGCTTGTTTATAAATATGATGATTAAAATAGCATATTTATAAGCAAGCAGTCTCGAATTGTCCACGTTCTTTGGACAGTTTGAGGATATGTGTTTCGAACAAGTTCCTGAGGTATTGTACAACTCCAGAGTAGATTTTGATAGCATCTCCCTATGGTGTTCTCTGGGTACACACCCCTCTTGACCTGTTGTCAATGTGTTATCTGGCGAACAGTGGGAAATACTGCCAAAATTTTTTCTGGAGTTGTACAACGGCATAGGAACTTGTCCGAACCACATATCCTCGAATGGGATTAGGACCAAACCTATTTAGAGATTAGGGGTCATCGATGGTACCCTTATTTTGTTTCATTGAAGTCAAAAAGATTTACAAACTACTGTACTATATAATTAGTTTATTCGATATCACTATTGGAGTTTGCAATGTATGTCTTCTAACTAGAGAATTGAAAGCTCTTAACTAGGGAAAAAGCTACCTATCGTTCAGGAGTACATTTATATATCCTGAACCCATCCTCTATTTTGCAAAGGTAATATTAATTAAAATGATGTCTCAATGTTTGAAATAGCTAGCTAGCTATCGCTCTAGTTTTTCCTTAATTTATTGTGCGAAGTCTAATTGTAGATGGACCGTGAGGAATGGATGTATTAGGAAAACTGTGTGAGTGATGAATTTTAGAGAGATGTTTAGGAGTGCAAAAAAATTGCAGAAGAATACATGGTGAAGAGGGGTGTAAACTTTATATATTGTCCTTGCATTGATTACACCAATATTAGGAGATTTAACAACTTGGCTCAAATTGAGGACCACCTGATTCGATGTGGCTTCGTGAGGAATTACACGTGTTGGATTCATCAAGGGGAGACTGGTAGTACCCTTTCGGTATCCAACAAAGACATGGTGGAACCCGATGACGAGTTGCAGTGTGATATGTTTGAGGAGGACAATTTAGAGCAAATGTTGCAAGATGTGGAGAGAAATTACACAGAAAGAGAGTTGAAAAGTTTAAAAGCTTGGTGGAAGACGAGGCTAAACCGTTGTTCTCGGGTTGAAAAGCAGAATACACCAAGCTGGGTTCGGTCCTTGCATTGTTCAAACTGTAAGGCAAAACACCGTTGAACAGACAAAAGTTCTTCTATCGGATCTACTTTCAGAGGGAAACGAGTTGCCAATAAGAATTTATGAAGCATAGAATCTACTATGTCCCATAGGAATGGAAATAGAAAGGATACGTGCATATCTGAATGATTGCATCTTGTACCGTAACACGCATCAAGAGCTGCACGTTTGAACAGTTTGCGGTGCGCCCTGGTACGAACAAAAGGAGAAGTGTAATGAAAAGAAGCGTAAGAACCGGGCTGACGACGGTGAAGAGGTCACTAAAGGTGCACCGGCCAAGGTATTATGGTACTTGCCCATCATTCCCCATTTAAAGCGGTTATCTGTAAATCCTAGAGAGGCAAAATTGTTGCATTGGCATTATGAGTCTCAAAAGGAAAATGGCAAACTAAGACATCCTACTGATTTGGCTCAATGGAAAAACATCGATTGGAAACATAAGGAGTTTGGTGCCGAAATGAGGAACATAAGATTTGGCTTAAGTACGGATAGAATGAAACTGTTTGGTAACATGAGCAGTCATCACAACATCAGGCCAGTTTTGTTATGCATCTACAATCTCCCTCCTTGGCTGTGCATGAAGCGGAAATATATCATGATGTCATTACTAATCTTGGGACCCAAATAGACAGGAAATGATATTGATATGTACCTTGCTCCACCAATCGAGGATTTGGTAAAGCTGTGAAATGAGGGGGTCATGGTGTGGGATACGTACAAAAGAGAGCACTTCACCCTACGGGCTATGGTATTTTGCACTATAAATGATTTCTTAGCCCTTGGTAATTTGGCGGGCTATAGTACGAAAGGAGCCAAAGCGTATCCTAATTGTGAAGAGGACACTGATAGCTATTAGCTACCAAATTTCAAGAAAACTATGTATATGGGTCACCATAGATTTCTACCTCAAAGTCATTAATACCGAAGATAGATGACAAATTTGATGGGAAGAGGAAAGTTCGTTCGGCTCCGCAGCCTATAACTAGAAGGCAAGTATATTCACGTGTGGAGGATATTGATGTTCAGTATGGAAAGAGCCATAAATCTGTTCGTCCCAGAACCATGTGGAAAAAGAGGTCAATAGATTGGGAACTATCATGCTAGAAGGAGTTAGATGCACGACACTGTATTGATGTCATGCACATTGAGAAGAATGTCTACGACAATTTGGTTGGCATCCTCCTGAACATACCTGGGAAGACCAAGGATGGTGTGAATGCTTGTTGTGACATGGTCTACATGGGAATCAGGCCCAAGTTTGCAGTGACAGAGGAGAATGGAAAAGGTACATACATCCCCACTGCATGCTACACCCTGTCCAAGAAGGATAAAGAAGACCTTTGCAAATGTCTCCAAGGTATTAAAGTTCCATCGGGCTACTCTGCAAATATTAAGAAGATTGTGTCTATAGATGATTTGAAGTTGGTTGGAATAAAGTTTTACGACTACCATGTCTTGATGACCCAAATACTCCCTGTTGCAATTAAAAATATTCTGCTAGAGGATGTCAGATTTGCAATCACGAAGCTATGTTTTTTCTTCAATGTGATTTCTTGCAAGGTTATCGACCCTAATGTGCTGGACAACTTACAGAGTGAGGTGGTGCAGACTCTATGTTACGTTGAGTGCATTTTCCCCCATCCTTCTTCGACGTGATGGTCCACCTTATAGTATACCTTATTAGAGAGATTAAGATATGTGGACCTACATTCCTACGTTACATGTATCTTTTCAAGAGGTATATGGGTATATTAAAATCATATATGAGGAATTGGTCAAAGTCTGAGGATAGTATTGTTGAAGGTTATGGGACTGAAAAGGTTACTAAGTTCTACGTGGACTATCTCAGAAAAAGACAAGCAATCGGTGTTCTTATATCTTGCCATGAGGGCAGGCTTGCTGACAAAGGAACAGTTGGGTCGAAACTAACGAGGCCACGGTTTGATATGTATTGTAAAGCGCATTTGACAATCTTGCAGGACAATGCAGAAGTTGCAAGGTACGTCGAGCAACACTAGTTGATATTACGGGAAGAGAATCCACATATGGATGAGCTTTCCATCACGCGAGAACACAACGACAGATTTCTCACATGGTTTAAAGAAAAGGCAGAGGTCTCCATTAGTGAGAATGTGAAATGGTTGGCTGACGGACCTAGATTTAATGTACATACATGGCAGGGGTACGATATTAATGGGTACATATTTTTCACTGAAAGTCGGGATGCTAAGAGTACTGTTTAAAATAGTGGTGTAAGTATAGATGCTTTGTCTAATGAACATCACTCGAAAGAAGGATCCTCATCGGCAATGAAGTCGTACTAGGGGATGATTGTAGAAATTTGGGAGCTTAATTACGGAATATATCATGTTCTATTGTTCTGATGTAAGTAGGTGGGACTTCCACATGGAGTGAAGGTCGATAAGAAAGGTTTTACTCTTGTGGATTTGAACAGACTCGCCTACAAAGATGACCCGTTTATCCTACGATGCAAGCAAATCAAGTCTTCTACGTGTGTGATTCTACCAATCCGAGGTTGCATGTCATCCTTCATGGCAAGCGGTAAATCGTTGGTGCTGAAAATATCATAGATGAAGAAGAATACAAACAATTTGATGAAATACCTCTGTTTGCGGATGGGGCCTTTCTTAGCTTAGCGATAGGGGTGGGCATTCGGTTTTTCGGTTTTACAATCTTATCAATGTTGTCCATGATTCGCCATTCCTCACAAGTTAGGAACAAAGAAATTGAGCTAGAATTTGCAGGAAAACCCCCAAACAAATAGTTCTTATGAAGTGGGTGTAGTGAAACAGAGATCCACTAATCAAAAGTCGATCTTTCCTTAATCAACTCCTCTCGAAAATTGTGTATATTGTTGGATCACCGTGAGCACCAATTGACCAAGAAAAACAAATCAGAATTCAATTCTCGCAAGAATCAGTGCAAAATGGATTCAGAAACCGCCATGAAAGCGTTTCATGCGAATCAGAAAAACAAGCAAGAATTCGTCTTTTGACGCCATTTAGCACCTCGCAGTTGAAAACGACAAGAAAAAACTGAACATGGCGCAGAACATCAAATCAAGAAACAAGCACCGGCTGGTTCTCACGGGAGGTGGCGCTGGCGCTGAAGCGCTGCGTTATGCAGCAAAAGCGCCTTTCGCATGGTTGGATATCTGATTCGCGGTGAGAATCAATGAGATCGATTGGTAAACCGTTTTTTCGGTTTTGAAATAAGAAAACAATACACATGGAACCAATTACATGCGAGTAGATCATTAAGAAGGGCAGTATTGTAAATAAATGGACTACTGTAATGTTTGTAAAATAATTTGCAATGTTTGCAGTGTAAAAATCCAAGTTGAATTGGTTTTGGATGCTTTAATGGAAATTCAATATTTGTTTATGTGTAAATAGCACTAAGTGCCATATGTTGTAAAAGAAAATTCCTTTGCATGAAAGTATAGTTGCGAAAGCTTGTAAATAGTTAAAAGTTTATTTCTGGAAGTGTTCAATCAATTCAGAATTAATTTGACAAAAGGTCTGACTTTTCTATGCTTTACGCAAAAATGATGCCTACAAAATGAATTTCGGCATATTTCTTGATTGAGAACTCTTTTCACAAAAAATCTTTTTTGAAAAGCTTTATAGTATCTTAAATTATGTTTTTGCAAAATTTATAATAAATTTAACAATGTATGAAAAAGTTATGGCCTTTTGTCCTTTTGATAAAATGCTGAAAATTCGGAAGTTGCAGGTCTGGTAAAGTTTATATTAGTATTGGTTTTATATGGAAACCGATTCAGATGACATATCATCAGAATTGATTTTTTTATGAGAACCGATTCAGATGGCATGTCATCAGAATCGATTTTTTTGTGAACCGATTCAGATGACATGTCATCAAAATTGGTTTTTTGTGGGAACCGATTCAGATGACATGTCATCAAAATCAGTTTTTTATTGGAACTGATTCAAATGACTGTCATCAGAATCGGTTTTTTGATGGGAACCGATTCATATGACTATCATCAAAATCGGTTTTTTTATGGGAACCGATTCAGATGAATTTTCATCAGAATCAGTTTTTGACTTGAACTGATTTAGATGACCCTGAGCATGAATGAAATATTTCGGTTCCCTAGCTCCCCTCCATTTCAGTCTTTCCCCTCCTAACCACACGCCCCTTCCTTCCCCAACGCGCTCCTCCGTCGCCTCCCCCATTGTTGCCTCCTTCCTCGCACCACCGCCTCCTCTTGTCCTCTCCCCTCCCCATAGCCGCCTCCTCCCCCTCTTCCCCCCATCAACACCCCTCTGCCTCTCCCCCACCGCTGCCTCCTCCCCCTCCTCCCCCCATCAACTCCCCTTCTCCTCCCCCACAGCCGCCTCCTCCCCCCTCCTCCCCACACTGACACCTCCTCCCTCCTCCCCTTGTTCCAGCATTGCCCGCCTCATCCTGTGACCTTCGCCCGTGCTCGACCAGCTTCGTTGTGTATGGTTGTCTCGTCCTGCGCCAGTGTTGCCCACCTCCCCCTGCCTCTGGCCACTCTCACCTCGTCCCATGCCAACGTCACTTGTCTCCAACACACGCGTGAGCAAGGTTTGATTTCTGGGGATTTCAACCACATTTCCATAGAAGAAATAAGGGGCATGGCAAGGTCGCCATGAACATTTGCCCTTTGTCATCTATAAAAATATGTTTAGCCCTTTTTGTCCTTATATTACCATTATCATCATCATCATCATCATCATCATCATAGTACCTCATACTAGAATTTGTGGGATGGTATGTTGAATAGTCATTCTCTGTCTCACTTAGAAAGTCAGGTTCAATTTTTATCTGCACACAATAGAACAAAAGAAGCCAAATCAAAAATCATAGTAGTTGTGTAATTGAATTTTAACAATATGTTCCACAACCATAAGAGCTGCCTTTAAAAAGAATGGGAATCCAGTAATTGCAGAGCAGCAGAGTTACCTATTTAAGTAAATCTAGCAATATAACCTAGGAAAAGAACTTGAAACACCATATGGAGTATCATATACAAGGTTTTATATATGTGTGCCTACAAGCAGGTGTGTATATGCCATATGTATATGAGATTAGGTACTTTAGATACAATGGAATTTAATGCCCAACTAACCACTAATAGCATGCCAATATACATGGTGAGCCACCTTACAAAGTAGGCATGAACTTTGATTGATACATAAAAATCTAAAAAGTTCATGGTTGAGTAAATGTCTAAATCTATGCACAAGGATAGTGCTTGGTAAAAGGATGACAAGTCTATAGTTAACATAAATACTATTAGCATTAGGTGGCAATGTACTGGCACATATGTCACAAATAATTTGCATAGAGAAAATACTATTGCATGATTCATTGTAGAAAAGACCACGTATAGTTTATGGCATGCCCAAAATTGAGTTTATTTTTGACCTATTGTCGACACCTGTATCCCCTACTGTCTACTATATTACCTCTAAGTGAAAAGAGGTGACAGATGTGACAGTAGGAGACACACGTCTTAACAACACTATAATACTTCCTTTTTTGGGATTATGTAGTCATTTTTACATTGCATATGTTGAACCTATATTTGAGTTTATTTTTGGCATATTTTTTATATCAGCATGGTGTTAGAGTTTAGGCTGTGCAACCTACGTCTCCCGTTCTAGAGTGCTTGTTTATAAATATGCCGATCAAAATGGCATATTTATAAGCAAGCAGTCTCGAATTGTCTACGTTTTTTGGACAGTTCGAGAATATATGGTTCGGGTAAGTTCCTGAGCTGTTGTATAACTCTAGAGTAAATTTCGATAGCGTCTCCTTAGTGTTCTCCATATACACACCTTCTTGACCTGTTGTCAAGGCGTGTATCTAAAGAACAGAGAAGAGATGCTGCCAAAATTTTCTCTAGCATTGTACAATGGCTTAGGAACTTGTCAGAACCACATATTTTCGAATGGGATTAGGACCTAACCTATTTAGAGACTAGGAGTCATCGTTGGTATGTATTTATTTGGTTAACAGATAGGCTTTTCTTGAAGATGCTTCATTCATCTCGTACTCTACTACAATATGCTAGAATAATTAAATGCTATGAATTATCCATTCATCTGTTGCTTCACATGATTTATTGTCAAGTTCACATAATAGCTACAAATTGCTTTCTCTCATATCAAATATATGATCATGTCAGATAAAAAAACTCAAAATATTGCAATTAGAGGGCATCGGATCATCGCTAGACAGAGTAGAAGGTGATCCTGAGGGGCCGAGCCAAGTACGAAGTGTTGAGCTGAGCTAAGTTACGCACTTCTTGCAGGTGCCTACCAAGTGCCAGCTCACCCTAACAAAGGATGGATTTCTTATCGAGGCTGCACACGGGGTTGCATTTCCATGCAAGGAGACCGACACTGTGCATGGTCAGCCTTTGGGGAAGGGCTACATGAGGGTGCAAGTGGACTACATCTACAAAGACTTCGTATCAAATGTGTTGGAGTTCTCCCCAACGAAGATATCACCACTTTCAGGCAAGCACGCATGTCATTCATCAAGTGACCCATGATGGGTGTCGTACTGGTTAATGTAAAAAATCCTACATCTTCTCTACTATTCTAGTAGTACTGCAACAACTTACATATGCGCGTGCTTCGTAGGTTCCTACCGTACATGCGCCTACTCCTGCTTCTGCTCCCACCACCGAGATGAGTCCTATGTAGAGTGTAGAGCTCGCACATAAAAGGACTAGCACGACAGCCACTGAACCAAGGGAGGCCTCGTAAACTCCTTCCAAGAAGGCAAAACTAACAGAGGCCATAGCGCCCCTTGAACATATAAAAGCTCCTTGCCCCGACCTCGAAGACTCCTTTTGCGTAGAAAGGAAAGTTGGTAGACAATAAGAAGACCCCTTAGGATTTTAAGGCCTATGTACATGGAAAGCCCATGATGGCATCCAGCCTATTCAATGATCTTAGCAAGTTTACTGTCGGGACCCGAATATGCAAATCCGGACCCTCTGTGTATACTGCACTAGTCCAGGATCACGCTAGTGCACACAGGCTCAACCTCAGTGAATATCACAATCATACACGACGGAAATAAGATAAAAGACATTATATACTAAATATTACTAGTTGAATGACTTTATGGTCAACTTACTTAACAATGCCTCACAAGGCTGAACAACAAATTGAATTGCAGCAGAAATGAAGACGTAGATAAACCCCTCAGTATACCACAGGCAACTGACAAGGCTCGCACCGTAAACATTCGTCCCTTCATGGTACACCTTCTTCAGCACTGGTGATGTTGTAGGCAAGGGTGAGTACATAAAGCACTCAACAAATTGTGCACAGAATGCAATTCTAACATAACTATATGCAAGGCTTATTCCAAAGGAATGGCTAACGGGGGCTATTTACAGTAAAGCAGCATTTATGAACAAGTACAATATATAGATTGAAAAGATAGTAAAAACAAATAACAGGAATAGATAGATTCAGCATTTCTTAAGTAAACCAAGTTTCTCATCCTAAGTCAAGACTCAACCTCCCATGGCAACCTGCCATCCATCCCAAGTTTTCATTTTGCAAAAGTCTAATCCCTTGACTGTAATCCCCGAGCTATGCTCAATACCGTGAGCACGACTATTCGAATAGATTGTACACTCTGCAGAGGTTATGCACTTTACCCACACGACATGATCATCTCTTGTTGTCAAGCTATTAGCACACTTCCTTTGGTGTGCCGGCAGAGAATCATGACAAAGCCTTTACAATGCTCTGTCTTAACTCAGTACCACCCGCTAAGGTCACTACACCATGACACAATATTACCATCAGACGATTGTCGGAAATAATACGTGACCACCAACAAACTATCTGTCGGCAAATTGAAGCAACAGACTATTTGTCGGTAATACATATTTCGAGGTCCGATTATGCATCGGCAATTATATTTGTATTAAAGACTAATTATGTGTCGGTAAATATCATGTTTTAGGGTCAAATGGTCTGTCGGTAAATATGTTATGACTGATTATGTGTCGGCAAATATGATCAGAAGAGAGCGCGGCAAAATAATTCGGCGGGAGATGAAAGGCCGCTGTAGCGCGCTAGCTAGGTTTTTCATCCTTTTCCCCAAAACCACATATCCCACGCGTTCTTCCCCCAGTATCGCGCCTTCCCCCCAGTATATATGCCGCCTCCCCATGCCAAATCCCTAATCGATCCCACCAGCGCCCTCCGCCTCCCCGCCCCGCTCCCCTCCCGCCCCGCCACCCGCCCACGCCACCCCGCCACGCCACCACACCTCCCTCCTCCCCTTGCAAGGCCTCCTGCCCCCGCGCGTGCCCACCACGCCCCCACATCCGCCCGACGAACTCAACCAAATTGTCGCCGTCGCCGACAGTCTCAACCAATTGTCGCCGCCGCCGTCAGCATGTCGCCTTCGGCCCTAGAGAAGCTGCGCCCCTGACTCTATGGTGTCATGTTTTTTGCTTCTGTATGCTGAATAATTTTGTACTCGTATTTCTTTTCCGTCTGGCAGAGATTGGTTCAGCATCAGCCTACGCTGCATCCAACTTCTGAAGAGTTGAGCATTGGGAGGATCAAGTTCAAGGCGTTTGATTTAGGAGGCCATCAGATTGCTCACCGTGTGTGGAAGAATTACTTTGTTTCTATGTTAAATAGGAATATTATGATCTAGATGCAGCTGCTTTCAATTATGTTATAGCATCAGCAGCAAAGAAATGGAAGGAATTTAAGGCAGAACTAAAGAGCAAGAACTTCGATGAAACATTGACTGATGAGGAACTTATGGCAAAACGTGATCATAGAGTTAATGAAAATGATTGGAAGTGGCTTATTGATCATTGGAGATCTCCAGAAGTTGAAGTAAGGCCCACTTTTCTTTGAATCGCTTTAATTTGGATTGCACTAGATATTGTAGTAGTAGAGCTAAGATTTTTTCATTTCATTTATGTTATAGGCTCGCATGATTAGAGGTAAAGAAAATCGTGCTAAGTTGTCCGTGTTAGATACGGCTGGCAGCAAGAGTTATGCCCGTGTTGCACATGAATTGGTAAACAAAACTACCTCTTTTACTTCTAGAAGTGATTCATTATATTATTGTAGGACATTTCATATACATCCAACATGTTTGTAGGCCGAGAAACAAGGATACTCTCCCCGAAGAGATGAAATCTTTATCGAAACACATACTCGTAAAAATGGAGTTCTGTATTAGAAGCCAGAACCAATAATTGTAAGTTTGTGCACAATACCTACATATGCAATGTTAGTTCATTAGTAATATACAAACATGCATATATTCCTATTTGTAGAGAGAACTTAAAGATGCAGCTGCAAACCACCCAGAATTGAAGGAAAAGAGTATTCAGGATGGTGATTTATATTCACATGTTTGTGGAGAGAAAGAGCCTAAAGGACGTGTTCGTGTTTTAGGTTTAGGACCAACTCCTCAAGAAGTGGGCACACCTGGAACGCAAAGAAAGATTCCAACAAGGCTTCAAATGGAAATTGTTAAACTAATTTATGATTTAGCATGTTGTGATTTGTTATGCTCCTTGTACCAGTTTGTTAAACTACAGAAGTACCTCTCACTCTAATAAAGGAAGTACCTTTTTTCTTTGACTATTAGCAATCAATAGCACTATTTTGAGAATCTATAGGAATAAATTCTCTTTACTGTCCTCTGAAGAACATGATCCGCCATGCATCTTAGAAAATGGATGCCTTTACTTGTTTGACTTGTTAAGATATTCTTAGATACCTACATATGTTTAGCTAGTCATAGGTCTCAAGAACTGAGAAAATATCCATTAATTGTACTTCATCCCTCCCTTTAGTTAATCTCGACTTGTTAGCAGATTAGGATCATAACAGCCTATAGTGTAATGGCCCAATATAGCACTTCTTTACTTATTCACGAAACTAATGCGAATTGGTTAATCGATTGGGATGAACCTAAATTGAACAAAACAAACTATTACTAGAACAGATGGCCATGTAAGTTCAATTGACTAGCAGTCCTTTCCAAATGGCTTTCTAGATCAGTGAGAATTGAAATCCTTTAAATTACTTAGAAAATCCTTCAATCCAAAGAATCCCTTAGTTATTGTTATGTGGCACACTAATTTTTTTAGGGTTGTCACTTCAGTTCTTGTATCTTGATCATTTTGGTCTTGTGTATAGTATCAACTATCACGTACATGTATATATCAACATATGCAGATCGAGTTGACCAGTATGATAAATCCATTCGCATTGTTTTTGCCATACATATTAGTTGACACGACAAGCACATGATGATCGATAACTTAGTATAACCTCAACACCTAATATATATACTAAATCAGGGGCCATTGTATGATTGTATCTTGTCATCATCTGGCTGCACACGCATGAAAGATTATCTGTAAATGCATGCATGGTTGGGAATTGGAATAACTAATGTCCTAAATGTCTAGCAAATATATAGAGAGCAAATCAGGCCACTGCATGTCGGCATTGCATGCAATATGATCTGGAAATTCATGCCTCAAGGAGAGAAACATTGACATTGTGAGGACCATGCAGTGAGCTGATCGATCAGGCTGGGACCAGCAGCAAATGGAGCGATGAATGTTGTGGAAGTTCAGCAGCAAATGGAGCCTGAAACACTTAGAGAAGTTCAGGGCTCATTATGTGATGGAACCACCACCACATATCGCAGTGGCTGCAGCATCTTTATTTACTTTCCTCTTGTGATATATAACGTACACATGAACCTATGAATAGAAGCACTTTGAAACTGCTTCTTTTCCACCTCAATAAATTGATGCAGGCGGAGGAGGCATTGCCAGTTGGTTCAAATGGCCTTATCTACATATATATCACTTGCCATTTTGCAGAAGCTGAAACATTCACCAACTATCTTAATTCGTTTGTCATGATCTTCTCTCTAGAAACCGCTTAAATCCACAATCTTTCCATGACATAGACATGATTTAACATGAATAATACTGCTGCATAGAAATAGAATTTTGATTTCGTAGCATTTTAACTAAATCACATTTCTGAAACCTGCTAAAACACTATACTGATTGGAGTTTCTAAGCATAGCATTAATATGAGAACATTACTTCATCACCTGGTGAGCAAACAACAAGCACAGCTTGTGTAATCCACTGCTTGGCTCTGTTGCTCACTATAAAGTAACAGAGCCCTATATTTGTACAGACCCTTTTGCTTCCTCCAAATAAATGTACTTTTTTTATTGATTTGATTTAATTGTCCAATAGTTAATAAAGTTGCTGCTGGTGATTGTAATGTGTGCATGCCATCAAAATTGCCATTTTCTATATATATTTGAATGTTCATGGAGTTTGAAAATGTACATACACTCTAGTTATCTCTCCTTAATTAATTCAATGTGTTTCCAACTACTAAAATATTTTTTTGCAGGCAAAACTGGAAGGACCTAGGACGTTCAGTGTTCACGCCATGATTATGACATCGCGGTTCCTAACCTATAGTTTGTGCAAGACAACTAATAAATAGTGTGCTTTGGTTCAGAAGACAACTAATCAATAGTGTGGAAGACTAATAGTAGGGTTAACTTTTGTAAGAGAACTTGATCTGTGTGTGGAAGACTAATAGTAGGGTTAACTTTTGTAAAAGAACTTGATCTGTCAGTGTGGAAGACATTGACCCTAGTTTGGTTAGTTGATTAGAACTATGAGCTTTTGGACAGGTGCTATTGAATTGGAGCTATGTTGCTGTTTAATTAATGAACATTGAGCATATATATATATATGAATGGATGAATTATGTACTAGCCAATTCGGCAAAGATGAATGAATGGATGAATTACTGATTATGTGAATTGAGTGATTGAATTGATGAATTACTGTTGTTTGATGTGTAATGTGTCAATTACCATTTGTTATTAATCTCTCAATGAGTACTTTTGCATTATAACAAACATTCTAAGCATTCTGAGCCCCAATAACACTGACAGAGCATCTGTCGGCAAAGATTATTTTTACCAACAAACTTTCTGTTGGCAATTATAGTATCTGTCGGCAAAGATATATCTGTCGACGAAAATATATCTGTCGGGAAAACTTCGTCTGTCGGTAGATCTCTCACTAATGTGGTCAGACTATCTGTCGGTAATAATTTATCTGTCGGCAAAGGTCTTTACCGGTAGGACTTTAGCCGACTGCTGCTATCTGTCGGTAAAACTTTTGCCGACAGATTGTCTGTCGGCATACAGAGCCTTTGCCGACAGATGATCTGTCAGTGTTATTGGGGCATGGTGTAGTGGGTTTCAACACTGAAGGGACTGGTTACCACAACAGGGCCCCCCTCTTGCACCATCTGAGCTCATTAAAAAGGGTGAACCTCACCACCACTGGTAGTACCAACGCTAAGACATTGAAATTAGTCAGCTAGGCTGCCCCAAAACAGACATGTGGTTGCATGATTGACTCAGGTCAAAGGCTCGCAAGGTGTCCTTAGGGTTGATCAAAGCAAGACTTGCACATACCCTTTGCCCATCGGGCCCACCCAGGCACACTTGCCCTTGCCACTTGCTCCGATCTAAAATCATACCCACCCCAGTTGATTACCAAGCACCACGTGCCATCAATAATTCAACATCGTTGCGTGACATCCATTGCCACAACAACTCAATCTCATCGTGTGACCACACATGACACACAAATTCATAACATTGTTCCATATTCCATTAGTCAAGATTATTTATCAATGATTCAAGAACATGTGATGACGTGGCATGGCTAAGCAATCTAAGTCGATCTAACCATCCCATGTTGATTTTATTATTGATCAACTATAGTAAACCAATCTAGGGTGACAAGTGGATCATGACATACAATTGACAAGGTAGGGTATAATTCAACGGGTATGCTAGCTAAGTCCCAATTTAAGTTGAAATCATTTTTACACATGAAATAATATGCAATAAAGTAAAACAAAATAGCAATTTTGCAAACATGGGTTCAACATGATCAAAGCACAACTTGCCTTAGGAAAACCCTTATCCATGCTCTGGACCTTGGTCTTGAGTTGATGAATCTTCCCCGGATGAGTCGCACAATTTATCGTCTACGCGAAACGAAAGAGAATGCCAAATAAATACCAAAATAGAGAGCAACCATACTCTAAAAATCAAATAAAATTCACCAATAGATAGATCTCAATTTTACAAATTTCTAGAAATTTGAATCACCTCAATCGGAGTTCGTATGAGGAAGAACGAGCTCTCGGAAGATTCAAATTCCTGAAAATTCATAAAATTGGAAAATCAATATTTACCCGAATTATTTTTATAAAAGAAAATCCGATTATTGCGTCAATGACGTCAATACGACTAATCTTTGCTACGGTCGCGACACTGGCGCGCAATCTATACCGTTCAGAACCAATCTAACGGCCATCATTTAATCTATAACGTGGCGAAACGACGGCCACCCGATTCAAATCGAATGGTGGGCCTTTACCCGAGCCATACGCTATTCATTCGGCTACGTGGCTCGATCCACAGTGCACACCTACGATCGGACGACTAACACTTATCCGAGCGATGCACTGTTGACCTAAACGACGCGGCACAATCGCGACCGTTCATCCAAGATCAAACGGCGGTACCTTACCCGAGCGATGCGCTATTCACTTCGCGACGTGGCTCACCTCTGGCGGTCCGATGACGATCGAACGGCTGGAAGCTTTCGATCTCGGCGATGGAGACACGGCGGCGCGGGTCTCCTGGATATGAAGACGACGACCTCCCTCGCGGCGCTCCGGCGTTCTCCAGCGATGAAGAAGTGGCGGAACGGGTGCGGCGCGAGGCGACGAGTTCGGATCCAGCTTCGACGTGGCAGAAGAAGGTGTCCAATGATGGCAATGGCGCGGCGAAGGCTCTCAGACTCTGGCGAGCTTGCGCGTGAACCTCCGAGCTCTACGGACGTCGGCGCTTGGGGAAAAGGATGCGGCTGGCTGCGGTGATTCTCGGGAGGGGCGCCCCGGCCTTAAATACCCCTCGGGTGACGCGTACGGGCGGTGGACTCCGAGTTGGCGGCGGCGGCGATGGATTCCGTGTCCAGCTCGGAGACAACAGCCCTCAGCCGTCCGATCGGCGATCAAGGGCGGACGAAGACTCCTGGCGTGGCACGTTCACAACCGCCACAACACAAGAAGCCACCGATGGCGGCCGTCAAGGAAAATGCCATCGGGAAAAGTAATCCCGAGATTTATCTAGCTCGGCACATAATAAATGCCGGGTTGGTTATCGACGACACATAACAAATGCCGAATAGAGTTACCCCAAGACATATTAAATGCCGGTTGTCCATTGCTTCAAGCACATAATAAATGTCGGGGTTTCCTACTAATGGCACATAACAAATGCCGAATAGAGTTACCCGGCACATATTAAATGCCGTGGTTGTCCATTGCTTCAAGACATAATAAATGTCGGGTTTCCTACTAATGGCACATAACAAATGCCGAATAGAGTTACCCCGCACATATTAAATGCCGTGGTTGTCCATTGCTTCGCACATAATAAATGTCAAGGTTTCCTACTAATGGCACATAACAAATGCCGCGGTATCTATTTGTGGCACATAATAAATACCATTTCAATGTTGATCACACGTCCATTTCATTGATACTAGTCCAATGCATGTTTAGGGTATGTACAATAGCCATTTTGTTGCTTATTTAAGAGAATACATGGTAGATACTCAAATAATGCATATGAAAATATTATAGAAGCTGAGACAAATGGGCTGTTCATATTTCAAACTTGTTGCAACAGTTCACACATGACTGCATTTCACACACTGACTGAGCGATACACACATGGATAACTAACACGCACCAACATTTAGATAGTCCAAAATAAAGAAAATGTAGTCATGGATAACTGACACGGGACACATGCAGTGCAAGTTCACACATGTGTAACCCATTCACACATGTAGGTAGTCCAAAATAAAGCAAATTCAGTACAGGTCTTCACCTCCCTTCCCATCGAGACGCAGAACAGGCATGTAGATCTTCAGATCAGGTCTTCACTTCCCAAGTCTGCACAGAAACAAGTATCTTCAATTTCAGATCAGGTCTTCACTTATCAGTGCATTATCATACATGATTTTATCAATCTGGCTCATAGTATTGGTGCTTACTTGTATGAGGATTTGCTCTGCATTGTCTCTCTTCGATATCAAACAACACATATCCTACAGATCCGAGATTCGGGAAACCTTGTTGAGGTACGCAGAATTGGTGCATTTTGCCGGGAAGATGATGAACTATTTCTTCATTCACATGGCTAGGTACCTGCAAATCTTTATACTGCAAGATTGTTGGATCTATTAGTTACATTCATTTATCTCATTTTTTTTTGTTCAGGTTTGCAACATCTACATATTAACCTGTCTTTACATATTCTTATTAATATTTCATCTAGAGCATGTTTACAACATACCACACAGTTTATCAGACATCTAGTTTAACCTATCTGACAAAACATTCTAAATGTGTCTGGGTTACTGTTGAGTTTATAAAGTCTAGCATCTCAAATTAGCAATATAGATAATCTGGAGGAGGACTGTTGGTACTGGCCATAGCTTATTTGTCTAACCAAATGTATTTCTGATTGCACTACATTTGTATTCTTTATTCATATTAGAAATAGAATGAAGATAAAACAAAACTGAATAGAATGAAGATAAAACAAAACTGAGTTGTTTTCCCCCCTTATGTTATTTTAGGTTCTATATTGTTCTTCTATTCAGAATCATGCGCCAATCAGGTTTCGCATATTGTCATTCTCACCATAAAAAAAGGATCAATGAGATGCTGTACTAATTTTAGTAACAGCCCAACAGGATAGTAGATCTTTGATTAGTTATCAGCTCACTAGTATAGAATAGAGAAATCCAAAGTTGCTTATGTTGACCTTTTATTGTCTTCTTGATGTCTGTTATGTGGAAGTTTATCACAGTGTACATGCAGTGTCTATACAAGCCACTTTGATACACATCAACTGATATATATTTTGCCATGTGCTTCTTAAAATGTTTCCTTAATTTTTATTTCATCTTCATTCATTCATTAGCTCTACTGATTCTCTAATTTTTATTTCATCTTCATTCATTCATTAGCTTTACCGTGTCTTTGGGAAGGAATGTGTTTTTCATCAGCACAAGATTGTTATCTCGGAGGCCCAGATGCGCCATCATCTGAAGCAAAAATGCAGGGATTTACACAAGAAGCATCAGTTCATGTTCTGACGGCTCATTCTTTAATTTCTGAACCGCATGCTAAAGGGTTATTTTTCTGAACAGTGTACTAACCCAGCTCGGAATATAGACGTAGCCTTCTTCGGCGATTTAACTCGAGCATCGCCAGAAGTCGTAAATCTGCTGAGTGCTAGGGTTCTGAATCTGGAACAGCATAGGATACTCAATCTGGAGAGAACCTGAAAGGTAGAAGTAAGAACAGAAGTATACATTGCACCCTTATTAGAAGACAATGCACACATGTTGAAGTATGATGAGTGGATTGACTAGATGGTTATCACGAAATCGTTAAAGACTTACTGAGCCTATCAAGAGCAGATGCCGGCATTAGAACTGCAAATTATACAGTTGACCATCGGTAACACCTCTTAATAACCAGTAGGAAATTAACTAAAAAATGTAATAAAAATTAGCACGCTTACTCCTATTCCCATCCTTGTCTACGTTCTCCTTGTTCAGATGCGATATCGGCCGGCAACGGTAGTACTGCACGAACATTGTTGATTGCAACTCGAGATACTGTTTGAAATCCTGTAAGTGCAAAGAATCAACCATTAGAAAACTGACTAATCTATTCCAATATACTCCCTGAGTTCATCAAATAGATGTTATTTTAGGTTTTTACACCTTTTTCAATGTATATCTACAAAAAAAATTGTATTATCTATCTTTAGTATATCTTTGAACAGTGTATCTTACACTAGCCGATGTTTGTAAATGATACTGGAAATAGCTAAATAGGATTGATATAGAAGGACAAATAGTAAAAAGTAACTTTAAATTTTAAGGTGGCATATATTTAGAAATAAAATTTGAAGGCCATACAGAAAAAAAAAGTTCCGATAGCAACCATATCATGAGGAAGCAGGAAGTGGATGATTTGCCGAATTAACCTTAAACCCTAACCCCCTTTCTCCTGTCAGAATCTCCCTACTAGTTCTTCTGCAACGAGAGAAGAAAGAATAACAGCACAACAGAATCAATTGTTTGGTCTGTGTGAAAATAATACAGAAGACCCAAGTCAATATCCTTATTCAAGTATCTGAAAAAGGCAAGGAAAGACACAGTAAGGGATTAATGGAAATACTGCTGAACGACCAAGGATGATAGGATAATGCATTGAAAGAAATGGATTATACCTCTCTATCATCAATAGCGTGTACAATATCACCTGGGCAGAATGTTCCAAGGATGACAGGATAATGCATTTTTGACGTCATTACTGATTGGTTGTTGCCAAAAGACTGGATATGACTATATAGTTGACAGGGATGCGATACTGCAGAGAAGTCATGCAAGACATTGGGATAGATTGACATACAAACCTTGTTGTCGATATAAAGCAAACAAACCATGCTCGCTAAATCGTTGAACAACTGCATGCACTCCCCAAGAAATGCAGAATCATGATCAGAGAGTATCTTATGATATTCAATGTCAAGCTTTGAACAGCTTGGTTCCAGTGACCCTGGCGTTTCTCTCAAGTGCAGGAAAGATGATGGGTAATATCACCTTGTAATTCTGCTTAATTAAGTTCTCAATGTGGTCGTTGTTCCAAAGAAACAGTGCCCTCTCAGCCACCTAGGAACAGACAAGGAGAAAATGCGAGTCAGGCTATATGCTTTGCAAAAGATTTTTTTACATCTATTGCATAAGCTACAATATAACAAACAATTTCGGTTTACAGATGCCACCAAGCACCTAGGCATGTAGCTACAGGGAATGTTCAATCAGCTACGACATGCTCTAGTAAACATACACAACTAAGCAAAACAAGAAAACTAACATGGAAGATAAAAAACTTTATGCCGTTCTAAATACAACAGGTGGTATCCAAGCAGCATAAGTATTCTGGTTGCTGACACTAACAGTGTAAGAGCAACATTAAATGTTTCTGTGAAGGAAAAGCACAAGGAAAAATGAAGAGTATCCACAATAAACTCCACTGTTCCAGCATTGTAGTAACCAACTGCCTTCAACACAAACAATGCAATAAGTTCAGAAATTTCTTTAGGGATTACCCCTCGATGTTTTCTAATGCACACAGTAGTATAATACATATTTTTTAATAGAAAATAGATTGGTTCTAATCAATACTACATTCAAATAACAAAATGTCAACCTTGGAACTAACCTTGATCCCAGTCTTTGGAGCATCCAGAGCAAAATAATAAATGTCAACTAACTTAATCATCTTATTATTTATCGATTCCTTTTTGCTTTCATCATCTCCAAAATAAGCTAATGTCCATCCCATTCTCTCGAGCTTCGAGCTCTACATTCTTTTTACAAAAGTAGTCAACCAAAACAAAGGGTGTTATAAGAAACTTATCAAGGAAACTTCTCAAGGAAACTTCTGTGATGAATAATCAGGAGGAAACACTAAGGTCGGAGGAAAGTGGTGCTGAAAAGGTAATTATATATTGATGTCCCTTACTAGATAGGCTACATTTATTTCAAATTACTTACAACGTGTACATTCACATATAGATACTTAAGAACATTGAAGACATCAAAAGGTCTATACTTGAGAGAAATGCAGCTGTAAAAAATGCAGAGGATGGCGCATCTGATATGAAAAAGAGAGCAGTCAATCTGACGAAGGAGCTGGATGAGAGTGAGAAAGAATATCAGGTATGCAAATGTTTGCACATAATATAATGTAATTGCTAGCCTCTTGACTTTATGTATTCCGGGATATTAAATTCTACTCTACCCAGGGTGTGCTAGCAGGAAAAAGCAGTGCAAATGAGAAGAAATGCCTAGAAGATCAACTTAGAGATGCTAAAGCTGCTGTTGGAGAAGCAGAATCTGGACTAAAGCAGCTGACGACAAAAATAAGCCACTCAGAGAAGGAGCTGAAAGAAAAGAAAGCTCAGTTGGTATCCAAGCGTGATGAAGCTACTGCAGCTGTCTGTCCAAATGTAATATATAAAATGTTGGTTATTACTGTTATAGTTGATTATATTCTTGTCACAGGTTGCGTTTAATAGAGAAGTTGGCAGTACAAGTGTTACCCTCGAAGGTGACATTTTTCAGCCTAGTGGCCTTTTGACTGGAGGTAGTCGCAGGTAACATTGTGTCACATTATACTGAATGTTAATGTTTAGATCTGATCTTTTTTTAGTTGAATTTGGTAATGGATGTTCCTTTGATATTCCTGTTGTTTGGAACTATGTCCAATGCTTTTCTGCGAAGAACAATAGTTTTTCCAGCATTTTTAGGTGAATCTAGGCGACTAGGACAGAAATGCACATCAAGTGCTCCTTTTTTGTGTTGGTTGGTAACAACCAGAACTTGGGACATGAATTGTTGTTTTTGGTTTATCATATTTCATTATTGTTGTAATTCCTGGAGATAAACTAGATGGCTGACAGAAAATAAAACAGGTATCCTGGATTTGTAGTTATTTTACAGACTAATGTGACTAGATATAAACATTGGATTTTCGTTTCCTTTTTGTAATGATTACTAATATGATATCGCAGAGGTGGTGGGGACTTGCTAAGGCAACTCCATGAATTGGCTAAAGCTGAGGCTGATCTCTCTGATCATGAGAAAAGGCTCTCTGTTATTGAACAGAAGGTAATCACTGAACGTGATGCCAACACATGCTGATCCCTTTTGAACTCGTTTATATGACTCTCCAAAAGTCAGGACCTTTTCATGTGATGTGATACTGCTGCAAGCCTGCAATACATCCCACTAACCACATGTTGCCCCTAAAGATCTGTGCTCATCTGTTAACTGAAAGTTTGCAATTTTATACTAATATCTTTGTTTTTCCACATAAGAAAGAAATGCATAGTCATGCTGTCAAGTTCTTAAGAACAAAATATAGCTTGTAGAGCAGTACTTAGAATGGTTCGTATTGTTTGGTGCCATTGGAATGTATACACTGTGGGACACAAAGGAAAATTCATTTATAGTTCTACCAATTAACTTTTAACAGACTGGATTCCTAGATTGTTAAGCATATGTTTATTTTTGTCGATCTAACATGGATTACCTCTCTTTGTTGCTACTTAACATCTATATATTGCTTCTGTAACTTCTGATAAATTTTATTTTTTAGTGGAATGGTTTACAATTATCTGATACTTATTTTTTTTAATTTACCTTGTTTTCCAGATTACGGCGCATTTACCTCTGCAGAAAAAGTACTCAGAGTTGAAATCTCAGTTTGAGCTCAAGTCATATGATCTCTCGTTGTTTCAGAACAGAGTTGAGCAAAATGAACATCACAAGGTATTATCTAACACCATCAGGTTAGCCTATCACTTTCAGCTTCAAACTGGACTAACAATAATTCTATTTTTACTTTAGTTAGGTGAGCTTGTAAAGAAACTAGAACAAGAGCTTCACGAATCAAAGCAGGAGTTAACAGAAAAGCAAGTAGATTGGAAATGTGGTGTTACCTGTGGGGAAGCGCTGGTGGGGAGGCACGGAGTTGGAGAGTCGACGGGTGGAGGCGGCGGGGGGAGGGCTCCGGTGGGGTCGCGAACCGGAGGAGGCGCCGGTCGTGGAGGGCTCGGGGCGGTCGAGGTGGAGGATCCGATGGAGGGCTTCAATCGGGGGCGCCCGGTGGTGGAGGGCTCCGGTGGGGGGATCTGTAACACCCCGGCACCCCGTGCCCCGAATGTTACACCCTCTAGCACCAACTATTACAAATCACTAAGAATAAATATTCGCAAAGCAAGCGAACAACTAGGAGGTTGTCAAAATTATTGGTATGCTTGCAATGATAAGTCACTAGGCCCAATAATACCAAAATAGTTAAACTACTGGCGAGAATACATCCGGTAGTACATGCTGTCAAAACATCTATGCAGGGAACAAACGTAGGTTACGGTGATCCATAACATGGGCCACAGAAATTAACGTTTTAGGCAACAAGCAGTTTGAGAGTTTCTGCAAGTTAAACTAGTAGATAAGTGAAACTTAATCAGCACACAAAGAACTATTACAATCTAGGCGTAGTCTCTGATATCTAGGGCCACAGTCACCGTCACGCTGATATGTACCATGCAAGGGTATCAATAGCTAATAAGCAAGAGAGTTCCAAATTGATTACTGACCTATAGTATGTTTGCGAACTGGTGAGAACCCTTGCGAGATCAACCACCCACAAATAACCATTACCCACTACCCTTCTTGCTTCCTCCATTCCCACCTCCACAGATGTAAACTTGCTCTAGAGACTGCCCATTCAGCCATTCTTTTATGGGCAACCCATTCACAAAAACTGGGATTCAAAGATTGTTCGAAACCATGACCCTGATTTGAGCATGGTACCCTACTTGTCAACAAGATCAGGGACCACAAATTCGTGGACAGATCGATAGAAACCATGACCCTAAAGCCTTCAACTTAGAAAATTAATTCAGGCATACATCCACAAGCAAACAATGAACCGATACAAATTCATAGCTAGGCAATTCATCAAGCACCACATAGGCAAGCTAATCCCCCCAAATTATACCTCAAAGCTTGCTCATGGATTCATGGATGAAGGATGGAGGAGCCGCTGACTGGAAGAGCTCGCCGCCGGCCAGAGGGAGGGCAAGGCAGTGCTGCTGCCACTGACTGCCGGTGCCGCTTCGGCTGGAGGTGGAGCACCGGCTGGAGGCGCAGCCGGCCGGGAGGCACTCGCCCGAGGAGGTCGGCGAGCCGGCGGTGGCTGGGGCGGCGCTCGGGCGCAGGCGGCCAGGGCGCGGCCCAGGCGCGGCCGGACGCAGGGGCGAAGGCGGCCGGGAGGTCAGCCGGGCTACGCCGACCCGGGCGCAAGGCGAGGCAGCACGGGCTGGCCGCCGGAAGGGGCACAGGGGGAGCGCGAGGGCTCGGGGAGGCAGCCGAAGCACCGGCGACGGGGATTCGGGGCGGCGCCTGGTGCGAGGAGGTGCGGGGAGCTGGCGGCGGCGGCTGGAGTCGGGAGGGAGGCGCAGGGAGGCGGCGCCGTCGGCTGCACACGGGAGGAAAAGAGGAGGGGCAGCTGCGCACGGGGAAAGAAAGCAGGAAGCCAGGAAGTCCTGAGCTAGGGAAAAATATCTAACAAGGAGAAATAGCAGCCACTCAAAGA
The DNA here is from genome assembly GCA_036346375.1 of Guadua angustifolia. NCBI lineage: Eukaryota > Viridiplantae > Streptophyta > Magnoliopsida > Poales > Poaceae > Guadua > Guadua angustifolia. The sequence goes on from CM070505.1 coordinate 33,485,860, forward strand.
GAGAGAGAGATTTCGCAGTATTACAGGATCGATGGCGGGAGCTGCGGCCAGGAGGGGCGGTGGGCGTGGTGGCGAGGCTGGCGGCGAGCGCCAGTAGTTGGGGCCAGCGCCCGGCGGCAGCGAGAGCGCTGCGGCGCAGCTAGAGAGATGTGTGAGACATCAATCGAGGCGGCAGCTAGGTATATGCGAGACATTGATCGAGGCGTCTTTTTCCGCTTTTTTTTTTCCTCTGCGCGCCCGCCCAGTTTTCGTTCCCGCCTAACAGTGAGTATACACGGCATTTAGATTGCGTGGCACATAAAAAATGCCATCTTTACTCTATCTCGGCATTTATTATGTGCCTCTCTTTCCATATTATTCGGCAAATAATATATGCCGGCATAGATTTTAACCCGACATTTATAAATGCCCCCTTAATAAAATGATAAGCCGGTATATATTTTATGTCAGGAAATTCTTTCACCGGCAAATATTATGTGCCAGACAATTAAACGCCCCTAAATCTAAATAAATGCCGCAAAAGCTTTATTTGGTGGCATTTGACTCAAATGCCATGTAAAATTAAATGCCCCAAAAACTATATCCGTGTTGTAGTAGATCTAATCGGCGAGCAGCGGCTAGGGTTTCCATGTCGGTTTTTACCGTCAGATTCGAATATGACGGCTGCTCCTAGAAGGCGGGTTTAGCGGCTGGGCCGCACGAACGGGCTGCTAGCACGCACATAGATGGGCCGAGCCCAACACTGTTCAAACGAATTACTCGGGTTTTAACGTTTAAAATAATTAGAGAAAAATACTTTGATTTGTTTAAAGCAATAAAAATACCAGGAAAATTCCTAGAAAAATCTCAAAAATACTTTGAGACCTCCTGGACTGAAATAAAATATTTTTGGAAAAACTTTATTTTAAACTTATCTTTTTATAATTAGTTTTTGACAAAAGGCAATATACTTTAATTCAAAATAATTCAAATAAATCTTAGAAAATCCAGAAAATTCACAAAAAACACAAATTGCAGTAAAACACTATTAACTAAATAAAAAGCCAAAAATTTGGGATGTTACAAACCTCCCCCCTTAACAGAATCTTGACCTCGAGATTCAAGGCTATCTAGAGAACAGGGTTGAGAATTCTGCCTTCAGGTCCTCTTCACGTTCCCAGGTTGCTTCGCTCTCTGAATGATTGCTCCGTTGCACTCTGCAAAATCGAGTAGACTTGTTTCTGGTCCTGCACTCCATCACATCCAAAATCTTGATCGGCTGCTCCTGATATGTCAGGTCCTCTTGCAACTCGATTGCTTCTAACGGTGTCTGCTCCTTGGCACTCTGAGATACTTCTTGAGTTGTGACACATGGAACGCATCATGGACTCCTACTAATGACTGTGGTAACTCCAATTGATACGCAACCTCTCCTTGATGGCTCAATATTTTGAACGGCCCAACAACCTAGGTGCAAGCTTCCCTTTGGCATGGAATCTTTTTACACCTTTAAGGATAGTGACTCTGAGATTCACAAAATCCTTTGGCTCAAAGCTCAAATCACGACGGCGATTGTCGGCGTAGCTCTTCTGCCTTGACTGTGTTATTTTCAGCCTTTCCCTGATCATGGCAACTTGCTCCTCGGCCTCCCTGAGAATCTCAACCCAAACACTGAACGCGCTCCTGTTTCATTCCAATTTAACGGGGTACGACGGCATGACCATATAAGGCTTCAAATGGTGACATCTGCAAACTAGCCTGGTAATTGCTATTATAACTGAACTTTGCATATGGCAAGAATTTATCCCAAGACATGGCGTAAGCTAATGCACAAGCTCCCAACATATCTTCTGGAATCTGATTAACTCTTTCTGTTTGACTGTTGGTATGCGAATGATAACTGTACTGAAATTCAAGCGAGTTCTCATTGCTTCATGTAACTTGTTCTAACACCTCGAGATGAACTGGATACCTCTATCAGACACAATCTTCTTGGCCACCTATGCAGTCACTCAATCCCTGACACACACAAATCTGCCAAACGATCTTTTGAATACGTAGTCTTCAGTGGTATAAAATGAGCAACTTTGGTCAATCAATCAATAACGATTCCTCCGAATTCGTATCCTTTATGGTCAATTCACACTAGGGATCCTTTTAATGATTTGCCTCTCATTTCCACTCAGGGGTCTACAATGATTGCAACGAACCAACAGGTCACCAATGCATTGCCTTTATTCTCTGACCCATATCACATAGGGCATCCTATCCAATAGCTTCACTCTTCATTTTAGACCACCAACACTTTTTATTTAGACCTCATTACATCTTGGCACTTTCTGGATGAATCGAATACTTAGAATCATGGGTTCCCTCATGTATCATCTGCTTAGGATCTTCCTATCCAACACACTGTTTCAGCCTTAAATCCTCATGGTATCCCAATCGCTCAAAATTCTGCTTCCTGGCTAAGCCTTCTTCTTTCCTTGACTTGATTTTGTACTTCGTCTCCCTTCGAACTTCTTATGATCCGATCTTCTAATGTTGGTTTTATTTCCAAGGCAGCTATGAAACTTTGTCGAACGACCCCCAATTTCAGCCCCTCGAATTCTTTGCATAACCCTGGTTAACTGCTTATTATCAACATATTTGCACTGCATCCTCATAACTCAAACGTCGATTACCACATTGGCCTTACTAGAGTGCCCATGGATTCTGACACTAGAATCTTTGATCATTTCCAACCATTATCTTCGTTCCGTATTAAGGTCCGACTGAGTAAATATATAATTTAGACTCTTATGATTCATATCTATTTTCGTTGAGATAGTGACATCATGTTTCCAAATCGTGCACTACGATAGCTAACTCCAAGTTATACGTAGGGTAATTCTCCTCATGCTATCTCAATTGCATCATTGCATAGGCAACAACCTTGCCATTTTGCGCCGATTCGCATCCCGAATCATGTCTAAAAGCATCACCATATATGTCAAAACTGCTCCGCACAGCTAGTAATACTAACACAGGTGTTAATGTTAACCGCTTCTTCAACTTCCGAAAACTCTTTTCATACTCTAGCGTCCATGCAACTTTTTCTCTTCAACAATCGTATAAGAGGTCTAGCTGTTGTCGAAAACCCTTCTATGAACCAGCGATAATATCTTGCCATTCCTAGAACTTCAAATCTAAGTAATGAACTTTGGTTGCTTCCAATGTAACACAACTTCTACCTTGCTTGATTCAACATCACTCCTTTAGCAGTCCTTATATGACCAAGGAATTCGACCTTTTTCTTCCAGAAATCACACTTGTTGATCTTAGCATACGACTGCTGCTCTCGCAATCTTTCCAAAACCAATTTAACATGTTCTGCATGTTCTTCTCTTATCTTAGATTATACTAGAGTGTCATTTGTATGGCAATCAGAAATTTATCCAAATAATCCATAAACACCTTAGTCATCATGTTCATAAAGTATGCAGGGGCATTGGTCCATCTAGGGGATATAGCCAAAACTTATATTGTCCATATCGCGTAGAGAATGCAATCCTAGAAACATCCTTCACATGACTCTCAATTGATGATAGCTGGAGTGAAGTTTTGTCCTAGAGAAATTCCAACTCTCTTCTCAACTGTCCAAACACGTTGTCGATCCTGACATTGGATATTTGTTTTCAATCTTTTCTTCATTTAGAGCACGATTCAGTGCACTTTTCTGATCTTCCATTTTCCTTTTTGATAAACAAGAGCTCCATGGTGACGCACTAAGTCTTCTCAAAACTCTTCCTAGTAACTCTTCGATATGCTTTTCCATTTCCCACTAATTCCTTAGTATATATTTGACACGGTCTTTTCGCTATTGGTGCTGTACCAAGCACTAATTTGCTCACGAACTTGATCTTTCGATATGATGGCATTCCAGGCAAATTCTTGGGAAGTATATCAAGGTATTCTATGACGACTGGTGCATCTTCTAATTGGCAAATTCCACACTATTATCCATGAACTATCATCACTTGAAACCCCTTTCTTTTTTTTCACACTCAGGGTTTTAAATCTATATACATTTTACCAAAATAGCCTTATGCCTGAGCATCTAACTAATTTCAAGAATAACCTAAATATCCAACACAATATGATTTTCTTGGAACTCTACTCTCTCAATAAGCACTGAATTCTCAACCTCCTGGTTAAATCTAGCACAACTGAGCACTTACTGATAATGACAAACCCTCTGGTTAACAAGATCATGCTGGGTACCACTGAACTAGCCACCTTTGCACATGTATCATTTTTAGGGGAACCATAAACACAAAAATACTCTTAGAGAAACATCTAACTCATCATTTTACATTATTGCTCTTCATTCCAATACTCCGTATACCAATGTATCAACCATTCCTGCTTTATTTCTTTCGACAAGGAAACCTTTGCATGGAATTCATCACTAATCTCTTTACTTTACAAGTAAGGTTACGATATTGCACTAAGTAAACTCATGGCTCCTGACTTACTTGATTTAGCATTGGCACTGGGGCTTCGACAGGGACGGAGTTGAGATTGACTTGAACTGACATGATTGCTTTCCTTTGAGGGCACTTATTGGCAAAAATGCTCGGGCTTGTGGCAGATATGGTGGATTTTAAGGCAAACTCTTTTCCTTGAGCATTCATTGTTTAAGATAGTGTTCTCGCTTAGACTCCTTTTCTTCAACTGATTCTTTGGACAAACTTCTCTTGCAACTTTACCGCTCACTCTTGGCATTATATCCCGGCTTGTGGTGAATTTCGGTATGTTCGCGGCTGTAGAGAATATTTGTCTTCTCTGTGGACATCGATTAGCATAATGGCCTTTTCGGCGACAGTGGTAGCACTCAATGCTGCTCTTCTTGTGATTCCTTACTTGTTGATTCGCATCACATCCCCTGGCAAAACAATCTTCTTCACCATACAAGGGACCTACTGTGGGTGATGGCCACTTACTGGATTCCTGATGAAAACTGATAGAATCAAGGTGCTGCGTTCTTAGCTCTTCAAGCGGCATTTCCTGTGCAGTCGACATTTCACCTCTGGTTGACAATTCTCGAGCGACTATGGTCCGTAGATTCTTCCGTTGAGGTTGGGTCACGGCAGTGACTATCGGATCCAAGGGACATTGAGCTGGATAGTGATCTCGGTCTTCACAGAGGTAACATGTGATGTTGCTCATAGGACATTTTTTAGGAGAATGGCTTCCTTCATAGTTGGAGCAATTGATCGCATGCTCATCTGCGGTATGTCCTATTTCTCCACAGCAAATGCGTGCGCGATCTTCTGACTTGTCTAGTTGATAGCACTTCAAAGAACATCGTCTAGATCTCGAACAAGGTACAGGGGTAGCATCCTTCTCTGAATTCATTGTGACCATACCATTCCTTGGTGAAGCAAGGAGATCATGAAAGGCAGCAATAAATTCATTCCAAGTGATATTCTGCGGGGCTTCATGGTTAGCACAATATTCCTCCCACCAATCAGCAGCAACTCCTTGTAACTGATAGGAAGCATATAATACCTTCTCATCACTTAAGCTATGAGTAGCTTCCTTTCAATGGTCTTAAGACAATCTTTTGCTTCCGAAGGTGAGGCATTTCTTGAAAACGTTGGCGGACGAGTCCTTATGAATTCTAATAACCTTGAGTCAGCACAGGGATCACTGATAACAGTTCGAGATGCTTTGTTGACATCAGCTTGATTGGTCATATTCTGCATTTGCTTTATCATCGCCTGCATTAACTGAGTCTGAGTAGCCAAAAACTCTATGAAATTCTGCATATCTATATGTATTGACGGTTGAAAAACTGATCCATCCTCGGAGTTTCCATTGGGTTGATTTTCACTTCCACTAGCTCCATTGCTATCACTATTCTGAACCATCTACTTGATTACCTCAAGGGGTTAGGGAAGAGGGAAATAGCATAGGTAAGGAACAAGAATCCTAACATAGGGGAGATAGGTCTAACCCAATCCACTTAGGCAACTATATTAATAACTTGGTATGGTTGCTTATATAAGCCTAAAAGCTTTGCAACACATACTGCACACCCAACAATCAAGAAGAACCAATTCAACCTAAACACACAAAACTACCGTCTACATGGGCGACACTCCTATCTTAGGAAACGCGACTTCCACACATGAGTCTCAACTGGCTACTTGAAGCACTGAGTCTTCCAACTCTTGAAACACTTCAATGATCCGCTCTTCCACAAGCTTGATGATTCTTTCCCTCGTGATCTTTATGGTAGCAGTAGGCACTCGATGCCATCTCCTAAAGTGTGGTATATCATTTTCTACTCAAGATAACTCAGGTAAGATTTCAGTTCAATTTAGCAGAGGTAAGAGACAGAAATTTCAGCAAGGGAAAAGAAAGAATTTTTGGTAAGGATAGAAATAGAAGAATGAGATAAGTCAAGAACACATTATTCTTCTAGGTTAGGTCTTTTACTTTAGAAAATAATTTTGAAGGACCTATAGAGACGACCAACTATCTAGGGTCAAGATCTATAGTCAGTATGGCTCTGATACCACCTTTGTCGGGACCCGAATATGCAAATCCGGACCCTTTGTGTATACTGCACTAGTCCAGGATCACGCTAGTGCACACAGGCTCAACCTTAGTGAATATCACAATCATACACGATGGAAATAAGATAAAAGACATTATATACTAAATATTACTAGTTGAATGACTTTATGGTCAACTTACTTAACAATGCCTCACAAGGCTGAATAACAAATTGAACTGCAGCGGAAATAAAGACGTAGATAAACCCCTCAGTATACCACAGGCAACTAACAAGGCTCACATCCTAAACATTCGTCCCTTCATAGTACACCTTCTTCAGCACTGGTGATGTTGTAGGCAAGGGTGAGTACATAAAGTACTCAACAAATTGTGCACAGAATGCAATTCTAACATAACTATATGCAAGGCTTATTCCAAAGGAATGGCTAACGGGGGCTATTTGCAGTAAAGCAGCATTTATGAACAAGTATAATATATAGATTGAAAAGACAGTAAAAACAAATAACAGGAATAGATAGATTCAGCATTTCTTAAGTAAACCAAGTTTCTCATCCTAAGTCAAGATTCAACCTCCCATGGCAACCTGCCATCCATCCCAAGTTTTCATTTTGCAAAAGTCTAATCCCATGACTGTAATCCCTGAGCTATGCTCAATACCGTGAGCACGGCTATTCGAATAGATTGTACACTCTGCAGAGGTTATGCACTTTACCCACACGACATGATCATCTCTTGTTGCCAAGCAATGCACACTTCCTTTGGTGTGTCGGCAGAGAATCATGACAAAGCCTTTACAATGCTCTGTCTTAACTCGGTACCACCCACTAAGGTTTCAACATTGAAGGGACTGGTTACCACAACAGGGCCCCCCTCTTGCGCCATCTGGGTTCATTAAAAAGGGGGCACCTCACCACCACTGGTAGTACCAACGCTAAGACATTGCAAATTAGTCAGCTAGGCTGCCCCATAACAGACATGTGGTTGCATGATTGACTCAGGTCAAAGACTCGCAAGGTGTCCTTAGGGTTGATCAAAGCAAGACTTGCACATACCCTTTGCCCATCGGGCCCACCCAGGCACACTTGCCCTTGCCACTTGCTCCGATCTAAAATCATACCCACCCCAGTTGATTACCAAGCACCACGTGCCATCAACAATTCAACATCGTTGCATGACATCCATTGCCACAACAACTCAATCTCATCATGTGACCACACATGACACATAAATTCATAACATTGTTCTATATTCCATTAGTCAAGATTATTTATCAATGATTCAAGAACAAGTGATGACGTGGCATGGCTAAGCAATCTAATTCGATCTAACCATCCCATGTTGATTTTATTATTGATCTACTATAGTAAACCAATTTAGGATGACAAGTGGATCATGACATACAATTGACAAGGTAGGGTATAATTCAACGGGTATGCTAGCTAAGTCCCAATTTAAGTTGAAATCATTTTTACACATGAAATAATATGCAATAGAGTAAAACAAAATAGCAATTTTGCAAACATGGGTTCAACATGATCAAAGCACAATTTATCGTCTACGCGAAACGAAAGAGAATGCCAAATAAATACCAAAACAAAGAGCAACCAAACTCTAAAAATCAAATAAAATTCACCAATACATAGATCGCAATTTTACAAATTTTTAAAAATTTGAATCACCTCAATCGGAGTTCGTATGAGGAAGAACGGGCTCTCGGAAGATTCAAATTCCTGAAAATTCATAAAATTGGAAAATCAATATTTACCCGAATTATTGTTATAAAAGAAAATCCGATTATTGCATCAGCTGACGTCAGCCTTGGCTCGGACTTCTACGGTGCTGACACGCGGCGCAATCTATACTGTTCAGAACCAATCTAACGGCCATCATTTAATCCATGACGTGGCGAAACGACGGCCACCCGATTCAAATCGAACGGTGAGCCTTTACCCGAGCCATACGCTATTCATTCGGCTACGTGGCTTGATCCACAGCGCACACCTACGATCGGACGGCTAACACTTATCCGAGCGATGCACTGTTGACCTAAACGACGCGGCACAATTGCGACCGTTCATCCAAAATCAAACGGCGGTACCTTACCCGAGCGATGCGCTATTCACTTCGCGACATGGCTCACCTCTGGCGGTCCGATGACGATCCAACGGCTGGAAGCTTTCGATCTCGACGATGGAGACACGGCGGCGTGGGTCTCCCGGAGATGAAGACGACGACCTTCCTCGCGGCGCTCCGGTGTTCTCCGGCGATGAAGAAGTGGCGGAACGGGTGCGGCGCGAGGCAATGAGTTCGATTCGGCTTCGACGTGGCGGAAGAAGGTGTCCAACGGTGGCAATGGCGCGGCGAAGGCTCTCGGACTCCGGCGAGCTTGCGCGTGAACCTCCGAGCTCTACGGACGTCGGCGCTTGGGGAAAATGATGTGGCTGGTTGCGGTGATTCTCGGGAGGGGCGCCCCGGCCTTAAATACCCCTCGGGTGACGCGTACTGGCGGTGGACTCCGAGTTGGCGGCGGCGGCGGATTCCGAGTCTGGCTCGGAGACGACAGCTCTCAGCCGTCCGATCGGCGATCAAGGGCGGACGGAGACTCCTGGCGTGGCACGTTCACAACCGCCCTACGCATCCAACGGCTGGGGTGGATTAGGGTTCTGCGGCGGCACGGCTTTGATGAAAGCCGTTCGATCAAGATCTAATCGGCGAGCAGCGGCTAGGGTTTCCGGGTCGGTTTCTACCGTCGGATTCGAATCTGACGGCGGCTCCTAGAAGGCGGGTTTAGCGGCTGGGCCGCACGAACGGGCTGCTAGCGCACACAGTGATGGGACGAGCCTAACACTATTCAAACGAATTACTCGGGTTTTAACGTTTAAAATAATTAGAGAAAAATACTTTGATTTGTTTAAAGCAATAGAAATACCAGGAAAATTCCCAGAAAAATCTCAAAAATACTTTGAGACCTCCTGGACTCAAATAAAATATTTTTGGAAAAACTTTATTTTAAACTTATCTTTTTATAATTAGTTTTTGACAAAAGGCAATATACTTTAATTCAAAATAATTCAAATAAATCTCAGAAAATCCAGAAAATTCACAAAAAACACAAATTGCAGTAAAACACTATTAACTAAATAAAAAACCAAAAATTTGGGATGTTACATTTACTCACATGCTTCATGAATTGTATATTGATTGGGTCAATGAGGAAGAGCATCGAGTCAACTTCAATGTGAGGTATAGAAAGGGACATTTCCACCGCGACGAGCATGGGCCATTCTTAATCAGTTTTAAGGATTTGTTCCATGTGTACCAACTGATAGCCATCGATATTTCTACTTTACGATCTTGGACGCTATGAGTAACGCACTATACAACATGAGCTGATGACTTTCATAAGATTTTGCATTATGCTTTCTAACATTTAACATGAGTTGCAAGGCAATGAGGCAGCGAGTCGTGATGAATCAACACCTAGTTGGGTTTTGTCGACCCCAAGCTTGTGTCTGCGGCCATGTCTAGGCTTCAACCGGACTTTGTTGTTGGCTACATTAAGGGGGCATTGAATACTGAGTCGATGAGGGACTTCATTCTATTCCCGTACCACGAGGAGTAAGTAGTACTTTACCCTTCAATTACTTGTACGCACTTAAACCGTATGTGAAATTATTTCCTTGCACTGCATACCATTAATAAGCAACCATTGGGTTCTACTCGTCCTCGTTCTAAGTGAAAACACGGTTTACACTTTTAACTCGGTCGAGAAGAGACCAATGGCCTACGCGATCAAGCCTCATTTGGAGCAGTAAGTACATTACTGTAACATAACACTTTCTGAATTTAACTACATTCATTTTTTTTGACTCAATAGCATCTCTCCAATGTATGTAGGGGTTTCTCGGTCTACGTCGATGAAGGAGGGACACACGATGACAAAAAGGGCAAGAAGTTGGAGTATAAGCGCTTCAAGGTATAAGTGCCTAGAATATATACAATTAATTTTTTTTGACATATAATCTTTGTGTGTTAAATTCCTTCTCTCTTCACAGTATCACCAATAGGGCAGCGATGACCTGTGCGGCTTCTACGTCATGCAGCACATGCTGATTGTGGTCGGCGGCTCACATCTTTTCCCTAAGGTATATGTACATGCATAATAATACACTTAGCCTTTTACATATAAATTTTAAAACTTAAATTAGTGCACTAATTTCTGTTTTGCAGGAGATCAATATCCCCTAGAGGAGCTTAGACAGCAAAGCACTCAACTATATATGAGATCACTTATGCCAGTGGTACTAGTTAGAAGTTATATCGAAGGACGGTAGGTTTAGAGATCCTGAAGCATCATACTAGTCCATATGTAAACAATATTAATTATATATGTCAATGTGATATATATATATATGCATGTGTACTGATTATTAAGCATGTTTATATTGTATATTGTCACTGAATGTGATATATGTGTTGTAATTAAAGTGTTTGTATTCTGTGAATGTGACATATGCATTTTGTGTTTTGTATTGCGAATGTGATATATATATGTGCATACTGTTAATATGTGCTATTTTGGAGAATATGCAAAAATGGCACACCCCTATGAGGGTCATTACAATTGGTTCTTATGTGGTACCGACTGTGATGATAGGATCATCAAATTCATCAGAAGCAGTTCTTATGTGGAACCGATTCTGATAACCCTATCATTAGAATCGGCTCTTGAATCGGTTCTTATATGGAATTGATTCTGATCACTCTATCATCACAATCGGTTTCTAAAAAAAACCGATTGTGATGAGTCTATCTCACAATCGGGCTAAAACCGACTATGATAGTTTCTCCTCATCACTATCTAAAGGCTTTGTATCACCACTACATCCAATTGTAATGACAAAAAAGTATTGATTTTGATGTGCAATCCTGTAGTAGTGACCTTGAACCATGCAACCACATTTGACCTATGTCATCGTCATCTTGCTAAGCCTGACGAGGATAAATTGCACCCCACCAGGACTGGGAGAGGTGACCACACTCGACGATAGGGTTCGCTATAGCCTTGCTTGGCGGTGGCAACCGGAAAAATTAATAGGAAGTGGAGGGGGCAATGTGAATCCAAAAAAGGATTTTGTGGGAGGAGGAGATTATTGGAATAAAAATATTAGAATTAAATTTTTTTAGTTAGGCGATGTACTGCCACCACTAATTCCGTCTTTTATATTAGTATATAAAGATAAAAAAAAGTCAGCCATATTTCGGAACATTAGATCATTCTATGTGGTCCTAGTTGTCATCATTCATGTCTGCTAATCTCTATCACTTAGCAATGTCCACATTCTTGCCTTGATGTCTACTTATAGACGCAGTATTGCTGCATCCTTTTTTGGGTGAAATATGCTCATCAACTCGCTCTAAATTAGTCAAGTTTGTGTTGTATTCCATCGTTGTAGTAACAAAAGACTATGTTAAATGTTTGAACTTCAAGTTTTTATTGTTTCTTGCCAAGAATTACCTATTAATACCATGTTTTTTGTCATTGCTGGTAAATAACTCTTGTGCAGAGCAAAATAACTAAATTTGCATTAGTTTGGTGATTAGTGTTACTTGGACACGGACACGGGAGTTGGAATCCGACTAGACAAAATTTTTTAGACATGAAAAATACTACTCGGTATCGGACACTAACGTCAGCATTTGACTCGGATTGAAAGTGTCCGATTCGGCAAAGATTTTTGGATATGGGTGTCCAAGTAACAATATTGGTGATAAATTATCTAAATTTGTCTCTAGTGTTGAGTGTTGTGGCGTATCAGAGAGGAAACAATAAATGAGTTTATGACATGGCCCCATAAATCTGGATTATGTATCAACCAAACTATCTATGACATGTGGATCACCATCCTCATTGAGAGAATGCACCATGATGTCCATTGTGATCCACATATTCTAGTAGTTAACAGTGTCCATATCCATGTCTGTATGTCCATTTCTGGATTTTAGCATTCTGCATTTTGCTTCCGTGGAGATAGTTTGCTCTTATTTAATTTGTGTTGCAATCTATCATTGCAACAGCAACAACTATGTTGAACTTTGAATGTGAAGCTTATCATGTTCCTTGCCATGAATTTCATATTAATCATGTTCATTCATCATAGCCCCTGCATAGCTAGATGGATTTGAATGAGTTTGTAGTATTGTACCCTGATGTCTTCACTAGTGTTGAGATGCACTGCACATGAAAATATAGAACTTGGAGGATGATTTCCTTGCATGAATGACAAAATAAAATTTCTAAGAGGTCCATCCCTGTGTACCAAGCCATACCATGATAATTTTATACGAGCTTATAAATGATTTCTCTTTGCAGCTTTGCCCCAAATGTATAGTTGAGTAGAAAATTTTTAGCTATGATTCAAATCAATCAAAATTACTCCAATTTTTCTCCGTTCCTAACATGCTTTAACATCTTTGATCACAGGGAAGCACCAGATCAAGTTCTCATGATTTCACTGTGAGTTTTGTACACTCTTCGGTCACAACAAGTATCTTTTTCCATTTCAAGGTCTTGGAGATATATTTGTAAGGGCATGTTTGGATCCATTAGCACTAATAGTTAGCTGCTAAAATTAGCTAAAGTGGATCCAAACAAGCTAGCTAATAACCCAGCTAACAGTTAGCTGCTAACCCAGCTAATAGTTATCTCATTAGCTGGTTCTCCCCTGCTAATTCCTGCTAATAGATGGTGAAATGACTAATATGTCCTTAGCACTACGCAAACACCTATTAATGCAAGGGTACAATGGACATTTCCACCAACAACTAAATTTTGAACCACCTATTAGTTAGTACCTCCAAACAGCCCTAGCTAATAATTAGCCAGCTAATAATTAGCCAACTATTAGCTATTAGCTAGCTAACTATTAGTACTAATGGATCCAAACATGCTCTAAAACTAGTAAAGCTATATCTGATGACAAATCTACTCATGTAAACTAAAGAATTAATCATTCAATGTCTTTCTAAATTTAGGGTTTGATCAAATGAAAAATATTTTTAAAGTACTCTCATAATATTAGACTTTTGTTACTTTCAGATATATTGTGATAGAAACTAATGGTAATTGCATATTGGAGACTGTAAAAACTAAAAAAATGCCAAGAGTTTTTTTATTGGAAGGACCAATGTCTTACCATTTGGTCATCTATGCATGCAAACTGTCTGCCTATCTTGCCTCAAATAATCTTTATTCCAAATAACATCACGCTACAAACGGCCACAATCGCAATTAACTAATTAAGCGGATATTGCATCTGTTTCCCAACAAAAGAATATAACTTCAAACTTTTTCAAGGAAAAACAGTAGATGAGGCCCCAGATAACTCAAGAAACTGAATATATATATATGACCTGACATCTTGTTGTAGTTTTGTTGCCTCATACATATCTATTATTTAAATTTTCAAATGAATTGTCAAATCATCAGAACAGGCATCAACAAAGTCCCATTTGCATCATTCAACGGTTAAATGCATGCATTTTTATAATTTCTCTTTTGCATCCAATTAATGTTCATATTGACCATTTTTAGGAGGCGATGGCCTTTCCAAAACCACTCTCTAAAACAACCCTCCAAAACAGTTAACGAGGAGCCTAGAAAACTCAAGACACTAAATAGGAAACTAAATATGACTCCATCATGGCCACATCATATTGTAGTTTTGTTTCCTCATCCATATCTACTATTTAATTATCAAATGAATTGTCTAGTCATCAGAAACCCATAAATCAATTACTCCATCCGAATACATGTTATTTTATCTTTCAAATTTTGTTCCTACATATATATCATTCTACAATTTCGAGGTCGTGTTTTTACAATTTTTCCTTCTATACCCTCTCCTTGAGCTATTTTGAATGCCATTTATGATCATAGACTAAAGTAAAATACACCATCCAAAGATATAATAAAAAAAGGATAATACAATCTTTTGTAGATATATCTTAAGAACTAGAATAAAATCTATTCAGAAACGGAGGGAGTAGTCTCTAAATTTGCGTCATTCAGGGGTTATACCCAATTTTAGAATCTCTTTCACTTCCTATTAATGTTTATATTGTGTTATTGACCATTTTTAGAAGGGACGCAGATCCTCTGCAGTTGCTACCAGTCACTGACAGGTGGGTCCCACGTAACAAAAGACCCACCTGCAGTGACTCAACGGCACGCAACGGCAGAGAAAAATAACTGCAGAGGATCCGCGTCCTTTTAGAAGGCGATGGCCGTTTCCAAAACCTCTCCCCTAAACCAACACTTGTCATGATCTGAAGCACAGCACAAAAGATGCGTCCAGAAAGCAAAGCTAGCTATGCTAAGCAATCTTCTTATTTAACACACCCATCTCAGAAACACAACACCTACACCACCACACTCCATCCCCAAAGCCCTAAAGCCAAGTACTCCTTGGCACCTTGGCAATGGAGTCCGCCGTTCCCAACGGAGCAGCAACTAATGATGCGCAAGTACCCGTGGAGTCGGCAATCCGGGAGCAGGACCGCCTGATGCCAATCGCGAACGTGATCCGCATCATGCGCCGCGTGCTCCCTCCCCACGCCAAGATCTCCGACGACGCCAAGGAGTTGATCCAGGAGTGCGTCTCCGAGTTCATCAGCTTCGTCACCGGCGAGGCCAACGAGCGGTGCCACGGCGAGCACCGCAAGACCGTCACCGCGGAGGACCTCGTGTGGGCCATGGACCGCTTGGGCTTCGACGACTACGTCATGCCCCTCAGCCTCTACCTGCGGCGCATGCGCGAGTCCGAGGGCGGCGACCGCGCCGGGCCAAGGGCGCCCTCCGCGCCGCCCGTGGCCGCGCTCCAAGGCGTGCAGATGCAGCAGGCCGTTTATGCCCTCCCAGCTCCGGCGCAGGAGTACGCCGTCGCCATGCCGCTTCCGGCCAACGCGCCGCACGTCAGCGGCCCGTACGAGGGGTTCGGTGGCGAGCGCTCCATGGCTGCCTACCTCGGTGGAGGGGCGTATGGTACCGGCAGCAGCCGGGGAGGCTGTGCCGACGAGGCAAGCTCGGCGAACGCAGGGCAGGCGCCGGAGCAGGCGATGGGCACTGGCTCCCAGTAGCTAAATTAGTTCCGTGAGCTTATCTATGCATCGAGTAGTCGTGTCTAATAAGAGGCGGTTGGCACTCTGGCTAGCCGGCTGAGCTTATGCTCCAGGTGCGCCGTGTGTGCTACTCTGTTCTTGCCGGTCGGAGTCCTGCGTCGGTCGTCATCGTCGTCGTCGGAGCAGCTTTGCAGCCGTCGTCCTCCGTGGTGTTCGTTTTTACTTAATTTACCGTTGTTCTATAGTCTTTGTGCGGTACTCGGTGAAAGATGATCACCTAACAGCTTGCCTAATCAGTTTGTCAATTCAGTTTATGTTCCATCGTTGCTTTAAGCCAAAATGTGGTCGAATTACTTTGAACTCTAAGCTTATCTAGTTTCTTTGATGAATTATCAAGTGCTAACTAGGTGTGTTT
Source organism: Guadua angustifolia (assembly GCA_036346375.1). NCBI lineage: Eukaryota > Viridiplantae > Streptophyta > Magnoliopsida > Poales > Poaceae > Guadua > Guadua angustifolia. The sequence goes on from CM070505.1 coordinate 33,501,941, forward strand.
CATCACGATATATCTATCGTCAAGTTCAAGCTCACTGCTGTGCAGTGTGTGTGCGTGCGTGTGTCACTGTGTCGGTTAGCTAAGTGACCTTGAATGACTTTTGGAGCTATGCACTCCGAAGTCTTGACCGGCGATGACATGCTGTTCTAGCTAGAGAGGGAACTGCCGTGACGTCGATGCAATTGATGCGGCTGGCGTGGAAGAGCAATGTCGCGCTCGGCACAATTGATATATTGGGGGAGAGACGGCCAACCCGGCTAGTGCCACTGATCCGGCGATCGAGGCGGTTCAAGACTTCAAGTGTCGCTGCCGCCTGTTTCCACCGGGCTGCATGCAATGCAAGCTGCAATTGGCTCGGATTTAGTCGGATATAGATATATAGTGCTGAATAAGAATACAGCGTAGGTAATATTAGTCACGAATTTGAAGTGAATATGGAGCAGAATCGATACGGTACTGAATATTTTTTTGTCAGATATCGTGTGAAAACAGATATTATATATAGCACACATATAACAATGATTAGTTAACCTTACAAGTTCAATATGTAACATGATTATCATAATTTAACAAATCATTTTATTAGGTAGACCAGCAAAGTTGCAAAAGTATTAAATATTTATTTATATTTTGCAAAATAATATAGCTATTAACGTAGGCAAGTGGAAGTATGTTCTTGCATATCAAACTCTTGTGGCGGCCAATATGGGTCGATGGGATGGCGGATGAAGCAGAACTATGGAGGGAGGGCCTAGCTTGGGCTATTTGGATGGGCCAAATTAAAACTGCTAGAATATGAGAGTGTAAATATCCGAATAGAGTTATCCGGAATTATCTGAGAATGTAATCAAAATATCTCAATCTGCCGGATAGTGATCAACCAAACCCGATGCCGAATCCAAAATCGATTTAAAATCCGATATCTAGTCGAATTCGGTTCGAACACATCCGGTCAGTCAGGATATCTAGTCCGATTACATCCCTAACTGAGATTTCTGGTTACCGCCAACCAGTAACCATTTTTTTGGAAAAAAAACGTGTTAAAAGTTTGAAACCAATTCTTGATCAATTCAAATTTGGTAACCTGCAGCCGAAAATTTCCATTAACCGGCTTGAATTCAAATTTGCCTTTTTCGGCTACTGGCCTGGATTTTTTTTTTCATGATCGTCTCCGGAGAGCAAGCTCTCCTGTTTCTGCCATATGCAAGCTTGCTGCATGCATTGCTCCCAACAATGGTGGCTCCCTGGAAATAATAAACTAGCCGGATGGAGTTTAACTCTTGTTAGCACGTGCTTGAATTATGCGCGCCGTAGTGCATGCATTTACAAAGGAAGCTTGCCATGATAGCTTACAGGACGATGATATCCTGAGTCAATCTGAACTACTCATTCCAGATCAGATAGTATCCTGGGTTGTGGCCCATTTCCAGGCATCAAAACATCAGCTCAATATGGTTTTGTTAGAAGGCTTAGCAGCTTAGCTTTTTGTAACTTGTCTGATTTTTAATTTGTTAACTGGAAGTACATACTGCATCGATCTCTCAGTGGTTACCTGATGTCTTTCCCTCAATGTGTGCTAAGGATTCAAATTTCGTTTTTGATGAAATCTCGCTTGTGATTGAAATCCGAAATAGAACTAAGTGCTCCTTAGCCTTCGGGAGTTCGCACAGGGAATTCCACAAGGTGGAAGAACTCTCGTCTCTCGGTGGTCATGTCCAGACGAAAGGAATTTGATGGGTGGTTACATACGGCCTGTGGAACCTTTGGAAAGAAAGGAATTGTAGGATTTTTTAAAACAGCTACAGCTCGGTGCAACAGGTGGCAGATTCGGTCGTCCGGGACGTGCGTAACAGATCGGTGGCCTTTGAGATGCTTTGAGCGTACTCTGTTGTTCTAGTTGTTTTGTTTTCTGTTGTCTTTGTTTCGTTGTTCTGGCGGGCTTCCGTCAGACTTTCTAATTCCTAAATTGTTTGAAGTTTTTGTAAATGTTATCTTCTATCCCCTTACTTAATGCATTTGGCATAGCTCCTGCCTTTTCCTTCAAAAAAAATTGAAATCCGAAATCTCATCGAGATCTCGGAAGTTTAGGTAAATATCAGAGAAAATTCAAAAATAAAAATTCAAATCCAATTTTATGTCTAGCGGGAAAAATGAAATTTCGGCCGATCCCCGAAATCTCGGTGAGATTTTGGTGAATTTGCACCGAGCAAAAAATGGCTCAAATAATATCAAAAAAATTTAATTTTTTTGTGGACTTTACTGACATATTAGTGATGTTCTGAAAAAAAATTTAGTTTATTACCAAATTTGAGGAATTTTTAAAAATTCAAACATTGCTATTGTCCTAATAAAACGCTGACTGGCAAGTTTGAACTGAATAAAAAATAGGACAAACCATGTTAGAAATTTTTTAATTTTTTTATGCCTGGTTATGATGCATCATTAATATTCCCATAAAATTTTCAATTGATGATCATGCTTAATGAATTTTTAAAATTTTGGAGAGTGCTACTCTCCTGATAATAGCTTTACTGGCAAACTTCAACCAAATAAAAAATAGTACAAACCATGTTAGAAAATTTTGAAAATTGTTGTGGATTTTCCTGATGTATCATTAATGTTTCTAAAAAAATTCATATTATGATCAAACTTCAAGAAGTTCCAAAAATTCATATAGTGTTATGTCCTCATAAAAGTCTAATGATCAATACATAGATTTGCATAAGCAATCAAAAAAGGTTTAAAATTTTTAAAAATTTTACAGAAGGGTTCTAAAGAAATTATTAAGGTATCATGAAAATTTTTAATCATTATCACACACTAGTGAATTTATAAAATTCTTACAAGGGCACTGTACTATTTATGTTCTTTCTGTTTTTGATTTTTGAAATATAAAGAATGAAGTTCAATGCTTACACAAATTTTATTGAGCAAACAAAAAATGATGAAAATTTTTGAACATTTTAGAGAATGTTAATGAGGAAATTCTTAAGCTCTCATAAAAAATTTGGATCATGGACACACTTGAGAAATTTTATAAAATTATGACAAAGGTTATTGTCCGAATTATGTTCATTCTATTTTTGATTTTTTAAAGATAAAAAATGATGTTCAATTATTTTGAAATTTTTTTGTATGATGCTACACTATAAAGATAGTACCATGAATTTTTTAGATCATGATCAAACTCGTACAATTTTATAAAAATCTGACAGTGTTTGTGCCAAAATTTTTAAATGCCTCAAAATTTTAGTTTTTCAACAAATTTTCATGGAAGATGACTTTATTAAGGGTTATTGGACCAAATCCGGCCATAAAACAAAATAAAAAACCTGCCAAAAACCCAAGATTTTGATGAGATTTGGTGAAATTTGTGATATTACTGTAGCAATTTAATTTTTTTTACCCAATCGGGACTTTGGATCTCGTCCTTAGCCGAAATCCGAAATCTTGACCAAGATTTTAGTAGTTTTTTAACTACGCTACTCTGTTTCAAAATCTTCATGTTGCTTTTCACATAGACCAAGAAACGGTAAAATCAGGTAGGAGAAGAAAATACAGATTAGCAATTAATATTTTTGGAGTTATCTATCTATTCACCTATTACACCATTCGAAGTAGGTGAGAAATACTGACGAAATGCGCTATGGATTTCTGTTGCGCGCGGCCTTATATTTTGAAATATGGCCATGCATTATAATAAAGAGGAAATATTCAGTGCTAACGGTGAATTTAGTGCTAATTTCGTGCTAATGGTATGTAGAAATTTTGAAAAATTCTCAAAAAATTATCACATGTAGGGGAGGTGAACCTCTACAACCCTGCAAAATTTGAAGATGAAACTCAATCGCATTTAAAAGATATGAAAAAGACAAACAGCAAAAGAATAGTGCCAAAACAGTAACAAGTACTATTTTTGCTGAGTTTGTCTTTTCATCTCTTTACATGTGGTAATTTTTTGAGAATTTTTCAAAACTTCTACATGCCATTAGCACGGAATTAGCACTGAATTCACATTAACACTGAATATGTCCCCTATAACAAAAATTCAAACTAAATGTGCTTGTTTCAAGATTTGTGCAAGTTGTATTAGACGGAAAAACATAAATGCACTACTAAGATATTGTTTAGTTTATCTTAGAAAAATTGTCCTATCATATTGTAAAGATACCTTTTGCAATAATTTACAATGTGTCTTTAATGAAGAGATACTATTTGAGACATTTTGGATAAAGAATATGGAATGTAGACTGTAGAGACGTTTTTGAGATATTTTGCAAATTGCCAAATATGTAGACTGTAGAGGTATTTTTCAAGGCACTTGTTAAATTGACTTTATCTCGTAGAGATGATATTTGAGGCACTTTTATTCTCTAGAGACATTTTTTCAGATGTGTTTTAGGCATGTTGTGTACTATTTATAATAATTACAATAAGAGTATAAACATGTTATAATGTTAGGTTTATGACGCTTGTGGTTTTCCACAAGATCTTGAGTTCAAGGTTTAGTTCCAATCTATTTTTGAATATATTTCTACTTTTGCTAGATAGAAGATCGATGATGCCAACTAGAGGGAGTGAATAGGCGGCAATAAAAAAACTTCTTCTACAATTAGTTAAAATCTCGCCTAAGTACCTTTTTGTCAAAACCTAAATGATAATAGATGCGAAAGCGATAAACTAATGTTTTGACAATTAAAGTCCAAGTCAACTAAGTTCACTAAGTGCACTAGCTAGTTAATTATATCTCTACAAATAAATTACAATCCTATAAACAAGCAAGCAATTTAATTCTAGAAATGTAAATTGCAATAACGTAAATAGAGAATTGCAATCAGACATAAAGAGACACACCGATGTTTTACCCTGATATTCGGATATTTGCTGGTCTCTCCTAATCCATGTTGAGGCAAGCTCAAACCGCTTTGTACCAGCTTCACGAATTGAGCACCCCCCTTGATTCCATTAGTAGTAGCTCTTTCCCCTTCGGGTAGGCGAGCTCTGACCTTCACAACTTTGGTAGGCCTTTTCACAATCTCTTTGAGAAGGTCACCGCGCACGACGCCTCCACACACCGTCTAAGTGTCGGCAAACACCAAGAGTAACAAGTCAAACTCTCTAGCTTGAGCTCCACCAAGTACAACACTTGTACAATGGTGATCACCGAGTGCAACACATGTACAAGACTCCCCTCAAGTGCAACACATACACAAAAGGCTCTCAATCCTCTCCTAATTACAACACATGTAATAAGTGCTCACTCTTAGCTCAAAAAACCAAATTGAAGAGTGCAACACATGCACAACTCAACCACAAAGAATAATGAACCCTCCAAAACCCCGGCCACATCAAATGCCAGCCCTCAAGACTCCTTTTATAGCCTTCACAAGAAAAACTAGCCGTTAGGGGCAAAATGGGTACAAAGTCACAGGAAACCTGGTCATATCACTCTAGGATTGGTATGACTGGCCTCTGGTCCAACAGCTAGAAAAAACTAGCCATTACACAGAAAGTCCGATCATACCGGACATGGGGCGGTCATACCACTCACCGGTGCTACCACTCACACCCCGGTAGCACCGGCCTTCCAAAAAACAAAGAAAACCATTCTCTAGAATTTTTACACCGCCTGGGGTCTAGTCATACCGGACTAGGAGCAGTATGACCGGCGTTAGAGCGGTCATACCGCTACTACATCGACTAAAATCTCCATAACTTTTTACTCCGAATTCCAATTTAGGTGATCTTTGACTCTATGCGAAGCTTATCAAGAGGGCTACAATCGTCACCCATTGTCAAGATTTAAAAAACTATAGATATTTTTAAATATCACTAAAACAAAAACTCTATTGTAGTCATTCAAGTCTAAAATCTGATTTTTCAAAATCCCTCACATAGACTTGAAAAAGGGCTAGTCATTCAAGTCTAAAATCCGATTTTTCGAAATCTCTCACATAGACTTAATAAAGGGCATGACTACAAGCTAGATTTAGTCAATAAAATCAAATATTAGGCCATGTGATGATCAACTCATGATCAAAATAATTTTACAAAATACATTTGTAAATTCTAATCACATGCTCCAATATCAAATTAAGCATAACTCATTTGCAACACACATTTGCAAATAAACCAAGAACCTATGATATCAATCCTTTAGCCATGTAAGGATCAACACATAATCCTGACATTTTGTAAAACATATTTGCAAATACCAACACATGCTCTAGGATCAAAACCCATAACCTCTAGCTTATTTGCAAATAATAAATCAACATTTTACAAAAACACATTTTACAAACACAAAGCATAAACTTTACCTAGCCTTTGTGATGATCAACACATGATCAAGTCATAAGTTAAAACACCGATGCATGAGCTCTTCACCTTTTGTAACACATACAAAACTTAGCTCCATGCAAATATCACATAAGGCAAATTACATGAGCTATCACATAAGCCAAATTACATGAGCTATCTCCTTGTTGCAACACATGCAATCCATAACTCCATGTAGAAAACAAGTCCAATAAGATACAATAAGAAGCAAGAATGAGCTCCTTTATTTGCAACACATGTAAATACTTAGCTCATACAAAATCCAAATAAGAGAGTGAGATAAAATGAACCGGATTGAGTTTATCAACATATGATGAAACTCAAGCTAAACGACTCAACCCCTCTTAATAGTATGGCAACTTATACTAGCAACCCGGTCTCCCATCTAAACACCAAGACCAGTAAAAGACTAGAAACACATTCTTAGCCCTAACTAGTTATACATTTGCCTCTAACATATCTACTTGAAGCTTTTATGATTTCTGTCATTTTCTCTCTAAACTGGGTCTTTTTTTCTTGTTCATCAACACATGATCTCATTTCTTCATTTCTTGGACTCAATCTACTTCACAACTCATGGAAGATTATTAGTCCAATAAACACAGTTGCCTCAATCATCAATTACACTCCATTAACACATAATGGATGTCCCATGATCGATTGAGCACAACTCTAATTAATTTGAATGATTTAAAGGTGTTTTAAGTATTTTGATGCAACTAATGCTTCATTATACTTAGGAACTTTCCTTTTGTCCTTAACCAATGAAGAAGCACCATCAACACATGATGAAGTGTTCTTTGATTGATTGAAAGACAACCAAATTCATTTTAAATTTCATTTAAATTGATGTGATTATATATTAACTACATAAGTTTCATATACTCATTTTGATGGTTACTAAGTAATGATTCAAATTATGTTGGACTGATGGAAAATGATCAATACTCTTAATACCATCAACAATAGAATAAACTCCATTAAATATGTGCATATAAATAATTGAACTTAGAATCAATATGCACATAATCAATCTTAGATAGCATTTGAGTTTATCCTACATTAACATGAGTATACTACAACTACACAAGTTACATATACTCAAATGATTGTTTCAAAATCTTGATCCTATATGTTGTTTGGCAAGAGGACCGTCGACGCAGCGAATCACCGCCGAAGCAGAGAAGAGCACGGCGCCGAGGGTGGTGGCGATCTAGAAGACGCGGAGGTTCAAAGATTGGGTGGCGGTGGTGGCCTCTTTCTCCGAGGCAACTAACCACGTGGCCATGGCGTGCGCGACGAAGTGGGCGGCAGGGAAGGCGGACTCCACAGCGTGCCATGGCTTGTTCGGCAGGAGGAAGAACACGAGCGCGAGTAGGATGGCGGACGCCCCGAGCACGACCGCGTAGCGGCCAGTGGTTCGGAATGGCGGTGGCTTCGGCAGCAGCGCCTCGTGCTCGGGGGAAGCCCTCGTGTCGCCCATGTGAAGGCGGTGGATGACGAGGACGAGCGAGGCGACGAGAAAGATAAGGTCGACGGCGCCGAGGAGCGCGCTACGAGAATGGCAAGAGGAAGAGGAATGTGAGCTGGTAATATAAATTGCAAAAAGAGATAAAAAATGATTGATTGTTTTTTGAGATTGGTAATATATATTGCTACGTACAATATATTTAGTTTTAATTCATACTGGAGAAGAAACCATAAAACTTTTGTAATCGGGAGAAATAGATGTTTGATCTTGTAGCACAATTTTCTTTTATTGCTTGATCTTTATGTTTCGTTACCAATTTTATTTTTTGTAGCAACGCACGGGCATTGATCTAGTTATTATTAATTGGATTCGTGATATTGATGTGTTATCATCGTTATTTCCATTGTGTGCATTAGCATTCCTGAACTAGTGCAGATATATATCGAGAGTTTAGATTTAGAAATCCGATCCCGACACCATACCAGTTAAATCGCATCTTATAAATCAATAGATGAGTATGTTCTATATCTTTCCTCACATGTTCGGCCATATAGTAATTTGGAGACCATATCGCTGTTGAATATGTCCTATATTTAGTCATGGAGGGAGCAATGTAGACAGTAGATAAAAAAATTGTATAAGTTTAAGTCTCTGTTTTACATTACAGTGGCTTTTCAAAAGCATTTATTAATTTGTTTCTACTTTTGGATGTAATAGTCAGTTCAAAGCATCTCTTTTAAAACTGTAAAATAATTCTTAATGGATTAATCAAAGTTTCTCCTAACTCACTATATTTCACAGCGCACCAACCACAAACTGGCCCTAAAATGATGTTGAGTTCAATAACCTTTGGATTTTCTCTCAAAACGTCATCGAACTTCAGCTGATGGTCAATAAGAGAAAATTGTCATAAATATCATTAAAAGAGAGAGAGCGTTAACGAAACCTAATTGCCTCTCCAAGTCAATAAGAGAACAATTTGCTAGTTATTATGTAATGTTCGTAACATCTTAACTATTTCTAACATTTTTCAACAATTATTAGTATGTTGTCAACGATGATATCCCTTTTGTAGTAATTTTTAGTAAATTTTAGAAACAAGTATATTGTCATTAATATCATGAAAATAAAGATTGAAAAATATTAGAGAACTTCGGAATTTAAGCAGTCTGGCAGGGCTGAACTACAGGTTTTAGTAGACATACCACATACTACTACCGCTTTTGGCAATCTCGGCCCACAAGCTAGCTAGACTCTTATAACTGATTCCACTGTTGCATCCGGCTCACATGACATGCCACGTCGCATGTGCCTTTTCTCTCACAGTTGGTTCAAATTTTGTCTACGTGGCTGCCTGTGGAAGGCTCAAGTGGCACGTGATTAGGGATGACAATCGGGTGGATACCTCCGGGTATGACTGCTGCCCATCCGAACTCGAAACCATGCTACCCGTCTGTCGGCATATTTCGCCTGACAAGATTCCGCTAACAGGGTGTCTTCTCTAGACGGAAATTATGGTTCGGTAGAGGGCATCTTCGTGGCTGGAAACCCTAATGTCTCTCGACGATGGATTCCGGGCCTTAGCAAGCTGGTGGACACAATGATTTACCCAGATTCAGGCCCCTGGTGTGGATAATAGCCCTACGTCCTGCTAGTTCTCCGTTGAGAAAATAGGGAGCGTTTACAAGGGTGTTCTTCAGTATCTGCTTTTCTATGCTTCTTGTTCTAGCCAACCGGGCGGCTCCCTTCTTCATGCACCAGGGCGCCATTATATAGACGGGCCACCCTGAGCAGGAGAGAAGGTGGCGCTATGCTTATCTACAACACATTAATTGCATCCATCATTCTAGCCTCCACGTCGACCCACGACGCATTTATTAAGCGTGCCTCCGTGGACTTGTCCTTCAAACCTCATTTAATGTCGGCGAAAGGCCTCGCCCGGTCCGCCCGGGATATGATGCTTCTACGACGAGTTGGTAGGAGGCGTTAGAGGGATGAGCCGTCGTCGTGTCGAAAGCCGAATCCTTCACAATTAATGACCCTGACACGAGGTGCCAGGGGAGGGAAACTTCGAGGCGAAGTCTCCCCCTCATTCCTTTGGTTGCCTTCGTGGCCCGACAAGGGGGGCTCGAGCACCCGCTCGCTCATCAGGCCGCCGCGCGGGCCGCTCGCCCGGCTAGCAGAGCGTGATCGCCAGACTACTCGCCAGGGGGCCATGTGGGCTTCTCGCCCGTGAGCGGCGTGCTCACCAGTCGCCCACCGGTGCCACGCGCGCTTCGCCCGCAAGCGGTATGTCGCCGAACCGCTTCGCCAGAGGCCACGTGGGCTTTTCACCCAACAAGCAGGGCGTGCTCGCCAGACTGCCCACCATGGTGCCACGCGAACGCTTCGCCGGAGTAAAGCGAATCGCCGATCGCTCGCCGAGGCCATGTGGGCTTCAAACTGGGCCAGGCCACTTCTTGGGCCTATTACTTCTATGGCGGAGAGGGTACCCCGGTGCAAAGTACACCGACACCGTCCAAACCCACTAAACTTTTCGGCACAGATCTGTATCCACACCCGAACTCGATGGGTACCTGAACCCGAATGGGTACCTAAACCCGAAACATTGACACTGTGGGTACCCAAATCCAAACGGGTACCCGTTACCCAAACTAGCAGGAGTGAGCCAGTGAGGAGCCTACAGAGAGAGAGAGAGCATATAAAAGCATGAGCCTTAAGCTCGAATCATGGAAGAATTCATACACGATAAAGAGTGGGGAATATCACCTTCCAGATGTTAGCGTCTTCTGTTTTTTGGTTAGTAGTCAACAAAATGGAATGAGAAAGCAGAACTAGGTCTGCAAATGGTAAATGAATAGACAAACAGAGCTTGCCAATAACATAGCAACTGCTAGCTGCAAGCAGCAAGTTGCTAGGCCAGGGTTACAAATTTCACCGACATTCGGCGAAATTTCGGATTTTGAGATAGGGCGAGATTTGAACTACTGGCCGAATTTAAATTTTTTTAAAAAAATTGAATTTGCTGCAGTACTGCTACAATAATTTCGACGAAATTTTGGGTTTTGAAACCAAATTTTGATGTTTTAGGGCTGAATTTGACCGGAATTAGTCCAATAACCCCTAAGAAAGTCATCTTACAAGAAAATTTGTTGAAATTTTTTTGAGACATTTTAAAATTTGGGTAGAAATATTGTTATATTTTTATAAAATTGTAAAAGCTTGATAATGATCTAAAAAATTTATGATATTATTCTTAGTAGCGTATAATCGTACAAAAAGTTTTTCAAAATAATTGAACTTCATTTGTTATCTATAAAAAATCAAAAATAGAATGGACATAATTGGGGCAGTAAACTTGTTAGATTTTTTTAAATTTTCTCGAGTGTGATCATGATCTAAAATTTTTATGACAGATTAATAATTTCCTTAGTACTATTCTTCTATCAAATTTTTTAAAAAAATAACTTTTTTTGGTCGGTCAATAAAATCTATAAAACCATTGAACTTCATTTGTTACATTATATTGCAAAAAACAAAAGAGAAAGAACATAAATGCTACTATGCCTTGTAAGAATTTTATAAATTCACTAGAGTGTGATCATGATTCAAAAATTTTATGAGATCTTAAAAACTTCCTTATTACTCTTCTGTAAAAGTTTCACAAATTTTAACCCTTCTTTTATTGCTAAAGCAAATCTATGTATTGATTATCATGCTTTTATCAGCACGTAGCACTGTCAGAATTTTTGAAACTTCTTCAAGAATAATAATCATATGAAACTTTTATAAAAACATTAGTGATATATCAGGACCTTCCACAAAAATTTTCAAAATTTTCTAACAAGGTTTGAACTACTTTTCATTCCGTTCAAATTTGCCGGTAAGGCTTTTATCAGGATAGTAACACTGTCTGAATTTTCAAAAATTCTTGATTCTTGATCACCATCCTAAAATTTTATTGAAATATTAGTGATTCATCAGAATCATGTAAAAAAAATTCAAAATTTTCTAACATTGTTTGTACTATTTTTCATCTGGTTCAAACTTGCTGGTCAACGTTTCATCTGGATAGTACCAATGTTTGAATTTTTAAAACTTCACCGACCTGATAATCACTTGAAAATTTTATGAGAACATCTTTGATGTGTAAGAGACCTTCAAAAAAATTTCAAAAATTTTTGACATTGTTTGAATTTTTTTTTATCAGTGCAATTTAGGCAAATTTTTGGGAACTTCGGCCGAAATTTCAGGTAATTTCGGTGACAAACAAACCGGATTTGAATTTTTCTTTTTGAATTTTGAACGGATTTAGTCCGAAATGCTGAAATTTCGGATTTCGGCCATGGACGAAATTTTGTTCCTTGTGCTAGGCATCAGAACACGGCATATGGGGTATTTCTGGTGTTTGACTGACCTGCGTGATTTAGACAGTAGCATCAATTCCAGTAATCTGTTGGAATATTTGAATACTACAACCAACATATAGCATCCGATGAACAGCAGGAGATGGGTTCAATAACTCCCTCCACACTGCCTTGTCCTCATATTTCATCAATTTCACTCAAGAAAGCAAAATCAAGACTACTATTCTAACACTAGAGATCTGTATCAATGAAAACAAACCTAAACATGCAAGATCCCCAGATCTACAAAATCTCATAAACAAACCAATATATCACACAACATTAGAAGAAACAACAATACATGATGGAAGCAATTAGTCAGGATGTTCCTCAAAATAAGTCAGGATGCAATTAAAGGAAAAAACAAGTTGCAATCTCATCCCATAATATACAGGTACAGACTTTGTGCAAGTGGTGAGGCACAACATAGTGAATAAGGGTGCAATCTAGTAGAAGATATCAATTACACCAGGAACTCCATCCACATTTTAGCAAATGTTGTGCAGAATATATATTGATCTGGCACAAGATCTATGTTCGCCATTTTTTTGACAGTAGCTCCTCTACCAAATGGTGAAGACCCAGACAAACTGAAATGAAAATTTGGTTGGAAAAAAAGTGACTAACATAGAAACATTCAAAGCCAACTAAATATCTAGATCACTATACTACTTGTAGTATATCATTTACACTAACTAAAAACAATAGCAAGAAGGAAGTACCTTTATGGACGAACAAACTCTGTGATAATGGATTCATCTTCCATCATTTCTTCTTCATCCTCAAGAATAGTTTGAGTTGCAAAGAGGTTGGAAGCAATATCCCCTAATGGAAAGATTAACCAACAATTAGCTATAAAATGGAGCAAAAGAAATGGAATGGAATGAAAGATTGAAACATTACAATTACCTAACATATCCATACGAGACCAAGCTTGCATACACATAAGAGCTTCAATCGTATTAAATGAAAGTCGACTTCGATGTGGACTAAGTACCCTACCACCAGTACTAAATGCATATTCAGATGCCACAGTTGTTACAGGAATAAGCAATATATCATGAGCAATTCTTTGCAAGGTTGGATACTTAATACCCCTAAATTTCCACCAAGTGATAATGTCTAGCTCTTGTGTTCTAGGAAGAGGGGCCTCTTCCAAGTACAAGTTCAATTCTGTGCGCACTTGAGAAGCACAAACAGTGGGCTGGGAAGACATATATTGATCAAATATATCAAAAACTTCATCTACTCCAACGGGTAGCAGTTGTGCTTGTGCTAGTACCATCTGATGTATCCACAACCTCACAAGAATCTTGATATTCTAACAACAAGTCAGGCATAAGTTTTTTTATGTCACCAACTTTCTTAGTTGCATGTTCATAACCATATATAGATCCATATAAAGCCTGCAGCATATGAGTCTTATATCTTGGATCAAGAACTGTTGTAATAGCCATAAGACTATGTATATCTGTCCAATACTTATCAAACTTCGTTCTCATTTCGTCGGACATCTTTTGCATAAGTTCATTATCACTAGCATGCAATTTCCTAATTGCTAAACGAATGCCACATATTTTGGGAAAGAAAAGATTACCTGTAACATACTTAGTGCCCGATAACAACTCAGTGATATCATAGAATATTTTCAGCCTATCACATACCTCCTTTGCAAACTTCCAATCTTGTTCAGTTGGATAAGAAGTAATTAGTTTTACTTGTAGTTTTAGACGATAAAAAATCTCTTGGTATTGTAATGCACTGGTAAGCATTAAATAGGTTGAATTCCATCTAGTTTTACATTCAAGAGACAACCTTTTCTTATATGGAATGTTCAAAGTGCGTGCCATCTTTTCAAATTTTTCATGCCTTTTAGGTGTTGCTGACCAAAATGCAACACTACCACGTACCCTCTCAATGCCTTTTTCCATGACACTCATTCCTTGTTGTACAATTAGATTCAATATGTGAGCACAACAACGCATATGGATCAATTTGCCTTGCAACATAAGAGAGTTAGAATCCAACTTATCTGCCATTTCTCCAATAGCCTTGTCATTTGAAGAGCAATTGTCCAAAGTTACTGTGGATATCTTCATCTCAATGTGCCATTCAACAAGACAATCATATAGGGCTTGGCATATAATCTCAGCCGTATGTGGGCATGGCACATACATGAACCTAATACATAAGCACTTTAGATTGTCAAGAACTAAATAAGCATTTTGGATTGACAATAACTAAATAAACATAATTTTTACCTCAGAAGGAAGCTCTTTAGTTTCCAATTCTCATCAATATAATGTGCAGTAACGCCATGTAGCCTCTCTTTTGATGGCCAGCGGTCCACAAGTCTGTAGTGACGGCGACTCGATATTAAAATTTGCAAAGTACTTCACCATCAAGTTCTTTTGGAGTTCATACAGATCTAATATATCCTTCCTAATAGTATTTTTAGACACCATCTGGAACATTGGTTGTAATAAAGAACAGAACTTTCAAAAACCTTCATGATCAACCATAGACAAAGGGTACTCATAAACACAGATCATCAATGACAGTTCTTTCCTAGCAACTTCTTGGTCAAAAATATAATTCTCTATATTCACTCTCCCTTCCTCTCCCTTTGTCAACCTCAATTTTTATTGTTTTAGACCTATTGCATTCCTAGCAGGATAAGATTTCAGATAAGTCTTTAAGTGAGAAGTGCCATGAGTTGTTTCTCCACTAAGCTTACTATGACAATACTGACATACAACTTTCCATTTCTCATCTATCTGCACTTGTTCAAACTCATTCCATACTACAGATCTAAGTTTTCTCTTACTACCAGTTTGAGCATGTGCATCCAATGTCTGAGTATCGGTACCTTGTGATTGTGATACTTGAGCTTCATTTTGAGGTTGACCTATAGCTGAGCTTTGTGCTACCTTTGAGGAACTGTTACTCAGAGACGCCATTCAAAGAATCTGCAAAAAATCATGAGAAATATATATGTAACACCTGTAAGTATATATGTATAGCATGTACTATGTGTTCCACAAATACTAACACCTATCATATCGTAACAATGAGCATGTTGGCTGATAAAGACAACCAAATGACGAAATAAGATGAACAAGCCATATCAACTGCAAGTAAAACACATGATAGGTGGACAACAATACATGGATATAGAAAACTTTAGATGCTCCTATTCATATGATCCCAACACTCATGCAATCTCCAGACTTGTACAGCCCATCCAAAGGATCTTTGTTACAAATATCATTTCAAAGAAAACTCAAAAAGGGCCTACCAATATGATAACCAAAACAGATAAAACGTATACCCAAAGTGCTTGGTTTTACAGGAATCTACTGGCAAAAATTAGTCTATTACACAAGCGTCACGATTTCTTTTCCTTGCCAAACTCAATTGATGATCCTAAAGAAGCAGCTCCTCGACGATTCGTCCTTGTTCATCCACGCTTTCGGCTTATTTGAAACCGAAGAGCTTCGCTTGCATGCACCTCAAAAACTTGCCACCGCCTCTTTAACCTCCTCCTTTTGCATGCCTGCAGCCTACCCAAAATGATCTCAGCAGGAGATCTGATTATCTTATTCTCAAAACAAGCTCTGTTTCTTAACTTCCACATGGTTCATACTTCAGATATGCTTGTGTGCCGCATGATACAGCATCAAGCAAAGCAAGCTCTCAACAAACAAGATCAATGCACTAGTTTTATATTTAATACTTCAGATATGCATGTGTGACGCATAATCCATTCTTGCCCTTTCTTGGATTAAAGACGCAACCTACCACTACCAGAGACCAAAATCTAGAGCTGCAACAATAGCTAGTCCAGTTTAGTTCCAATCGAAAGAAAACATTCACATCTATATATAACATCACACACACACACACACACACAAATTGCAAGGAGCAGGGGAACAAGATTCAGAAGATACCAAGCAACAAATCGAGAAGAAGGCACAGAAAAAGGAGTACCCACATGGTGGCTGAGCGATCTAAGCAGGTGGATCTTGCGCCTCGCGGGAAGGGAAGAGCAGGTGATCTGATCTGAGATGCTGATCGGTGTGTAGATCGACGAGAGCAACGCGAAGACGCCGTCGAAGAGGAAGGCATCTACTACCGTGGCGCGCAATGAATCGAGGAGCTCGGGCGGCGGAGGCGAAACAAGAATGGGCGCGCCGCCACCGCAGAGAGAGCAAAGGAGGGGGTCAGTGCAGAGTTAGGGTTAGGAATTTAGGATTTGGCATCGCCGCGTCAGGGGGAACTCGGGGTAGGTCACGGGGCAGGGTGCAGAACTGGCAAAAGGAAAGGACACGGCCACGCGGAGGGCACGGATGCACAGACCGGGACCACTCGGACAGATACTGTGTATCACTGAAAATTGGGGTCTACATGTCATGGGATACCCATTGGGTATCCATGGGTACAAATTAATATCCAGACCCATCCTATGGCCTTATCGGGTACCTGAACCCGAAAACCCACAGACCTCAAGTACTACCCATGCCCGCCCTTATCGGGTCGGGTACCCGAACCCACGGGTAAAATTGCCATCCCTACACATGATGTGACCTGGGAGAATTGATGGAATCAGTTATGAGAGGCTTTCAGAAGTGAGCATATAATAAATTGGTTTAAATCTATAGCTCGGCAATATGGAATTGTCTTGAATATGTAGTTGTTTGAAATATGTTCTTAAATGTTGTAACAACCTGAGAATTACAAAAAAAAATATATAAATTTCACTGGAATTATGATTTTATTCTGAATTTCCATGTTTTCTATGTTTTTCTTGAATTTTGATCTTTAAGAAAATCATTTACTTTATTGAATCTTTGATTTGTAATCTTTAAAATCCAATATTATATAAGGATAATATCTAAATAAAATTGATATAAATCGAAGGATGACTCCAGAGCATCTCTAAAAAGTCTCAATGTTGTTTGAAAGCATTTAATGCTAGTAGAAAATCAAAAACAGTATCAGATAATGAGGAATAGTGACACTGTCAGATTTTTCTATCTTTGTACGAGCATGATAATCCTGTAAAAATTTTATGATATCATATGCAGAACTAAAGGACCTTACAAAAAAAGTTTCAAAAATATTGAACCATATATGATGCTTCTGAAAAACAAAAAACATTAGCAATTTAAAGACATCAATAATACTGTCAGAATGTTATAAAAATATACAGATTTTATCATCATCTGAAAATTTTATGGTGCTATCTATAAACCTAGAGGATTACATAGAAAAATTTTCAAATAATTGAACCTAATTTAGAACCTCCAAAAAATCAAAAATATAAACACTTAATTAAAAACAGTGACATTGTTAGATTTTTATAAAATTTTACAAGTAAGATCATGGTCTGAAATTTTTATGGTAGGATAATAATTACCTTGGGATCATGTAAAAAGTTTAAAAAATCGTTAACCACTTTTGACAGCTTAATTAACTTTGAAAGCTTGTTCTGCCAAGCCAGAGAATTCTAGTTTATTCGTACCTGTTTCACTGCCACGTGGGACCACCTCTATGCTGGCCCACTTAACAGCCTCAGTGCCTCACCCGGCAATGCCTCACTGCCCTCTCTTCAACTAGACGCCACTCAGCCCTTGCCCAATCCTTGCCGCGGCAAGAAAATCCCGGCAACTTCGCTTCCATGGCAGGAAGTTCATCGCTGCGTCTCGTTTGTGCGCAAGATTTCGCCACCGAACTCGCCCATGCCTCCCTGCTCTGGTTCTCTACCACTGGACCCCGAATACTCCAGCACCTTCTTCCCCCAATGCTACGCCGCCTCTCCCTCTCTGTGCTTCAATCAAGCCACGGATTCCCGAGCCTTCCGCCGCACCGGCCAAGTCGGCACCACCATATACGACAACACCCGTCCATACCCTGCCACGACTGAGCCCTCCATTTCCTGCACTGACCTTGACCACAGAATTCCCGGACCGCCGACCACCTTGGCTCTCTATCGAAATTGCGGCGCCATGTCGATCTGCTCCCTTCTCACATATAGAAGTCGCCAAGGCGACCTTGAACTCCCTGCACCCCCTAGCTCCTCTCTGTCCCGAGCCAAAGCAAATTAGGTCGCCGATCTCCTCCATTGCTGCATAGCACCCAAGAATGAGGAAAACCTAAATTGGAGCACCTGGTAGACCATTTCTCAATTGTGCTGGTCTGAAGCTCCTATGCGACTCCCTGAACTTGTCCATCACCTCAATTTCAGCCCGGAAGGTCGTAGCATCGCCGCCCCACCACCTTCTTCTCCGCCTTCGGTCGCACGGTCGCAAAGCCCTCCGGCCAACCTTCGACCGAGCCAGGTAGCAAAATGGACTCCCCGTGGTCCACTGATACTCACCCATTCATTTCCCGAGCTTAAACACCTCTCAATTTGGCTCGCAGCTACCTCTGGCCTTGCTCCACCGCGCCTCGCCGTTCTCAGCCATCTCCGGCAATTTCTTGTGCCATCGACCGATGCTCTGACATCCCCAAGCCACCCTCTAGCTCTCCTGAGCCTCGCTCATCGTCGGCGAGCTCAGCTTCTGCCTCCCTTGTCCTGTGCCACCGACCAAGGGGACCCCCTCATCAGTCTACACCTCTCATCAAGCCAAGATAGTCACCAAACGTGGGCCCCTATTGTCAGTTGCTGTGTTTAATCCAGCACGTCCAAAAAGTAAAAGACGCTTTCATCATCTAGAAAACACAATTTTCCAATTTTGATGCATTTTTAGAGTAGTCAATATTCAAATAATTATAACTTTTGCATCTTAAGTCAAAATTGAGTCAAATAAATTTATAAATTCATGTAAAATCATAAGATTTTAGAATATGAAAAATATTTAATTTTGGACCTCGGATCTTAATTTTTGAATTTAAAATTTGAATAAACCTTGTGTAGTCGCTATTCACAATTGTTAAACACTAAGTCCAAAAATTATGAAATAAATTTACAAAAATTTCTGAGATATTAATTAGCTTATTTCTATAAAAATATTTAAATTTAAGTGTAACATCCCAAATCAGATCAAGTAAATAAAGTGGCATATTTTGATCTTTGTTGCATTTTAGAATTCTCATTTAGATTTATTTCTAGAGTCTTTGATTTCATTCCTTGAAATTCTATATTCAAATAATGCCTTTAAAGGGGTCGAAACAAGTACATTAATGAAACTCAAGGAAACACCAAATAACATACTATAGAAAATAATTTTAAAAAATAATAGAGCCCAAAATATTAATAAATATAATTTTTTAGAATTTTTGCACATCATTTAGATAGCTTAAAAATTCAAAAACTGTTTGAAAATAATTAAATTTGAGGAATTTTCATTCAAAAACTATAGCATGAAACTGAGTAAAACTAAAGAAAATGGAAACTAGAATCTGTGGACTAGTAGCACAAAATTTTCCAAATAGCCTAGCACCGTTTTTGAGCCTACCAAACTACCTAAATCGAAACTGCTCTATTTATTAAGTAGCTACAGTAAACAGCGACCTCTTTGATAAAGCATTGCCCAGCAGCCACCGTCAGCGGACCCCACACTGGCTTGGGCCCACTGGCCAGCCCCTCCTCCTCTCCTCCCTCTCCCTCCTGCCGGCCGCCCGCAGCGAGAACTCCTCCACGCCAACGTCTTTGCTTGCAAGACTCTTGTCTCACCTTGCCCGCTAAAACCTGCGACCCTACCAGCTTCACCCGTGCACCATGCTGCTGCCCATACTGCGCCTCACCCTCTCCACTGAGCCCCGCATATAAGCCACCTCTATCGAGCTCTCACCTCTATTTCTTCTCCACTGGATCGCCACTATCTTCCCTGAGAGCTCCCGAACAAGGCAACGTCGAGTCCGGCGATTTAGTGGGAGCTAGTTCAATTCCGTAGTCTCAACACCTTGGGAACCTGCTGATCCCTCCCCTCTCTTTCATTTCCACAGAAATTGGCCATAGCACCTTCACAGCGACCATGTTCTTCCCTAGCGCCGGTGTACGATGGTAGCTCACTTCGCCCAAGCTCCGTCGCACCGCAGTGGCCTGTCGGCATCTCCTCCACCCACTGAACCTTCCCCGTCACCGAATAGAGCCAGGGCCGCCTTCTTCCTCTCCGATGACATGCCTCACCGAACTCCACCCCTCTCCGCCGCTAGCTCACCTCACCGCCAATCAACACCAACTGACTGTACCATTAGGTGTGCCTTGATCCCCTCTCTCTCATGCTGCTACCCATTCATCGGTTCCAGCCATACTTCGCCGTAGGCGAGCTCATAACCGAAAGCCTTTGCTCCCTCTCGCTGACTTGTGGGACCGAGCTATCAGTCGCTCACCCCTTTCGTCTCACACAATCACTGCCATGGGGTCCCACATGTCAGTGAGTAAAGACACCGTTTGAATATTTACCGAAAAGGGAAAGGCGCATTCGATTAGTGAAGACGTACTTTCCTCATTTAGAAAGATTTTCAATTTCAATATAATTTATGTAACACCCCGGCACCCACGTGCCTTGAATGTTACTACTACAAGCTCAACCAAAACAAAATACTTCAATAACATATAAAATTTCAGCAAGCATACTATATATCATATCACTTCCAACAGTAAATTATGAGTCACAAACCAGAGCATAATTAACAAAACAACCTAAAGATTGATATCCACAAGCATAAAAACAACTAGGATGGAATTCGAGTAATTAAATTCAGCGACAACAACATCTCAATCTAGACCCACAGCTAAGCCACGCCCATTAGCACCAACATACAATCAAACAATCCAAAATACTAAAAATTTCAGTATGACCTCTACGCACTTAGAATAACTTTCAACCACAAAACACCACAAGCATTAAGATCTAATTACTACACAATCATAAGAGCATATTTTGCAAGATAGGATAAATGAAACAAACCCAACACAGTATAACTACAACATAGTAGCAATCATGAACCGTTCGAGTATAAATAACAAGGAAGAGAAAGTACAACATAGGAAAAATTAGTCTAGTGACACTCAATTCGTTGGCTTTTAGAGATGTGTCTATGACATGTGGGTTCATCTGAGTCTATGATAGTGGGCCAGGGTGTCATAAAGTGAATCATGAATTTTAAAGAGTGTCAGTGGCGCCAATCTCCCGTACAACATATAACAACCATAGTATCATTTTTAGTGAGGGGAGCAAAACAAAGCGATAACCACATAGTGAATCACGTGAACAACTTAAGATACATGAGCTCAGCCAAACATATCGCTATGCAACCATAAGCTCCTTACAAAAGCTAATTAGACAAGAGGGAGTATTTGAAACGTAACACCAACCACAAGAGAAATATATTACAACAAACCACATATATGTTCAGTGTGAGTGAAGTGGTGCTAAACCCCTTTCCCATATGCCGCTTTCCATGTACCTAAAAACAATTAAATAATCAAGCGTGAGTCTAAAACTCAGCAAAGTGCATCATATCAATTAATGTATCGCACAACAATAAATCATAATAAGTGGTAACATTGAATGATTACCTTACAAGAGTATAAACACATTGGTAAATACTTAAGAGTATAAACATCTTGATAATCACATAAGAGTATGAACACATTCACCTAACTTTTCTTTCTCTTTACTAATGCAATACAACATGCATGCTCATAATGCCCATCTCATAACTCATACCGGTATAGCTGGGTGCATACTGGTCAGTGTGCACCCTCTTATTCCCTTCCAGCCTGTTGAGGGGCCTACCGAAGTGGGACTTTCATGTCTCACTACGTGTCAGACATAGAGGCCCACTCGGGTCACCTCTTCCATAATGAATGCACAAATGCACGTGATATGAACGAAGTACAATTTGCATCTATTCCAACACTCACATTGCTATATACATGTTTATAAACATAAATATGAACATGAATATAAACATTGCACATTGTCAAATACTTACACCCATCACCTTATCATTTGCATCATCAGAACATAATCACTAGGGGTGGAAATCAAGCTAAATCCCTGCTTTTTAGAGCTTTTTTCGAAATTGACATAGTTTGATTTAAAATCATTTTATTTATAGTTTGGAATTAATTTTAGAATCGAGCTAACGAGCCGAGCCGAGCCGAGCTAGAGCAAAATCCAATTTCATTTGAAATTGGATCATTTCAATGTTTAATCAAAGAACGAGTGTAATTGGCACAATTTTGAACCAAGCCAACAAGCCCCACGAACGAGCTTTTTTCAACCCTAATAATCACTATCCTAGATATACTCATAAATATAACCATAATCGTTATCATAATTATATTCATAGTCACAAGTAAGTAACCAACATCCTAACATCCTTCTAGTTGAAACACTTGCCTTAACCACGAGGAGCGAGGTGGTGCGGGGTTGAGACCACTCCTGAAGTCTCACCACCTGAGAATAAGTTACATGCAACTCAACAATACAATTCCAGCATAAGCAATAAAATTTAGCGATATCGAACCTACGCCCTACCTCAATTATAATAACCTTCTCACTCAGCGAACAAAACCGCCCCTCTGCTGTCCCGGTGGTTTAAAGGTGATAAGTTCCACCCTTATAACCCAAACCTCAGGGACCAAGAACTTTATGAACCTACTGAAAATTACCCACACATTACCCAATAACCAATTCTCTAAAATGAAACATTTAGCCTTTCAAATTTAGCTCTGAAACCCGATCTGCTAACACACTGGACAGCAGACTTCAAAATAGCATAGCTAATTTTATACAATTCCAAATGAAGCAAAGGATGATATTTCTAAAATCTACAGGAAGTTTTCTAACTTAATCTAGTCATTAGAGAATTTAATTCAGGTTCTAGATTGCCCTACTCTATAGTTTTCTATGACTGCTGCCAGCAGAGATAGATTCTAGACAGCAGTCAAACAAACAGCCATAATTATTAAATGGTTGATCCAAAACTGGTATTCTTGAGCTCTAATGAAACTTAAGACAACCATGCATATTTTTTGCAACAACCAATCCCTCTGAAACTGAGCAAAAGACCCCCAAAACTCAATCTGAACATCGGTCCAGATCTGCCTAAACCTCTGAACTTCCAGCAGACATTCAGTTTGAATAGCACAATTCAACAGAGTATTAATAATTCCATACAACTCCAAATTAAGCAAATGAAGATATTTTTTTATATCTATAAAAAATTTCCCATATATCTCTAGTTATTGAGATATTCCAATTCGGCTTACAACTTACCCTAAATCGCAGATGAACACAGCTGCTGCCTGCTAGAACAGAGATTGTGCAGCAGGCAAAGAAACTAGCATAAAATGGCTGAACCAAAATTTGAGTTCTTAGACTCTAATTAAACGTGAGACCCAGTGTCGGGACCCGAATATGCAAATCCGGACCCTCTGTGTATTCCGCACTAGTCCAGGATCACGTTAATGCACACAGGCTCAACATAGATGAATATCACAATCATATGACGATAACATAAATAAGACTTTATCAAGTTTAATATAACTGTAGAACGACCTTATGGTCTACCTTACATGATTACACCACGCAGGGCTAACTAAAAGTAAATAAATAAACTACAACGGAAATAAACGAACGCGTAGAAACCCTTCAACTGCCACAGGCAATTGACAAGGTTCGCACCCTAATTATTCGCCTCCTCGTTGAACTCCTCCTCTGATGTAGGCACGGCTTCTTCTTCAGCTGATGATGTTGGTTGCAAGGGGGTGAGTACATAAAGCACTCAACAAGCCGTGCACAGAATGCAAGTCTACTTACTATATGCATGGCTTAGTACAAAGGTAGGTTACAAGGTTACTTTGCATAAACAACATTTATGAAATAATAGCATAAATAGATTGAAAGACAGTAAAACAAATAATAGCAATAATAACTTTGCATTTGTTTCCAATGTCCAACTCATATCCTTATTTCCATATTCCAACATTCCATCCCCACATTTAATTAATAAAAATCTAACCCTTGACTGTAATCACCGTGCAATGCCCAATACCGTGAGCACAGCTATTTGAATAGGTTTTACACTCTGCAGAGGTTATACACTTTACCCACAAGATATAATCAAACACCACCAAGGCGAGTGACCATAACAAAGCCTTTCCAATGCCTATCTAAACCCAGTACTATCCGCTAAGGTTTCAACACTAGCGGGACTGGTTACCACATCCAGGGCCCCCCTCTTGCGTCATGTGAGCCAACCCGTGCGAGAACTGGTTACCACTACCCGGGCCTCACACCACCACAATAGTACTAAAGTTTAGACTCAACAAATTAATCAGCTAGGTCTGTCCCATTCGAGACTTGTGGTTGTATGAATGACTCAGTTCAAATTCTTGCAAGGTTAAGTCCTTAATTGACCTAGGCAAGACTAACCAAAAATCACCATATCACAACATCGTAAAAAGCAATTGCGATCGCCCACATGCCAACCTTGGCCCACCACAAAACCATGCCACTTGCCTCAGTTTAAATCATTTTACCACCCCGATTGATTTACCATGCACCACGTGCCATCAATAATTCCAACATTGTGTGACAACACCGACACACAATTAATAAACATGTTCCATAGTCATTAAGCAGGATTAAACATTTGCACATGAAATGATGACTCGTTGCATGGCTAAGCATTCTACTTGCGTTCTAGCTACCCATATTGGCATTTATAGCTACCAATTACAATTAAACCATTCTAGGGTGACAAATGAATTATGGCACATGACATAGCAAAGGTTAAAGTATCTCAAGTGGATAAGTAACTACTCCCAACATATAGCAATCATTTGATAGTTGAAATATATGCAATACATTAAAACAACATAATATTTAAACATGGGTTCAACATGATCAAAGCACTACTTGCCTTCGACTGGGTCTGGATCATACTCTGCAACCTGATCAAGTGCTGGCTCCTCAATCACAAATTGTCCCGGCAACTCGACGTCTAAGCGCAACAAAGGGAAAAGCAATAAATAACCAAAACAGAGAGAAAAATTAACTCCAAAAATTAAATAAAATACACCAATAAATAGAGCACCATTTTACAAATTTTTAGGGACTAGAATCACCTCAATCAGAGTTCGGATGCAAAAGATATGGCCTTTCAAGTTTTAATTAACTTAGAAAACCCTAAAAATCGAAATTCTTAAAGTTTATCAAATTCATTATATATCGAGAGTTACAAAAAGAATTATTTTTTAAACTCGTTAGATTAATCTTTGATACGGAAATTCCCATTTATGATGTCGGCATGGCCTCTACGATGATTTAATCTAGAAAACCTAAAAATCAGAAATTTTGGTTTATCTGAATTATTTTATATGAAAAATTCCCATTATGATGTCATCATGGCCTCGATGATAACACGAAATGAATTTTTGGTCGAATTATTTTTATATGAAAAAATAATTATGATGTCATCGCTGACGCCAGCATAACACGTGGCCCATTCACATGCTAACGCGCGCACATGGACCCGTCTCCACGGCACCCGATCCGAGCGCCGCGGTGGGTAGCGGTCTGTAACCATGCACCGGTAGCGCAAGTCTTTGGCGTCGGCAAAACAATTGGACCAATCACGGCGACCGCGGCACGCGATTTGGTTAGCAAAGCTCAAATCAATCTCGTTCGTTCGATTCAAAATGAACGGCCGAGATTGATCATCACGAAGCAGCACTGGTTTGCTGCGGGCTTGACACGTGGTGCTACGGCTACCCTCGGATCTAGATCGGACGGCGGCGGTAGGCGAAGCAGCGATGCGACACACGGCTAGATCGAAACCGATCGGCGCGCATCCGACGGCTACGGCAACTACGCAACGCGGCATAATTAAGACCCTAGGATCTAGATCTAACGGTCAAGATTGAATTAATACATATTAATATGATGCGATCTACACCGTACAATTGAAATCTAACGGCTGAAAGTTAAAGATGGGGTTTACTGTTGTAGGGCGACGTGGCAAGATCGGGAGCGTTGAGTGACGATCGGATGGTGGACGGAGCTTGGCTGGCGGCGATGGCACGGCGGCACGAGTCTTGCCGGAGAGGAAGAAAACGACCATGGCGACGGCGCTGCGGGGCTTCTCCAGCGACAAGAAATGGCATGGTTGACGCGACTCGGCTCAAGCAACACCATGGTGACCTCAGCGGTGGCAGAAGATGATCGACGGCGGCGTAAGGAGCGGCGGAAGGCTTCGGCACTACGGCGAGGTCGTGCGGGAAAATGGCGGCGTCTCGGGCGGCACAAGCTAGGGCTATGGGTGCGGCTTGCCTCGGGCTACACGGCACGTGCGACGGCGCAATAAATATGGGGCTCGGGAGGCGTGCAATGACGACCGGATTCCGAGAACCGAGAATTGGCGGCCGACGGATCTGGTGAGATCTGGAGGGTCGACGTGGCCACATCTCATGCGTACCTGCCGTTGGATCGGACACTAGCAGCGGTTAATAGCGGCGCAACTTCGGACAGTTGGATCAAGATCAACGACGATCGCTAGGGTTTTCTTTGGCGGGCAGCGAAGCGAAGCGGCCTTGGCTGGGTTACACGCGAAAGAAATGGGCTGGACCAAGGAGATTCGGGCCAAACACTATTGAGTGGATTTTTAATGCATTTTTGAATTAAAACAAATCAAGAAATTCAATAAAGCTAAAAGAAATAGCAAGAAAATCCAGAAAAATTCCAAAAAATACTCTGAGACAAATAGAACCCAAATAAAATACTTCCAATTAAAGATCATAAATAAATTGCTCAAAACAAATAAAGAACAGCAAAGGCTCAATTAAATAAATATAAAAAGAAATAAATAAAATCCCAAAAAATCAAGAAAAGCACAAAAAAAATCCAGAAAAGCAAAATTTGGGATGTTACACCTAGATCTATAATTTCTTCTACTACCAACCCTATACAAAATGCCTCTAGAGATCACGAATCACATTTCCAAAAACTGACATTGCACAACACGAAAATCAGAACTTGTCCCCAAACCCTAGAACCACCATTCCCCCCAAAATCCCCAAATCCAAACCCTAACACTCCCAATCCAGCATGGCTCTCCCCTAAAAACGGCACTAGTCCCCCCAAACCATCTAAACTCAACACAAATTAGTAAAACTCCCTAGGATACAAAACCAGGAGGGGACTCACCAAGGAGAGGAGGGAACTTGGCCAGGAGGGACTGTGGCTGGAGGAGAGCCAAGAGGTGTAGGAGCTGCACCAGGGGAAGGAGGAGCTGCACCAAGGGAGGAGGAGGCGCCAGGAAAAAAGAGAGCCAGGAGGGGGATGCTCGGTAGGGAGAAGAAACTAGGAGAAGGGAGGTGCTCGGGCTGGGAAGGAGTGGAGGGCCTGCTGATTTTTGGTGGGGAAGGGAAGTAGAGTTAGGGTTAAGAGGTAGCTCCACAAAAGCCCAAACACAGACAGAAAAAAACAGCCCAAGTACAGCCCCAACAAAACAAGTCTTTCGATGATATTACAATTTAACCTTAGCAATTTCAAACGTTTATAACTTCTTCTATGGACCTCCAAATTCAACAAAACAAATTTTTAAATTCGTATAAAATCATGATGAATCTAATTATGTAAAAATATTTTAGTTTTGGTCACTGTACATAAATTGAGCTCAAATGTAAACTAAAAGCTTAGAATATGTACAATACAAAATTTTCACAAATTAAGCCTAAAATTAATGAAACTAATTTTGTCATAATCCTGAGGTCACAAGGGTACCACATATATAAAAATATTCAGATTTTAATTTGGTTTGCACCGTGTGTCTAAAAGACAAAGTTTCAATACATACAAATTTCAAATGATTGTAGTTTGTGCAAATGAACTTCAATATAGTAAAACCAAGACCTAGGATCTTGGAACATGATGTCCTCCCATATTATGTAAAAATAACTCACACTTATGCTATGTTGAAATATTTTTATATAAGGCACTTACGTTCAACTATGTGAAAAACATCTCGGATAAAAGCAAAATATCATGAAAATAGCTTTAAAACACTCTTAGAGCCATCCCCAACTAATTACTAAAAAATGGTCAAATTATCTTTTAAAGTGCAGTCACAAACTAGAAACGAAAACAGGACGCAAAAGCGTAGAACTTAAATCAATGAAGCCTTTTTGGTAGTCTGTAAAATACCTCGTCCAAATGCAAAAATTAGAAAGAATGGTCTAGAAACACTCTTCAAAATATGTACTACCATAATCTAGAAAAATATTATATTTAGGACTTGATCTGTATATAAATCTCACTACTGCAAACACCCTTCATGAGCTAGTCGCCTAGGAAACTAAATCAACTAAGCCTTTTCGGCGGCCTATAAAACAACTCGTCTAAATGCAAATCTTGGTGGGATCAGCTTAGAAACACACTTCAGTATATGGGCAACCAAATTATAGAAAATATCCAAATTACAATTTGCTTATCATATAAATGATAATGTTGCTGGAGCAATATTATATGAATAGTTGAAAGTAGAAGTCTTCATCCAAAGTTCCCGCAATGTAAGAATCATCATATAATCATGTAGTAGTAGCTAATAACTTATAATTGCAGACCCAACTTGTAGAGATTGCTTTTATACAAAGACACTTAAGGCTAAGCACTATTCATGCATAATACTTTAACTAATGACTTGCTTCTACTAAACCAAATAATTTTTGCATCTTGAATTCAAAATTATAAATACTAAAATACATAAATTTAGCCTCTTGAATTTGTAAATAACCATAAGTATGTGTTCGGTTATAGCTTCTTGAAATCGACAGAAGAAAGTAACACATTCATGCAAAGGGGCCTCACATAAGCTAAGTCCTAATGAAATCGTTATACAAGAGATAATTCAAGAACTCAAAATCACCATGTTCTTCTTGGTAAGTTTTAATTTGGTATTTCTACCTGATTTCTTTTTACCCCATTTGATACGATGTTATTTGCCTTTGTCTCTATTCTTATTATTCGACGTGTAGACGACGATATTTCGGATTCGATTGATAACGACACCGACTACGATCCCGATTACAACCCCGACGAAGAGCAACCAGGCAAGCACCTCCTTTGAACATATTGATCCCATATTTGCAAAGTTATGTTGTTTTATCAAACTATATGCATGCGTGTATGTTTTAATCTTGCTATGTTGTGGGTAACAGTAGTTCATTCCACTTGTATGCATTATCTTTACCTTGTCATTTGAGTACTTGCCATTGTAACTTAATGATGGGTAGACAATACTTAATGTCGCATGGGTAAAACTTGCGAAATTATCTTACGTATCTGCTTAGACATGCTCATTAGAATGACTTTTAAAATGGTGGGAAACGTTTCAACTACTATGAGCAACTTTGTTTAAATGAACGGAACTGAGGTATGATTTCCGTTTAATTCGGTAAAAATCCAACTCAAACTTATGATTTAGATGTGGGCAAGTTATTAGTTAACTTGAGGTATGAAAAGGACCTCACGCATAGTTAGGGGAGATTCTCGCCTGGGTCAGTTAAGTACCGAACTTGATGCTATCACCTAAGTGTTCGTATAACCACAAGTGTTGGTATGGATAGCCTTAACCTATTAAGTTATATAGATTTATCTTTGCACATTGGTAGGCTGAAATAGTAAGGGCACACCCGTAACGGTGTTGCTCGTAGGTGCTTCCCTACTGAGGTGTTGGGGCCCAAAGCATACCAATACAACGGTGCTTGCCTTGTCATGGGGAGCAGACCTGATGGCGTACACCATCGTCTAGCATAGCACATGTTGGTCCAGGTCTTCAGACTGTGGCAAGGGTTTAACATCACTGTCGTTGGTGCAAAGTTAGGTCTATGTAATGTAACGGTTACGTCATGACTCTTTGCGGCACACCAAAGTAAGTGTGCTAATATCGATTGCACAAAGAGTCAGTTATATCTTGTGGGTAAGGCTGTACACTCTCTACAAAGATTAAAAATCTAATTAATTAGCCGTGCTCGCGGTCATGAGAAAGTGTCAAGTATAGTCTTTGTTTTTGCTAAATCTTTTGGAAATGGTTTTGGAATGGGTTGGTAAACTCATGAGCCTTGGGAGGCTATTTTTATTCGATGTTCGCAGCCATGGAGAGCTGTGAAATGATGTATATGAACTTTACTCACTGTTATTTAGTTTCATACTAAATGCTCTTTACAATTCTGTTGTCATTTTATGCAACATTCACTTGTAAAACAAAATCTGCTTTGTGCTGAAATTAAGACTAGTGTAGAAACTTGATATCCTTAATCTAGCCTTGCATTTAAATTATTTCTATACACTAAAGTCTTGCGAGTACATACATGTACCCATGGTTGCTTAATCTAAATAATATAGACGATGGTATAGAGGAATGCCACGACAATGCGTACTTTACTCCGGAGTCTGACGATTATGTTGACGGATGAACTTGGGTTTTTCCAAGTCAATTGCATTTGGGTTTTATGGATGGGCATACCGCTGTCCTACTTTTTGTATATGTTTAAATTCCGTTGCAGTTTACTTTTGGCATGTTATTTTGGCCGGTCGGCTGCTACTTGTAATATTAAGGAGTCGTACTAATTCTAGTATATGTTCATGCCATGTTGAACTGTTAGATCTATGTGTATGCGTTGCGACACATCTCGAATGTGTGATATGTGAGTGCTAGGCGTTGACCTTGAGAACTAGCACTAAACACACATCCAGGTACCTGGAATTGTCATCAACCATCAAATGCATAAACTCGTGCGATCGTCGTTCCTTGGCTATTGCTCGCGCTGCCCTCAGAGAGTGTGGACTATACCAAGGTCCTAAGATAGACGGTGAGTGCTATGCTTGGATGAGTTGGTCTCAATCTCGGTATGGTTGTTCGTAATAGAATCGAAACTCTCATGGACACGTAGGTGTGTACGGTGCAATTAGGTGGCTCATATTTGTTTGGGTGAGCGCCATCTAGTTAATAATCTGTGCACGGGACTTTTGGGTGACAGTGAGCATACACTTAAGTGGAGTATGGGTGTCACCTCTGAGTCCAATACACGTGTGAGGATTGATTCATATTTCTGGGTGCCTTCATTAAGTTTAGTTTGAATGGAATTAATAAATAGATTATTTCCAATGCATTCAAAATTTAACTGACTATAACTATTGTAAATAAGCTGCAAAAATTATGAAATAAATTCCTAAAAGTTGCTGAAACCATAAGTACTCTAAATCTAGAAAAATATTTAATATTTGACTTATTTTAAATTAAAGTTCATAAATGATTTCACTTCTAGTACATAAAAGATTCTAATATGAACTATTTCTATTGACAAATATTAAAACATATGAAGCCAATTTTAAAACACCCTAGAGGTCAAGGCTCCCTAATACTACTGAAAGACCATGTGGAGGTCTACCCATGTTGGTGATGAGTATTTAACTAAATTGGAGGGCAGGTCGGCGCAGACCATAGAGCAGCGATGGCAGTGGGCGAGGTAGTTGTAGGAGTGGGCGACGCGATGGAGTTTAGCCAAACGGGATGGCGACGGGAGCGTAGTTCGGAGGCTGACAAGGAGGGGGGAGGGCTGCGCCGGTGGGGTTTAGTGGGTGGGGCAGATCGGTGGGGGTGGGGAGGCGCTCAAACCCTAGCTAGCCGCTGAGAGAAATGAGAGCACAGAGACAAACTCGATCGGGAGATGAAGTAGGGGCGGTCATGTGCTATCTGTGTCAGTTTTCATTAGAAGCAGACACAACTAATGTCCCGATCGGTGAAGTAGTGGCGGTCATGTGCTATCTGTGTTGGTTTTCATCAGAAAACAACACAACTAATGTGTATCTACGTCGGTTTCTAAAAAAGAACCGACACAAGTAAGATTAGTATTTGTGTCGGTTTTCAACCAAGAACGGACACAATTAATGTTACTATATGTGTCAGTTTTATTGCCAAACTGACACAATTAATGCCTTTAGCTATGTTATTTTTTACATTAGAATCGACACTATTTAATTGAAGAATCTATGTTGAATTTTAATTAAGACCTGACACAATTAATTGTAGTATCTGTGTCGGTTTTGCTGCAGAACTGACACAATAAATGAAGTATCTGTGTTGGTTCTTAGTTAAGAACCGACACCATTAATGTCTGTATCGATGTCGGTTTTTACATTAGAACCGACTCCACTAAATATTTGTGTCGATTTGAATTAAAAATTGATAGCAGTAATGAATATATTTGTGTCTGTTTTTAATTCAAAATCGACACTACTATTAAACCTAATACAACAGAAGAGAGTTTAGCCTGGTGGTATAAATAACCTAGCGAGGCACACCACAATCGATTTTCACCTAAGAAGCGATAGTAATTTAATCATGCACATCACAATTCGTTCTCACATAAAAAGCGATAGTGATTTAAACACACATCACTATCGGTTCTCACCTAAGAAGCGATAGTGATGTGAATACACATCACTATCGGTTCTTATGTGAGAAACAATAGTGATATGTGTGTTGGGATAGACAGTCCATTTCGAGGATAACATCCAATGTTTGGGTATCCAAAATAATGAGGTTGACTAGGAATTCCATTCTATCTATGAGCATCTTAACTTCCATACATTGTAAGTATGTGCAATCACGTTCTATATATTCGTGTAATAACGATAAATATCATGACTCCTTGCTTTTGTGTATATATATACATGATCCGTGAAGTGAGAAGAAACAAAAAACTAGTGGGTTTCCTCGAATCACACATAGTCTTGAGGTAAACAATGAACAAAATTCTTATTACGTCGAGAATTACGTGATAGAGGCATCACTGGCTCAACATGTGCAGAGTACATACTTCTACCCTACAACCCATCGTAAGAGTTGCACTACTTGCTATACTTCGATTTGTACTTTACACGCAACTCAAAGTTTGGTTGAGTAACCCTGGTGATATTCCTGTATAAATTTCACTAAGTTCTAATTATATTTAAACTAAGAAATAATCGGGTTAACTACATTAATTCCTTACGTAAGGGCAGCCACGACTTGAAGTCTATCAAAAGATTACTCGAAAGATAATCACATTTCCTCTATAGATAACTCTCCTGAAGCTCGTGGAATGGCTGAAGCTAACTTTTCTAGAAGTATAGGGCGTTTAAAGTGTATAGACTTCGTGTAGGGCCACACAAGGATGCATCAAAGCTGGAATATGATTTTGACTTTTCGATAGCCATTAGTATACAAATAATCCTATATCACTCCGTAATAATAACCCTGGAACTAACCAATTCTATTTTCATAGTGCACCTAGCAGGGACAGGGAAATAATCTATGTGTCTTCTACGTTAACCATAATATACGAACCTTCATCAGTACAAAGAAGATTAGCAATGCAACTATGTTGAAAAGGCCCATCTAGAGGCAATTCATGAACACCTCTCTGACTTCTTGATGCGCGAGGTCATACATCCAAAAAGCACATTCCACACTGCCTAATTTATGAAACTTGAGCATTCTATTGGTTAATTTGTGAAACTTGTGTGAATTTGTTAATTATAATTACACATTCAATTGGTTAACATAATATTTGAGTTGATTTCTGAAATGGTTGTGTAATGTGTGATATAATCAGCTTCTGATCTATTGGTTAATATAATATTTGAGTTGATTTCTGAAATAGTTGTGTAATCTGTGATATAATCAACTTTTGATATATTTATTAATATAGTATTTGAGTTAATTTCTGAAATAGTTGTGTAATATGTGATTGTAATCTGCTTGCAATATAATATGTGTAATCTACTTGTTTCAGATATATGGGTAGCATTTCCTAAGGCTAGCTAATGAATAGAAAAATATTCAGTAGTAAAAAATAATATCACAAACGATTCCATATAAGAAACCATCTCTAATATATCACATACCACAGATGGTTCTAGTAAAGAACCGTCTGTAATGTGAATTTCACAGACTGGTTCAAGAACTGCCTGTAATACACTGTTGTCATCACTGGCACGTGTTTATAGACGGTTCACAAAACCATTTGTGATAACCTATTAGAACCATCTGTGATGACTTTTTCTGTAGTAGTGGGTTTATCTAAATTTTTCTAAATTTTATTATTATGTGATTTTGGCTTTTGCATTTTGGAAAAGAGAAATCCAATCAATATAGAATAATTTTCCTAAAGACAAAATCCAAAAAAATCAGAAAAATGGAAAATCATAATTCTAACTAAAATTTTTATTTTATCTCTTATATGATTTTGAATTTCAAAGTTTGAAAATAATAGTTTTGGCATTAAAAGTATCTATCAAAAACCACAAATCATAGAAAAATAGAAATTCTTATTAAAATCATAATTCTAATTTAAATTTAATATTTTATTTTTTTGGTATTTTTCTGGGATGTTACGGTTACACTCAAAACAGCGTCAAGTACACGTGAAAAACACTAAAACGAGTGCAATAACCGTCAGCCATTCACAAATAACCGTTTAAGAAAATTGTGAATCTTCACCAACTGCATTGCTCGAAGTGACCTATATGCAGCACACTGGTCGTCACGGAACGTCACATGTCAATTTCCTTTTTTCATGTAGTTGTTGACTCTGCATAAAAACGTGGTCTTTTTTTTTCTTTTGAACTGTATATGCTGCAGATCCATCTCCGTACGTATAGAAACACATGCAAAGGAACACAAAATTAAGATACTTTATCATCATGCGACTACAAGATGAGTTTGGTCTTCGGGAAAAACTTTTGCCGACAAATATATTTTTACCGACAGATGATCTGACATTGTTATAAGACTTTTGCCGACAGATATACTTTTTCCGTCAGACAGACTTTTGCCGACAGATAGTCTGAGGGTAGACTTTTGCCGCGAGATAGTCGAGGGTAGACTTTTGACCGAACGGTCGATAAACCATATTGGTGTGAATTCCATTAATTTCTCGGATAGAAAACAATGATAAACATTATTGTGGAGAATATTATAAATCAACGATAATTAATTCATATTTTCACCACATCGCGATGAAAATGATTCAATTAATACATCCATTCAACACAACAACTAGAACATCAAAATACATCCATTCCATTTCATTAGTATAAATGGCAGATTTATCCATCAAAATACATCCATTCCATTTCATTAGTGTTGTACAAAGACCAGAAACTTTTACGGATTGGTGTTGGGTGTATCCAATGGAAATCCATGCAATCTTGTTTCTGATGTGGTTCGATGAATTCCAAGTGTTATATGTTTCTATGCCGCACTGACACCAGCGAAGTGAAGGACAGGCTCACTCTACAGTGCAGTGGCTTGTGTTCACGCTTAAGTGTAGAGCTTGTGATCTCAGCTCACCATCGATATATCATTGTACAATCTCCCTAAGCATCAGCTCTGTTCCATCTTTCTGATGAGTTGGTTCATCTGACCCTGCAAAAGAGACATTAAAAAATTATGAAATTCGATTATGTTGATCATTAGGATCATGCTCAGCTGACAAGCGAGGAAGAAGAGATAGTTATGAGATGGATACATGCAATCAACAGCTGATCATATATCGGTGCCAACATTTCTGCGTTTGTGGACCTATTGGAGTGTGAGCACATGTGGCTTTGAGACTTTGAGTATTGTGCACAACCACAATAGACATGTTTTTCTGAAACTAACTGAGTTTAACCGCATAAAGTGAAAAGAGAGTAATTTTCCTCTTTAGGGCTTGGACCAAGTACACCGATCAAACACAAGTACACTCAACAAGCTAGATTCTCGCTCATTGTTGTTACAAATAGACAAAGTATAGTCAACCATATTAGATTCTCATCTATTGCTACAAGCAGTCAATTATCACTAGGAAAATGGCTCATCACACTATTCGAATAATGCGAGCAGTAAGAACCAAATATGCAGCGATAAATAAAATTTGCTTCTTGTGTGAGAAGCTTCGAATAATGCACTTCACTCGACAATTTCTTACTTGGTGATGCAAAAGGTAATCCACGGCTTCATTAAAATCTGTCACAAAAGAAAATTCAGCCAATGGTAATTACATTGCATACTTTGAGTGTAACAAAAGAAAATCGGGTGAATGTGAATAGCACCAGCAAGACGGAGGTAATCTGGTTCAATTCCATATCAATTGATGTCTTTGTGATTTGGTGTCACATACTTGCCAACTATGACGACAATGCCCAAACCATCATGAAGTTCAAATGCGGATTTGGATTAAGCCTGCCATATCCAAGACACCAAGTTACACATAAAAAAGGGACTCTATAAGCTGCTGGTCATAGAAAGGGCATTGCCATAGGATCCACTATTTGTGTGGTTCAAACCTTGCCAAAAGTTCGTTCACCGACAAAACGACTTTGCGATTGTCATGAAGTCTTTGAAGCAACCTAGAAACAAGTAGTTACCTTGGTAAGCTCTTCTTTGTTATGGTTCTAATACTATGGGGACATATCAGCGCAAACCACGCTTATCGTGTGAACTCGTAAAAGTAAAAACCATATGTAAATATTTTCCAAAATTCTAAAAAAAATACTATATGTAGGGAATGTTAGCTTCTACAACCTTGTAAAATTTAAAGACCAAACTCAATAGCATTTGAAAGATACCCTTACGTATGGTAATTTTTTCAACAATTTTTGAAAATTTTTATATATGGTTTTCACTGAGTTTACATGATAAGGGTGGTTTTCACCGATATATCCCCACTTACTATTTCACTGCACTCAGCGAGTCAACGTCCTATTATTCACTAGTACTGTGCCATAATATGTAGATGGACATGTGATAAATACAAATGAGAGTCTACATGGCAAGCAAAAATCTATGGCATGATTCAGCTAAATTTTAGTAAAAGATGAAGTATACGGTAAACTAGGAAATTCAATACAATAGAAAACTGAATTCGTTCTTTGAACGTTATCAGCCTGTGACCTAGCATGAGGCATACCATAAGAGGATGTTTTTCCTTGGGTGGTACCCATGATCCCGTGTGTCACGGGTTTTTGGTTTTTGGCCCATCTTGGGGCGTACCCTTTCCCAATTTATTTTGTTGGGCCACTAGCGATTGTGCACGACATGCGTGCTCGCCGGCCCACCCTGAAGTGCTCCCTAGGGCGGCTTCAGGGCATGAGAAGGGTGATGCGGTTTCCCGCTCAAGGCGAAAGTTAGCACCGCTTCCCTATCAATATAGGGTAAAACGAAGTGTCTTTGCACTGTTCCTTTTCGCCCCTTTGGTCTCCAATCTCTTCCCTCGCGACCTCCGCCGCTAGGGTTAACTCCTAATCTCACGCGATCGCGAGGCTTCTTCGTTCGAGGATGTCGTCCCCTTCTCCCGCAACTGTTCACCCGTCCACCTCGACCAAGGATTGGGCTACCTCGGTAACGACGGAAGGGCGGTTGGAGGATTTAGTGGGCGTTGGTGTTTTTCACCATTGGTGATGCTCGCCGCCCGCCCTGCCGCAGGTGAATTCTGCCCTACCCCCCGCGCTGAGGAGGTGGTCGTCTTCGAATCCTTCTTTATGCGTGGGTTGGGTCTTCGGGCATCCCCTTTTTCATGACATTCTTGAATTCTACGGGATCGAACTAACTCACCTCAACCCCAATTCCATTCTCCAAATCGCTGCCTTTGTCAATCTTTGCGAGGCCTTCCTTGGCGTCCGTCCCCACTTCAATCTCTTTCGCCACCTTTTCCTTCTTAAGCCTTTTCCTAATAAGAACTCCCCCAAAGTGGTCACAGGTGCCGGATTCCAGCTGAGGGATGGCATGAAAAAACCTTACTTTAACATTCCTTTCAAGACCTCGAATAAAGGCTGGCACCAAGAGTGGTTCTACTGTGCCAATCCCGAGCCTCCATTGCCCACTTTTTCTGGGAGGCCACCCAAGCCCTCTCCTGACTGGACATCGCTCCCCAAAGATGATGGGATGGACCAAGTGATTGATCTCATGGGGCTGATTACCGAGTTGAAGGAAAATGGTCTTACTGGTATGGCCATTATTGCCAACTTTTGTACCCACCGGATTCAGCCCCTCAAGGACCGAGTTCATCCAGGGTATGAGTATGAGGGCTCTGATGATCCCACACGGGAGGCTTCTGAAGAAATTACTTCGGCGGTGTTTTTCGGTTGTGTCTCTGACTTCTTTGCCCCAAACGAGAAGATCGCTGTTCCCAGAAAGCCAAGACCTTTTACGAAGCTGAATCCAGCGCCTCCGGTAAGGGCTTCTTTGATGCCTTCCGGTACTGATTCTTCTAACTTTTATCTGAATCTTGATTTGGATGTGCTTTCACATTTGCAGGGACGTGATGCCTTCTTTTCCGATGCGCCATTACCTGAGTTTCCCGTTCATAAGAGTGATAAGCGAAACTTCCCCGCCAGCGTTCCTTCTGCCGCCCCAAGCGCGAAGCGAAGCAAGACGAGCGCGCCCGGTGATGATCCAGCCAGGAAGGGAAAAGCTCCGATTGTTCGCAAGGCCAAGCGGAAGCAGTCGGATAAAGGTGTACCCCCGACTGGGGGTCCGAAGATTCGGGACCCTGCGGCCATTCGACCTCCTCCCCCGACTTCTTCTTCTTCTTCTTCGAGCCAGTCAGTGGAACCCGAGGTGTTTAAGCCCTCAGCCCCACCTTCTATGGAAGTGTGCCTTCGCCCGCGCCGACCGGAGTTCCTTATGCGCCTGCGGTGCTTCTTGAGGACTCCTCTTGTAGTCCTTCCACTCGGAGGGGTTTAAAGTGCAAGATAACAAGATCCAACAGGTTGGATTTCCCTGCCAGTCTTTCTTTGCTCCCCTGGATCATGTCCTGATCGTTTCTTCTCGTAGGGATCCTGTTGATGAAGTTCTTCATGAAACGTCGCCCCTGGAGCCTCCAGCGGTTGTTGGCGAGGGTAGTGTTGACGTGGCAGAGGCTGAGGCGCCGATTGATGATGTGCCTTCTATTCTCAGCGCTACCCCGGAACTAGTCGGGACGGTGCTCCCAACAGCCCCCGAGGCCACGGGCAACGAGTGCCACCTGGAGCCGAGTGACTCCTTACCGCATTTCCTTCCCGGGCCGACTGCCCGCGCCGCGTCCCCCGTTGATGCTACTGCTCCTTTGCCGCCAGAAGATCCTCCCACCTCCCCTCTCCAGTCACCACCGCGCGTCGAAATCCCTCCGCCCCCCGCCCGAAATCTCCGGTGCGGGCTGCGTTTACTGATGACGACGGTGACATAGTCCTTTTGGATGGCGAGGTCGAAGGTAAGGATTGGGAGTCGTTCTTCGATGCTGCCCGCGAGTGTTGGCGCCTTGGCAATGTGAGTTGTTTGTGCCGCGCTTTCTTTGAAAGTCTTCTTTTTTCCCTGAAGCCTAACATTGCTTTGCCGTCTTCAGTGCCTGTCATCTTTCGCCAAGGACCGAAACTTCCTTCTTCAAAAATTATTTCCAAGGATGAAAATGAGGAAGGATTACGCTGAGGAGGTCGAGTAGATTCATGCCTTGAGTTTGGTAGACTCACACGCACCCGCGTGGCGAATCGAGAGGAACTGGAAGGGCTTCGAAGTCGTATCGAGTCCCTCGAGGCAGAGAAATTGAACTTGACCAGTCTTTCTGACGGTAATCTTTTTGTCCGAGTGCCCTGGGCTCTGACTTTATCCTTCGTCTTCTGATGCCCCGGTCTTCATCTTTTTGTCAGATTTCCGGGAGAAGCTCGAATCCTCTCTTTCCCGGAACGAAGAACTGAAGAAGGCTGAAGAGGACGCCAAAGAACAAGTGGCCAAGCTGACAAGAGAATTGGAAGGTGTATTTTCGGTCTTGTCTTTTATCCTGTTGTCCCTTTTTCTTTTAGCAGCTTCAGACTTACCCGACTGGTATCCTGCAGTGCATCGGGTCAACTCGTAAGCTCAGTACCGGGCTCTTGATGATAAGATCAAAAGTACTGAAGCGAGGGTTGACCGTCTCCAATTGGGCTCTAAAAGGATGATGCGAATCCTGGGTCCTGATGAAGCCGGCACCAGTGGTGTCCCCTATGACGCTGATATCACAATTGAGTGGAAGAAGCCCCAAGAATTGCGCACTTGGAGGACATTGCAATTCTGGCGCTGCCGGTGTTGGCGATCACCAAGTCCTTGTATCCGCGGGTGGAGCTCGAGGCTGTCAAGGAGGGGTTTGCCCACACTGTTGATGACGATCAAGCGCTCGCCCTTATGGATGAAGTCAAGGATACTACTTCTGTTTTGGTTAAAAACCTGGACCTGGGTCCCGTGTAGTCTTCTGTTTGTACTGAACTTATCCTGTGTTTTTTGCTGTTCCTTCGGGATAATTGTTCTAATGTTGAAAAAAGTTTCCTCCGGGCCTGAATCTGCTTTGCGGGAATGCTTAGCCGCTGCCTTAATGT
Organism: Guadua angustifolia; assembly: GCA_036346375.1. Classification (NCBI taxonomy): domain Eukaryota; kingdom Viridiplantae; phylum Streptophyta; class Magnoliopsida; order Poales; family Poaceae; genus Guadua; species Guadua angustifolia. The sequence continues at coordinate 33,542,530 of CM070505.1, forward strand.
ACTTCACTAATTCTCGGCCCATTAGGGGGCATATCTGGCGTCTTGGCCCGTTTCTGAAGTCTTTGATCATCATGGCGTCTGACACTCCTCGAGACACGTGCGACGTTACGTTCGGCGCACCCGGAAGGTGAATCGTTCCCGCCTCCATGCCAAGCGTCGCCTTGAGTCGGAGCAAGTCTCTCTCCAGAGACAGACGTTTGCCCCTTATAAGAGTGTACTTAGCCTCGATCTTGGTGATTTGCAGCGCACTACCATCCTCCGCCGGCTCGTTCTTCTTCACTTCTTCAGGAACTTCTTCTTGTTTATTTGAAACACTCGACTGTTAGCTTTCTTCTTTGCTTGATTTCTTCGTTTTTCGTGCTTGTGGAATTGTGACCACCGGTTGATCGTTCGCCTTTTTTGCAGGTTGCCTTCTTATTCTTCATGGATTCTTCCTCTTCTTCTGAGGATCTCTCTCCTCTGTCTCTCCCTCCAGAGTCCCCGGGTCCGCCGGTGGCGCCGTGGATCGAGAACCTATTCCACAGCTTTGGGGATGACGCCTGTGGAGCCTGAGGACGAACTCGCCGAGCTCTGGGCTGCATACGACCTCGCCATGGCGGAGGCCGCGGAGCAGGAGGCCGTCGCCCGGGACGCCGTCGTGCCGTCGACGCCCTAATGAGGTCGTTCCTAAGCTCATCAGAGCTAGGGATGCCCTCATCACGGCCGCTGGCCACGCGCGCCGGGAGTAGTTTTTTATCTCCGTAAGAAAAGTAGCACTTTTGTTGTCGTTTAGATAGCGCTTTTGTTGTATAAATCTTCCATGGTCTTTGAACGATGCTGGACTTTTGTAAGACTGTTTTGGCTGCAACTTGCCATTTCCTTTTCCTTGCTTAGGTCTTTTCGACTTTTCAGTGGTTTCATCCTCCCTTATGTTTAAGCACCCCGTGCGATTAGTATAGCCCCCGAGCATCGCGAGTTGGCGCTTTGGCCTTTTCCCTCGAACATGCCTTTCATCAGATAACTAGACTTTTTTCATCCGGGGTTTCACAGTCGAGGGTATAGAGCACTTGGATTTAGTCGTGACCGTAGGGAAAGGATAGGAGCTGATTTGCAAGCGGGTTTGCACATGTGCAACACTATTAGGTGTAGCCCCCGACTTACTGCTTAATTGAGAAGCAATTGAGTAGCAAGTCAATTGAAAAGGATTCTGACATATGACATCTCTTTAAACAAATAATCCTCCTAGCCGAGTTGCGCATGCGCAACACTATTAAGTGTAGCCCCCGACTTACTGCTTAATTGAGTAACAATTGAGTAGCAAGTCTAGGGAAAGATTCAACACCCACAGAACATTTTAAGAGTAAAAACGACGTAGCTGCTCTATGTTCCATGAGTTACTGATGATGGCGTCGTCTTCTCGCTTAAGCCTATAAGCTCCCGGACGCGTCACTTTGTCGACGATGTAGGGTCCTTCCCAATTTGGAGATAACTTGTGCTCGTGCTTCTGGCTCTTTATTAGGACCAAATCGCCCCTGGAGAACGCTCGGTTTCGGACGTTTCGGTCATGATAGCGGCGCAGGGCCTGGAGGTATTTGGCCAACTGGACCGCAGCGACTTCCCTTGCCTCCTCCAATCGATTGATGTCCTCCATTCTACTTTCCTCCGACTCGGCCTCCTTGAAATTCTGAACCTGAGGGGATCCGAAGGTCAACTCGGTGGGTAGAACCGCTTCTGAGCCGTAAACCAGGAAAAAAGGTGATTGCCCGGTTGCCCTGCTAGGGGTGGTTCTCAGCCCCCAGAGTACCGAAGGCAATTCTTTTACCCATCGGGTGGCGTACGGTTTGAGCCGGTCGAAGATGCGTGCCTTTAAGCCCTGCAGCACCATGCCGTTTGCCCTTTCTACCTGACCATTGCTCTTTGGATGAGCCACGGAGGCGAAGCAAACTTTGATGCCAAGCTCGTCACACCAGTCTTGAAATTCTTCTCCTCGGAATTGGGTTCCATTGTCCGTGATAATCCTGTTTGGTCGCCGAATCTTCTGACGATCTCTGAAAAAACTCTTTGGCCTTGGTCTTTGTGATTGTAGCTCTTGGTTTTGCTTCTATCCACTTGGTGAATTGTCGGCGGCGACAAAGAGATGAGTGAAGCCACCTTGAGCTTTCTTCAATGGGCGACCATGTCGAGCCCCCAGATCTATGACGGCCAAGTGATCGGAATTGTCTGCGGCTTACGGCGAACACGTGTATTTGGCGGGCAAAAGCGGCATCCTTCACGAGTTGGACGATGTCTTCGCATCGATCTATGATCGGCGAAGAAGCCTTGTCGATATGCCTTGCCCACGAGTGCTTGGCGTCGCGTGATGTCCTGATTCTCGAGTGGATTTCTCTCGAGTAGGTTTCTTCCTTCTTGCTCTGATATGCATCGTCTTAGAACTCCGGAGGCACTTTTTCGGAACAATTCTTCGCCTATTATCACGTAATTCTTGCTGCGCCGCGAGATACGTTCTGCCTCTGTCCGGTCTTCTAGGAGTTCGCCCTTTAACAGGTAATTGAGAAAAGGAGCTGTCCAATCTGCGTTGATGACCAAGACCTCTTCTTCAATGGGTGTTTCTTCTGACTTGCCTTGTTCCTACTTTGGGCTTATTGAAGGCTTATGGAGATCTTCGACAAACACACCAGCTGGCACTGTTGCCCGAGTGGATCCTAGCCTTGCCAATTAAATCTCGCCGTTGTCACGCGTCGAACACGTGAATGAGTTCGACCGTCGAACTTGCCTTCTAGCTTCGTACCTCCGGCAATATGCTGCCATATTGTCTTCGACCTTACGACCACTCATACGTATTTGATTAATTACTAGCATGGAGTCGCCCGAATAGTTAGCCGGGACAGGGGATATCGTAATCTGGCTTGAGTGGATGAGTGCCTCGTGCTCGGCGGCATTATTTGATCTTGGGGAAGTGGATCTGGAGGGCGTATTTCAGCACTCACTGTTGGAGAGATGAGGACCACGCCGGCCCTGCGCCGATTGAGCATGAGGCAGTCGAAATACATCGTCGATACTCGGCTCTTGATGAGTCGTCGAAATTTGCAATTCTGTCCATTCAGCGGTGAAGTCGATAAGTATTTGAGATTTTATTGCCGTTCGCGGCCTGAAAGAGATTTCAAGGGCCCCGAGCTCGACTGCCCATTTTGCGATCCTCCCGGTGGCCTCCCGATTGTGGAGTATGTCCCCAAGCGGGAAAGTGGTGACCACCGCGATTGAATGTTCTTGGAAGTAATGCTTGAGTTTGCGTGAGGCGAGCAACACGGCGTACAATAGTTTTTGTACCTGTGGGTAGCGCACCTTGGATTCTCCCAACACCTCGCTGATGAAATATTTGGCCGCTGGATCTTCTGGAGGTGCCCTTCTTCCTTCCACTCTGCAACGATTGCAGCGCTGACTACATGAGTCGTTGCGGCAATGTAGAGAAAAAGGGGCTCTTCGGGCATTGGAGGGACCAGCACAGGTGGGGATGATAAGAATGTCTTCAGTTCTTCAAAAGCTTGTTGCGCTTTGGAGGTCCATTGAAAGTTACTCTGCTTCTTTAGAAGTTTGAAAAAGGGCATTCCTCGAGATCCTAGCCGAGAGATGAATCTGCCGAGTGCCACCATGCATCCGGTGAGCTTCTGGACGTCCTTCTGACTGGTTGGAGGTTTCATTTTCAGAATTGCGTTGATCTTCTCTGGGTTTGCCTCGATGCCGCGCTGTGACACAATAAATCCGAGTAATTTTCCTGACGGGACTCCAAAAATGCATTTTTCTGGATTCAGCTTCATTTTGTAAGCCCTTAGGCTTTCGAAAGTCTCCGCCAAGTCATATATGAGGTCTTCCTTCGCGCGGGTCTTGACAACGACGTCGTCGACATATGCCTCCACGTTGCGCCCGATCTGGGAGTGAAAACATCGCTGTATTGCGCGTTGATAAGTTGCGCCAGCGTTTTTCAAACCGAACGGCATCGTGACATAGCAGAATGCGCCAAATGGAGTGATGAACGAAGTCTTGATGCAATCTTCTTCTTTTAGCCTGATCTGGTGATATCCTGAGTAGGCATCGAGTAAAACTCGGAGTTCATGACCCGCCGAATCTACCACTTGGTCTATCTGAGGCAGCCCAAAAGGATCTTTGGGCAAGCCTTGTTGAGATCGGTATAATCAACGCTACATCGCCCGACTTTTATTCTTTTACGAACAAGTCTTTGGGTTCGCCAAACCCGATCGAGGATGGTACACTTCTTTTATGAAACCTGCTGCTAAAAGCTTTGTGATCTCCTCCCTAATGGCTTCTTTTCTGTCTTGAGCAAATCTTCGGAGCCGTTGCTTGATGGGCTTGGCCTTCTCGTCAACGTTCAAAGAGTGCTCGATCACCTCTCTGGGAACACCGGGCATATCGGATGGTTTCCACGCGAAGATGTCCTGGTTGGCCCGAAGAAAGGTGACGAGCGCGTCTTCCTATTTGGGGGCGAGGCCTGTCCCGATCAAAGCTGTCTGGGCAGGGTTGGATGGGTCGAGGATTACCTTCTTGGCCCCTCATCAGGTTTTAGGCTTGCCCTGGTTTGCTTCTTGGCCGGCACCTCTCCTTCGTCTTCTTGGTGTGCGGCCGCTTGCCGGATCTTTTCTCTGTCATCTGCCACCTCTTGAGCTTCGGCCATCTCGTAGCTTTCTCTGTCGCAGACGAACGACTGCTTGACATCACCACGTATGGAAATGATACCCTTCGGCCCTAGCATCTTCAAGACGAGATAAGTATAATGTGGTACGGCCATGAATCTGGCCAAGCCAGGCCTTCCCAAGATGGCATGATATGCCGTTTGGAAGTCGGCTACTTCAAAGTTGAGGTACTCGGTCCGAAAATTCTCCTTGGTTCCAAACGTGACCGGCAAGGTGATTTGCCCGAGTGGGACCGAAGAAGTTCCGGGAATCACTCCATGGAATGGTGATGAGCCCCGCTTTAGCTCGGAACGGGGGATCTTCATGTCGTCAAAAGTTTTGGAGAAAAGAACATTGAGCCCACTGCCTCCGTCGACCAGCACCCTCTTGAGCTTAACATTGCGCACCACCGGATCCAACACCAGCGGGAATCTTCCAGGATAAGGGATGTGATCCGGATGATCCGAACGGTCAAAGGTGATGGAGGCCTCGGACCATCTGAGATATTGGGGGGTCGCTGGCATGACGGCGTTGACGTCCCTGGCCGTGAGTTTTTGCTTCCGCTTTGACTCGTAAGCCATTGAGCCTCCGTAGATGTAATTGAGCTCCCGTTCCATCTTTTGATATTCACCTTCATCATCTTCAGGGGAATTTTGCTTTTTCTTATCTTCTTCTTTTGCTTCGCCTCTGGCTGGTCGCTTTCTTGATTTCTTAGCAAATCTTCTCAAAGTGAAGCAATCTTTTGCAGCATGTTTACCTTTTGGGTGAAAAGGACAAATAGCCTCCATCACCGTATCGTAGTAAATCGGTCGCGTGCGTGGCCTGCGATGCCGGCCTTGCTCATTGCCGCCACTATCTCTTGAGTTTTCGCTTCTGTCTCGCTGCCTTGACGACTCGGCGTGAATCCTTCTGTCTTTTTGTAAGTAGGCGTCGTCTTGTCGTTAAATAACGATCTGGTCTGTCGCATAACGATCTGCCAGCTCGAACATCTCCTTTACGGTGCTCGGTGATTTTCGAGACATCTTCTTGATCAGGTCGGGGTCGTTGACACCCTTCTGGAATGCCGCGATGATTGCTGCTTCCAAAATATCCCTGATCGTATTCTTCTTTTGCATGAAGCGCCGGATAAATTCTCGGAGCGTCTCATTTCTTTTCTGGCGAAGTTGGTACAGGTCCCATTATGTTCGAATTAAGCCAGACGCGTGCTCGAAATTGGTGATGAATTGCTCATAAAGATCCTCCCAAGAATCTATGGAATTTGCTGGAAGTCCTGTGAGCCATGCTTGGGCCGAAGAGGTGAGCATGACTGGGAGGTAATTGGCCATTACATTGCGATCGCCCCCAGCAGCCATGATCGCAAGAGAGTAAACTTGGAGCCAAGCTTCAGGATCTCTTTCTCCGTCAAATTTGGTGATGCTCTTTGGGTTGAATCCTTCGGGCCAGACCACTCGGCGAAGGCGAGGGGTGAAAGCCCGGATGCCTTCAATGGGGCCGTCGTTGCGCCTTCGTGGAGAGCGTCGATAGGGTGATTTAGCTCGTCGGTCTTCGTTTTCCCCTCCACAATAGCGGGGATTATTACGGTGATCGTCCCGATCGTCGTGGCCAATGCCAAAACGTTCGTAGTTATCTCTGCGCCTACGGCGCTCTTCATCTTCCGGTCCGCCGTCGGTGTTTAAATCCACGCGAGGTCGGCTAATCTTTGTCGCGCGTCTTCCCCTATGAAGCTCTCGCTTGACGACTGCGAGCCGTATCGCTGCTAGCAGCCTGCGAGTTGACGAGGCGAAGTGCGACTGGCTCCTCTGGTGTTCTTTGAAGCTGCTGCGCCGCCACCATAGCCCGAACACAGGCTCGATCGAGCGGCAGGGCTATCAGTTCCAAGCAGTGGCCCTAAAGTATTAAGAAGCGTTTTGGAGGCCACGATGTTCTGCTGAGGAGTATGGAAAACCGATTGGTTCCCCATCTTTGTCTACAAGATTTCTTCATTAACGTTGCGGGCTCTGTTGTGGAGGAGCTTCGCACGGCCTTCTTGATAATGACGGTCTTCTTCCGCCGCATTTGCTACATCTTTCTGTTGCTGGGATTCCGTTCGCAGTTCCTCGATTACGAAAATGCTGCAAAAGCTCTGGAAATCTTCCGCCCCGCCTTTTGAATCAGAGGAACAAGAAGATGAGTTGTACTAACCTTTAATTTCGAGTGGTTTTTTAACATCTTTGACCACTCGGGATTCTCCATCACCGGTTCCAGCTCTAGACGAGGTTCGGCCCTTTGGCTTACCGTCCCGGGACAGATGGTCATGACCGTTCCCGATCCGAGTGGTTGTCCGGCTAAGAGAACCTCATAATTGCTTCCAGATTGGAACTGATCCGAATCCGAAAGGGAAAGATGGCCAAGATCGTCGGCGATGAAATCCAGACTTTTGAAGCGAAACGCCTGGGCCGGCGCGAAGGTGGCCATGCTTTTGGTGAAGATCGCCATCGAGCTTGCCAAGATTGATCCTAGCGCACCCCTACAGCGCCATAACCGCCGAGGTTTGTTACCGACAATAATTAAAAGGGGCTAAGCGTTGGATCGGGAACTCGATGGTAGCACAAGACACACGATGTATACAAGTTCGGGCTCTCTCGGTGGAGATAATACCCTAGTCCTGTGCTCTGGGATTATGATTGGCTAGCTTATTTCTTGATGATGTTACGTCTTGATGGTTCCCGCCCCTCCTTTATATAGCGTAGAAGGGCGGTTAAAATAGGGAATTCCACTCGGATACGAGATGGAAATTGCACCTTCATATCTATCCGACTCTATATCAGTTTGGATTACAATCATCCTTTGCCTAATACGACTCGGTTTCCTTATCTGGGATTTGCTCTGATTCTTCATATCTTGCTCAGCCCAGTATGCCTCCAGTCCTCCGTAGTCAGCCTGGCCTAGTTTCGCCTGGTTGGGCCTTGCAGGTCTGCCTTGTGGACCCCCGGGGTATATATTCCCCACACACGCTTATCGTGTGAACTCTGTAAAAAGTAAAAACCATATGTAAATATTTTCCAAAATTCTAAAAAAAAATACTATACGTAGGGAATGTTAGCTTCTACAACTCTGTAAAATTTAAAGACCAAACTCATTAGCATTTGAATGATACCCTTACGTATGGTAATTTTTCAAAATTTTGAAAATTTTTATATATGATTTTCACGGAGTTTACATGATAAGGGTGGTTTTCACTGATATATCCCCACTTACTATTTCACTGGCACTCACCGAGTCACTTGTCCTATTATTCACTAGTACACGTGCCATAATATGTAGATGGACATGTGATAAATACAAATGAGAGTCTACATGGCAGGAAAAAATCTATGGCATGATTCAGCTAAATTTTAGTAAAAGATGAAGTATACGGTAAACTAGGAAATTCAATACAATAGAAAACTGAATCTGTATTATGCTAGTTCTAGAACCAGCCAATCAAAAAGTGAAAAATCATAATCAGCTATGTATACTAATAAATGCTCTACAACTTGAAAATCTTCACATTGTTGAGTATAACAAAGTGGCATACTTGAAGATTCTCACATTAACAACTTCAATGTGGATAGGAGTATATGTGTAAATGCAGGTCGCCACACTTTCCGTTCCACATTTTAACAGAACCGTGTAAAACTAGTATTTGCTTTAGATCTCTTAGTACGATGTGAAATAGTTATATCATCATAGCATAAATGTACCATCGGAGGAGTAGTAACCAAGGTCCATTTTCAGCAACAATTGTATTTTGGACTTGACGATCTCGGCAAAGAATAGAAATTACGAAGAATTTCCATAGTGGCATAAATACTACACCTCCAAAGTCGATTAATGACATAAAGGACAAACTAACAAATAGCCATGTTTTAAGCAATCACGTGCTGAAAACCCTCAATCTTTTTAATATGTCAGAAAAATATTTAAATTTCAACAAAGATTATCTTGAAAGCACATAAAAGAATTGTAACTACGGTCGTGAGAATTAGCTTATTGTTAGCCAAACAAGGGTATCAAATTTTTTCCGAGACAAATATCAAGGCTGAGAGGGTTTCTCATAGAGACCTTTGCATTAGAGGAGTTGGGGTGGTGAACCCATTTTCTTGTTAACAAGATAGAACTACAAACTTTGTTCGAATTTGAATCGGTGTCAACATGAAACAACTAGCATGATGATTTGGCGTTTACAAGTTCCAATCAAAATTGAAAAAAGTTAAAGAGAACATACCCTGACATAATTGGCCAATGATTCATCAGGTGTATCGAAACTTGAGCAGTGGATGATGGCATAAGTTACAAAGCTTAGAATGCAACAAATATTGGGCGATTGAATCTAAGAGATGAAAGCAAGTGTAGCGCATACAGAAATCCAGAGGAAAAACCTTTTGTGGAAGGCACTTTTGGTTTTGGAGGCACTTTGGCGTAAGCATTCAGTATCTGTAAGAAAATGATTGATTGAAACAAATTTCAGCAAAAGTACCCATATAATTTTCATAAATGATTTTACAGGGACATCTTCGGATATAACAATTCAGAACAGAACAAAAATGATGATCTGATGAGTCAGTGTACTCACAGCTTTGTGTCCCTGCCGAATAAAAACAAGTCAGCACCGATGAATTAGAATTTAGGGCAGCTCAATAAGAGGCTAGGGATAATTGGAGAAAAAGAATCTGATGCCATAACTATTAGGGATAATTGGATATATGCCACTCCAATAGAATACAAGTAAGCTTCTACTAAGGATCCTTTGTGATTTACTAATATTACAGTGTCAAGCCAGTCAAGGTAGTTGTGTTCCTGAAGCATACACACAGACCTGAAAATGCCCTCTATACGCAATATCTTGTCACCTGTAATAATCACCTCACCAAATTAAAATCTGCTTAGTTAATTAATATACTTTTTTGCTCTTGCTCAACACCTTGCAAAGAAGGGGAGATGGCAAGAGACCAAAGAAGAAATCAGAACAACAAAAACCTAGATTTACTCCAAACTAAAATGGAAGGAGCTGAGGAAGAACAAACCTTGGAGGAAGGGAGGAGAAGAAATTTCTCGAGCGGGAGGTGCGGTGCAGGAAGCGAAGCTTGGACCTTGGAGGCGGCGGCTAGGGTGAAAATGTATGGAACCGGACGGATAATATATCTGCTGATCTGGTCACTGGATGGTGAAGGAGTAGCTAGTCGGGAGGCGGGAGAAGGGGAGCGGGAGGCGGCGGCGGATGAGGGCACAGACGAGGCGGGAGCAGACGATGCTCTTGACACGCCGGACGCCATCGCGGCGCAGATGGGTGATCGCAGCTGGGGACGGCTGCGCTGAGACGACAAGCGTGGCGGCGCTGTGAGAGAGAGAGATTTGGGAGATTGAGCGCCTTGGTTTAACCTAGGCGACGAGGCCGGTCCGTGAAATTCTTCACGCTACCGATGATATTTTGCCACGCCTTCTTTGAAAAAGTTTTGCCGACAGATAGGCCGATGAAAAATAGTTTATTATCGATATATATATTGTCTTTAAAATTATGTATTTTTATCGATATATAGTCTATCAGTAATTAAAGTATTGCCGATGGATTAACTGTTCGAAATCTTTACCGACAGATGGTTAGATGGTAAAAACTGATTTTTACCTACAGACGTATGACGGGAATTTTGCGCCGTAGTGTACAACTGGTGCGCGACTAGGGGGAGGCGACAGAGGGGCGCCGGTGTCGGGGGAAGGCCAGAGCGCAAAGCGGCAAGAAGGAGGAGGGAGCGATGGCGGCACTTTCGGGAGGAGATGAGTCGAGAGAGAGCGGAGGATCTTGGCGGCTACCGGAAATAGGGAATGGGAGCCAAGTGAAGAGACAGAGAGACCGGTAGAGTTAGGTTGAGGGTATGGTTGGGTCGGGCCTGTTGGCCATCGGTCGGTCAGGCTAAATGGGCCACGTCGAGTTAAATGGTAGGCCGACGTAAGAAAAAAAAGAAAGAAAAGAATATAATAATAATAATATATATACAGAAAAATAATATATATAAAAGAATTATCAGATAAATAAATAAGAAAATATAATTAAGCGCCTATTTTTGCATACATTGTACATAAGTTTTGCCGATAGATAGACTTTTGCCGACAGATAGACTTTTGCCGACAGATATACTGACAGAAAAATTTATCATTGCCGACAGATAGTTTGTCCCTACATATCAAAATAATTTCCAATGCACCATCTGACCCTAAAAGTATTATTGCCGACAGTTAGTCCGTCACCAAGTTTTAGCGACAGATAGTTGATCGGTAATTATGTATTATTGCCGACTGATGTCTGACGCTAATTTGGTGTCATGGTGTAGTGATAGTGATAAAACTTTGTTTTGTCACTATTAATTAGATTTACATTGACGACTAAATAAAGTTTTCTCACTACTTCGTCGATTATTTAGGACAGAATACGACAACTACTTCATTTGTAAATAGTGACAAAATGTTACTTCGTCGTTGAATGCATTACTAGCGATGACTTTACAGTGGAAAACAATGATATTGTACTACTTCATGTAAAAATAGTGACAAAATGTTATGTTGTCACATGACACCCTAACAGTGACGATTTTAGGTAATTGCAACCTGTCACATTGTCACAACTTCATTTATAATTAATGGCAAAATATTATGTCATCGCAACAACTTCATTTATAATTAATAGCAAAATATTATGTCATCGCAAGAAGCTTGTTAGTGATATATCACTTGTCACTTTTTTATTTATAATTAATGACAAAATATTATGTGGTCGCATAGGACATTAGTAATGATGACTATTAGTAACAAACATGTGTCAAGTTATCACAATTTTATTTATATAATCAGTCGACATTACGCAGTCAAAATACACCCTGGTAGTGATGAACGTCAGTTGTCACTATTTTAGTTTTATTTAGTGATATAATATTATGTTGTTGTTGTAAAACGTCGTCGATTTACCTACTCGAATCAACAGCCGCGTATGCAAGAACACGTGAATCAAGAATCGAGAACACACAGAATGTAGAGTGAAAATCTCTTTCGCTTTATTGATTCATCGTTTACAATGAGGGGGCACCCGATATATATAGCGGTGAGAGAGAGAGTTCGGATTCGACTACATTAGGAAAAGATAGAGTCCTAACCATATTTGGTTTAGGTTTCCTTATCTCACAACACTCCCCCTTGGTCAAATACCGCATAATGCATATGTCTCGTTAAAAACTCCACTCAAAAACCCAGTGGGAAAAAAGAGATGGAGAAAAGAGAACATCGCACTCGCATGCTATGTTGCACTAGTTGCCTCGTTAAAAACCTTTATGTGAGAAAACTTCAGGAAAACTCACAAAGGGAAAAAGAGTATAACTTATTACCTTCAGAGTTTTATTAGGATTTTCAGGATCACAATAAGGGTTATGATTCAAGGATTTTCTCCCCCTGAACTCAGCATCTCTCTAAGTCTTCTCATTCCAATGCCTTTAACATATCTTTGAAATGTGAATTTAGGCAAGGACTTAGTGAATAAATCTGCGAGATTTTCAGATAACTTAGTTTGCAGGATCCTTATCTCACCACTCTTCTGGAGTTCGTGAGGATAGAATAATTTAGGAGCAATATGCTTCGTGATGTTGCTCTTTACATAACCCAATTGCATTTGTGCAACACAAGCAAAATTATCTTCATGGATAATTGTGGGGGATTGACGGTGTTAAGGCCACTTGACTTTTGGATATGGCTAATCACACGTCGCAGTCAAAAACATTCACGTGAGGCTTCATACAGGGCTATAATCTCTGAGTGGTTGGTAGAAGTTGCTACGAGGTCTCATTTACAAGACCGCCAGAAGCAGTTGTACCACAAAAGAAACACAAAACCAGTCTGAGATTTGGCACTGTGGGGATCAGACAAATAGCCAGCATCCGTATATCCCACCATTGTCAAGTCTTTGTTCTTTTGGAAAAATAATCCAAGATCTTGAGTACCTTGGAGGTATCTGAGTAAAGTCTTTACACCAACCCAATGTCTTCTGATTGGGGCTGCACTATGCCTTGCTAGCAAATTCACTGCGAATACAATATCAGGCCTTATGCAATTCGCAAGGTAGATGAGTGCTCCGATAGCACTTAAATATGGGACTTCGGTCCTAAGACTTCCTCATTCTCCATCCTCGGTCTAAAAGAGTCTTTATCCACTTCAAGAGATCTTACGACCATGGGGGTTTTCAAGGGATGTGATTTATCCATATTAAACCTTTCCAATACTTTTCGGGTATAGGACGACTAGTGAACAAGAATTCCTTTTGGGAGATGCTCTAGCTGTAGGCCTAAGCAAAATTTGGTTTTACCTAAATCTTTCATCTCAAACTCCGTCATGAGGTAAGCACTTGCTTCCTTTACTCCTCTGTGGTTCCGATGATATTCAGATCATCAACATACACTGAGATGATACAGAATCCGTTCTGGGATTTCTTTATGAACACACAAGGACAATCATCATTATTGGAGTATCCCTTCTTCAGGAGGAGCTCACTAAGCCGGTTATACCACATTCTTCCCGACTGTTTTAATCCGTATAGCGATCTCTGCAGTTTGACGCTATACATGTTGCGATTATTAGGATATGAGACTTTGACTCCTTCAGGGACTATCATATAAATGTCCGAATCCAGTGACCTATATAAATATGCGGTCACCACATCCATCAACTGCATTTCTAAATTTAAACCAGCTGCCATTGATATTAAATATCGAAACGTTATTCCACTCAACACAGGAGAATAGGTTTCATCGTAATCGATGTCAGGTCTCTGCATGAACCCTTGTTGTCGACGATCGGGATCGTCAACCGCAAGAAAAGAGGTAGGGGTCAGAGAGTTTATGGGACCCGAGCTGCGTTTTGCTCGAACGAAGGAAGAAAATCGATCGCGGTGATGGTCGGAGCAAGGCGACAACGAGCACGAGACAAGAGTTTATCTTGGTTCGAGCCTGTGTGAAGGTAATAGCTTATCTCCGGGCGCCTTGCGGCGGTGATTCTTGTTATATGGGTGTACAGAGTAAAGTTTACAACTCAAGTCGAGAACGGTGATTCCTAGCTTGAGCTATCAGGTGTGCTATGTTGTATTCGCTCTCCCGGAGCTCATGTGTCCTTGGTCTTTATACTCCCTCCGCCAAGAATTCAGGGAGCGATCCTGGGAAGGGGCCTTCGTGCACCTTGAGGGTGGCAAGAATCGCCTCGAACTTGCCGCGACTCTTAGTCATCCTCACGACCGCTCTCTGAAACTGTCGGTCAAATGCTCGATCCAAAATCCTAGGGCGGATCGGGGCTTCAGACGAGACCCCGCCGAGCTCGAGGTCGTCTTGGTCGAGCTCGCACACCGCGCTCGAGGTCGAGCGCCTGATCTTGCGCACCTGTGTCGATCGGGCCTTCCGAGCTTAGGATCCGTTGACCGCCGCCCGCCGGTCAAGGAGTTCCCGCCCTCGTCGGCCCCCCAGGCTCTAGGTCGGAGGAACCCTCGGGGCGACCTCGAGCCTTATTCTTGGGACGGAAAAAACCTTCGTAGGTCTTGACTCCTTGGTCGAGGTCGGGCGGAGACCACAAGGCAAGTCCCTTGGCCTCGACACCTGGCGACCTTCGGACTTCTCGATGTTGGTATAGATGTGAACGGTTGGTGGGCACTTGGCGACGTCTCGACTCCGTAGCCCAAGCCTTTATCGCGCCCGTCAAATCATGGTTGGCACGCCTTTTAAGGCGCCGTGGACCGGACTTTGCGGTTTATAAACCCAGGCCTTCTGTCATTTAAAAGCTCTTGCTCTTGCGCCCTTCGCCTTCCAAGCCTTCTCGCCCGAGCAAGGTCCTCCTTTCACCCTCAGACCAAACCAGACAACCGCCATGGCCAAGTTAGGAAGGAGCACTCTGTCACACTCGAGGATGAAGGAGCTCAAGTCCCTGGGGCTTCTAGACCCGTTTACATGGCGGTACGCCGCAACGAGATCGAGCCAGCACCCAAGGACGACGAGATCGCTCGCACCGAGCACTATGCCCTCTTTGGCTTGTGGACCCCGGAGAGTGAGTTCATCGCGAAGGTCCTCTCCACCGCGACATCGAGCTCATCAACTCGTGGTGCCAACTCCGTTCTTCTCCTCACCATCTTTTCCCATCTATGCGAGGATTCCTAGGATCCTCCAGACTCCTCGCTCTTCTTCCCAGATGCCAGGTCTCTTCCGCTCCGGGAAGGACCCGTGGTCGGATGCCTCTACTTCCGGCAGCGGGTCGGGCTCAAGTGGGTCTTCCCTAAGTTCCATCCCCGGGATTCCCTCGGCTCGTGGAACGAGCGCTGGTTCTACCTGAAGAGGGGCGAGGCCGGGACGCCGTGTACTGAAGGGACCCCCCGCCAACCGTAAAAGGAGACTCGAGTCGGACGACCTCGAGGTCGACGAGGAGGCCATCGCCCTCATCCATATTTGCGCCATGCGCGGTCTCAACGGGCAGGCGATCGTCAATGATTTCCTGCGGAACCGTGTGTCCCCTCTTAGGCGGAGGGAGCACCCGTTCTTCGAGATCCAGGGGTCCGATGATGCTACCCGCGAGGGCACATCTAGTAAGTCTTCTTGTCCCAAGGTCTGGCTCGTGTACACCCTCCGACCTTCTCTTGACAGCCGCTTGCCTTGCAGTGCCGAAAGAATCCTGGGTCGCCGCCAGGATGGTCGAGATGTTTGGGAAGGTGGCGCACGAGTACGTCATCGGCAACCCCGTCCCGAAGAATGTACTCCGTCGAAAGGACGAGGTAAGTCTCCCAACCAAGCGCTCGAGTCTTTTGCCTGCGAGCCCCTTCCTGAGCTTTGTTTGCTCGTAGGCCCACCAGGAGTTGCTGGACACGGCCAGGAGGATGCTTCCGCTGCCTGGCGGGGGCAGGAGCAAGAAAGGGAAGAAGCGACCTCCACCGGCCGGATCAAGCCAGACGGAGGCGAAGAAACGCCACGTCGAGTGGGGGACCGTGCCGCAGGTAAGGGCCCTTCTAGCCGAGCCCCGAGCTTGTGTTTTCATGCCTTGCCGTCGACGAGTCTTCCTTACGCAGCAGCAGAGCCTGTTGCTGCCGCCAGTCTTGGGCACCCCGGCCCAGGGTCATGAGCGAACCCCGCCATGGCGGCGATCGGAGCCGGCTCGGACCCCGAGGTCTCAGGCCGCGAGGACACGCAAGCGCAGCGCCCCCTCAACATCGGGGCAACAAGACCTTCGACGACCCTCGACGAGGAGGAGATGTGACCTGTAGGCCCGATCATCGGGTCTGCCGCCCCCTCTTCAGATCTTCGGCTTAGAGTATGCTTTTGATCGCAGACCTCGAGCACCCGAGCTCGAAACTTGCCCGCTTGGCGATGGTCATTGTCCGTATGCAGTCCGAGTCCGAGGAGGAGAACGCTGAGCTGGTCCCACGCCATGATCGTCGTGGGACACGATTTCTTCGGGCCAGCCCTTGGTCGGTGAGTTCTACCAAGGGCTTGACGACTCGTCCGAAGAAAACGAGCCATGGGTCATGGACTACGACACGGGCGAGGCCCACGACACAGATGCTGCCGACGGGCTTCCAGAAGCCCCCGTGAGGGAGGATACTCAGGGCCTTGAGGCCACGATTGAAGTGGCCTCCAAGACCCCACCACCCTGATCGCCCGGGCATTGGGGCGCGACCCCGGTCACAAGGGTGATTGGGTCATGAGCTCAGCGAACCTCCCGCTGCTTGTCAGGCCGAGGCCGAGGTCGCGGCACCCCAGGCCATGGGGGTCGTGAATGCCGAGGCGGATCCGGCTGCCATCCCTTGGCGCCGGAGATTTAACGAGACCCCGACCGGAGATCGGGGCTAGCACGCCGCTATGTCCTCCCCGCGGCCTTTAACCCACCGGAGGAGGCAATGGATAACCAAGCCGCCCGGGCGGGACTCGAGTCCTGCCCAAGTGAGCCATCGGTGGCGTGGTCGATCCCAAGACCGCATGGCGGTTGACGAGGAGGAGGAGATCCTCGCGATCGTATTGACGACCGTGAGGATTTCTTCACCAAGCGCCTGGAGGGCGTCTCCGCGAGGTAAGGGTCTTCCGCCAACCACGTGGCTCGTGGTTTGACCTCCTTATCCTCTCTCATTTTTGGGCCACCCTTTTAAATCGTGAAGGTGATTGACCATGCCTCTCAAGGGCTACAAGGCCTCAGAGAGCATGCCGTCGTGCCGAGGGTCTCCTCGACGCAGAGAGGCGCTGGAGGTTGAGCGCACAGCCTGCCCGCACCATTGAGGTCGGCGAGGGGAGCTCGGCGAAGACCCAAGAGCTCGGCGATCTCGCCGGACGATGAGGGCGCAGGAGATAGCCCACGCGAAGAGCTCGAGCGCACTGGGGCTTCGAACGTGACTTGCTTTTAAGGCCGTGGAGCAGAGTCACGCACGTTTAGCCCAGGCCGAGGCCGAGCGGGCCAAGATCGAAGCTCGAGAAGGCTTCCGGGGGCGTCGACTCGAGCTCAAGGCCAAGATACTCCACCGAGGAGGAACTTGGGAGCGTCAACAAGACGCTTGAAACCGAAAGCGAGCCAAGGTCAAGGACTGGAGAGGGCCGCTGCGGGCAGCACACTCCACGACGAGGCGCCCGAGCTCGAGGCCAAAATCCTCAAGCTTGAGGGGAAGCTCGATCGTGCCACCAAGGCGCCGAGGTCGAACAGCTAAAGTCGAGGCCGGAGAAGGCTCCCGTGAAGTCGCCTCTTGGGCCGGGACTAAGGTCCCGGGCTCAAGAGAAGCTCGAGCGCCGCGTCGAAGCAAACAAGAGTGCCTGCCCAGCTTGAAGACGAACGACGCCGAGCCGTGGATGCTTCCCAAAGAGCCCTCCACCTCGTGGTGAGATCGCAACCTGAAGGCAAAAGTGGCCCGGGCCGGCAGAAAAGCTTGCCCGCGAGATGGCCGACTTGTAAGGAAACATCAAAAAGCAAGGAATGTACTAATGTAAGTGGTTTGTTTTTGGTGTACAAAGAAACCTCATCCTGTTGTAAATCCGTAGCTTGGGGATGCTTGAAGTCTTTCTTGCTTTGCTTGTTAGCCGCTCCGTGCTTTCTAGGTCGTCTTGCCGATAGGGCAGCCTTACCCACCCGTTGGGTCCGAGGTCGAGCGACGGCCTCGGCACAAGACTTAAATATGGACGAGAGGCCACGACCGCAAAGTGGAGGAACACCAAAAGGTAGAAGGGCACGAAGCGGACATCGTTAAGTAGGTTAGTGCTCGAACGGCTCTCGCGACCATGCATATCGCTCGACAGCTAAAGCGGCGAGGTTCTCAGCTCGAGCCCGGGCACAGGGAAGAGCTAGATTGTGAAGAGGTTCGGCTTACGTTTAGCTCGTCCGCTGGGGGTGAACGTCAAACCTGCGTCACTTAGACTAGGAGCAAATGCGCTTGCGCACGAAGGTCGTGTTCAAAAAAAACAAACGAGGAACCGCTTAAAAAGAAATAGCAAAGAACATAAGTGGAAGCAGATAAAAAGGGCAAAAATGAAAGACCAAATTTATTGAAATGTGAGGCATAGAGTTTACACATAAAACTTCCTGAGTCGATCTATATTCCACGAGCTAGAGAGCTCTTCGCCATCGGCATCGCTAGCCGAGTAAGCCCGTCGGGCGATCTGCTTGAAACAACTCTATAGGGGCCCTCCCACCACGGGGATAACTTGTTGGTGCTGGACGAGCTCTGAATCCGCCTCAGGGCTAGGTCCCCAACAAGGAGCTTCCTAGGTCGTACCGACCGAGACGCATGTCTGCGAAGAGCTTGCAGGTAGTGCGTTGATCGTAGCAGTGCACGGCATCTTACTTCTTCTGCGAGGGTGAGGTCGAGAGACCGTTCGTGCTCGAAGTCGACTTGGTCGACTGCTGACTTCTGGCAGAGCCAGTGGACCTCGGGAGGCGGGGCGGCCGGTCAAACACGAAGCCGGAAGGGTGTGGACCCGTGGCTCGGCTTGTTGTGGTATGAATAGACCATAGGACGGTGGGAAGTTCGTCCACCCAGGCCTTGCCATATCGATCGAGTTCATCTGCGACTCGTTTCTTGACGCCCTGGACGATTTGCTCGTTGGCGCGTTCCACTGCTCCATTGCTCTGGGGGTGAGCCACCGAAGTGAAGCAGATTTTGATGCCGAGTTCCTCGCAAAACTCCTGGAACAACTTCATAAACCGAGTACCGTTGCCGCGATAATTTTGCATGGAACCCCATACCTGGTGACCACGAACAAGCGGAACAAATGAACTGCCGCCCGAAAGCAGTTATGGTCGAGACCGGTTCAGCCTCTATCCACTTGGTGAAGGTGTCGACAGCGACGACACGTAAACTTCTTCCCTGTTGCTTGAGGAAAAGGACCGAGGATGTCCAAATTTCTGTGTCGAGAAGGGCCACGCGAGCGGATGGTCCGGAGCGTGGCGGTTGATGCGACTTCGGGCGTGGAATTGGCTCGGCGGCAAAGCGGGCGATATCACGAGCATCCCGGCGCCGAGGGCCAATAGTACCCCATGCGGAAGGCCTTCCCACCATTGTCTGTCGAAGAGTGCGCCTACAGAGGCCTCGAGTGAATGTCGTGTAGTAGGTACTTACCCTCCTCGTGGAGATGCACCGTCGGATGCCGAAAACATTGCGTCTCAGAAGCTCTCCCTCGACAAGCGTGTCAGACTACTCGCCCGCTGATCCGGCTCCTCTCGGCAGGTCGGGTGGCGGTGTCGCCCGAGCAAGGAAATCGTGGATGGCCTCGGCCAGAGGGGCACCTTCGACCATGGCGAGCGCGAACTCTTGGTCGGAGATTGACGGGCCGCCAGGTTCTCGTGATGACGTCGGGTGGGGCGTCGCTGTTGGAGGAGCCGAGCTTGGAGAGGCATCTGCTACTGAGTTGTCCTTCCCGGGATGTGCTTGAGCTCCAAGTTCGAACCACTTCTCCATCTTGCGTGCCTCGGCGAGGTACTTTGCCATCGAAGTCTCCCGAGCATCGGTAGTCCTTGTTGAACTGGTTGATGACGTAGCCGAGTCGCCCTTCCGCACTGACCGGGCGACGCCAAGGCCTTGCAAGCTCGTAAGCCGGCCAAGAGGGCTTCAGACTCCACCACATTGTTGGTCGCCGAGAAGCCAAAACGAATTACGACCTCGGCTTGTCGCCGCTGGGGTGAGGATAAGGATCCCACTTCGAGCGCTTGAAGGACCTCGAGCCGTCGAAGAACATGACCAGTGGCTTTTCCTCTCGACCAAGCTCGGGAGCGGTTGCGACGTCTGCCGACCACGAAGTCGGCGAGCACTTGCGACTTTATGGTCGTCGTGCCACGACACCGACGTCGAACGTCGCCAGCCCCATAGCCCACTTGCGGTCGCCCGTCGCCCTCCGGGTTCTCGGGATGTCCCCGCGCGGAAGTTGCTCGGGGCGACCACTGAGTGCGCCTAGAAATAGTGCCGAGCTTCTTGCGAAGCCATGAGGAGAGCATATAACAGCTTCAGACTGCGGGTAGCGCTCTTCGGGCCGCAAGACCTCACGACATAATAAATGGGGTGTTCTTTGAGGCCCCGTTCGCCACCAGACGGCACTAACAAAGATGGGGGTGGCCGCGAGATATAGCAAGAACTTCTCACCGTGTTGTGGCGTAAGGAGGGTGGGGACGACAGTGCACGTCTTCAGTCGTCGAAGGATCGTTGGGCCTCTGGAGTCCACTCGAAGCCCGTGCTTGCGCAAGGTTTGGAAGAATGGGAGCCCGCGCCGCCGAGCCTCGAGATGAACTCTTTGAGGGCGGCCATGCGGCGATGAGGCTTTGCACCGCTTGATCGAGGTCGGGTGCCATCTTTTCGATCGCCTCGATCTTCTCCGGTTTGGACCAACCCCGAGCCCCGATCATGTAGCCGAGCACCTTCTGACACCGCGCGCCGAATCGCACTTCTCGGGGTTGAGCTTGATCTTGTGCCTGGTCAGGTTGGCGAAGGTCTCCTCGAGGTCATGAACGTGGTCGCCCTCGGCGGGCTTTTGACGATGATGTCGCCCACGTAGACCTCAAGGTTCCGCCCGATCTAGGGCTCGAAAGTCTTGGTCATCGACGTTGAAAAGTGGCCCCGCATGATTGCGCAGACCAAATGACATGGTCGATAGCAATAGGTGCCAAGCGGCGTGATGAAGGAAGTCTTGCTCTCGCCGCCGACCGCCACTTGATCTGGTGGTATCGATAAGCATCCAAGAAGCTCAAGATCTTGGCATTCGCGTGGAGTCCACGATCCGTCGATCGCGCTGAAGCGGAAATTGTCCTTCTGAACAGCCGAGTTCAACCCGTATGGTCGGCGACATTCTCCACTTTCCTCCCTTCTTACGCACGATGACCGGGTTGGCGGCCACTCGGAGTAGTTAATCTCACGAATGAAGTCGGCCTTCAAGAGCTTGTCAAGGTTCTCCTTGATGATCGCGACTTTCTCCGGGGAAGCGGCGAGCTTTTTGGCGCCTGGTCGGGGCGGATCCCACTGCGGCTTGTGCTCAATCACCTCCCTCGGGGCCGGGGCATATCCGCTGGCTCCCAGCGAATATACCCTTGTTGGCGCGAAGGAAGGTGGCGAGCTCGAGTTCCTATTTGGAACTCAGCTCATCGAGCGATGGGCCTTTTGGTCGGGTCGCTCTCGTCGGCGGCATGGCCTTTGTTGCCCCGCTTAGTATCGCCGCCTTTTGGCGGGCGTTCTTCGTCATCTCCTCTCGATCATGGCGCTGCGCTGCAAGGGCCAAGGCCTTGGTCTCCTGACCATGCGCCGCTTGTAGGTCGCCCGCGATGATGACCTTTGTTGGGGTTAGGTAACATCATGCACCGATGGCCATAATGGTTGGCGACCATGAATTTGACCAAGGCGGTCGCCCGAGGATGGCGTTATGCGGAGGTCACCTCGACCACCTCGAAGGTGATCAACTCGGTCGCGAAGTTGTCGAGCCACCGAAGGTGACGGGCAAGACAACTTTGCCCCAAGGGGTGGTCGAACTCCCGGGACTATCCCAAGAATGGTATGGTGATGCTCTTGACCTTCGACCGGGAATCGCATCCGGCCGGCGCTCCGCTGCGACAAGTTAAGAGAGCTGCCGCCATCGACCATGACGCGACCGACCGTGGTGTTGCTGATGGTTGGGGTCACGACCAAGGCGGTCTTTAGGTCTCGAGCCATACCTGGGAGAGCATCCTCCGGGGAGAAGGTGATGGTGGCCCCGGCCCACTTGCAGGGCTGTTCGGTGGGCTTCCCAATGCGACACAGTAGATGGTATGCGTCTTGCGGCCTTGACCTCGCGCCTGGACTGGTAGGCCGATGAGCCACCGAAGATGACATCGATCCGGCGCTCGCCTTGCTGGAACTCCAGGTCGAGGTCGTCGTGCTCCGCGTCGGCATTCACCCGGTCGGGCTGGTCGTCATCCTTCGGGAGCACGGGCATCTCTCCCCGCCCATCATAGAAAGCGTCCAGCTTATTCTGCCACGCCCTGCAGGTCCGCAGGTCGTGGCCGGCCGCCCTGTGGAATAGGCAAAACTTTGCTTCGTCGTATCCCGCGCGTCCCTCAGCCCCCTGCGGCCGAGCATCGGTCCGCCGGGGTCCGGATCGTTGGCCCTCCTGCTGGGGCTGGCTCTTCGCCTGGTGAGGTCGAGGTCGACCTTGACGAGGCTTTGAGTCCTCCCGAGCTTGACCTCGGACCTCAAGGACTTCGCGCTGGCCATCTGCCGAGACAATCACCCGCGGTAGCCCCCCGCCACCTCTGCGATCACGCTTTCGCTTCTTGGTGGTGGTGCCACGTCGGCGCCCACAGGTTGGACGGGCGGCCTCTGTTGGTTCGAGACCAAGCTTACCTTGGTCGTAAGTCGCGTTCAGCGGACGGCATCGTCGCGTCCGTCTGCGCTCCGCCATGCGGAAAAGTTTGTTGACGCTGAGCCTCGAGGTGATCTCCAGGTCCTCGGTTAGGCGCCGATCGTGGACCCCGAACTTGAAGGCCTTGATGACGGCCTCGTCGGAAATGCTCGGGATCAGGTTCCTTGTGCGGATGAATCGCCGCACGAAGTCGCGCAGTGGCTCGCTCTTCCCCTGGATGACACGATCCAGGTCTTTCTCCCTGCCCGGCCGCTCGTAACAACTCTGGAAGTTGGAGCGAAGGGCGTTCTGGATCTGGCGCCACGACCTGAAGGAACCAGTTTACGGTTAAAAGCGAGTCTCGCGGCCCGGCCCAAAGACGGCCGGAGGTAGTTTGCCATCACGAGCTCGTCCCCCTCGCCGCGGGATAGCGGTCGAGTAGATGGACAAGAACTTCGTCCGGGTTTTGGTCCGTCGGCGCTTCGATCAGCGCGGGCTTGAACCGTGCCGGCCATCGTACGCGACGAAGGCCGTCGGAGTACGCCATGCAGCCGTAGGCTGGGACAGGTGCACGCCGGTCATGGTCATCGCCGACAAGGTCCCTACTTCGCCGGACTCGAGTCGAGGCGGGTCGGCGGCGACCTGCGGCGGAACGACCATGGTGTCGAAACACGGAATCACTGGTTGGTAGCGCAGCGATCTGAACCTGCGGCGCTGGGCGGCATGTCCCGGAGAGGTCCGCAGAACCTGCCGCCACGACTTCGGGCGGCTTGCTCGGGCCGGGTCTGGTTGGCGTGGTGCCGTGGGGCGCCGGCTGCGTCGTGTCAAGGCCTCGTCCCGAGCCCTTTGTCCGAGGCTAACTCTGCGCGAGGTGTCCGACGCGGTGATGGCGCGACGTGTTATCATTACTTCTCACGGGGCGGGTCCTCGAGTGTTGACCGATCTTTGCGGAGGTGCCACCTCGGTCGCAGTCGAGAAGTTCTTCGGCGTGGCTCGGCCAAAGAGCTCCGACCTCGCCCTATCGGGGTTGGCCATGACCCGGCGATAAGCGCGAGGCGCCCCCGAGGGGGAGCCCTGGTGGCTCGAAGATGTCTTTGGCCTTCTCTTGGGCCTCCGCCGGGAGAGCGTTATGGCTTGGTTGATGGCAACTCGCACCATCCGGCGAAGCGTCTTCCGGTTCTGCGGATCACGGTCATCCGTGATCCTCGCCGCCTTGACCGTCCCGCCACCGTCTTTGCTTTCGGCGGCGGTGAGGGCGTGAAACGAGGACACGGAGTCGAGTCCGCTCCCGAGGAAAATCCGTCGATGAAGGGCGCCATGCTCCGGAGTCTTGGTGTCGTTCTGCGAAAAGAGCAAAACAATCGGGCCCCACGGTGGCGCCAAATTGTCGACGATCGGGATCGTCAACCGCAAGAAAAGAGGTAGGGTCGAGAGTTTATGGGACCCGAGCTGCGTTTTGCTCGAACGAAGAAGAAAATCGATCGTGGTGATGGTGAACAAGGCGACAACGAGCACGAGACAAGAATTTATCTTGGTTCGAGCCCTGTGAAGGTAATAGCTCTACTCGATCGCCTTTGCGGCGGTGATTCTTGTTATATGGGTGTCTGAGGCGGTGTTTACAACTCAAGTCGATGAACGGTGATTCCTAGCTTGAGCTCTTGTGTGTGCTATGTTGTATTCGCCTCTCCGGAGCTCATCGTCCTTGGTCTTTATACTCCTCTGCCGCAACGGCCGGGGGCGATCCTTGGGAAGGGGCCTTCGTGCACCTTGAGGGTTTGGCAAGAATCGCCTCGAACTTGCCAGCGCACTCTTAGTCATCCCCACGACCCGCTCTCTGAAATCTGTCGGTCAAATGCGATCCAAATCCTAGGGCGGATCGGGGCTTCAGACGAGACCCGCTCCGAGCTCGAGGTCGTCTTGAGTCGAGCTCGGCACACAAGGCTTCGAGGTCGAGCGCCCAATCTTGCACCTGTGTCGCGGTCGGGGCCTTCCGAGCTTGGGGATCCGTTGACCGCACGTCGGCCGGTCAAGGAGTTCCCAGCCCTCGTCACTTGTGCTACAAGCCTCGCTTTTTATATATCTCACCACCTAGGTATTTTCATTTCTCTTCTAGATGAAAAACCCATTTGATCCTGCAGGGAATCACTATAGGAAATATTCAGTCAACAGGACCAGAAACTTTCCTCTTATTAAGCGAGCGCTGCCTCAATTGCTTCTTTTGTTTGACCCTATCTGAGCACTTCTGGCACTCTGCCATGGACTTTGGATCTGGATCCAGTTTTTTTTAGCAATTTTAGAGGCAAATATATGTCGACAATTGTAGTCTTTCTTTTATTTATTTCTCCTATATCACTTCGGGGATATATCTATATTAATTTCTTCCAGCTCCTCGTGATTTCCCACAACGAAGGAGTCTGGGTGTTCCGACTTCCCAGCATGGAATTGTGCGCGCAAATATACGCTGGGGTTATCATCTTCAGGATGAATCACTTCAGGGATGTTACCATCTCCGAGATGGCTCACTTCAGGGATTTTCTCAACATCAGGTTGAGCTTCTTCTACTGTCATAGGTAGTGTTCTCATTTGTTTGGTTCTCTATTTCTACGGACGTCTCCGCGGAATTGAGTTCCGTGCACCTGGAGGCCTCCCCCTCTTCTTATCATGAGGGTGAAGAGTGGGTTCAATATCCTTCTAGGGTATTTTCACTCTTTCAGATGCATATACTGCAGGTATATGAGAATATGAGATCTTTCACTCCCTTGTGACCAGTGAAGGCATTTGGCAGATCATTAGCTTATTTATTGCAGATTTATTATCCTTCGAACTTCAAGTTCGGTCTCTCTAGCGCGTGGATCTAAGGACTAGGCATTCTATAATGTAGTACTTATCTCCCCCTAATGCCGAAAAATGTCCTTAGTATAATCAGCGTACCAAGCCATGTATAGATCCCTCATCATAGGCTCTAGGTATTTTAATACATGACGGAGATTCATAACCTACATAGATCCTCAACTTCTGGTGAGGTCCTATGTTTGTACGCTGTGGTGGAGAGATTGGCATGTATACAGCACAACCAGATTTTCGCAGATGGGAAATATTTAATTCTTTTCCACGCACTATCTGCAATAGGGAAATTTCGTAATGTGCAGTTGGTCTTAAGTTGAATTATTACTGTAGTGTGCAGCACTGTGTGGCCCCAACAACTGGTGGGAAACCAACTATTCTGCAAGAGCGGCCAAGCAATATAGTAAGTTTTGTTCTTTTAATAGATTGACTCTATAGGGCCATTTTAATTGTGGATATTAGGTACGAGATGCTCTACATTAATTCTTGGAGCCATATAATAATCATTAAATACTTTGAGATAAACTCGCCAGCATTACCTATTCAAATGGACTTGATCCTTTCTTCTGGAAAGTAGGCTCTTAACTTAATAATTTGGGCAATTAATTTTGGTAGAAATATGGTTCCTAATAGATAAGAGACCTATATAGAACCATATAGTAGAAGCATCTATCAGTACCATAAAATTTCTTAGAAAGGACCCGACAGGGGTTGAATAGGACCACAGATATCACTTTAAATTTTCTCCAAGAAATACAATGATTCTTCCCTAACCCTTTAGGTAAGAAGATCTAGGAAGGAGCTTTCCTTTAGCGCAACTAGGGCATAAGAAAACTTCAGGTCCATAAAAGTCTTTATGCTATGGCCAGCAGAATTATGATTAGTCTTCTTATAATTTTCAACTCAAGATAACCCAGTCGATCAACTAGATCTTAAATATTTCTGGGTTTTTATCGCAACATAAACTTCAGATTTTCTATGTGCATAGTATAACCCAGAGGAGAATGAATGAAATTTTTTAACCACACGTTAATTACACCCATTAAACTTAGTCATGAGTAGGTATTATGTACCGTCCTTATTCTTTGTCTCCATATGGAAACGGTTCAGACCAATGTCTTTAAAACTTAAGAGAGTGCGACTGGACTCAGGGTATAATATGGCATTCTTCCAGTGCCAACTATGAGGATATCGCTTCTGGCAATAGTCGTAATAATTCCAATTTACTTAGTGTGGTACAACTGTCTTCTAGACAGATTTTCTCCACCCTTATCGGATTACACTTTGTTCTATATTAGAAGTATGATTTATCAATCAAACAATTGTTGCATCAGGAACAAATTATAGAATATAGAACTAACATAGCACAATCAAACAAATATTTAGAAAATATCAATTTATTCAATTTTGAATGATAATCGCTCAACAGGAGCATAGACCAAATGTTCAATCAGGAACTAGGCTAAATTGATAAGGAGACTTATAAGGAATATGTGATATCGACTAGCAAAGCGAAGGAATACTTAGGAGGCTAATCCAGGTCTCCATATGAGTCATATATGTCCTTCTGGGACTCCTCGAACTTTATAATTTTTAAGAATCATATTATCACACTTCTCAGCACCCATGTCAACAACAGGTTGAACAGTAAAGTATGATTCAACATTTGTTTACCCTGGGTCTTATTGATTTTTCTAGTGGATTTTGTGTAAAGGTCTACCACATACTTCGGGATGCAATAGTTGTATGACCAATGATCAATGCGTTCATACCTAAAACAGGGTTATTCAGGGTTTGTAACCTTACTTCTGGAAGTCCCTAGCACTTTACCTTTACCTTTCCCATTATGAATTGCTCTTCCCCTAATTCCCTTTATTTCTTTTGGCCCTTTTTGCGGCAATGGCTATTGCTAACTCACTGAGCATTTGCATGTGCTTCGGGAACTGTAAGACTTCCATTAGAAAGTACGTGATGATTCTTCACCAGGAGTTCATCATGTTTTTCTGCTTCTAGCAAATGCATATAAGCTCGAAAATACTTCTGGTATTGAGCATGGCGATACTATTACAGCAGTATCCTCATATTAGGGTGGTTCCATTCGCACTATGCTTCTAGCAACAGAATGAATCTTTGTTGGATATATATTTTTCCTTCAGGGAATTCAAAAATACCAGCTAGTCACTTCCATCGACTATTTGGCCTGCAGGTCCGTATGAAGATGGTGCCTCAGGAGGTGCAGAGCTGTATATCTAACGGCTACGGGAAGAGTAGGGTGTCGGTGTTTCGTACAACCGTCAAGTAAATTTGTAAGTATAGGGGCCGCGCGTTCCCTCTCCTTGAATGGTTAGACTACAGGAGTCCAAGATGTATACTGGTTCGGGCTGAATATCCCTACGTCCAGTTCGTGGTGGTGGTTTTGTATTGCTTGGGGTGCAGTAGAGTACACAGGATTACAAGCGAGGCGCTATGGACAAGCCCTTAGCGCTCGTCCGAGTGGAGGAACCCGGGAATGTTCGTTGTATGTTTGACTTGCTCTAGACTGGATGTGTTTGCTTAAGTCGGATGCGAATGCGAATGCCCTTCCCTGAGGGTCCTGCCTCCCTTTATATAGGCGGAGGGGGCAGGTTACACGGGAGTTTGGAGAAAAAAGGTAGGGGTATGCTACGCCGAGTCCGTTCTTGGTCTTGATGATTGATGTTTCTGGTGACCGTGACCGACAGTTCTGCTCATCCCATGCCTGGGTTGGTAGACACAGCAAGCGACGTTCCGTTGGGAAGGAGCGCACCTACCCTCTGCGTGGTTGTCAGATACTGACGCCGTTTACGCTGTGCTCTAGCGTTGCCTCGGGAGGGAGCACGTCTCTCCACTGTGCATGACGGGGCGAAGGGACGGGCGCTTGACTTAGGCGGCCTCCCTTGGGAAGGAGCCACCTGCTCCAGCATGCCCGTCGTGTCCACGGGGCAGGTGACCTGCTTGAAGTCGACTGGTGGCGTGGCGGAGGTCGTTGAGTAGGAGGTCGTTTGGGCTCCGACCTGAGGCTAAGTCGGAGCCTCTGGGCGTCCGACTGTGGCAGTGGGAGCTGCGGGCGTCCGACCGAGGCAGGTCGGACCGCCCAAGCGAACTGAACGAGGCCGAGGGTCCTTTGTGGGCCCACGAGGCCTAGAGCTGGGCTTAAGACGGATCATTTGGTGTTCCAGCCAATATTTAGTGATAATCCCATCTATGAGGGACGGAGACTTTGGTAATACCCTCTCCAGCATTCTGCATGGCTGCCGATCTTACCACCTTGTCCGTACGACTGAGAGAGAGACGATCTTGAAATAGATGTATGCTTTGCTGTGGGGTACCCCTGGTATGAGTATTCGTCATAGGGGTACCAGCTTTAGGCTGGGAAAATAGTAGCTCCAAAAGATCGAACTATCAGATTAATCTTAGTATTGATTGCCCGGGTAAGGTATTTGTTACCATTCAGGGCAAGCTTGATAAGTTCCCTCTTTACGATGTCTAACATATCCTGTTTCTATTTATGCAAAATGACTTTTACAACTGGTAAAATCATATATTGCATGCTCACTCTTCAATCAGTAAAGTTTGGTCTATATCTATTCAGTAGATAATTATCACAGATTTTTCAGGATTTTCCTAGCGTTTTTATAATAATTTTTTTCTCTGCTAATTATTAAGAAATTTTCAGAATTACTAATTAACAGAAGGATAAATTTCAACGTGAAATAAACCTAGCATAATGCTAATTACATCTTATGTAACTCTTGTTGGTTGGGTATGAAATCATGTAATGAATGCCTCCGTCAACATGAATCTTGGCCAGGTCAACCCGCCCCGAGGGCTCACATGAGGGAGAGAGCACTTCCCGATTCCGGGTGCCAATTAAGAAACCTAGCCTCATGTGTGTTTTCCTTAGACACCAATTGTCATGTATCCGTTCCTTCAAAACTAAAATCAAGAACCCAACCGCTTATGCCCTCAAGCCAAAACCGCTTTGCTAGCTCAATTATTTCCATAATTTTCCATCATTTTTGTTAATTTTCAAGCAAATTTCAGAATTACTTTAAATAACAGAAAATAAATTCAGCACATGTTAAACATGGCATAATACTAGAAAATAAACCCAGATAATGAAAATTTCAAAGTGGGCTAAGTCACAATTTTTCAAAATTTTGAGAAGCCCATAAAACTACAAAAACTAATTTCTTAGAATTCATTTATCAATTTCTAGTATTAATATTTTTTTATTACGGACGGGCCGGGCCGTACGGCCCATCTGGCCTTGTTCGGCAGCCTTGTCAACCGGCCCATATGGTGAAACAGGATAGTCGGCCATATTGACCAAAACGCAGAACCCCAGCCGCCATATGTTCATGTACCGAAAAACACCAGCACCTCCTCCCTTTAGCTTCCGGTAAGTGAGGAAAAAAAAAAAACAACGGCGAGGCTCGCTTCGGTGCTGCGCATGCGAAATGAAGCGGCGAGGCCCTAGAGGAGCGGCGCAGCGAGCACTTCGGAGTTGCGCTGGCCAGGTGGTGCGACAGCTGCGGTCGTTGCTGCGGGCGACGGCGGGCTACGCGGCGGGTGGCACGAAGCCGGCAGCCGGTGTCGCTGCGGGCGATGGCGGCCGCGGAGAAGCCGAAGCGCCGGGCGTGCTGCAGGAATTCAATGGCGACGGCGCTCGGTGCGGCTGCAGGCGCGGAGGCCGAAGCTGCGAGCGATGCGGCCGATGCTACGAGCGGCGAGCTCGCGGCTGGCGCTACTGGCGACGGGCGAAGCCGGGCAACGCGACAAGGGCATTAGCTGCCGCTCGGTTCTCTGCCGCAAGAAGGCAAGCAGATGGCAGTGGCGCGGCTGGGCCAGCTCGCTTCGGGCGAGCAGCTGACGCGGGTGGACAGTGTCGGCCACGCGAGGGCTCGGTGCCACTAGCGTGAACGCTGCGAGCGCCGCGTCCGCTGCTGCCGCTTCGGGGGCAAGTGCGAGCGCGAGGCGCCGTCGCCGGGCACACGAGCAGGGCGGTGGCTAGCGACTGGTTCGGTCCCAATGGTCGGCCGGCGAGCGGCTGCCGACGCATGCCTTTTGATTTTATTAATTTGCTGAACACTAACTTCTAATCGCAACGTTAGATTAGATTAACAAGTAATCTATAATTAGTGGAAGAACAATCTGCAGGATTTAATTGACTGTTCATGTGTTTTATTTTTTATAAACAGTAGCTCAAAATATCGCAGTATCGGTATGAACAGTTGATATGATTGAACGATCTGCAGGGTCGAAGGTTAGCGAAGAACGCGATTCAATAGGTTATGCCAATTTAATACCTTGATTCGACCTGCAGGAGAAATTTTGTAGACTATCGCGTAGGATAGAGTCGCATAGGACTTTTTCGGCAATTCGAGTAGGTGCCAGCGTGATGGCGAGTTGATTGCAAATCGGATCGGGCGATCAATCACCGGTAGTAGATCGTTCGTTGTAGTCGATGATCCTCTTTCTTGTGGTAGAGACTCGTGCTGATAACGTGTTGTAAAACGTCGTCGATTTACCTACTCGAATCAACAGCACGCATGCAAGAACACGCAAATCAAGAATCGAAAACGCACAGAATGTAGAGTGGAAATCTCTTTCGCTTTATTGATTCATCGTTTACAATGAGGAGGCACCCAATATATATAGCGGTAAGAGAGAGTTCAGATTCGACCACATTAGAAAGATATAGAGTTCTAACCATATTTGATTTAGGTTTCCTTATCTCACAACCGTTGTCACACGTACTTCATCTTTTTCCGAACGAGCTGAGCTCAAGACATGCACCCAGCCGGTCGATCCATTAACGTACGCCAGGCCAGCAAGCTAGCACGCAGCAAGAACACGCAGTGTTTGAGGTTTTAACCGGCTGCCCGACCTGCCTCGGCGTCGTACTTAAACGCACTGCAGCACGCGCAGCAGAGGCACCGGTTCTTCCCGCTCGTCTTCTTACGCTTCGCCTTTCTGTTACTCTGCTCCTCGGCCTCCCTCTCCTTCGCCATCTTCACCCTGCTCTTCATGTGCTCTGTCACCGGCAGGAAACCCTTCTCCGCCAGCTTGTACAGGCACGGCATCGTGAACAGCACGATGTAGCAAATGTTCGGCAGTATCCTACACCAGTATAGGAACGTGCGAGAATGAACATACAAGAACTTGAGCATGCACTGGTCGAGGTATGTAATTAATGTACGTACCATTAGTTTTTTTTTAAAAAAAATGTACGTACGTACCTGGCCATGTAGATGACGCAGACGAAGAGGAAGCAGGTGAGCACTATGATGTAGATGGATGAAGGCATGTTGCGGGTGGATCCGGCGATGTAGGCGCCGACGAGGCTCATGAGGTCGATCATGGTGGTGAGGGTGAGCGCCACCACCTTGGCCTCCGACCGGTAGAACCTCTCGTTCAGGAGCAGGATGATGATCACCAGGGACGTCACGAACGCCGTCGCGTTGAAGTAGTAGAAGGTCAGGTACCTCTTGACGCTCTGGTCGTTCATCACCGGGTTGCCGGCGCCATGGCCCTCCTGCCAGAAGCCGCCGGGGGGATTGAGCCCCGCCTGGTACGTGACCGACGCGGCGAGGGTGGCCAACACGATCAGCCACCCGCGCATCTCCTTGAGCCACTCCTGATGCGACGCCTCCTTGTCTTGTGGGTCGTCGCCATCGACGTGGTGGTGCTCGTCGGACATTGCAGGCTTGCAGCGTCCGTGCTTGTCTACGTTAGCCGAATTAGCTTGATAGCGTAGTCACTAGAGAATATGCTACATATAAGCACTTGGTTTCTGCCTTCGCCAAGATTCGTGCGTGCGCAAATGTTCAAGGGACGCAATGAATTCTAGCTTTGCTTAAGGATTACGATAGGTAGAAATGCTGGCCGGGCTTTTTCCTGGTTCGCTAATTCCATGTATCTTCCGACAAAAGAGTCCATACAGCCATACAGGGTTAGTGTTCCTTCCTAGATGCCGCAAGAAAGGAATGGAAACTTTTGTAATAGAACAGATATGATTAGTCTCCTTCCCTTTTCTTTTGTGTTGTTAATTACTGCTTGTAAACTTCACAGGGGTTCTTAAGAGTTTCAGTGTACGGATGATTCCTAAGTTAATTTCCCCAAAAGATGATCCAAGGAGGTTAGTTAGCTTACATATCGCTTCTTGTTATGGCTTCCTGGGAGGGAAAGAACAAATGCATGTGAGGCACGTTCGTGACGGAAGAGGAACAAGATCATATAGGTTCGTCAAGCATCAGGTGTTGCTTGCGTGCATGACATATTCTACAGCTTTGGTCCCACACGCTCCATGGATGGTGCGAATCAAGAGTTGATCTGAATATATATGCTAGAAGATTCCGAGAGGCAAGAGATGTATATCACCTTTTGGGTTCGGGTGTTTCAAGTTCGACAGGTTATGACAATTCGAGCAAACACTTCCGCAGCTCCGCTCTCCTTCATACTTCAGGTCATGTCCTCCACAGATCGAAACCACTTGAAACTTAGCTGGCACGTAACGCAGCTGCCATTGAAAGACCGGCCCCTTCCGTCAGAACTGTACACTTCGCTGAATCTATTCCTACCCGAAGTCAAAGAACACGTACGCCGACTAAATTGAAGACGAAACTAACAACGTTTGTGCTTATAATCATCTACGTGAGGAAGATTGCGCGAAATTAAAGCGCTAAAACTGGAACAAAACTTCCCCTTATTAACTATTGTCATGGCTGTGTTTTGCTTGTGGTTGCTCTCTCTCCTTTTACCTTGATACAGTAGGATTGCAAGAGTTTTTTTTATTTATGCTCTCACCAGGAGGTAGGAACAAGGTTTCGAATTTTGTTTTAAAAAAATCAGCACCCACTAAAATTTGGTAATTTTGATAGACCTTCAGGACGAAATGATTGTAAAAAAAATAATTTTTAACAAAATTTCACCAAAATTTGATTTTTTTGACAAATTTTGACCAAAATTTAAATTTTTGGGAAAATCAATGAACCCACTAAAATATAACTAGAATAATTTATTTTAGGAACACCAGAAGGACCAAATTTCAATAAAATTTTGGCGAAATTCGAAACCCTAGCAGGGATAAGTGTAACATCCCAAAAAATACATTAAAATAAAAATAAATGTTTTGAATTTGAATATGATTATTTCTAAGTTTTCTTGGCATTATTGGAGTTTATTTGAATCTTCTTTGGATTTATGCTTTGAGTGAAAAATCAAATAAATAGGATTAATGAATGAATGATGGTAAAAAAAGATAAAAAAGGTAAAAGTAAAATCTTGAAAAATTTATATTAAAAATATTAAGCATTCAAGTGAATTATTTCAGCTGGTAAATAAATTTTTAATGCATAGAATAATGAAAAGATAAATGAAAAGACACCTTTTGACTAACAACAGTGAAAGTGTCAGAGTTTAATAAAAATAGTCCAACATCCAGGTGCAATCAAATAAATTGCAATGTGTTAAAATTTAAATTTACATTTACATCCTATTTACAAGAATAAATAGTTACAAAAGTCGAAAATAAAAATCATTATCTCTGAAGTCTTTTGTCATCCAAATCTTTATATAACCTGCAATCAAAAAAAATATTACAGCCATTAGCAAGATAATAAAATGTAATAATGCAGAATGAATTAAATAATTTAATCGAGTTAAAATTGTCGTCAGCCCGGAATTCCTCCCATGTAATTTCCTGCGGGTTCTCCTGCGATGCGCAGTAGTTTTCCCACCATTCTGCAGCTGTTCCCTCTAGCTGGTGAGAGGCATAAAGTACCCTCTCGTTTCCTTCACACTGCGTTATGTGCAATTTCCTTTCGATGGTTCTCAACCAATCATCTGCTTCTAGCGGGCTAGCATTGCCCGAGAATATCGGTGGACGCGTCCTCATAAACTCGGACAATCTTGAATAAGGTCGTGGTCCATTGTGGTTAACCTGATTATTGGCATCATTGGGTGTTGATCTCTGCCGCACCTGCCATCATAGTCTGCATTAATTGAGTCTGCTGCGAGAAATGCTCCTAGATTCGTGATATCCACTGGAGGTGCTGTCTGTGGTGGTGGTGTACTGTTCTGGCTGCCTCCTGGGCGCGAACCACTGCCTCCTGCTCCGTTGTTGTGAGTGTTCACCATCTGCAAATTCCTTCGACGGTTTAGAGATGAGGGGGGGAAAGAATAGACAAGTATAGAAACTTATACGGGGAAACAGGTGTAACTTAAATAGAACCATTAAACATTCAAGCATAAATAATAATTAGGGTGGTTCATTACATAGTCTAGGGACTACGCACCCACAAAATTAGTCACAACATCACATCCAATTGTTCATTACAACATCGCATACTAATGTTCGAAATAAAAGATGCGACTCAACACAACTGAGTCTCAACGCAAAAGACGATCACTGCCACTCTGAAAAAGCATCACTCCTCGAGCCAACCCGGCTCTGGCTCGCCGATCACGTAAACCGGCGGATGAGCCGCATCGGGCAACCGTCCCCATGCCCTCCCACTGGTGCAGTGGGGCACCACCTTCGCCCTCTAGCCGGGCGCTGCTCCTCGCCGTTGTCGCTGCCGAGCTCCATGACGGCGTCCGCCCCCTCGATAGAGAGCCTCCTCCACTCGGCGATCCTCTCGAACGGCGTGCTCCTGGTCTCCTCGAGAAACCTCGGTCTCCTCCGTAACGTGGTACACCGCTCAAGCTCCGTCGTGGCGCCCATGACCTCCTCTCGTGCAAATGGCGAACCCGCCAGTGCACGACGGCAGCGTGCCTCTAGCTCCAAGCGAGCTCGCAGGGTCCTCCGCGTCGGGTGCACACGGAAGCGGTATCCCACACCGTGGTGTGGTCCTCGCTGATCCGACGCAGCGCAACCCGGCACACTCAGATGCCCGCCAGAGCTAGCTCGCTTCACCACGAGGCGAAGCGACGACTAGCACGCGTGCTCCCGAGCGCATAAGGTAAGAGTCGCTCCCCATCCGCGAGCAATCCCGCTGACTATCCAAAGCGGGACTTGTAGAGTGGACGATCGGCTTCCCAACACCGGAGCATCCTCCGAGCTCGCAACAGAGCCTCCGTGACGCCGCCAAAGAGTGAACCATCCGCATCTCGCCAAAGCAACGGTCGAATGACAATTTTAAAAGAATACGTATAATGTAAAAATACAGCGTAAGTATGAAGTAAGGAAGAAGGGATAAGTCGAGATTTCATTGATTATTCTTGTCAAATTTTTAGTCTTTAGAAATTAGCTTTTGTCCTTTCTAAAACGCACCACCTAACTAGGGTTAAGTCCTACAACAAGATGGCTCGATACCATCCTCGCTGCGTGCCCGAATTTTACGGATTCGGACACTCGTGTATTCTCAGACTAGTCCAGATCACGCTTAGTACACACAAGACGAACAAAGTTGAAATACCACAATCATACACAAATGAATTAATAATAAAGTACTTCAAGCATAAATAATAACGAAGTTTCGTGACCTTATGGTCGCTTTACATCAATCCACAAGCAGGCGATAAATAATAGAGTAGCACAAGTTTATCAGCGGAAGCAAAAGTAAAACGATGAACCCTTCCTAGCCACAGGCAACTGAGTGCGGCTCAACGCCTTAGTCCTCTTGGCCTTCGATGAACTCCTCCTCCTAAGCTGGCACAGCTTCTTCTTCTGAGGTTTTTATCGATGCAAGGGTGAGTATACAACATACTCAACAAGTCATGCACAATGCAGTTCTATTACTACATGCATGGCTTATTCCAAGGGGAAGGCTTAATCGGTTATTTTGCTCAAAGCAAGATTTCTTTAAACAGGTAATCCTATTAGATTAAAAGCAAGAATCCAATATTAATAATAATTAATTTCTCAATTCTTTTCCAAGGGTTTGGCACACACCTAATTTGATTCTTTTGACACACACCACCCATTCCACATTTTTATTTTGAAAATCTAACCCTTGATCAGAATCACCGAAAGCAATGTCCAAGATCATGACACGGCTATTCAATAGATTCACACACACACACACACTCTGCAGAGGTCAGACACTTTACCCACAGGATACAACCGCCACCACACAAAGCGATTGATTGCAACAAAGTCTTTCAGAGACTAACATTTAACCGATGAACCCTCCGACATTTCCTTCTAACACTTCCTCACTCAGAGTCAAGTTTAGACAGAGCAAGCATCGTTGAATGGTTACCAAGCCGTAGCATGTGTACGCTTCCCCTATAGCTTGCACTGTGCACCGCCACCCCGAGGTTTCAAAGGAAAGAGGTTAGAAACCTACTTAACTAGGTCCGTCCCCATACCGACAAGTGGTTGTACACGGAACTCAGCTCAAAGGCTCGCAAGGTTAAGTCCTTAATTGTCCCGCAAGACATCCATTTTATACTTCTCGGTACACAGCCTTCACAATCTTTCATACAACCCGTTGCCACACAGGCCCACCTGGCACGAAGCCTTCTTGCCACTTGCCTCGGTCCAAATCATTTCCCACCCAGTTTTGCATTATTGCAACACATGCCAATGCCCACTTCATTGTACGAGTAGAACCACACAGGTCGCTACCCTCAATTTCATTTCATGACATCATCGCATTACTTCAAAATGCGTTCCATAATTGTTTAGTCAACATTTGTTTGCAATTTGAAAGACATTCAACGCATATAAGCGGGCTAAGCGACTAATCACTGCCTAGCCTCCCGTGTTGGCATCTATATAGCAACCAACATAAATGATCATCTTAAGGTGACAAGGTTTTCGGGCATATATACATTATAATCAAGGTGGCATAAACAAGTTTGGCTTTTAACTACCTTTTCCCAATTTAATCAATAGCATTTGTATTTAATATAGCATGCAATATGAAAATCAAAATATACTTTGACAACTAGGCTAAAATGGTCAAAGCATGACTTGCCTTCAAAAAGCTGTTGGTTCTGGTCCGAGGTCTCATGATGGGTCTTCGAATTCTCCCTGCTAATTCCTAACTCCTGAGTCTAATCCAGACAAGCAAGCACACAATAAATATGCAATACAGACAGCAATATTAACTCCAAAAATAAAATAAAAATCACCATTAAATAGTTTACATTTTTACAAATTTTTGGGCACTGGAATCACTCAATTCCGAGTTAAAATGCAAAAGTTATGGCATTTTCAAATTTGATGAAATTCAAATAAAGAATAACCGAATTAAATGATTTATTTTTCTACTGAAAATCCGGATAAATCCCCACTCGGTGACACGTGTCGGCACCAGAGGCCTCCACGTCGCCCACGGTCACTAACAAGTGGGCCCGGATGACGTCATGCTGACGTCAGCACTCCCGGGGTCATCGCACTGACATGTGGGCCCCACGGGAACAGTGCCTGGACCACCCAAAAGCTGACACGCGGCGCGACCGAGACGGTTGGATTGAAATCCAACGGCTGCGGTCACCTACATGGATCACTATTCACCGCACCTACGTGGATGCACTGGGGCGGTCGGATGCAGATCTAACGGCTACGGTTACCCGGAGAGTTTACTGCTCATCGCACATACGTGGACACACCAGAGCCGCACGATTACCAACCAACGGCCGAGATCTACCGTGCATAATCGACTTAACTTCTACGGAGAAGACGTGGCGCAACGTCGCCCGTTGGATGAGAATCCGACGGCTACGCTATACCGAGCGGTTTACTATTCCTAAGCCTCACGCGCTTAATCCGAGCCGACGATTAAGATCCTACGGCCAAGATTCACTAGTATCGCTTCGCTTTGAATTCAAAAGAGGCAACGTGGCTTCACCTTGAGCGTCCGATGAAGATCTGACGGCTGCTGAAGCTCGCGAGGCGTCGAGGGAGAAATGGCGGAGCTGGTTGCCGGACTTGGAGAAGATGGAGTGGGCGACGGCGTTTCCGAGAGTCTCCGGTCCGAAGAGGTAGCCGGGCGGACGCGGCGTGTCACGCATTTAACTTCGCGGGGTCTCTGCGCGGGGAAGCGACGGAACACGGCGGAAGGCGATTTAAGAACCGAGAGGAAGAAATGGCAACTACGGCGAAGCTCTAGCGCTTCTTGCGGGACGACAGAGCGTGGGAGAAGAGGCAAATGAGCGGAAGGAAGTGCCGAGCACGGAGGTGTATTTCATCACGGACATGCCTCGAGGCGCGCACAATCCTCGACAAGATCTTCGCCCCTACCGGCGACGGCAGTAATCGTCGCCTTCTCCCCGAGATCGACGGTTACATCCACCGTCCGATCGCGATCCGACGGTGACGATTAAACCTCAATTCGGCTAAACCAGATTTAAACGCATCCATCCGATCAAGATCCGACGCCGAAGAATGGGCGGCGATTAGGGTTTCTCGGCGAAGCATGGTTGGGCTCAAATTTCGATCGAGCTAACGAATTACTCACTTTTCTCAATAAAAATAAATCCGATAATTCAAGTAAATGATTAGGCACTAAAATCCTCGAAAAATTCTAGAAAATTCGGAAAATATTTTAGAGCATTTTGAGCCTAAATAAAATATTTTCATTTATTTTTGATAACTACTTTTTCTGATATTTAATTATTCAAGAGAAGATAAATTCAATAAAACTCAAATAATTCCATATAAATTCCAAAAAATCAGATAAATCCAATTAAATGAAATTAAATGCAAATAAGGGTTGATTAATTCATAAAAATTTTAAAAACTCTAAAAATTAAATCTAGGCAAATTTCGGGACGTTACAATCTAGCATGCACACTAGCTGTTAATCATCACATACCCAAAGAATCTCATCTTCATCTTGCAGCACAAATTCCATATTAGTGCTGAAATAAAAAATAATCAAGATAAGGGATACCCAACTCTAGTTGTGAGGCAACTAGTGAATCATGGGATATCCAGAAGGGCCAAAGGGGGGCGAGCAGCTCGGCCAAGCCGAAGTGGCAAAGAAGAAGAAAAAGAAAAATAAGAAAAATTCAAAATTTCTAAAAAAGTGTAAAATTTGCTTTTTGATCGTGGAAAAATAACCACAAGACTAGTTATATATTAATAAATTCATAAATCCACTATAGTCAATAAAATAATTAGAAAAAAATAAAGAGAAAACAAGAAAATTTAAATTTGAGTAAATCAACTGAAATAATAATTATTTGTCTCAGTTAAAATTTTAAAATCAATCAAACCAGTTGAAATCTGCTAAAAATGATTAAATCACCGGTCAAGCTACTAAATTAAGCGCGATCAGATAAAATCGAATAAGGCTTTAAAAATCGCAAAGTAAATTTTAAAATCTTAGAATAATGAGAAAAGAAAGTTGAATGCCTTAAATCATGCAAAAACTTATTGCCACTAAAATATGGAATTTTCAGTGTATTTTCAAAACCGCATAAATGGCGTAAAAGAAATTCAAAATGAATAGTATTGATTTCCATATACTAATATGACAGTAGGGTACCTGATTATGCCAAATGCTTAAGGCTAAGTATTATTTGCGCATAACACTTTAATTAATATTTACTTTTATTGATCCAAATAATTTTTGCCACATGAAATTGAAATTATAAATATAAAGATACATAATTTTAACTTCTTAATTTCATCAAACAAGAATAAATAATTTAAGAAAGAATGTTCATTTGTTCTTTATAGTGAATTTTTATCTGGTTTTCTGTCTTCTTTTTTTCCATATGTTATTATTTGCATATTTTTTTATTTGATAACGATGTGTAGAATCCGATGTCTCTAATCCCATCGTCAATTTCGTCGGCTGCGACCTCAACTTCACCTTAAATAGCAATTAAGCAAGACAAGCATCCCTTTGATCATATTGATCCCAGTATTTAATTTTCCTTTTGTTTACCAAATGGTTTCATGCATGGGTTTATTTTCTGTAAATTCGCTATTTTATGGTACTGGTAGATATACCTGTTATTTCATGAAACTTTCTTGATAAGTACGGACATGTGAACCTTGATAACCATAGATTAAGGATAGACATTACTTAATGTCATCATGGATATATGTGTTTACATATTAACTATGCTTAGTCATGCTCTAGAATCAATGAGGTAGATGATCAGATCAAAATTGTTTCTTGAGAATTTAAAATGGTTGGAAATGGCATTGTTGGTTACTGGTATTTTGATTAAAAACTTAAAATAAAAGTATGGTTTTGACGCGGGTGATTATTGGCAATAGCCGGATGTGCAAAGGGAATTGCACATAGCGTAGGGTGAAGTATCGCCTGTGTCGGATTAAGGACCGAACAATGGGACGCTATTGATCCAAGAAATCTGTGCAACCACAAGTGTTGGGATAGGGCAGCCTTAACCTATTAAGTTACGTAGATTTAACTTTGAACATTGGAAGGCCAAAATAGTACAGGCTCTCCTTTTTAAGGTTTACTCGACAGGGTGCCCTCATTGAGGTGTTGGGAGCGACACTTGCTAATACAACGGTGTACGTCTTGCCATGAACAGAAATGGTGTGTTGGGTATTGTGAATGGATCCAAAGGATCCACGCCTTGGGTGAGTATTTCGCTTTCTATGGCGATGGTTTAACGCCTTGTCTTGGTGCAAAGTTAGGTCTCGGTAATGTAACGGTTACGTCATGACTCTCTGCGGCACACCAAAGGAAGTGTGCTAATGATCTGCACAAAGAGTAAGTCATGTCTTGTAGGTAAAGCTGTACATCTCTGCAGAATGTAAATCTAATTGATTAGCCACACTCGTGGTCATGGGCACTTGGTGAAGTCATTCTAATGTTAGATTTTTATATATTCTAAAAATGGGTTTTGGTTTGAACTTGTTTTAGCAACTATTACTTTATATCAAAGGGCCGACATTGATAGACTTCATAATTTGGATTATTCATTACTCACGAAGGGCTGTGAATATTACTTATGTTTTACTATTTCTTATCAATCAAACTTGCTCTTACAAATTCCGTTTGCAAATCACAAATTGATTTACAAATTCAATTTCGCTTTATGCAAATTAACTGTAGTAGCCTCCTTTGACTTGACCTGCATTTATGCATTTGCAAATACCACCTTAAGTTTTGCTGAGTACGAAAGTACTCACCCTTACTTAATCTATTGTTTTAGGTGGATAAAGTTAGCGAAGCTCCGAAGATTTATTTTCGTCGCAGGATGCGAGATCTTAAATGATGTGATCTTTTTGAGAGATTTATGCCTTGTGAATTGCCTGTGGGTTGGATGGGCACACTACAAGATTTTGCTTCTTTTGCTGCTATATACTCTGAGTTGTAAGATTTCTTTGTATAATAGTTTTCACTTTAATAATATGAGGTATGGTTGTGATTTCAATTATCATAAATGTGCGTACTAGCTACTGACTATGGGACTAGTACTGTATGCACATTAGATTTTTATTTTTGCATTTTATGTAAAAATAGGGGTCGTTACAGGCTGCAAGAACATTTGCTAACCAACTCATGCCTCAAGAAGAAGGTTCAAAATTTTGGAAAAATTTCAGAAAACTCGGCAAAATCTCGGCAAAATGACAAAATTTAAAAATTAGGGTTTGCTACAATGATTTTGGTAAATTCGATGAAATCTTGGTGATTTCAGTCTAAATTGCTACAAAATTGATCAAATTTGATGTGTTTTGGACCGAAATATATGTGAAAATTTATACATATACAAATTATATATAAGAGCTTGTTAATTGACAAGTTTTTTTTAGTCCAGCTAGTTAGGATAGTTGGCTCTCAAGCCATAGACCTCGGTTCGAGTCTACTGCCAACAGAATTTTTTTAGCAAGTTTTTTAGGAGTTGGCGCTCACCCAAAAAAGAGTGATAAAAATTGAATTTCGAGAGTGGGATTTGAACTCACAACCTCCTTTCGGACCAAAGCCTTAACTTGTCTCCATGGACCAACTCAGCCATCTCAAACTTCATGCCATGGCATCACGGTTACATCTTTTTCTAGCCTTAGGAGACCATTTCACAAGGGTTGAAAAGGGCTGAATTTTTGATGATTTTGGTCAAAATTTTGTTTTTCTCAATTTGAAATTTACCGATTTCAAATTTGTTTTTGAATTTTGTCTAAATTTCATCCAAAATTCCGAAATCTCACTGAAATATCGAGATGTGATCCATAAACAAAATTTGAAACCTTGCCTCACAGTGCTTAGCATGGTTTGTCATGCTTGCTGGTCTTCGCTAATGGGGACTAACCACTACTACAAAAAAGGCTATCACGGACGATTAAAAACGTTATCACTGACGGTTTTCTAAACCGTCTGTAACTATATGTCAGTGATAACACAGCTAATCATAGACAGCTTCTCAATCGTCTGTGAAATACTTATCACGGATGATTTGTATCTAGAACCATCTATGATATTTCTATATCACATATAGTTATTATATAGAACCATATGTGATATGTATGTATCACAGATGTTTTTTGTATAGAACCATCTGGGTTAATATTTTTTCCTACCATTCTTGGCAGAACTTTCATGAGTAGTCCCTATTGTTCAAAATTTTCTTCTCCTTAGATATTTCTATAATGACATTTACAAAGTACAACCTGTTATAGATTTTGTAGTTGAATATCTAAACATCCGAGATGCTTTGAAGCACATCTTACAGGATCTAATGTTGATAGATTCCAAAGCAAATCTAATTTCATCCATAGTTCATCTTGAAAGTTGTTATACTCTGATTTATCTTTCAGTATACTTTTGATTTATCTTTTAGTATACTTCATCCTTATCCCAAATGAGAACACCATAGACAGCCTATTTTCATTC
The DNA here is from genome assembly GCA_036346375.1 of Guadua angustifolia. NCBI lineage: Eukaryota > Viridiplantae > Streptophyta > Magnoliopsida > Poales > Poaceae > Guadua > Guadua angustifolia. The sequence goes on from CM070505.1 coordinate 33,585,682, forward strand.
ACTCTAATCTTGTGCAGGAACAAGATCATTTTGATGGCTCTTATTTGATGAGCTCCTTCCCTTAGGCTCTGAATTTCTCCCTTAAAGAGATTTCATCAAATGGAGAACCATCAAAATGATTTTGTTCCTGCAAAAGATCAGAGTGAGTGAATAGACTGCATATTTTATTCTCATTCAGCGAGGAGGATGAAGTGGAAGCAATAAATTAGAGCATGAAAACCTTTAGGACGAACTGTGGATGGAATTGGATTTTGCCTTGGAATCTATCAACATTGGAATAAGAAAGTAGATAAAAGTTTTACAAATGTTCATACTTTAAGATGATCCTAGCCAAACAAGATGTGCCTCGATGCATCTAGGATATTTAGATATTGAATAACAAAATCTATAGCTGGTTGTGCCTTGTAAATATCATTGCAGAAATGTCTAAAGAAAAGAAAATTTCGAACAATATTTACTATTCATGGAAGTTCTACCAAGAGGGGAAGAAAAAGTTTTGGTTCCAATAAGCAAGACACTATTTAGTCATTGGATTTGAGATGAGCAAATATTAATGATAATTTTAGGTGATAATACATTGACAAGATATGATACCACAAATGTCAACAAGCATACATTAAGAAACAACATTATTTCTCAAGACAAGGAGACCTTAGGACATTTCCATGTTTGCTATCATATATGTTGTAGTTTCTGCAATAGAGACTTTTCGTTTCTCTTTGAAGTTCCACAGCTCTGGCATAGTTCTAACTTGTTTGACACCAATAACTGCTAGTTTTTAGTCATATCTCTTAATCCCTACAAAAGCAATCATTTTGTTGTCAAAATAGGCTGTCTTAGTACATTATCAGTAACCATATTGAATTAAATATTAGAAACTTTTATATTATCTCTATAAGCTTAGTTTTGGCTTCTTCCATCTCTGCACTCACCTTGTGCCCTTAATAGTGAGTACCTCGTTAAGAGATTCAATATCTTGCGATTTGTCATCTATGTCTTTCAGTTTTTGTTTCATATCATAAATCTTTTTTGTTAACTCAGACTTTTCTTCAATTATTCTATCTCCACCTGAAGTTTTTGTTTAGCATCTAATAGCTTTTTCATATCGTCTATCTTGTTTGTAGGATCCATTATACATATGTGTGCAATTTGTAGTCACTAAGATATAAATAAATATATGATGAATCACGGCCGAAGTTGAACATATAGATGTATTTGGAATATAATATGCATAATTCGGAGCTTGTAAAAATGATATAATCAAAAGGATAAAGCAATTCATAATTATTATGTCGACTTCACATTAAACTTTGTGTACTTAATAGATTAATAAATAATTGTATGATCGAGTACATAAAGTCAATTTTACTATTCAAATTATCACTATCAGATTGTGAATAGTATCTAAGTGTTCTTGTAATGTATACGCATGGGTGTAACAACAAATATAAAAAGGAAAACACCATGCGTCCAAGAGCATACATATCCTTAAGCCCTATTTCTATTTGCTATACTCAGCTATTTACACACATAGATATATACACACAAATTCATATTTGGATATTGAAATGTTGACTTGGCAATGAATCATGTCTTCTTAACAATTGACGAATAATTGAATGATAGAGTGAATAACTATGCTCTCAGGTGTTGGGCTGCTTGAGATGAGATTCTCAGCCTCCTCAAAACAAGGTTTAGGACCAGTGGCCCCTCCTCCCCCCCTAAGTTAGATAAATTTAAGGAAAATTCGTCTATAAATTTAGCAAAGCTACCGAGTTAAACAATTGGTTCAGTGAATTTTTGATAGAGCTTTTAAGATACATTACTTGTCTAGACTCAAGTGATTCATTTGTAAATTTTGAACATGGTAGGCTTTTTCGGTTTTCAGAGATTTATTCAGATGATTTCTCATCATATGATCGTGTTGTTTTGAAAGCACAACTTGACTTATTCATTGATGACTTGAGAAGAGAAGAATTTTCAAGTTGTGATGAATTTGCTAGTCTCGCGGTGATGATGGTTGAAGCAAAAAAGCATGTTGTTTATCTATTAGTCTATAGACTTATTGAATTAGTATTAGTTTTACTGTGTGTACAAATACTAGCTTGAAAGGGCTTTCTAAATGAAGATTATCAAGACAGATTTATGTAATAAGATAAGTGATGACCGGTTAAATGATCTCATGGCATACTACATCGATCGAGACATATTTTCCAAGATAGACATGGAAAATATTTTGTAACGCTTTTCAAAACATAAAACCCGTAAATATCAAATATCAACTCTAAGAAGCAATGATCGGTGACGTTTTTTCTTTGTAATGTTACGTATTTATATTATATACGATCGTTAGATCGTTGTTGATATTTTTATATTATATATATCATTCTCATCATGTTCTATGTTCTAAAAAATACTATATATATTAATATATTATATATATATATATATTAGTTTAGAGGTCTCAATTTTATCTCCTCCTTTCTAAGTTTCTCGGATACGCCACTGTGTAGGACTACTAGAGAATTAATCTATTACCTCCTCTACACCAGGGTCAAATAATTACTAATTGAAATAGACAATTATCTAAGCAAATAAGGCCTTGAACTCTTTACCTTCCCAAATTATACACCAGAAAGCAGTAAAGATCAAATATTCACTGTTTAACAAAAACTAGTTGTGCGAAGTATGTTCAGCCAAAAAAGAGTTAGACAATATCAATATGATAGACCAATACTGAATAGAAACATAGACTACTGATCAGAATCATATGATAATCATATGAACATTAACCTCATAGCCAATGAAATAACAATGTAATACTTCTTATCATTAACAGAAGGTCGTCACCTAGTTCAAGGCCAAGATTACTACTGTAATATTTTAATTCAACTTCTACTGACCCAAATTACATCGAGCATACAACCGGCACAAATCAAGTTCAATCAAGCACATAAATCAAGCACGTAAATGTAAGGCACATATTGGGTGAAGGATATGATAACGTGGAGCACGATGCACGGGGAGGCCACACAAGGGGAGGACGAGTGCCACGGGGACGACGGCCCATGGGGAGACCGATGCATGGGGAGGCCAGCACACGGGAAGGACAAGGGCACACGGGGACAACGACACACAAGGAGGTAAGCAAATGGGAAGGACGAGGTGCATGAGGACGACAGTGCACCAGGAGCCAGGCACTACGGGGACAATGGCCCACGGGGAAGCCGGTGCACAGGAAGGATGAGGGTGCATGGGGACAACGACACACAAGGAGGACGACAACGTATGGGTTTGAGTATGTCAAACCCTAGGGAGGTTTATAGAGGGGATAGAACCGTCTCTGATAATTTAATATCACATGCGGTTCTATTATAGAACCATTTCTAATGACACTCATCATAGACAGTTATATAATAGAATCATATATGATGATGCCTAATGTTTGATTTTCATGACTCATTAGATGTTAGCAAGCAGATTACAAGTAGATATATTAACCATGCTTTGACTATTTCAACATTTACAAGCAGATTACATCACAACACAAACCAACTTAGATATATTAACTTCGCTGCATGTGCCTTCATCGACGACTCGGTGTTCTGTCTGACATCAACTTCGTGGGCGGCGTGCGGCAACGACTGTGGCCGGTCCTGAGTTTTTGCAGGCCCAAGACGAAATTATAAATGGAGGCCTCCCTAACATAAGTATCAAAATATTTTTATACTACTATGTATCAACTAAAAAGATAATATTCAGTGTATTATAGAAATTGTTACCGATAAATAAATAGAAGTACAAAAGTGAGATTATTTACCTCAAACATTTTGTAGTGATCATCTTAGGAAATATCTTCTAACATTTCTAGATGAAATTATCAATTATGGCCCCAACATTAATGTCACCAAACTTCTTCTCAATACATAAAGTTGTCAGACCATTTAACCTTTCTTGAGACATTGTAGACCTCAAATAGTTCTTCAATAATTTCAACTTTGAAAAGTTTCTTTCAATTGATGCCACAATTACCGGCACAGCAAATAAGATCCGATAAGCAACAAAAATATTAGCATAACAATTCACTTCCCTAACAAACTCAAAAATCTCCATAGCAGACATTGGTCTATCTGACAAAGCCATTTGCAGTATTCTTAATTCAGAAATCAGATTATTTAACTCAAAATCAAATGAATCATCAACAGAGAAAGTTTTTGCCAACTTAGTACAATAATCTTTAGGTTCAATATGATCCAATGACTTCAAAGTTGTTGAGCTCAGAAGAGGCTCAAATATACCATTGAATACTTGGAGTTCTTCAAATATATTTTTCAATAACTGTTTGGCATATCAACCATAACTAAAAAGTAATTAACTTCAAGATCTTTCTCACCTTGTAGAATTGCTTCACTACTGCAATCATTTTCATCAAACTATTGAAAATTGCTTCGGTTTCAACAAAAAAAACAGATTGACATACGTTTACTAAAATATTAATTTCTAAAGATCCCACCATTGGATTGATGTGCAATTTGGACCGTAGAAATTAGATTTAATTTCAAAACTAACCCAATAAGAATCAACTCATTCAGATCTACGGATCTAGAGTTATAACCTTCACAAGTTAACTATACCAATAGATGACGGGGCCCCAAGAATTTGAGGCCCGGACGTCATTTCGCCCGCCTCGCCTCTCTAGGCCGGCCTGGCAAGGACCCGCTTGATCAAGCTTTCTACTTGTGCGAGTTCGTGCCCGATGACCAGCTCCTCAAGCTAGATCATATCTCAAAATTTTATGGGAACACTAGTAATACATCACAATCATCCATAAAAAATTCAAAATTTTTCGGTCGGTTGAACTTGACCAAGATTTCGGAGATTTCAGTCAAAATTTCGGTCATTTCAGCTTAAATCTCAAAATTTATGGTTAAAAAAATAGATTTGAATTTTGGTTTTTGGACAGATTTCGAAAGGTGACGAGATGTGAACCGAAAACAAAATTTGAAACCAAGGAATGACTCGTTCACAAGTAGGATGATGATCACCACCAACTAGAGGTGGGCACTGGGCTAGGCTATTTTAGGCTGGCATAAGGCACGCCAAGCCCAGTCCGACCCACGGCCCCGTACGGACCTATTCCAAATGGGTCGGCCAAGACGCAAGACGGTTGTCCGAGCTGTCTTGACCGCTAATCGGGCACAATGGGTGGCCCAACTCGACACGGTAGTCGGGTCAGGTTCGGCAAGACGTCTCCAAACAAATTCATCGCGTGCTCAAGTTGTATATGTGGGTAAGCAAATCAAGGAGTAAAGGAAGAAAACTTTGGATGGATTAGAGAAAAGGAAGGGAATGCATGCATGCGTTGTATGTGTGGGTGAGCAAATCAAGAAGTAAATGTATGGCTACATACATGTGACTGGAAGGAGCAACAGAATCAAGGAAATCGAGAAGATTAAATATAATAGGATTTTGTTTCGATCGAAGAAAAAGGAAGTCCTAGACAGATAAAGAAAGAAATCAATCCGTAGTCATTTTCTCTCGTAGCAATAGTATAAATGGACCGGCATGGACGAAGCAGGCATGTAGCGCAAATGGGTCGTGCCTTGGCTCGCCAAAGACGAGCCGGACCAGCCCAGCACGACGAGCACGATAGGCCGTCACGATCCGACACGGTTTAAGTCCAAAGCACGATGGGCCCGTGCCGAGCCAACCTGGCCCAGCACGACGCCCACCTCTACCACTGACTTGATGAACGCTAACGTGTTGAGTAGAAGAACACGTTGCAGCAGCATCAATCAACACTTTTACTAAGGGTAGTTAATCGAAATATAATGCAAAGCACATTAATTTAACAATTTTTTCCTTAATTAATCAGGTTTCTATGGTCAAAGTTTTGGTTACCGATAGAGAAAAAAATACCAGAGATCAATTTCAGAAAATCTTAGCTGAGATTTTTAAATAAATTTTAGATTCAAAATTTGGTTACCGGCTGAGATCTCAATAAAATCTCAGAAATCTAGGTAAAAAATTTTTGAATTAAAAATATAAATTTTGGCTGGTTCAAAAATATACCGGCCCCTATCAAGATTTCTGGTTAGTTACCAGTAACCAAAACCCTGTTTGTGGTCATTACTGTTTTGGGAAGTTGGACTGGAGCATCGGCATACCAATGACGTGGGTTCTCGTCATCGCCCCGCCGGAAAGTTTTAAGGGCTGATGTGTAATGATTGGGTGGGTAGGACCCAAGTGGGAGTGTGAGCAAAAAGAGGCTTAAAAGGCCAACAACCGGTACCGAGCAAGGGGTGAAGAAAATGAATGACTTCCTTCCTCTAGACTCCTTTCTCACGCTTGTCTCACGTCATGGTGACTTGACGCCCGTGGCCAAGGGATATTCTCCTGCTTCGAGAGCTTCGTCTCACGTCACGGCAATTTCCCCTCGTCGGCGGCCAAGGGACATGATATTTGGTATCAGAGCTCTCGATCCTCAGCCTCATTTCATGTTTGAGAGAGAGAGGCTGACCATGACAAGGAGAGGAGCAAGCGCTTGCACTCAATCATCACCAATGGCGACGAATTTCGGGAGTGCAAGCGGGCGATGGAGTTGTCGTGTTGGTTGATGCTGCTGAAGGAGGTGGATGAAGAGGATTCACTCAAGATCCTCCACTTCAACCACCGCCTCACAGACCAACCAGAAGCCATGTCGTCCTCTGACGACGCCCCTGTCAGTTCTCGATCCCGGCCTACACTGAGAGGCTTCAACAAGCTCCTCGACTTCACGGTGGCAGATGTGTCGTTTGAGTGCCACCGCATCGCACGCCTCAGACTCGACCACAATGGCAATGCCGAGGAGGAGGAACTCTGCGACTAGGCCGCGTGTGTCGCCACTGACCACCTTGGGGGTGGTGGCGAAGGGGGGAACAAGGGGGCGGTTGATGTATTCAGGCAGATGTGCCCCCACCTCCGCAGCGACTGGAGCGATGAGGCAGAGTGCAATGCCTTCAAGGTGTTCGACGAATGGCCTATCAAGGATGTGGTATGAGATGAAGAGTACACCTTGTGTGATGCGGGGGAATCGATGGAGACGGCGGACAGTTGCATGATCCTGGGCTTGCCAGAGGAGCTCCTCTTGGCAGCGATCTCCTGCACCTCGCCGCACGACGCCTGCCGCGCCTCTGCGGTCTCGACATTTGGCAGCAATGCCGACGTGGAGTTCTGCCCTCACAGCCCCTTCCGTAACGTCCTGGCAACCGCTACCTACACACTGCAGGAGCAGGAGGGGGAAGAGCAGAACCAAGACCACGCGGGCACCGTGTCCCTCTTCTCCGTGGACGCCAGTGCCGAGAATGTGTCCCAACGGCTCCGACTGCTCCACACAGTGGAGACCGCCGGTGTATTCCACATGAAGTGGAGCCCCGCGGCTCCGCTGCTTGCGCAGGCCGACACCCATGGCTGCCTCGTGCTCTGGTACCAGGAGCAGGAGGACCTCTCCAACAAAGGTGTTGTTCTCACAGATGTCTGTGCTGAAGACATTTCTTCAATGTGCTTGTATGTGGACTGGAACCAAACTGCTGAGTCTCTGTCTGTTGGATTATCAGATGGTTCACTATCTCTGTTTTCCTTGAGGGAGGATGCTTGGAGGTATCGTAACAAAGGATCGCTCATCAAGATGAAGTTTGGACATGTTACTTTGATCGTGCAAGGCCACACTTGTTGTACAATGGATCTCGACGATCGCTTCTTTCGGTTGCTAGGACTTGCGAAAGCCCATTGAACACCGTGTTTCGAATAAAAAGTCTCATAATATGGGTGTCTGCTGTATTGCTCGTAATCCATCAAGGGGAACATGTTACTCACTGGAAGCTATGATGAGTTTCTCAGAGTTTGGGATGCGAGATCAATGGTGAAACCTCTTAGTGATGATCCCCGGTATGGCAGCAAGGACGAAGAAGGCAAACCTCTTGACTTCTTTGATGACCACTTGCGTGTGTTGGATGGTATCAAACATGATTCAGTGGAAGGGGAGGATGACAAGTCAACAATACTTGAAATTTGGCTTTATGTGCAATGGGACCCCGGAATTATGGGAGTTGTTCTTATGAATACAACATCAGAGATGAAAGCATCTAGGCCCCTATTTCGTTAAGGTTTTTGTAATTAATGACAATCAAGGTTAAAGAACTGACGATTTCTATGTGAGAATATTGAAAACAGGTTGGTCCAGATTTCGAAGATTATAGAGGCATGGAGTGGGTGAAAAAGGAAAGCAAGTATCAAATGTATAAGCAACTAAGGTATAAAGATTTAAAGGTTATTTTTCTTAGCCGTTTTGCCGATCTTGGTGTTGAAGGAAAGATCGGGTTGTTAGGATAGTTACTGTACTATAAAGAGGGACTTGATAAGTAACTTGGACTTCAAAAGGTGCATTCCATATGGCTCACAAATCTCAAAATTCGGTTATGCATAAAATTTCCTTTAAAAATCATGTTGTCATCATTTCTGTGGCACTACTGAGTTTTGGAGCGGTACTACCGGGTCTTGCGGCAGTACCGGCTATATACTACCGGTAGCTTTTTAACAGAGAGCGTGTTCTCTTGAAAATTCACAGCCGGCACTACCGGAGAGCTAGAGCGGTATTGCTGCATTTATGCACTATCAAGACTAACACCGCGTACCTTTTTGATGTAGGTGTACTTGCCAACCTGAAGGTGCGGCACTACCAGCCTCCATAGCAGTAGTGCCGGGCTTGGAGGGAATTTTCGAGAAAATGGCTACATGTTAGTGCATTAATTGCTAAACTAGCCGTTGGCACCATGGGCGACACTACCGGCCCTTAGAGGGCAGTAATACCGGGGTTGGCGATATTTTCAGATTAATTTACTACAACGGCTAGTTTAGGTGTGGTGGGGTTATAAATACCCCCTCACCTGTATTGAGGGCTGGTTGGTGACTCCATTGAATTCATTTAGAGCCCAAGCAAGTCTCTCCTCTCAAAAGAGCATTCAATTCTTGATTTTTGAGTTTAGAGAGGAAATTCGAGTGCATTGCATTTGTTGAGCTATCTTGGAAGCACTCAAAGGTCTCAAGCCAACATCAAGTCTATTACTCTTGGAGATTGCCGCCTCCTAGACGGCTTGAAGGCAAGTGGTGTCGATGACCTTCACGAAGAAGCTTGTGTAAAGGCCCGATCGTTGTGAAGCCAAGGAGCTCGCCTACCCGGAGTGGGGAAGAGCTACCACGAGTGAACGAGGAAGGCTCAAGCAAGTGGAGCTGGCTTGAAGAAGTTCAAGTCACCTCAGCGTGGAGTAGGGGAGACCGGCAAGTCTCCGAGACCACGGGATAAAATTCTTTGTGTTCTCCTATTGTGGTTTGCGTTTCTTGTCTTGAGTCTCAATTTAAGCAAATTAAGCACCTCGTATAGCATAGAATTGTTTCGGACTACTATAATTGGAAGGATAATTTAGTGATCACTAGAAATACTTAGTGTTAAAATTGGTAGATTTGTATCTCGTGCTTAGTGATCTAAAAAATTGAAATTAGAGTATAAGAATTTAGAAACCTCCTATTCACCTCCTCTTGTCGGTTATCCTTGATCCTATAAGAGACTATACTATTGCTTGGGGACAAGCAATGTTTCCAGGGGCAGTAATGTAATGACTGGGTGGGTAGGACCTAGTTCGAAGTGTGAGCAAGAAGAGGCTTAAAAGGCCAACAACCGATACCGAGCAAGGGGTGAAGAAAATGAATTGAGTTCCTTTCTCCAGACTCCTTTCTCACGCTTGTCTCACGTCACGGCGACTCAACGCCTGTGGCCATAGGATATTCCCAAGCTCTCGAGACGCCTGTGGCCACAGGATATTCCCATGCTTCGAGAGCTTCATCCCACGCCACGGCAATTTCCCCTCATCGACGGCAATTGTACAAATAGCGAAGCAATAGGCAATTTTGTTTTGTTCAGGTAGGAATTTTTTCAAGCATTTTGAAGCAGTGCACTATATTATTTCCGGCGATTGGGACCAACAGGATTCTTGGGATTCACGCTCGCGACGTGCTGGATTTTATTTTACACGGTGGAAAATTGCAATGTTTTTCAAATAATACTTTTTTATTCAAATTGTAAAAATATGCCTTCATATAAAAAATTACAAAACTATACTCCGTCGCTATATGTTTGGGTGACAATAGCGCAAAACGCAGAAAAAGTCACTTTTATTTTGACAGTTGTTAGAATTTTAGAGTTCAAATCAGGGTTTAATAAATTCAAAAAATTTATATTTGTCAACGATAATTCATGTAGTAATTTACAAAATTATTTGGTAGTTACTTTTTTTTTATAAAAAATTCGAATTTTGTTGTTCGTCATTCTCTTTCAATGTGTGACAAATTTGACGACAAATCATAGTAAAACATTGAATAAAACCTGACTAGTACAAGTTATGTATAAGAGCTTACTAATTCAAAAACTTTGCAACAAGCTTGCTTAGTTCAGTTGGTATTCCGCTTGATTGACCTCCATGAGGCCCTAGGTAGAGGTGGGCACTCGAGCCGTGCTTTTGTGGGCCGGTTCGAGGCACGACAGCATGGCCCAGTCCAAAGCACGGGCCGGCACAAAGTGGGTCTTGTCGGATCAGTACATTACTGTTCCTCGGGCCATGTTGGACCCAGGGACCAGGCATGGTGGGTGGTACGGCTCAGCACGTTACTGTTCCTCGCTCGCTCGCTCGTCGTTCTCTCTCTAGTTCTCTCGTCGGCTGACAGCCCTCCTCGCTTTCTCCACTCCTCTCACTCCTCGCTTGCTCATTGCTGAGAGATTGAGATATATGCGCGAGAGAGGGGAGAGAGCTGAGAGAGATTAAGAGAAACAGATGAGAGAGATTCAATAATGAATAAAATTTAGTTACTTTTCTCCTAATATTTGTGTTTATTGTCTTAGCCCCGTGTGTCTCTGACTTTTTTTCCTCTTGTCGCAATAGTGCAAATAGACTGAGTTTGGACCGGCACGGCACGAAGCGTAAATAGGTCATGCCTGGGCTCGCCGAAGGCGAGCCGGGCCAGCATGATATGGCCGGTGGGAATGATGGGCCGTTGCAGTCTAGTACGAAATATGATGGGCTCGTGCTAGACTAGCATAGCACGACGCTTGGTTGCCTGCACTAGCGTCATGAATTAGATTTCAAAATGAAAAAAATCAACGCTGAATGTGGGATTTGAACCCATGTCCTCAGACCTGCTGAAGCTTAATGCGGCACCTTGGACCTATTAATCCTTCTCAGTTTCATGCGATGTACCGTTTTTCGTATTTTTCTAGCCTCGGAAGGCCATTTCATAGGGCTAAAAAAAGACTGAATGACTGAAATTTCGGAAATTTTGTTTTTTAATTTACTGGAATTCAAATTTACTTTTTGAGTTTCATTCGGATTTTAGCCAAAATTCAAAAATCTCACTGAAATTTCATATTTCAATCGCCTCCCAGATTCTGAAACTAAAATTTGAAAGAATACACATCCAATTCCGCTGGGTTGCCTCGTAAGAACAAACCGCTGCGCACCAAAAACTCTCTGACCAAATCTCGCGCGCACGCCGCCTATCTCACGCCGTCCAAAAGCTTCGCGCCGTCGTCATCAACGGTTTTCCCGCCGGCCACGTCCCATCGCGAAACCGCCCGTCCCCTCACGCCCGCAGCCCACTCTGCCGCGTTTACCGGCGCCACTCTCCCTCGCTCCTCATCTTCCCTCTATAAACTCCTCCCGCGAAGAGATCGCAAGATTGGTTGATCGATCGCAAGGAAATTACTGCGCTCTAGTGCGTCGTCGTCTTCTTCACAACACAACACGAGCGCTAGCTAGAACTGCCGGCATCGGTCGAGCCATGGCCGGCGTCCTGTTCCCGGCAGTCGCTTGCATTCTGCTCGCCGGCGTCGTCTCTGCGTCGGCGGAGCCGGACGTGTTCACCGTCGGCGGCGAAGAGAGGGGGTGGAGGCTGCCGACGGCCAACGAGGAGACGTACAACCACTGGGCCACCAGGAACCGCTTCCACGTTGGAGATTTCCTGTGTAAGCACGCTTGAATGATGAGTCACATTGCAAGCACAATACCACCATATGTGTCGTAGTGGGATGTGCCATGCTGCGTGTGCATATGACGGAAACGGTTTTTTTTTTCAGATTTCAAGTACGCCAAGAACGACTCAGTGCTGGTGGTGACGCGGGAGAACTACAAGCTCTGCAGCACGGACAAGCCGGCCCTGCGGTTCGATTCCGGCGAGACGAGGTTCCGGTTCGAGCGGAACGGCTTCTTCTACTTCATCAGCGGCGCTCAGGGCCACTGCGACGCCGGTCAGAGGATGACCGTGCGCGTCATGGCGCAGCACGACGAGAAGGGCGGCGGCGCCCAGGGGAAGGCGCCCGCGATGTCGCCCGGAGACGACGACGGCGGGTCGTTCAACTCGGGCTCGGGCTCAGGCTCAGGCTCCGGCTCGACACCGGGGTCCGGCGCGGGCTTGGGATCGGTGCCGGCGCCGCCGGGGAGGGCGGCAGGCGGGAAGACCAGCGGCGCGTCGTCCATGCGTGCGCCGACGTTCGGTGGCTATCACGTCTTACGAGTTGTTCTGGGCGCCGTGCTGCTGGTCCTGGCATGAGATGCATCCATGAATTCTGCTCGTGTTGCCGGCAATTCACGCGTGTAGCCGTGTCGTAGAGTTGGGCGGAGCCACCTCTCCCGCAGGGTACGCGATTTGTCCGCTCACCGGCGACGAGCAGTGGAATTCTTATATTTCAACCATTGTCAGTCTATTTGGATAAACTCTTAGCCACAGTTAAATTTGTCGAAACTCGTAAAATTTTCAAGGCTCTGCCGTAGAGGAAGTAGACTTGCTAGTTTGTCTTAGCGATCTGTTGTTATCATTGTACGGTTAGGGTAACTCAGTGTCTCGGTGTATTGTGTAGCTACAGTGTGATGTAATCTGTTGGGTTCTTAGTGATGTCAAATTCTCGCTCGTCAGTAACAACTTGCAGTACGTAGACTTTTTTACTGTGGCGATCGCTCCCCATCAATAGGTGGATTATAGTTCTTCTTCTGTTTCCGTAGGCCTTTTACGTAAAGCTGGAATACGCCTTCACCCGGCCCTTGTACAAAACTTATATATTCACCGTCTCCGTCCGCCGCTTCCCTTTCCTTCCCTTCCCGCCGCATCGATCGCCAATTGCATCGCGGCTCCGGCTCGGTGGCCCCAACCCAAACATAAACCCCTGCCCCGGCAAGGTGACGGTGGAGAGAGAAGCGAAGAAGCCGGACCCACGGCGGGAGGTGACGGACCTGGGCGGCGGCGGCGGCGAGGTGGTGCACATCCCTTGGTTCGTGACGCGGGAGACAGTGTGGGAGTGGTTGGACTACCCCGACAAGCGCACACCATGGACGTGTCCCACCATCCGCGTCTTCGGTCGCTTCGCGTATAGGTAGGTGCCATCTCCATCTCCCATTTCTTGCGCTTCATTCAGTTAAGCCTTGGGGGTTCTTGGCGTTAACATTGTTTCTATTTATCGCGCACAAAATTGGTAGCTCTGCTGTTGGTTGGGGAGCATCTCCAGCAGAGCCCCTAAATCAGCCCCTAAATCTTAAAATAGGAAGTTTAATAAAAAATCTGAGTCCAAAGTGCGCTTTAATCTAGCCCTAAAATTAGGAGGCCTAAATTTGGCTCCTCATTTCAATTCCTGTGAGCCCCTAAACCAAATTTCCTAAACCTTAAAATAGGGAGTTAAGTGAAGGATGGCTTACATTAGTTCGCTGCAAATTGAGCGTGTTTTCTTTGGATGAGTTGCAATCTGTTGATCTGATCTCTCATTGAAAATTTTGAAAATTTTAAATTTAAATTTTAAATATCATGTTTTGAAAATTTTAAATTTAAATTTTAAATATCATGTTTTTAAATTGTAAATGTTAATATGCTTATGTTTTATGTATTACAAATATTTTTGATTGAATTTTAGTGGTGTCAAATGAAGATTATACATAGCGGATATGTCAAAATAGGAGAAAAAGTAAAATAGGGCTGAGATTTAGGGATGTTCTTGACTTGGCCTTTCAAAACAGTTTCAAAAAATAAGAAGTCCTAAATCCAAAATAGGACCCTGTTTTAGGGCCTTGCTGGAGATGCTAATGAGTGCTAATCTTGCAAAAAAGAAGTTATTAGGCTTGGTGCACGATTGGTGTTTATTAGAGGAAAAATCGGATCTTGTGATGGTGGGTTGGAACTTGGATCATAGCTGTGGTTCAGCAATTTGCCCATGATTTAGGTAGTGAATATGTGTTGTTTGTGGCAAGCGATACAATATGTAATGGTGGGTTTAGCTGTAACAAAGCTGGTTATGTAATACGATCGATGTTGTTGCCATGTGATGTTAGTATTATTTGACCGTGTTTTGAGGCTTGGGACCTATAAATTTATTTCCGAGAATTACTTTGTCTATCTAGACTGAATGTGATTCTTGTAAACTAGACTAACACAGAAGGGGAACTAGACTATTCGTTACGTCTTGCGCGGGAGAGGGATTTGTGTGGGGCTTTTTTTTCTAGACTAAAAAGTAGTCGTAGCTTTTTATACACCACACACACCAAAACACTCGCCCACCACACAAACAAGGCCCAATAGCTCTCCAATGCTATCCTCCTGCAATGACAAGAGTCACATTGATAAATAATATAATCCTTGAGAAAGCTTCTAGCCCAAGTGTCTGATCCTTACTAGTTGCTACGCCGCAGCCTTGAGATACATGCTATGTCGCAGACGAAGGGCTAACATATTTGATGTCATGTGGGGTCTCACATATGCCACACCGCCGGCATTGCCACCACTCCGTCATGGCCGTGTCTGTCCTGCCCCGTCTAAGGTACTCCAGGCACGACTTGCCCGTGGTCACCATGAGCTTTTGGTCCAATGGGACGGTCTGTCACCGGCTTCAGCTTCTTGGGAGCCCCTCGACAGATTTCGCCAAATGTATCCCGACTTCAAGCTTGAGGACAAGCTTCTTGAGGAGGTGGGGAGAGATGTCATGTGGGGTCTCACATATGCTAGGCGCAGGAAACATACCGGGCCTGCTCCTCTGGACAGCCCGGTTTAGATAAGGAGCAATTCAATTTCCATAGTTAGACTTAAAATCTTTAGTTTCCTTATTGATAAGATATTTCCCTTTCAAAAGGATAGTTTGTTTCCTTATCTGTAAACAGCCCTCACTATATAAAGGGCTAAGTATTTACCTTTGGAAGATATCAGAAAATTGCCTCATCTCCTGTGTTTCCTCTTCTCTGGGATTGCGCCGTTCTAGCCTCCTTCCGCGCGGCAGCCATCACGGCTCCTTCGTCATGCTACCAAGGTGGGCTAGGCCGCCTCCTCCTCGCATACTTATTCACTTCGGTCCAGTTCAGTCCACAATTCCTCGTCGTGTGACAACTTGGTATCAGATTCTTCCGCTGTTTCTCCCATTATGTCCGGCGAGGATGCCACCGATCCCATCTTGGCGAAGTTGGACGCTCTCATGCAACAGATGGCATCTGACAAGGCGATCATTCATGCGAAGATGGATTCTCTGGCTAATTCTGTTCGGGACATCGATAACCAGCAGCGCGCCCACCACATTGCCATTGCTCGATTGGAGCATGCGGACGGGCAAGGCAGCAGCCTCCATGATCCCGCGCCTCTGCATTCTGGTGGACTCCTTCCGTCGCCTCCAGGGCTTCCTAATCAGGAGACCTCACGGCTACGGGGCGCACCGCCTGGCTCAGCACTTCGCCGCGACCCCGGCTCCAGTCGAACACAACATGAACCGCCAGCACGTCTTCAGCCGGATCGCGGCGGTGCTCCTCATTTTTACAAACTTAATTTTCCCACCTTCGACGGGAAAGAAGACCCCCTGCCATGGCTCAATCGCTGTGATCGCTTCTTCCGTGGTCGGCGCGACTGGAGGAAGATAAAGTTTGGTTGGCTTCCTTTCACATGCCGGGCGCCAGCAGCTCGTACCATCGCTGGAGCGCGATATGGGTACTCCTTCTGGCGCCATTTTGTTGAACTTCGTGAATACCGCTTGCCCATCACTGCGATCTAATTCGCTGGGCGAATTAGCGCTTTTGCGCCGTCACGGGTTCGAGATCGATTTCTCGGAACAATTCTTGGCCTTATTGTGTCGCCTTGACCGTTGTCCGAACATCGCAAGTACAATTGTTTATCGCAGATTAGGAGATCCTCTCCAAACCGACGTTGAACTCTGTGCTCCGTGTCATTGGAATCGCCGATGAGTCTCGCTGCGTGCCTATGAGCGCCAGCTCGTCATCCGCCTGCACCCATCCGTCGACCTTGGCGCGGACCATCATCGGCATCATCCGGCGGGCCACCAACTCCACTCACGGGTGCTCCTCCAGGCGATCCGGTGGCTCTTACTCCTTCCCGCTCCCAGCTGCCCCGGCGCACATTATCACCCGCTGAGATGGACCGTCGTAGGACGTTGGGTCTCTGCTATCATTGTGATGAGAAGTTTGTCGCCGGTCACAGATGCAAGAGGCTTTTTGTGCTGGAAGTTCTGGACACCGCCGAGGATTCTGATCAAGAGGCAGCAGTAGAACCGGCTATCTCCTTAGCCGCCCTCACAGGCATCACGCCGAAATCAGGCCAAACTATGCGGCTTCCAGTACTGATCTCAGGTCACTCCTTCTTGGCCCTCCTGGATTCCGGTCTACACAATTTCATCGCCCCGCTGCGTCGCAGATCGCCGGTTTCCTTTCAACCATGTTCAGGTCTTCGTGTCTTAGTTGCTAATGGCGATCGCGTCTCCAACTCGGGTTTGTCATGGTCCGCCGCCGCCATCGATGGAGTGCCCTTTGCCCTTGATCGTTACGCCCTTCCTTGGACGATTTTGATATCATCCTTGGCGCCCAATGGTTGGGTACCCTTGGGCCTATTGTTTGGGACTTCACCCACATGACCATGTCGTTCGACCATGCGGACGCCACATCATTTGGTCCGAGTGCCGACCAACCCGCCGCCATCCGCTGCTCATGCTCAGACCGCCAGATTTGCTCCCCTTTCCGGATGAGTTCCAAGACTTATTTGTGAACCTTCCGCTGCCACCAAGACGCTGAGCGGTATCATCGCATTCATCCGCTGTGCATCGATGCCATCGCTGCTCGCCTTACCGCTATGCCCATTTACATAAAGATGAACTGGAGAAACAATGCTCTCTGATGTTGCAGCAAGGGTCATTCGCAAAAGCTGCTCGGCATTCTCAGCCCCCGTCTTGCTTGTCAAAAAGTCGGACGACTCTTGGCGGTTTTGTGTCAATTATCGCGCCCTCAATGATCGCACCATTAAAGACAAATTCCCAATTCCCGTCGTGGATGAACTACTGGATGAACTTCGTGGCGCCAAGTTTTTTACCAAGCTTGATCTCCGTTCTGGGTATCACCAAGTATTAATGCACCCAAATGACATCGAGAAGACGGCGTTCGACTCACCAAGGCCTCTTTGAATTCTTGATTATGCCATTTGGTTTAACCAATGCGCCGCCACTTTTCAAGCACTTATGAATGAGGTTCTCCGTCCTTTTCTCCGCCGGTTTGTTCTGTCTTCTTCGATGACATTCTCGATGATAGCTCTTCCCGGTCGGAACATCTGCGCCACATCCGCACCATCTTCCGTGACTCGCAACACCACCGCTATTTCGGCGCCCAAATGTTCTTCTACGAACAATCGGTGGCATATTTGGGTCACATTATCTCCGCTTCTGGCGTGGCCATGGACGCACAGAAGGTCACGGCGGTTCAGGATTGGCCCACACCACGTTCTGTCCGGGTAGTCCGCGGCTTCCTTGGATTAGCGGGTTATTACCGCAAGTTCATCCGCGGCTTCGGTGACCTGGCTGCTCCACTCACCAAGCTCCTGAAGAAAGAGGCATTCAAATGGTCCGTCGAAGCCGATGCAGCCTTTTCATCCTTGAAAGCCGCCTTGATATCAGCACCTATTTTACAAGCCATTCGATTTCACTATCCCCTTCATCGTCGAATGCGACGCCTCGGGCCATGGCATTGGCGCCGTCCTTCACCAAGGCACGGGCGCCATTGCTTTCTTCAGTCGGGCCATGGTCCCCCGGTACACCGCTTTGCCAGCTTATGAACGGGAATTAATTGGTCTTGTCCAAGCAAAGGCGCTTTTACGTCCGTACTGGGCCGCTCCTTCTTGATTCAGACGGACCATTATAGCCTGAAATTCTTACTGGATCAGCGCCTCTCGACCATTCCACAACATCATTGGGTAAGCAAACTTTTGGGCTATGATTTCTCTGTTGATTACAGACCCGGCAAAACCAATATTGTCGCCGATGCACTGTCCCGGCGTGATACAGAGACGGTGGCCATTAGTTGTGCTCTCTCCAGTCCACACTTTGCTTTATTTGATGGGCTTCGCCAGAAATTCACCGATGATACACTTCGCCCTCCGGACAGATCATTGCGACCAACAAATAGGGCCTTGGGGCTTTGTAGATGACCTGATCACATTTCACAACCGCATTTACATCTCACCGACATCATCTTTTTTGTCGGAGATTTTGGCTAGTGCTCATCAAGTCGGTCATGAAGGAGTACAGAAAACGCTTCATCGCTTGCGAGATGACTTTCATCTTCCCAATGCCCGCGCCATCGTCCAAGATTTTGTCCGCTCTTGCACCACCTGCCAGCGCAACAAAGGGGAGCAACTTCATCCCGCAGGCCTCCTACAACCCTTGCCCATTCCCGCCACAGTGTGGTCAGATATAGCTATGGACTTCGTGGAAGGCTTACCTCGGGTCTCTGGCAAGACGGTCATTCTCACAGTGGTCGACCGCTTCTCCAAATCCGCACACTTCCTTCCACTCAGCCATCCATATACAGCTCATTCGGTGGCACGGGTTTTCTTCGACGAGGTGGTCCGCCTTCATGGGGTCCCCACTTCCATTGTGAGTGACCGGGACCCGGTTTTCACTAGCAATTTTTGGACAGAGTTGTTCCGCTTGGTTGGCGTCAAGCTCAATTTCAGCTCTGCATTTCACCCTCGGACGGCACCTCGGAAGTGGTCAATAAAATCATTATCATGTATCTTGCCGCCTCATCGGGCGATCGCTCATGACGCTGGCTACTGTTGGTTACCTTAATGAGTTCGCTACAACACAAGCTTCCAGGCTTCTCTGAAGACGTCGCCATTTCGCGTGGTGTATGGGCGCGATCCTCCGTCTTGGCGGCAATATCAACCCGGTGACTCAAACTTACCAGCCGTGGATGCCCTCCTTGCAGATCGCAATGACACAGCAGCACTACAAGACGCAAGCAGATAAGGGTCGTCGCGACTTGGAGTTTACCACAGGTGACTGGGTTTGGCTTCGTCTCCTCCATCGTCAGGCCTCTGCCATCACTTCTCCCAGCCGGAGCAAACTTGCGCCTCGTTATTATGGTCCCTACCAGATTGCCCAACGCATTGGGGACGTGGCATACAAACTACACCTTCCTCCTCAAGCCAGGATTCATGATGTCTTTCACGTCGGCCTCCTCAAACCATTCATCGGGGAACCTCCGTCCACACCACCGGCATTGCCACCACTCCGTCATGGCCGTGTCTGTCCTGCCCCGTCTAAGGTACTCCAGGCACGACTTGCCCGTGGTTACCATGAGCTTTTGGTCCAATGGGACGGTCTGTCACCGGCTTCAGCTTCTTGGGAGCCCCTCGACAGATTTCGCCAAATGTATCCCGACTTCAAGCTTGAGGACAAGCTTCTTGAGGAGGTGGGGAGAGATGTCATGTGGGGTCTCACATATGCTAGGCGCAGGAAACATACCGGGCCTGCTCCTCTGGACAGCCCGGTTTAGATAAGGAGCAATTCAATTTCCATAGTTAGACTTAAAATCTTTAGTTTCCTTATTGATAAGATATTTCCCTTTCAAAAGGATAGTTTGTTTCCTTATCTGTAAACAGCCCTCACTATATAAAGGGCTAAATATTTACCTTTGGAAGATATCAGAAAATTACCTCATCTCCTGTGTTTCCTCTTCTCTGGGATTGCGCCGTTCTAGCCTCCTTCCGCGCGGCAGCCATCACGGCTCCTTCGTCGCGCCGAAGGTGGGCTAGGGCGCGCCCTCCTCCCTCGCATACTTATTCACTTCGGTCCAGTTCTGTCCACAATTCCTCGTCGTGTGACATTTGATGCATAGTGGCCATCAGCCGCACGCACATTCTTGGAATGAATTCCCTGTGCTCAAGGAATATATCTTAACGCGGTAAGAGCTGTGCCAAAGTGATTCTTTACATTGCTATATGTTAATCGGTATAAACCAGCTGGCATTAGGATCGAGTATTTGAAAAGTATTCAGCAATTTGCATTTGAAGATGAGCCAGTGAAGAATATCCACACTCAGCCTTTCCAGTGATTTGCTGGTGTGTGTATGTTCGTTAGGTTCATGTACCCTTTGCCTGGGAGCTATTTTAACAACTTGCTCCTGAACAGATACAAGACCGGTTCAAACTATGTTTCATGGCATGCTGAGGATGAGCCACTCTATGGACCTACCCGGAGATAGCATCGGTCACATTTGGATGTGAACACGAGTTCTTGCTAAGGAAGAAGCCTAACAAATAACAAGGTATGCGATACAGAAACAAAATGGAATTTCTAAATTACCTGTCCCAGTGGTAGATTTTGGAGTCTAGAATTGCGGCATCAAAAATTGATTCAAGTTAATCATCTACCAGCTGCTAGTGGATCTGCAGCAGGGTTAACAAAACCACGGTTTTCGACCGTACCGCTCCGGTACGAAAAGCAAAACTACTCGGTTTACGGTCAAGTTCAAATTCAAATTCAAAAATTTTGATAAAATTTATCCAAAAATTTCATAAAATTATTGTGACCTCTGGTGTGAATATTTTTTGAAAAAATAAAGTTTGGAGACGTTTTTTAGCCATTCAAAATATAGAAATTAGAAAATCCAAAAACAAAAGAAATTAGAAGTATTTTTAGTAGCAATATTTGTTCAAGTATGTAAGTACCAATATTTATTGAAGTATGTCAAGAAGCAATATTTGTTCAATTATGTCAAGTAGTAATATTTGTTAAGTATATTTAGTACCAATATTTGTTCAATTATATTTAGTAGCGATATTTGTTGAAGTGTATTTAGTAGCAATGGACGACACTCGAAAATGGTACTATTTGTTCGAGTAGCGATATTTGTATGCACAGAAATTATCTTGCTATGGTATATTTTAATATGTTAATATTATCCAATATTGAAAAGCTTACTTCTCGTTGTATGCATGCATGAATTACCAAAATTTTAGTATGGAAGTTGTACTCTATACCACTAATTATATTCTATGCTTATTTTGTTGTACGACATGCAATTTGACACTAGCAATTTCTTACAAATTATTTACGAAAGCAATTTTTTAAAGGTATTGAATTGTATATGGTGTTGATATGTAAATGGTATTGATATGTGAATGGTGTTGGTATATCATTATGTAAATGCCTATTTTTGTACTTGTTGGATTGATGTGTGAGTAATATTGAAATGAAAGATTATTTGTTAACATTTTATTGCTAAATTCCTACTTACAACTTGCAATTGCCTAAAATATAGCAAAAGTCATGTCAAAATTTTTTCATATTTAGGAAAGATCATGCCGGAATTTTTTCGTGTTTCTCCATACTTTTTATATATTTCTTATATTTTCCTATTTTTTGGCCTTTAATGGATTTTTACAACTTTTACAACATTTTTTTGCAATTTTTCCAATTTTTACATATTTTCCTATGTTTCCAACTGTCTTCGGTTTTTGGCGCCGCTCGGTTGTCAGCAGTTTTTAGGTAAAACCGCTCGGTTTTTGTGCATTTTCGAGAGGTTTTCGCTCATTTATCGTGGCTTTTCGCTTGTCGGCTTAACCAGATTTCAAAATAGTTTGACTTTCCATACTGTTCGATTTTCAATAGTTTTCAAAGCAGTTTTCGCTATCGCCGGGGTCAAATTCGCTCACGATACGATTTTGTTAACCTTGATATAGAGAAGCAGCTCGAAAGCAGATCAAAGATCACTGCCCCTCGGCAGCACACTTTTCTTCTGAACCATGGCTCCTTGCTCGTGATGAGAGGCTGCATCCAGCGGGACTGGCAACACTCGTTGTCCATGCGTGCAAAAGCGACCTCGCCAAGGATCAATCTGACTTTCCGGCGTGTGCTAGCATGAGCATGTCCTGTTGCAGCGACATTCACTGGTTGCTTGGCACGCCGCTACATCCTGTCCCTAAAGTTTTGTGGTGATGTACCACTCTTTTTTTTTTGACAAAATGTACCACACACATTTTGCTTTGAGACTAGATGTATCATGCTCAAAGGATGGGTTGCATCTAAGAAGCTTGAACTGTAAACTACATCGACTCCTGTAAACTACATCGACTCAAAAAAAAAAAAAAAAACATGTATGACCAATTTGTCTCAAAAAAGAAAATGCATTTTTCTAAGCCCCCTTAACAATTAATGTTTGTTAATAATCCTACAAATTTTGCTGCAATGTGTTGATTAGAATCTCTTGCATGATACATTTGAGCACAATTGACTCGAGCTCTAAAATGGATCATGCGCTAGGGATATAAGCAGCAGGGCTATTTCCGGCGGGGAGGCGCTCTCCAAACAGCCACCAACAAGCATAGGATTTTACTCCCTGCGTTTCTTCAGACAACATTTCAGAATACGTGCGATCAACCTTGTATAACTTTCATGGTTAATATAAACAAAATTATTTAGATTTATCACGTGAAAATAATACTACTAGATTTATCAAATACTTTCATATCATTACATTTTTAATAATTTTTGCTGACATATAAATAGAATAGTTAATGGTCCTGATATCCAAAATGATGAGTAAAAAAGAACGGAGGCAGTAGTCGTTAACAACACAAGTTCACAAAACAAAAATGACTTCAACTGAATCTCTTTATAGAGGAAAACTTCAACATAATCTTATGTAGTCCAAATACATCTCAAGCATCACATTCTACATGCAAAATCTGTTCCTTCGGAATAGGGCCCCCACAAATGGGACGCCCACGCTAACCCAGGAGCCATTGGTTTATTGTGTACAACATTTCTACATGAGTTTAGCACATAATCACTATTTCCTGCAAAAGAATGCTAACAGATATGTTACATAGCCTCTGACCTCCTCGAAGGATACGCACATTGAAATTCCGGGGACACAAGGCCATACTAAGCTGGCAACAAGTTTTAGCATCTAATAACATTACAAGCAAATCCTATTCCATTACTCTTCTATACTAACCTGTTGCTATTGCAAAGAACATTTTCTACATTACAACTGTCAATTGCAAGGGTCAATTAATGAGATATCCACATTCCCGAACGACCGCCTGTGAAATCAGCATCCTACGAAGAATAGTCAACTGAGAAAGCAAGCCTATGTTGCTTTTGCTGAACGTTTTCTCCAGACGCTCTGCACATTCAGGACAAAACAATAGAAGTGAATCATATCATAATATGAAAAAAAAAACAGAAATCCAGTATGGTAAGACAGGCTCAGAGAGAGGTGATGTGCTTACAAGAGTTTCGTTGTCAGATTCCTCCTTGCTATTCAAACTATGTCCATCAGGCTTTTCCTCCTCTTTCAGCTCTGCACATTCTTTGGCCTCTTTCTCTGGTTTTTCTTTCTCAGCTGAGCTAACCTCTGGTTTTTGTTTCTCAGCTGAGCTAACTACTACTACTTTCTCCTTGTGGCCATCTGGGATAATAGAACAGTCACGCGCTGCGTTCGTTTTTGAAGAAATGGCATGCATATTATGGATAAACAGACAGTGGCCCATAAAATCAACCCTAAACAACCATACCAGATTTTACATCTTTGTCAGAATCTGAGTGAGCAAGAGAACTGGATGAATCTGAATCATTAACACCAGTGTCACTGGTAGCTTCAACAGACTTTTTATCTCCAGTTGCCTTTCTACGTTTGTTTTTTGGCAGCCCTTGTGGTTTGCTTTTCCTCTTCGGAAGTGAGGGCCTACAAAAGATGGATTAATCAGATGAATTGAATCAAGGTCCTAAAGTCGGATCATTAGACATGAACTTACCTCTTTTTTGACTTCTGTTGGTTAGGCGGAGTTTGCTTGCTGCTGGTAGTTGTCATCTCCTGTGCTCTGCAAGGTGATACAGATCAAACACATAGGGATGACTACAATAGGGATTAGTATAAAATATTCAAAGGTCTTCAATATAGCAGAGTTGGATCAGGTGGTAAGCAGAAGTAATATCCTCATGTCTAGCAACTTTGTGCCTCAATGATACTGTACTGTATTTTTTGCAGATGCTTGACTACAGTTTATTATACAGTAGATTCAAAGCAAAGAGGAATTCTGGCTTACCGTCCTTGGTTTGTCCCTGGATGATGATCCTTTTTCTGCTGCAATAATTTCATGAACTATAATGAATTAAACATTATCTTCTAGGTTAAAGACACATTTTCTAGGAAAAAGATTAACAATGCTCTACCTTTACTGCTGGATCATTACTTTCAATCATTTTCCACTTTTCTTTAGCCAAGTTAAGCACTTCAACATCTCCATCATTGTACAGCACCTATGCAGAGAAGCATAATCATATTTAGTATAACCGGTACATTTACAACTTACAAAGACCTACCAATTTGAACTAAAATTATCAATGATACAACTGTTGCATTCTGTGATGTTGATTAGTTGATGCTATAGAGTACTAAACAAGTTGCTACTGTGACTTTGTAAGCACCAGGCATTCTACTTAAATATGTCTTAACACAATTACCCTTTTTTATAATAAAATTCGCAGGCAGCGTTAGGCAGAATGGGAGGAAGTCATAACATTACAAATACCCTCAGCCATCTTCATAGAATAGTCGAAATGGTAAAAAGCAAAGCAATCCATTGCTTTCCATGCTTTACTTATAACAGTAAAATGAATCAAACAAATACATCATAGTGACAATAATTAATGCACATTCGTGGGAACTTACCGTATGTCTTTTCTTTGCTGAATCATAAGATTGCACAACACCTTCATAAAATCTAATAACAAAAAACAATCCATTAAAATCTAGGCTACCTTCAGAAATTAGATAATAACGAACGTTCATTGCTCAGAACTCCACAAACTTGAGAACTTACTTCTTATCCAAAGGCCACCAAACTTTTATTCTGTGTCCTACCAAGTCTGCACTGCTTGAGTCATGTGTTGAACACTGCAAGCATTAATTAATTCTTAGTACAGATGATACAAGGACTTGCAGAAAGTTGAATACTATTGGAGAGTTAGTGTTAGAGATTAATAACGGTCTTGAGTCATGTGCAACTCGGAGTCGTGTTGAGTCAGATTGTAACCTAAACACTATAAATGAAGGGTGTGGGGGTCCTATCGGACAACACAACTATTCCGCAAAATTCTACAAATACCACTAGCGCACATATACTTCCCTTCGGGGATGTTAATTAACAATGTTGCATAAAGCATGTTAATAGGTCGGTGCTACTTACAGAATAAAAGAAAACCATAGATATTACCTTTGCCAAACCAGAAATCAATTTTGGCTTCTGCCTTTTGAGCGACCCATTTAGGCTTCCCAGTTCAGCAGTTCTCTTAGTACCTTCTGCATCAGCAGACTTCTGAAGAAGTCCAACAAGAATCAACATATCAGAACCTGAACTTTACCCATAGATCCCATACATACATACAACAGGGATGGAAAGAAATTACCTTTAGACTATTAAAGACTTCACTGCGGGAATTCTTAGCACCTTTTTTTCCTTTGGATACAGGGGTTTTGGTACTAGTAGGCGATGCTACCAACTCTGTATCATTTGAGTCATCTCGGACATTCTCCTCCAACTTATTTTCCAAGGAGTTACTGGTTTCATCTGTGTTGACAGGATGCAGTAGAAGCTCATCACTGATTTTATGGCCTTTTGCTGAGTGTGGTCTACTCTTAGAAACTGATCTTTTGCGTTTTGGTGTCAAAAAATCTACTGGCTTCTCATTGCTCTCTTTCAAATCCATCCGCCGCTTCTTTGGTCTGCTCTTTTCCAATTCTCCTAAATTTCCTTGGTTGTCCAAGTTAATTTCTCTTACCAATCCCAAGACATCATCATCATTTCCTATATTTACTGAACCAGATGGTGCCTTCTGCTTTCTCCCTGTCTTTTTTGCTCCATGAGATTTAAGAATTTTGACAATTTTTCCTAGAGGAACTTCATTACCAAATTCATCAGTCTGATCTATGAGCATCTTATCTTCGGGAGATTCAACCTGGACGGACACAAAATCCAATAGAAGTCAAGGCCCAGTAGATGATTCAAGCTGAATCATAATATGGACAGCAATATGCATTATGTACCTCAGCATTGTTTGCTATCATAATAGCCTTAAAATGGGCCAGTACATTCTCACATCCCAACCACATCTGCTCATCACTCTCCTACACAATATCAGATAAATTAGCAATATCAGAAGCCTAAAAGAGAAGCAAGAAATTCTTTGTTTAGACGAACTATCAGACGATTCTTAAACAAATGGGTTCCTTCGTGCTTTATTAGAGAACATACCACAGAATTTTTATTTTGGTCATTCTGAACTGGCACATATAGTTGAGTAGGCAATGGAACCGTTTGAGTTTCTGGCATATTTATATGGTCTTGACATAACCTCTTTGCAATAAGAATACCAAGATCACATATAGCATGCAGAGTCTGCAAACAACATATCGCTTTAATCCATACTTAATAGCAAGAAAGCTGATTATAGTACAGCAGTAAAAATGTAGAAACAATCAAACAAAATACACAAAACACTTTCCTACCATGGTCTTATTTAAATCAACCACATCTTTAGAACATTTGATGCTTCTGAGTATAGATATTATTGTTGTGAAGCTCTCCTTTTTCATGCCTCGAACACTATGCTGCAAACCTTCTTCTCCCAGCAGACTTGAAAGAAGCAGATGCAATCGCCTGGAAAGAGCTTTTTTGATAAATATGCACATGCAAGCATGCAACAATTTCAGCTAGAACAAGCAAGAAAAGCAAATTTTCTGTTGCTCTCTTTTGTGTCAGAACAGCTCATATTACAAAACAAACTACAGACCTTACATTAACAGCCATAGATGTGTCGTTTGAATTAAACCATTTAAGAGTCTTAGAATTATTTTTTATTAGATAACACTTTAGGGGTTGGCCATTTAACTCTTCAGGTACATAGGAAGAATGTGACATTCATTGATAGCAACATCACATTTTATGTGCACAAAAGTAATAAGGTGGGCAATGATCAAGCAGTATTATGAAGAAAATTAAAACGATATAACAATGACAACAAGAGAGAATAATATCATAAGAGCTATTATCAGGTACCAGTAAATTGATAATATGCTTTGATAGTATTCCTCCATGTAAAGGCATCAAGCAAATATCAAATTACATATGGGTAAGTCAAGAATATTCATGATAACAAGCAAGAGAAAATAGTATCGTAAGAACTATCAGATACCAGTAAATTGGACCAAATGCTTTGACATCCTCATATTCCTCGATGTTAGGGCAAGCAGGATCATGAGCGAGGACATGAACAAAATAGGAAAGTATATATTCTGGATAAGCCGTGAGCAAATTCATATCTGCTTGGACAGAAAGTTGACGCATCTTAACTTGTTGGCATATTTGCGCCACCTCAATCAGGTTGTGCTTAAACTAAGAAAGGTAAGGAAACAAGAAAAACATATTAGAATCAGTAAAGTGAAGATCTATTGATTATCGTGTTTAGAATATGAACCTCTTCGTATTGTGGTGAACGATAATCATCCACGCCTAACAAGAAGGCGCATGCAAATTTTGCATCCAAGGCCCTCTCCTTGATATATTGATGTACTTTACTGAGAAATAATTTCCTCACCTGAGGAAAATCATCCTGAAATGGAAGAAACTATAAATCTCCAAAGAAGATGTTGCGTACAAGTGAATCAAATGAGGGGAACAACGAGAAAGCTGCTAAGCTGCATTATCCCCAAGACATACCTGTGAAATCCTCAGAGTTAAATAAAACACATCAACAGGCAATTTGTGGTCCCATTGTCTTGATAAGCGGAGAACAGCTTTCGCTGCTGCCAGCCTCAAATGGGCCTTATCGATAGCACTGCAGGCAACAAAGTAATGAGAAATAACATTAAATACTACATAATTTCCACATTAAATAGAAAGACATGTCTCTATTGGTACCTTGAAATCTTATTTGGGGAAATATCACCATAGGTAAGAATATTCTTAAGGATACCCATTAATTTTTCTATTCCAGGATGTGCTTGAGCATCTTTGCAAGGTAGACAACTCTTCACCAAAGTTTTAATGCCATAAATCTACAGACAAAAATACCACAAGAGATTAAGTAGGAGCCAAAGAGCATTGATGATTGGACTAAAGTCAGACCTTGAAAACCATAATTTCACTAACCTTTAACAAACAACTCTGTGTACTATCACCCCATTCAGTTTTTTGATCAGAAACTTCAACCATATCCTGGTGACACACTTGGAATTGCAATGAAAATGTATAGGGAAAAACAGAAAGAAATTGAGAGAGAGTAAGTCTTACATGATTGCAGTCAAGGATTTTTTTAGTGATGAAACTTATTATTTCTTCCCCCCTTGTTTCAAAAATTGGCATCGCTATCTGAGCTATGCACCCCAAAGATTGCAAGATAGATGGTAAATGCACTTTCTTCTCCTCCAATAAATCCACAAGCCTCTGTCAAGTACAAATGCAAGGCATAAAATATCAGAAATCTCAAATACAAGGTACAAGAAAGAAACAACTGGAGGAAATTCACACCTTGTAAAGAACAGATAGTGCCATCAGACCATCATCTTTTGTTATGGCAGCCAGAGCATGAACAGAGTATTTAGCCTGCTTCCGTGTTCCTTCTAAACATAGCCGCTCTAATAGAAGAGCAACAGAGCTGAAAATAGATACTACAGAAACTTAGTTCCATAATCTTAGTAACTATTGCAAAATATAGTGTGACAAAATGATGATTTCAAGCAGTTGCACCTTGATGAGGCTAGCTGTTCACGAATGTTGCCACCGGCCTTTGACAAAACATGGGCAATACCCTCTTTAAGCAGTTCATTATCCTCCTTCAGGAGTTCAATGATATCTTCTTCAAGTCCAGACAAAAGCAAAGGGAAGAAAGTAGATATTGCCTGCAATGAGTGAAACAACATGGAATGGGAATGGTCTTCAAGAGTCTGTATTGAGTTGCATGCACCAGCCAATTCACCCAAAAGCTTAAACCGATGAGGAAAGGTGGGCAATTCACTTATACTTCAACACTCCCCCTCACGTGTAGGCTCCCTCAGGCCTAGAATGTGGAATAGAAGTGGTTTGCAATTTTTTTTTTAAATTGCATCAACCGGGTCTTGAACTCGAGACCTCTTGGCTCTGATACCATATTGAGTTGCATGCACCAGCCAATTCACCCAAAAGCTTAAGCTGATGAGGAAAGGTGGGCAATTCACTTATACTTCAACAGTTTGAAAGAGCAAAATGCACACAAAAAGGGATAAGAAACAATAAGCTTTAAGAACAATATCTGAAAGTAGAGACGTTTTACTACAAGGATACTTCAGGTACGGATCTTTGTATAAAAATAAGTAATCTAGTAGTTGTTAACTAGCTTGGCAAAGGCCTGCCATCGGCATTGATCTGATGCCTAAACCTTTGTCAGCCATTGCCGTTCTCGTGCCCTTCATCTATATTCACCATTAGAGGTAATCCGTGGAACATGTCATGAGAAGTTTCAACTAATGCCAATCCTTACTTGACCTTAGTGGCAGGCAGGCAAGCCAATCAAGAGACCCAAGCAGAAGGCCTTTTGACCTAGGCAATGACATCTACATCAATAAAATTGCACTGGAATCTTCTGTGCTATTTCAATCCACAGCTGCAAATTTCATGATTGATCCATTGGCCCAGGGCCCATTCCCTAAATAAGCATGTCAGCACCGCAGTAATATTTTTAGAGCACCACCACAGGGTTGGGACGATGGAAGATACAAACAAGGCTAAGTCTAAACCTCCTTGACTTGTCCTATTGTACCTTGTTTTCTATTTTGATGGATATAGAAAATTACATGTCTAGCCTTTTATCCTATTTTTAAGCTAGTCGATGCCCAGCAATTTAAGTACCTGGCTACCTGCCCTGCAGGTACCTTTAACTCTAAACCATTGGATTACAACTAATGAACAGACCTCATGATTTTAAACATAAGAGGAAATCTCCTGAAAGAAACATTTGTTCACTCTTGAGTAGCAGTATATATGTAACATGCAGGCAACTTCTGAAGAAGTTTGTTTTGTGCTTCCTTGATGGTAGAAATAAATTGACCCAGATGTTGCATCTAGAAAGAAACAGTTTCAGTGAACTATACCGTTAGAAGATTCATGCATGATGAGATGAGTTTTGTATTCCCAAGAGATTTTTGTTCAGAAGCTTCAGAAAGAATCTCTTTGACATACTCCTTGTTCACAAGTAAATATGAACATCTCATTGATAGTGTGCTCACAAAATCATATAGTACATGTTTTTCACCAAGTGTCTTAAGCAAATCAACCTGCACATGACAAACAAAATTCAAATTGTTTTAAACAAGACATTCAGAAAACAGTTCGAACAGGTCTAGCCATCATAAGTGTTTTTGTCCACATTGAGAGTTTATATGGGTGGGTCATGAATTAGGTAGTAAATACAATTGCTTAACCATTATATGGTAACCATCTCTATCTATATGCAGCAATAGACAAGATAAATAGAATCAAAAAGGGTAAAAGCTCATGTTAAGAATGGGCTAGAGGCATGAGGCATCTTTTCTTAATATCCTGGTTGTTGTTTATATTTTATGTCTCAACTTAGAAACGAAATAACTATAGGTAAATCGAATAGTAGGTACCCGAAGAGACCAAGCTTTGTTGAATGTTGTAGAACAATCAAGCAAGGTTGTGAGTATGTGCCAAATATTCGCATCTTTTAGCTGATGAAGAATGTTTAAGTTCTCCTCGGTCTTTGCAGGGTCACTGAACAAACGAGAGATGCTCCGGAAACATCCGAGGATTCTTTTTTGCAAATCGGGGGCATTTTCCTGCTTTACAAGAAAAATAGGCAAGGCAAAGTCACCCATCAGACAGTAACTCTGCATTGCGTTCCAGTCTTCAAGAGTCACAAACCTGGCTTATTTGCCGAAGGGACATGTACTTCAGCATTTCTTGTTGTAGTCTGGAATTGGAGGCAACATATCAAAACATTTTTAGAACACACACACAGAGAGCAATTATCCAACGCAACATATCAAAACATTTTTAAAACACACACACAGAGCAATTATCCAACTAAGCAATTTCTTGACAGATTGTCAGACCTTTGCTTTTGCAGAAGAATTTGTTCAAGAGCTTTCATCTCAACTTTATCAAACTGTGCAACAGCTGTTACCCAATGTTTCACTCTTTCCTTTGTCGGAAACTCTGGTGGGAACAATGAACCACACAAAACTGATTCAATTGACTCTGGTCTGCACCAAATAAATAAAAGAATCACATGGACATTTTCTCATAGGCTCACACTAGAACTTCACTGATCACAGTGTATGACACACAATCACCAAACTACAATATCTCTTGCCTCAGTGAAAAAAGTGATACTGTTGAATTTATTTCCATGCAGGACTTAAAGCATACTAGTTTTTATTTGTGTTTGTATCCATCAGATGTTAACGCCGGAGAAAATATGAACAGATACAAAATAGAAAGTTTGCCCATAATTCTATAAAATGTAAAAAACACAAATTTATGCATTTGTATCTGATGTTTGTCACATGTGCACCTGAAAGAACAATGTACCAAATGCTATTAAGCAGATCTCAAGAAAAGTGGAAAACCATAACAAGCAGTAATTGTCTAGAGCATATCTTACAGGCAAGAAAATACCAGCAAGATATCCCAGATATGCAAGCATATATAATGAGGGAGTATAAAATCATAAGAATATATAATGACAAATATTGAATAAATTACGTCATTTGTGTGGTATAATTGCGAAGCAGGATATGATACGCCTTGAGAATATTTAGTGTACTTACCGAAAATCTTTGTCATAAAGACATTTTAGTATTTTTCCAGGTATCCATTCAAAATCATCAGAATTTGTTGAGCAACCAGAACCCCTTAGGCAACACAGCTTGTAGATATCGGCCAATCTCTCCATGGTGTAGCACTTCACAGAACGCTAAGAATACACCATACATTTAAGTAAATCATATGGATCAAATTACATTGAACGAAAAAATGAAAGATGCGGGAAAGAGCAAAGGAATATTAACTGTTTTATCACGAACACGCTCTGCTACTAGTTTGATAGTTTCAATTGAAACAGTACCAAGTGAATGGCAAGCTACATCACAAACAGCAGCCACTACTTGCTTCCGCACATTTTCTTCATAATCTAACAATCTGCCACATAGTGCCTCTGCGAAGGAGCCAACCATCAGGGCAAGCACAATTCATTGCTCACTCAAATAATATGGACAGCTATTAGGAGGAATATAAGACTTACCGATGATATCTGGAGCTTCAGGTCGGGAATGGTTTGACATTAGACATTTCTTCAAATGCTCAATAGCAGAAACACGGATTTCTACTACTCTGTCAGTCAATCTCTTCAGGAACTCAGCAAAAAGAGACTTGAAAGATTCCACGATAGGGACTCCAGGTAAAGAAAAAAGCTCCCCAAGTAATTCAACTGCTTTAGACCGAATTTCTACTTGATCTGCCTAGAAAACGTCAAATACAAATTTAATTAACAAGGCAGAACCATCTAACAAAATTAGTCAATTAAACTAAGATGTATGGCAATGTTTAGTTCATTTTCTGAAAAAAAAATGGTAGAGACATTTTGTTCCCAAAGCATTATTGCATACTGCACACTATCACTTTCAGGATAGGTATTTCTGTTTCAAATTGATAATTGAAAGTTAGATCGTACCAGTAGTTCCCCAGTTATATAAGGCACCACCGCTTTGAGAGCCTTTGGAGCACACTGATACACATCAAATATGACTTCGTGATGATCAATGTGATCATTTGAAGAACTGCCATCCCCAGCCAAGGATGACGTGAGAAACTTCTTTATATACGGTTCAAGTTTTCCTGCAGAATGCTCTATAACATTGCAAGCAAGCTTACGCGCAGACATAGAAACACCCTAGTAATCAAAAGTTGCAGAATTAAAACTTTATAGAGGGATATGAAAGATAATAATTAGTTAGAACTGTACACACAGAAGCTAATGACAGTTTAACGAATCACAAAATAGGCCCAAAACGCCTTAAAAATGAAAGGCACTCACAGTTTTTCTCCGCCTAAAGCTGATAGCAGTACATGTAGAAGGCTTTCATGTATATCCTCACTCTCCTCTATAATAAGGGCCATTATTGTCTGCATTGACTTTACAATATTTGGCTCATGATTGTCACTGCATCAAACAAGTTAAGATCAAAAACATAATGGGTGAAAAAAAGGGCTATCCATAGCATAAGCATATAAACTTCCACCAAAAACTACAAAATTAGAATAAATCTTGCATGTAGAAGTCACTTGGCAGCATTAATAGTCTGATCATTTTGGCTGGAAATAAATGTTTGTGTTCCTGCTTTAGGACAATATAATGATGGAATAAGTCTTTGTGGTCCTCTTGTGGTCCTCATGGTCATGGTAGTTTTTTTGACTGCTTTAGGACAGCATCTTAGACTGCTTTAGGACAGCATCTTAGACTAGCATCTTAGACTAGCATCTTAGCATATGCCTGGCTATCCTGGCCAGCTATAAATATGTAACCCCAACCCCTCAGGTTGGCATGGCATTGTGTGAGAAATAAACAAGAAAATTGCCCCAACTCCTAGTGTCATCCTCTCTCAATGAGAGTAAGAATTCAGCTACTAACAAGTGGTATCAGAGCCGTTCTTTCCTGCAGCCTAAACATCTCTTGCTCATCTCCTTCCCACGCCTCCCTGCTCCTCGCCACCCTTCATCTCCCGAATGCATAAGCAAAGAGCTCATCTCGAGGCGCTTCTTCCCTAGCAAGCAATTTCACTAGCGCCATGTCCGGCGATGCCTCAGCCTTCGCTGAAGGCTGCTGCACCGCAGAGGCCGAGGTTGTTGCGGCAGAGATCATGAGAGAGCAAAGCAGCAGAGATCGCAGCGACGGCGGCGGGCGGCAAGGTCAAGGCGGCGGAATTGGCAAGAAGAAGGGCAGAGGTGGAAGCAAGAAGAATGGCGGATGCAAATACAGGCGGGCAAGCAGAGAGTTCGAGGCTCTGGCAAGAGCTCCAGCAGCCTCTTCGCCGACGGCAGCACCGACGCGGGGCTCTGTTGAGAGGGAGGCAAGGCATGAAGCGGCGGCGTGAAGGCGCCATAAGACTTCCCATGAGCGCTGCCGCAGCCAGACAGCGCGGACGCTACGACGGCGTCCGGCGGGCGGCGGCGGCCGCGACTTCGACGGCGGCGCAGCCAGACAGCGCGGACGCTTAACGGCGCCCGGCGGCGGTTGTCGACGGAGATCGCGTTTTACAGCGGCGCGCTTCCCGGGACGCAGACGATGGTCACCACGGATCCGTGCCATTGTCAGGACGCCGGTCCCAAGAATGGATGGCCTACCTCACCAAGACCAACTACGCCGAGCGGGCGCGGTGATGCGGTACGACTCAGCGCGGCACATGCGGGAAGCGGCCAAGACGGCGACGCCGACATTACGAGGATCGACGGCGCCGATGCCCTCATAGCCGCAGCTCGCCGAGATGCGCTTCGCTTCAACAAGCGAATCGCCAGGAGGCTCGATGCCATCGCCGCGACGACGGCAGCCGATCGCGCGCAAGACCACCTGCGCAGCACTTCGCAGGAGCTGGGAGAACTCGCCTTCAAGCCAAAGCGAGGACGTTGATGACTTTGCTCTCCGCCTCAACACTCGCCGCAGAAGATGGTGCGCCGCGGCACGACACCTACGACGAGGAGAGAGCGCCCGTAAGCTCTTCCGCTGCATCCCCGAGAAGTACAAGCAGATCGCTTCGCCGATCGAGTCTCTCGCTGATCTTCCACGATGTCGATCGAAGAGGCGATAGGTCGCCTCAAGGTCGCCGACAATGACGAACCACGACCTCTCTCGGGGCCTATCAACATCGGCGGATGTCAGATCTCACTCGAACAGCGATGGGCCCGCCAGGTGTCGGGAAGAAGGAGTCCTCTTCGCGACAAAGGCCGCAGCGCCGCTAAGCCGCGCAAGGCGCGACGCTGCTTCAGTCGGGCGCGAGGACGTGCCGAGGGTGATGCCCACGAGGCGCCAGTATGGCGCCATCGGCAACCGTGGCTTAAGACGAGACGACTCGCCGAATCGCAGGCAAGCTTGGCCATTGGGCCAAGGAGTGTCGCCACCACGACGCGCCAGCCCACGCCGACAAAGTGGAGGAGGACGAGCCGCTTCGCTTCCCGCACACGCAAGCATCGAAGTTATCTCCGGCGAGATCGGCCGCAATAATCTCCTCCACCTTGATGAGCCGAGAGCACACGCTTTTCTTGGCGATGCAGCCACCGCGACAAGATTGACGGTGGTGCTCGACACCGGGCGCTACCCATCACATGACCGGCCGACGGAGTTCTTCACCGAACTTGACTCCAACGTCCGAGGCTCCGCTGTTTGGGGATGCCCGGCGGGAGATCAAGGGCATCGGCTCGCCCTCTTACCGCCGAAGTCCGGAGAACACAGTCGCTTCAACGGAGTCTACTACATCCCGCGCTAAGGAACTCTATCATCGCCTTGGGACAAACGGATGAGAACGGTTCGCAAGCGTGGCGATCAAGAGCGGAGTCATGAGGATCTCGGGATCACCATCGCCGCTTTCTTGCCAAGGTAACCGAGGCACCAATCGACTTTACGCCCTCAACGTGCAGTGGCACAACCTTCGCTTTGTTGCTCGTCGGACGACGAGGCGTGGCAAGCGGCACGAGCGCCGCACCTTTTCACTTTGAGGCCTCAAGAGGCTCGGTGCCAACGAGATGGTGCGCGGCCTCCGTGCCTTGACCACGTGGAGCGCTTCTGCGACGCTCGCGTCCGACAAAGCAGAGGCGCCTCTTTCCCAACAATCGAGCTTCCGAGCCAAGGAGCGGCTCGAGCTTGCAGACGGGACTTGTGTGGCGGTGACACCACCACACCAGAGAGGACGACGCTATTTTCGCCGCCGTCGACGACCTCTCCCGCTATATGTGGGTGATGGTTCTCGGCAGAAGCGGAGAGGTCATGGACGCCATCAGCGCCAAGCAGTCGCCGCGGGCGAATCGTGGCCGCAGTCGCGTTACAGCGTCACAGACCGACAACGGCGGCGAATTCATTTGCACCGAAGTTCGCACAGATCGCGGATGAGGGCATTCAATACCACTACTCCGCTACCAGACAAATTTCACGCCAGAACGTCGTCGCGAGGAGCGCAACGAACGGTTGTAGGGATGGCTCGCCCTCCTCGCCAGCAGGGATGCCTACTGCCTTCCTGGGAGAGCAGCAGACGGCCGCCTACATCCTCAACCGCCGCCCACCAAGGCTCTCAATGGCAGATCGCCGACGAGGCTTGGCATGGGCGCAAGCCGCGGCCTCACCCACGGTCTTCTACGCCTCGCTTCACAAAGAGCTTAGCCACATCGGCAAGCTCGATTTACGTAAGCACTCCAGGTGTTCCTGGCACGCGAGGGCTCAAGGCCTACCGCATCCTTGATCCAAGGACCTACAGCAGCAAGCGGCCGGCGCACGACGTAGTGTTCGACGACGGCTAAGCGAGGATGGGCATGGGACAAGGCGGATGGGCGATGGCTCGACCGACGCACAACGACTTCATCGCCGAGTACGCCCATTTCAAGGAGATGGGAGTAGGCGCCTCTTCATCAAGCATGCCTACCCCAGCCCCCGAGCTTCCACCGACTCCATTGTCAGGTTTCCACCACAACTTCGATCAGGGCAAGTTCTTCGCCAACACCACCACAAAGAGTAACCCCACGACTCCAAAGACTAACGGCACTCCTCCGCACGCCCACTCCGACATCGCCTAGTGTCGACCACGCGCCGGTGGAGTTCGCTACATTCGCCTCCCACGATGAGGAGCCGACGCTGCACTACGACGGTGAGCCGCTATGATCGCACGACGGGAACCTTCTCGACCACCGGTCCGGACCGGTGCCTCACGATCCGAGGCGCTAGCTTGCATCTTGCGTGTGACGACGGCGAGCCTCGTTTTTCACGGAGGCGGCGAGACACGCAGCATGGTGTGCCGCGATGCACGGAGATGGATGCGGTTGAGAAGAACCACACTGGGTGCTTGCCGATCTCCCTCGTGGTCACCGTGCGATCACTCTTAAGTGGGTGTTCGTCAAGAGGATGAAGCCGCGCCATCGCTGCCACAAGGCTCGCTTGGTGGCACGCGGTTTACGCGCGCGAGAGGAGGATCGACTTCGACGATGCTCGCTTCGCGGGCACCGGATGGAACCGTCGACTTCTCCTTGCGCCGGCCGCCCAGAAGGCCGGCATGTTCATCACATGGACGTTAAATCGGCGCTTAACGGCGATTTGAAGGAGGAGGTCTACGCACCACCACCGGTTTTGAGATTCCCGGCAAGGAGAAGTTCTTCGGCGCTAAAGGCCCTCTATGGCTTGCGGCAGACCGAGGGCGTGGAATGCCAAGTTGATTCCACGCCAAAGGATGGGCTTGAGCAAAGCCGCGACGAGGCGCCATCTACGGCGGGCAATGGTGGAAACGCCCTATCGCGGGTGTCACGTCGACGACTTGGTGATCACCGGCACCAAGGACGGGAGGTGGCAAGATTCAAGGAAGAGATGAAGGCCACCTTCCAAATGAGTGACCGGGCCTCTCCTTCTACCCGGGATCGAGGTGCATCAGACGACTCCTAATCACGCCGACAGATCGCCACGCCAAGCGTGTCGTTGAGTCGGTTGGGCTCATCGATCGCAACCCAAAGACTCATCCGATGGAGGAGCTACCGGCCGAGCCGCGACGACATGACGGAAGAGGTGGACGCCACGCAGCATCGGCGTCTTGTGGGAGCCTTCGCTACCTCGCCCACACACTCCGGATCCGCTTTCTCCGTCGGCCACGTTAGTCTGGCTCATGCAATGATCGACGACGGAGCACCAACAGTCAGAAGAGGATCGTCCGCTATGTTATGGGACTCTCGACCACGGCCTCTACTACCCGAGGTGCCCCGGAGAGGCACACCTCGTCACCACAATGACAAAGGATCACGCAGGCGACATCGACACCAAAGAAGAGCACGAGCGGGTTCTTTCTTCCTCGGCAAGTGCCTCGTTAGTGGGCAATCGCTTAAGCGTTAGTGGTGGCCCTGCCCAACGCGAGGTCGAGTACATAGCGGCTTCCACCGCTCGACTCAGCACTTTGGCTTGCTCGATCGCAGTGATCTCCCGGCGAGACACCGGTGGAACTCAGAGCGACAAGAAGTCCGCCTCGCCCGCAAAGAACCCCTTTTCATTTAACGAGCAAGCACATCCAGCGAGGTATCATTTCATCCGGATTGCTTGGACGAAGAAGCATCAAGGCATGTTACATCAACACTAAGGACCGACTTGCGGACTCGCCACCAAGCCCCTCGGGAGGATCAAGTTCCTTGAGCTTCGCTCCAGACCGGATGGTCCAACTTTCCCACAAGACGACGGACAAGACTTAGGGGAGATTGATGGAATAAGTCTTTGTGGTCCTCTTTGGTCCTCATGGTCATGGTAGTTTTTTGATCGCTTTAGACAAAGATCTTAGACGCTTTAGGACAAGATCTTAGACTAGCATCTTAGACTAGCATCTTAGCATATGCCCGGCTATCCCGCCACTATAAATATGTAACCCCAACCCTCAAAGTTGGCATGGCATTGTGTGAGAAATAAACAAGAAAATTGCCCCAACTCCTAGTGTCATCCTCTCTCAATGAGAGTAAGAATTCAGCTACTAACATATAATACAATATTCCAAGTATCTAATAACTCGGTATCATGAAACAGCATGATACTACTACACTAACGGTGGAATGGAGATAGATGGGGTAATGCAGTGTTCTTAATCAAGGTTACTGGAGCTGCAAATGGGCCCGCTAAACTGCTAAAGAGTTTAAGCAAGCCCATCTGCTCTGCGTATCAAGGCCGCCAACCTGCATATCAATGCTGCTATCAAGGCAAATCTGCATGAGAGTGTAAAGGCTGGGGGCCACTCACTAACTGCTATTTAGAACACTGGTGTTAACAGCTGTACAATTCCTTTTTTGCAACCTTCTTGCTATCCATTCCATTCATTTTTTATAGAATACTAAAGTATTCCAATGACTTTTGGAAATATTCCTTCATGCTGTTAAACTTTCAAAGAGGCATGTCGTGCAATTCAAGGCAGACCTCCATGCACTTTAAACAGTTCAGATAAGTCCTCCATACAAACTACTGTCTTCAAAATATCATAAGTTTGGTCCTTACAATTTAAAATTTCAACGAGGTCCTTCACACGCACAATTCACACAACGAAAATTTTGTAATGTATATCTCAGTACTCAAATTAATGTATCCTTATAAACCTTAATAACAAACACAACCCAAAAAGAAATTGAAACAATTCTTTGTGAAGTAGCATCAAAGAATGCCAAGAAGTAAATTTTACTGGAGGAATTTTATGTAGGGCTCTTTTACCACATGCAACTAACAGTGAGAAACCAAACATGGTAGTAACTACTACTTGCACGATCATGCACAAAGTGTGAAAACTAGTCAGAGTGCAGTGGTATTACATTACACAAGGAATCACATCCAACCAAATCTAGCCTAGTTTGACATAGCAGGATTACCTGACGACTTCTAAAAATGTTCGGAACATGTCTGTGATGAGATCATTGCATTCAAGGTCTAACATCACAACACATGCCCGGTATCTTGAAACTGTTTCCAGAATAGCAACTCTCCTACCAAAGGATTGGCTCTTAACATCACTGAGTCCACTAAATGTACCCACAATCAGATGAAATATGTCCTGCAAGAGAAAGGAAAAGAAAGAAATTCTCAAATGCTGAATAAGCATAGTAAACTCAGTCAAAGTTATTTGGCTCAGTGCATTCTGTAACCAATCTTGATGATAGCTACCCTTAACACATCATCACTGTAGGGAGCTTCAGGTGCAGTTATTCTTGTAATTTCACAGAAGCAGGTTGCCAAGTGGACTTTGACATCTTCATCCTGATGTTTCAACAATTCTTCCCTGGCAACTGCCTTTAGACATGATTGGATAGTCTCCATCACCAAGGATCCTGGCGACTGCTCTATTCCATGTAGGTATTCCGCAGCTCGCTGCATTACAATTAGCTTTAATAGCATATCCAGAGCTTACTTAAGCAAGAAGGAAGAATTTCAAGCAAACAGGTAATATGCCATTAACATTAAAATAAGACATAACAGTGCCTGATTCTGAGAGATCATGTCAACAGTAAGAAGCTAAATCCAGATGGTAGTGTAATACTGTCCTTACTCCCTGTGACCCTGTGCTAGGACTGAAAGTACAAGGCAGACAACCAATTCAAAACATCTAATCTTTTTCCATCATTGGTGCCACCAAAATTCCAGCTCTCTCTTGGAAGAAAAAGGTCTAGCTTTTGAGCTTTTAGATGTGTTCCTCATAGTTAAGTCCAGTGGTTCCAGCTAAAGCAACAATAATGGGTAATTGCAAAAAGGAAAAGTTTAAATCATAACAACATTCTGCCACAGAGCCTACGCTACATACAAGTATACAACCTACCAACTCTTATTTTGGAACTACAACTGCAAAGCCACAGATAATTAGCACAGAACACTGAGTACAGAACTGGAAATGAATGGTAGAAAACTACAAATCTTAAAGTAGGAACTACTGTAAGTTACTAATTTGCGCTAGGCTATATTTCCACAAGGACTGAGTTGTTTAATTCATGCCACATATTTATTTTAGATTTAATTTATGTGGTAGTTAGATATTTGACTAAAAAAGCTGAGATTACATAACTATATTAGTGATTGTTCAAAATTCAAGTTTTAATTTCATATTATACTAGTCATGTGCCTATACGTTGCAACGAAAACTCAATTTGTGACAAAAATTTATTTGCAAAAAGTACTAACCTTGTCTGAATAATACTGTTCAATCTGAATGTACAATGGTTGAAACTCAATTTGCGATAAAAAATTTATTTGCAAAGAGCACTAACAGTGGCAAAGGTGGGTAATTAAAGAGCAATGGCAAAGGTGGGTAATTAAAGAGTGGTGGCAAAGGTGGGTAATTTTGATGAAGTGACATGGGAAGAAACTCTTGCTTTATATAGTAGAGATTGTCAGAATCTTGGATTAGCTGTTTCAGCCTAACATGCTAGTGGGCCAATAACCTGTACTTATACATATGCAATGGTTGTCACATGCTTGTATTTGGAATGCAACACTTGCACTTGAATGGCTACAGTTAGCACCTAAAAAGTTCAAAAGCTATAGTCTCTTAAACCCCAACTCTTCAATTTCAGTTGCTAGCTAAAAGATTCCATATCCCAGCTAATGAACCTAAAGAACAATATTGGTTCGATTCAATCTGAACAACAACATTTACCCCACTAAACCCCAGAGCAATACCAGATGAACCTGCATTTCAGCCTAAAAAACCTTGCACCCAGACCTATCAAATTGGCCTTAGCTAGCATGCAGCTGTCCATCAAATTACCCAAGTCCCTGTGCACAAGCATCAGTAATTTGTAAGTCAAGTTTTACATTTATAGCTGAAGTAACAAATCATGGCTGTGTGCAACTGCGAACACACAAGATCTAAGCAAGGAGCTGCAAGCTATGCCATTTGCTAACAAAAAGTTCAAGCCTTCGGAGCATCATTCACTGATTTCACTGATTGTGCCATTTACTGCCAAAATTTTCAGCATTGGAGAGCAGCGAAAAGAGAATTGAATAAGCCACAAGCTATCCATATTTACACAGCTATCCACGTCTTAAACCC
This sequence comes from Guadua angustifolia, assembly GCA_036346375.1. Classification (NCBI taxonomy): domain Eukaryota; kingdom Viridiplantae; phylum Streptophyta; class Magnoliopsida; order Poales; family Poaceae; genus Guadua; species Guadua angustifolia. The sequence goes on from CM070505.1 coordinate 33,627,873, forward strand.
TAACATAGAGCTATCAGCACCAGCACATATAAAGACCAAAAACTTGAACCTAGGGTATAAGGTTGACTGCCAAGATCCCATCAATAATCAGTTCTAAACTAAACAACAAAACAAGTAGCCTAAGAACAAATAGTTGGATTGCATTTGATGTTACACCAACATGGATGAGTGGCAGGAACCAACAAATGCACCGGTGTTGGATTTGGGTAGTTCTAAAAAGAGCGATTCGAGGACAAACCTAACAAATTAATTTTATTCTAAAAATAATGTCTACAAAATTATCGAGACAAAAACTACCATATAAATAGCGTTCAAGGTATTGCTAGCCGCAGGTGTAGACAAAACTACCATATAAACAATGTATCCTCATTGGAGCACTTCCACGCAATATGCCCTAGGTGTAGAAAGGTTTTCACATGAACACTCATAATAGGAATCCGCAGTCCAAAATTTAACGTTTCCTTAGCTTGTATCAGTTCTCAACTATAACTGAAGCAACCGCCATCACACCAACCCTCCCAGGTGAGGCCTTTTACACCACTAAAACCCTAATTCCTCGTGCAAAACAGCAGAAACTGAACCAATTGGTCACAAATCGCAGCCGCACAATTCAGCACCCAAAACCTCAACACGCCCAAGCTTCACTTAGCACTTCCTCCCAACACAAGCCGAACAATTCCAGCCAAAACCAGCAAACAACCACCAAGCATAGCACCCATACAAGCGCCAACGCAGCCACCCCGACCAAATCTCGCCAAAACCTAACCACTTGCCTCCCAATTATCCAACCCCCGCACAAAAGCTCGCGCCTTTCGAACCCTCCCGACCACTAAAAACAAGCTAAACCATCCAAATCCAGCAACAAAACCCCTAATTCGCACGCTAAACCCCACCCTCCACCCACCCCTACCACCCTAAACCTGCCGAATTGGCGCACCTCAGCCACAGATCCACCCAAACCCACCCCTCCACGACGAGGGCAAGCAACCAGACCAAGAAAGGAAGCTTCCGGGGTCGCCCGTCTCACCTCGAGGAGCTTGGCGAGGGCGTCGGCCGGGGCCGGCTCCGCCGCGTCCAGCTTCTCCCCGAGCTCCTTCAGCTGCACCGCGGCCGCCATCCCGCAGCCACCGCGCCGGATCGACGGCGAATCCGCGCACGCGCACCGGCGAGGGTTTCGAGCCCGAAGCTCCTCTCTCTCCCTCTCTCTCTAGGTCCTAATCTGTGAAGCGTTTTGGCTCTTGGCTCTCCCTGTTTCGAAACTGGTGTGGGTGTGGGGGGTTGGGGGGAGAGGCGGAGAGCTCGTGAGCGAAATGCGAGGTTTGTGTCGAGCCAGTGGCCTACTGCTACTCTCCTCTTACCGCTTAGAAAATCTTTTTTCCCTGCGAGTTTTGTGGCTGTATTGACTGCTGTGACTGACGTGCGGGTCCCACGTGCGTGTGGTCCGCCTGTCAGTGCAGGGGTGTGGCGTCCCACGCTGGTGGAGAGGGGTTTTCTCAGATCGTATGAAGACAGTTTTGGATCCGGAGAGGCGTACAGCTATGGGGCTCCGGAGTCAGGTTAACGGGAAACATTGAGCATTTGCTACTTTAAAGAATTATCGATAGAATTGATGATTTGACACTTAAAATATCTTTTTTTAGGGATTTGTCATTCTAAAGCGTGAAATACTTATATTTTACCGTTTCTATCGTATGTTCGTATTTCTTCTTTTTCACCGAAATTACATAAGAAAAGAGTAAAATTGCCTCTACCCCTAAACCTAGGCCGGTTTGGTCGCTTACACCAAGTGTTTAATCCAAGCCAAAACAAGCATGTATGTTCACTTTTGTCATGGGCAGTGACGGACTCGACTCATGTGGTGAGGGGGAGTGAAAGTACATCTAGGCCTCTAATTGTGTTTTGGATGATCAATGACAAACGATTAAGGGACTAATGGCTTAAATGAGTGCATGAGCAGGTGTTAGTCCCAAAAGGAAAACATCTACGGATTATGGTGACCCTCAAAAGTCAAAGGAAGAACGGCGTCGACCTAGCGTAGACTTTTTATTCTCATTGAGTCAATAGGATCGCCGTACTATCAAGAGGGATGGGTATAGGTGCTCTAGAAATGATCTCGTGCTCGATGAACATCCTTTACAAAACAAGTTTTGAAGTCACTAAGCACCTACACTCACCTTGTTTTCATTTTGGCCGATAATATCGGATAGTCCGATGTGTATATCGGATAGTCCGATGGTATCGGATTCTCCGGCAGAGTGTGGGTGCTGTCTGGGAACTCTCGAAAAGTCTGATTGTCCGATAGCTTATATCGGATCGTCCGATGTTGTTTGAAAAATTTTCTAAGTCTTTTCCTTGGATCTTCGGAAACATCGGAATGTCCGATGGTAAATATCGAACATCCGATGTATTCAAAATTTTTCTAAGTCTTTGGATCGAACTCTCGAAACATCGGACATTCCGATGTTTAAGATCTAACATCCGATGTGGACTTAGAAAGATTTTGGATATTATTGTTGCTTTGAAAAAACTCTCTGGAATTATCGGAATGTCCGATGTATGATATCGGACAGTCCGATATACACTTAGTTATTTTCCAAAGTTGCTGAGTTCGTTGAAAACTCTCTGGAAACATCGGAACATCCGATGTGTGAAATCGGATAGTCCGATGTGTGCTTTTTCTCAGCAGTTTTTGAATTTTCGAGTGGAGTTGATCTGGAAATTTGCACTGATCGGATAGTCCGATGTATGTCATCGGATAGTCCGATGTGAGGTCTGACACAGGACAGAACGGCTCTTTTTTGTGTCTTGGCTATATATACCCCACTCTCTCTCTCATTTACTCTACACCTACCAGCACATTGAGCATTTACTTCACTCTTGCTATTTCTTTGCTCTCTTGCTCACTCTTGTGTTCATCTTTGTGATATTTGTTGAGAGGTTTGAGCAAGTGGTTCTCTAGTGCCTTGATTTCAAACCGAGAAAGTCCATTTGAGCACTAGAGTGATTTTCAAGAGCGGATCTACACTCCATTTATTACTCTTGGAGATTGAGGTCTCCTAGACGGCTAGGAGTCACCGATGAGCTCCCAATCTTCGTGGGAAGTCACGAGTTTGTGAAGGTCCGATTCCACCTCCGTAAGGAAAGGGATTAAGAAGTGAAACCGCGAGTGCTTTGTGCAACACCGGAGGATCGTGGTCGAAAGGGACCCTGCTTTGTGCCTCCTCAACGGAGACGAGGATCTCCTCAAAGATCCGAACTTCGGAAAAATCGCCGATCTCCTTGGTTTGTGAGTTTTCTGTTTGTCCCTCGTGCTCTTGACTTAATCATTGGGGATTCAAGTATTTGGAAGCTACTTGCGAGATATTGGTTGATCCAAGATTCGTAGTTGCCTTAGCTCGTAAATTTCATTTGGTAGAAATCGAGCCTCTCAAATTTCTCGGATCTACTTTTTAGGGTTTATTGCGCTCGATTGATTGTCCGACCTATAGTATCGGATAGTCCGATATCAAAGTCGGATATTCCGATAATTCCGCCGCTAAATTAGTTTTAAATTTTATTACGCCTATTCACCCTCTAGGCGATTTTATCGATCCTTCAATCGTATCGAGCCAAATCTCCTTAGTTTGGCTTAACCGCTGGAGAATCAATATGTCGCAAGAAGATAAGAATACCGAAGTCCATGACCAAGACAAGGGCACGGGCTCCGGTATTGGGGTTGCAATTCCATTTGATTATCGTTCTATTGGTGTCCCAAGCTCTTCCTCATATATCTCCGTGCCCTCCGGTCGAGCGGCTCATTTCGATGGCACTCACTATGCGGCATGGAAACATAAGATGAAGATGCACTTGAGATCGCTTCACCCTTCTATTTGGAAGATTGTGCATACAGGTTTCAAGCCTAATGATCCCGATAATCTTACTCCCGAAGAAGATAAAGATCAACACTTCAATGATTTGGCAGTCAATGCCTTATTCAACGCCTTGAGTGATTCCAAATTCAACCGAGTCGATGGACTCGAGGAAGCAAAGGCTATTTGAGATAGACTCCTAGTCAGTCATGAAGGAGTGTCAAGCGTCCGAGAATCGAAGATAGAGCTCATTATTGGTGAGCTAAGCCGGTTCACCCTGGAAGATGGTGAATCATACACTAAGATTTTGACCGCCTGATGGTGCTCGTAAATCAAGCAAAAGGTCTTGGGTGCACTGATCTTTCCGACAAGGCCGTGGTGAAGATAATACTTCGCGTGATCACTCCCACCAACCGCAACCTTATTCAGTTGATCCGAGACCGGCCCAACTTCGACACATTGACACCTCATGATGTCATTGGCCGGCTCATGATGGACGAGATGATGGTAAAGGAAGCTGAGGTTGTGGAAGAACTCAAGTCCGGGAAGAAAAAGGGCATCGCTTTAAAGGCCGTTAAAGTTGTGCGCCAAGCCGAAGAGAGCACAAGTGAAGATGAAGAGTCTAGTGGTCCGTTGACGAATGAGAATATGGCCCTATTTGTGCGAAGGTTCAACAAGTTCTTCAAGAAGAAGAATTTCAAACAAGGAGGTCATTCAAAGAACTACGGAAGAAAATCAAAGGGGAGACATTCCACAAAAAGATGCTATGAATGCGGCGAAATCGGCCATTTCATTGCCGAGTGTCCGTGATAAGGAAGGTAAAGATGAGAAGCCACACAAGAAAGACAAGTATCGGGCAAGGACAAGGAGAAGGAGAAGAGCAAGAAGTTCAAAGGCAAGGGCCAGGTTTACATTGGAAAGGAGGAACTCCAACACCGACTCAACTCCGACTCCGACTCCGAGTCGAATTCCGACGAAGAAGGAGGAATTGCCTCCGTCGCCATTGCCGTATCCTCTACTCCAACAATGTCGAAGGGCCTCTTCGACAACTTGAGCGATGACGATGAGGTTGCTCCAATGTGCCTCATGGCAAAGGGGCACAAGGTATCATCACTTGTCTCCACTCCCTCCATTACTAATGAATGTCTAGATGAGCACAATAACGATAGTGATGATGATGACATTAACACTGTACTTAAGTCTATGAAAAACTTTGACATTCATAAATTAAATTTGCTCTTAAAAGATATTGAAAAATTGGAGGAAGTCGTAGAACAAAAGGAAGCTACTCTCGAGGCTCAAGAGGATTTGCTCATCCTCGAAAAGGAGAAAAACCGTGAGCTAGAGAAGAGCTTATCTTTTGAAAAAGGGAAGAATGAGGATTTGGCTAAACACTTAAAATTGACCAAATCCGAAGTGACTAGTCTCGAGATCACCAACGCTTCACTTGAAGAGAAACTTGCTAAGGCAAAGGACGCCTGCGAGGCTCTTGAGTTGAAGCTTGTTGATCTCAAGAATAGCCCTCCGATTATCTCAACCATTAGCTCCAATTCTTCGTCACCTTCCACAAGCAATGGATGCGCTAGATGCTATGACGTTAACATTGATACTTATGCCACTAACCTTGAGACATTGCAAGTGTTAGCATATGAAAATGAGAAGCTCAAAGGGATGCTCGAAGATGGACTTCAAAAGTCCTACAAGGCAAGTAAGGGATTAGAGGAGTTCCTAGGTAAGCGACAAGGTAACGCTATGAAACATGGGCTTGGATATACTCCACCAAAAGGGAAAAAGAGCAATATTGTGGTTACTCCTTTAAACAAGCCCATTCAATTTGTTAAGAGTAAGGAAAACGCTAAGTACAAAACTCACTCTACAGTCTTTGCATCTTATGTACTCAAGAAAACTAACTTCGGTCGTGTAGTTGCTCATCACATTGGGGGTAAGCCCAAGAATGGTTCTCATGTGCGATCTATTTGGGTACCTAAATCACTTGTTGCTAACATGCGTGGACCTAAACAAGTTTGGATACCAAAGAGCAAAAACTAAATTTTATTTTGTAGGCCTACATCTCCGGTGGATCAAGTTGGATCTTGGATAGCGGCTGCACACATCATATGACCGGAGAAAGGGCAATGTTCGCACATCTAGAAGCCAATAGATCAAATAGTGAGAGTATCATTTTTTGCGACAATGGAAAAGGTGAGGTGGTAGGTTTAGGTAAGATTCTAATCACAAATGATTTCCACATAAATAATGTTTTACTCGTTGAATCATTAAGCTACAATTTGCTGTCCGTTGCTCAATTATGTGAAGCGGGCTACAATTGCATGTTTAGTGATAAGGGTGTGGATGTCATTAAGAGGGATAATGGTTCAATAGCCGTTAAGGGTCGTTTAAAGGGTAATCTCTATCTCGTAGACTTCAACACGGATAGAGTTAACCTTGAAACATGCTTAATGGCTAAATCGAGCATGGGTTGGCTATGGCATCGCCGGCTTGCCCATGTTGGTATGAGGAACCTTCACAAACTCATAAAAGGCAACCACATCCTTGGACTAACGAATATTGTGTTTGAGAAAGATAGGGTGTGTAGCGCATGTCAAGCCGGGAAGCAAGTCGGAGCCTCTCATCCTGCAAAGAACGTGATGACCACCTCAAGGCCATTGGAGATGCTACACATGGATTTATTCGGTCCGGTCACCTACATAAGCATCGGAGGAAATAAGTATGGCTTAGTAATTGTAGATGATTTCTCTCGATTTACTTGGGTGTTCTTTTTGCATGATAAAAGTGAAGCTCAAGGATCTCTAAAGAAATTTATGAGAAGAGCTCAGAATGAGTTTGAAGTAAAGATCAAGAAAATTCAAAGTGATAACGGCATCAATTCAAGAACACCGTGGAGGAGTTTCTCGATGAAGAAGGCATCAAGCATGAGTTCTCGGCCCCTACTCCCCACAACAAAAGGGGTAGCCGAGAGGAAGAATCGGACTCTCATCGAGATGGCGCGCACAATGCTTGACGAGTACAAAGTCTCCGACATCTTCAAGTGAGGCCATCAACACCGCTGCCACAAGCTCAAATCGCCTCTACCTTCACAAATTGTTGAAAAAGACTACAGATGAGCTCCTCACCCAAGAAGAAACCAAATGTCTCCTACTTTCGAGTCTTTGGTAGCAAATGCTATATCCTTAACAAAAGGCTAAGTCTTCCAAAATTTGTCCTAAAGTAGATGAAGGTTTCCTACTTGGTTATGGATCTAACGCTTATGCATACCGAGTTTTCAACAATACCACCGGTGTGGTTGAAATCTCGCGTGATGTAACTTTTGATGAAACTAATGGTTCTCAAGTAGAGCAAGTTGATCGTGCTGTGATTGACAGTGAGGAACCTCCATGTGAAGCAATCAAACGGATGGCAATTGGAGAAGTGAGGCCTCTTGAGCAAGAAGAAGTTTCGTGCACTCCAACTCGAGATGCGCCGTTGGATGATGTCCCAACTCCTTCAATGCAAGCTCAAGATGGATCAAATGCCGCCAAGACGATGAGGAACCTATTCAAAAGTCAAATACAACCGTCCCTCATCCAAGGGTTCATCAAAGCGCTCAACTAAATCATCCGTCGACAATATTCTTGGAGACATTAACAGGAGTATCCACTAGGTCTCGCTTAGCTAATTTTTGTGAATTTTACTGCTTGTGTCTTCTCTTGAACCTCTCAAGGTAGAAGAAGCACTCCAAGATCCGGACTGGGTGATGGCTATGCAAGAAGAGTTGAACAACTTCGAGAGAAATCAAGTGTGGAAGCTTGTCGAAAGACCCGAGCAAAACGTGATTGGAACCAAATGGGTGTTTCGGAACAAGCAAGACGAAAATGGAGTTGTGACGAGAAACAAAGCCCGATTGGTTGCTCAAGGGTACACTCAAATCGAAGGTTTGGATTTCGATGAAACTTATGCTCCAGTAGCTAGGCTTGAATCAATTCGAATATTACTTGCCTTTGCTACTCACCACGATTTTAAGTTGTACCAAATGGACGTGAAAAGCGCCTTCCTAAATGGGCCTCTCTCGAGATGGTCTACGTTGAGCAACCACCGCTTCAAGATCCAAGTCATCCCGACCATGTCTACTTCCTACACAAGGCTCTCTATGGACTCAAACAAGCACCGAGAGCGTGGTTCGAGTGTCTTCGTGATTTTCTTCTCATTAAGGGTTTGTAGTCCAAAGGCCGATTCCACTCTTTTTACTAAAAATATTGATAATGACTTATTTGTTTGTCAAATTTATGTTGATGACATTATATTTGGGTCTACTAATGAACACTTGTGCAAGGATTTTAGTAGAATCATGACTAAAAGGTTCAAGATATCCATGATGGGCGAGTTGAAATTCTTCCTCGGTTTTCAAGTCAAACAACTCAAGGAAGGAACCTTCCTATGCCAAACCAAGTACATCAAGGACATGCTCAAGAAGTTTGGGATGGAGAACGCCAAGCCGATCAAGACGCCGATGCAAGCTAATGGGCATCTAGACCTCGACAAAGAAGGTAAACCGGTCATCCAAAAGGTATATCGTTCGATGATCGGTTCCCTACTTTACCTCTGTGCATCTAGGCCCGATATCATGCTTAATGTTTGCATGTGTGCAAGATTTCAAGCCGCTCCTAAAGAATGCCACATGGTGGCCGTAAAAAGAATCTTAAGATATTTAGTGCACACTCCTCATTTCGGCCTTTGGTATCCTAAAGGTTCATCCTTTGAGCTAGTCGGCTATTCCGATGCGGATTACGCCGGTTGTAAGGTGGATAGGAAGAGTACCTCTGCACTTGTCGGCCTTGGTAGATCCCTAGTTTCTTGGTCCTCCAAGAAGCGTAATTCGTAGTCTCTATCCACACCCAAGTTTAATATATTGTCGCCGGGAGTTGTTGCGCCCAATTGCTTTGGATGAGACAAACTCTAAATGATTATGGCCTAACCTATAACCATGTTCCACATTTGTGTGACAATGAGAGCGCCATAAAAATTGCCAACAATCCCGTCCAACACTCCCGCACCAAGCATATCGATATTCGCCATCATTTTCTAAGAGACCATTCCACTAAAGGCGATATCGAGATCCAACATGTGAGCACAAATGATCAATTAGCCGATATTTTCACCAAGCCTCTTGATGAAAAGCGTTTCTGTGAATTGAGAAGTGGGCTAAACATCTTAGATTCTCGAAATTTGGCTTGAGAGATTGTATACTTGCCTTGCTTGTTGGTTTCAACCAAAATAAGTCTCAAAAACTCTTATTTCTCTCTTTAAAATCTGTTTGGTTTTTGATCTTTTGGTTGGGTCGAGCCACTTGTGATCATAGCTCCTATTGCATCTGTGTTCACTGATCATAAGTGGGGAGACGGCAAAAGTGTTCACAAGTCATTCCATCTTATTCCTCAATCTCTATCGTCTCTTGTGCCGAAATTTACAGTGCCTGACTATCCGATATTCTCAGACGGACTATCCGATTCAGAATCACATATCGGACTATCCGATGTTGAATATCTGACCGTCCGATATCTGGGTGATCGCACACATCAGACTGTCCGATGTCCTTATCGGACTATCCGATGTGAGGAGGTTTAAAAGAAGTCCGAAGGGTTTTTCTTTCTCCACTCGGTTATTTCCTCCAAAACTCATCGGGTTCTCTTCCTTCCTGGCGATTTCGGCGTCCGGAGATCACCCTCCTCATTCCAAGAGTCCCCCTCCGCGGATCTAATCTCTTTTGGTGGAGATCCTCATTGTCATTGAACTCTCCCTTCGGGCTTGATCTTAAGGTAACCCTATTTCACCTTAGATCTAGGGCTTCTCATCCCCCTCGATTTTTTGGACAATCTTCTTCGGTAGATGAGTTCCCTTTGTCCCTAGGATCATATTCCACAAATTCGTTGTGAAATGTGTGGTCTATCTTCAAGAAATCACTTTTTGCATTTTTTTGCAAATATCGGATTATCCGATTGATTGGCATCGGACTATCCGATTATTATCGGACTGTCCGACCCAAAATATCGGACTATCCGATGTTTCCAGGGAATTGCAAAATTGTGAGCTTCTTTCCGTTTCCCTTGTCTATCGTCTCAAGTTTCTGTATCATCTTTTCTAGATTTTATCCATATCGCCACGACGACAAGGGAGAGAAGTTGAAGAGGGCTCTTCACACTGATGCATCAGGCCAATTCAAGCGGAAGACTCCGACCGGCGGGAGGACTAAGGCAGTCGCTGGTCGAGGCAATCCTCCGGTCACCTCATCTTCTTTACCTGAGGAGGATGTGCCTGTTGTGGAGACCGCCGTTGCCCCAAATCCTGCTGGGGGCAAATCCAAGAAGCAAGTCGTCACGCATCCCAAACAGAAGGCTCTTACAATTTCTGAGCGTCGACATGGTGCTGCTTCTTCTGCATGTCCTCCTCCTACTCCAACTGGCAAGGGCAAAGGATCCTCCTCTAGTGCTCCAACCGTAGATGATAAAGGAAAAGCTCCCGCTCCGGAAGAAGAAGAAGATCTCCTCTATCCTTTGATGTCCAAGCCTGCTTGTCGTTCAGATCTTGAAAGGGCAGTTGTCAATTACAAAGGGAAGTCAGGGTTGGTCGCCAAAGCGAGGGCATCTGATCCATATGTCAGTCGAAAGCGCTTCTCTTCAGACTTGCGTTTTTGGACCTTCTTCCAACAGGACTTTTATGAGACCGTCATTCTCCCTCGCAAGAATCCTGTCGTGAGTATGCAGTGGGTTGATTGGGATTATATGGAATCTTGTGCAGATCCAGTCTTTGATGAAGTGATTGAAGCCTGTGAAAGGCTTGGTATTAAACGCATCATGGGCATGAAGCAAGATTGGAATACTGAGGTCATTGCCCAATTTTATACCACATTGCATGTCACCAATGACACTATGACTTGGATGACCGAAGGGGAGCAATACAGGATGTCAGTTGGTCGCTTTGGTACTCTGTTGGGATTCAGAGCGGAAGATTGCATAGATACGGATGACCTTCATAATAAACGCTCCTTGGTTGCAGACAATCTTAATGATCTATATATTGAAGATTCTATTTTTGAGCTTGGCAACACAAAAAATTTGAAGCCTATGATTGCTGCCGCCAACAGACTCCTTCGCAAGACCATCGCGCCTAAGGAAGGTGATGCATCCCACATTTTGTCCTACACTTGTGATATTCTCGTGATCGATGTCACGGTGGACGACCATTTATGGTATCACTTTATCTCTGGAATGAAATTCATGCCAACTCCCTCGATCCCAAGCGCAGCTGTGGCTTTGCTCCTTACATCATGAGGGCGATTTTGGGCGCTCCAAAGCGAAGTTTGAGTGTGATGCTAAGCACCTTGGCTCCAGATCGTGCCCATCAAGATCGCTCCTCCTCAAGCTCCTCCACCACAGGGCCTTCTGTCGACTCGCCTGCTCACCGCCTCCCGCAGATCTTCGCATATCCCTCCACCACCGATGAGTCTTGCAATACCTGTCAAGATGGCAAAGAAGAACGCCAAGAGGCTCAAGTCCATCCAATATCTCACCTTCCCTCGCTCCAAAGGGCGCGAGGACTCCACCGCGGATCCTTCGACTCTCCGATCGTTGATGCCCCTTCCGATGCTGATCCCGCCGCATCTGATGATGACTCCGAGAGCGAGGAGGAAGTCTGATCCTCCTGCTGTCCTTTTCTCCCTTTTTGGTGGCTTGATGCCAAAGGGGGAGAGATAAGATATCATTTCCTCATTTCCTCTTCTAGTATGATTTTTGGACACTGTTGCTGGATGTATGTTGGTTATAACTTGGTGGATTTCTTTTGGTTGTGTTATAACTTGGTGGATTTCTTTTGGTTGTGTTAAAATCTGAATGCTGTCGTTGTTAAACTTTACCTTTTGCTTTGATATATCGTATACCTCAGTTCTGACGCTCGTTGTTGTTCTCATCATATTATTACTTTGTTGTCGCTCATATGAATGTCAAGATATAGGGGGAGCTCCTCTTGAATTTCACCTCTAATTTGTGCATTTAATTCTATTTCGATTCTCTAATGCACACATTTAGGGGGAGCTCAATATATCTTGTCCATTCTCAAAATCATTATTCAATTATTTCAACCATGTCTTAATCGTGTTGTCATCAATCACCAAAAAGGGGGAGATTGAAAGTGCATCTAGGCCCCTAATTGTGTTTTGGATGATCAATGACAAACGATTAAGGGACTAATGGCTTAAATGAGTGCATGAGCAGTGTTAGTCCCAAAAGGAAAACATCTACGGATTATGGTGACCCTCAAAAGTCAAAGGAAGAACGGATCGACCTAGCGAGACTTTTTATTCTCATTGAGTCAATAGGATCGCCGACTATCAAGAGGGATAGGTATAGGTGCTCTAGAAATGATCTCTGCTCGATGAACATCCTTACAAAACAAGTTTTGAAGTCACCAAGCACGACACTCACCTTGTTTTCATTTTGTGTCGATAATATCGGATAGTCCGATGGTATCGGATTCTCCGGTGAGTGTGGGTGCTCGTCTGGGAACTCTCGGAAAAGTCGGATTGTCCGATAGCTTATATCTGACCGTCCGATGTTGTTTGAAAAATTTTCTAAGTCTTTTCCTTGATCTTCGGAAACATCTAATGTCCGATGGTAAATATCGAACATCCGATGTATTCGAAATTTTTCTAAGTCCTTGGATCGAACTCTCGAAACATCGACATTCCGATGTTTAAGATCTAACATCCGATGTGGACTTAGAAAGATTTTGGATATTATTGTTGCTTTGAAAAACTCTCCGAATTATCGGAATGTCCGATGTATGATATCGACAATCCGATATACACTTAGTTATTTTCCAAAGTTGCCGAAGTTCGTTGAAAACTCTTCGAAACATCGAACATCCGATGTGTGAAATCGGATAGTCCGATGTGTGCTTTTTCTCGCCAGCTTTTGAATTTTCGAGTGGAGTTGATCCGAAATTTGCATCGACGGATAGTCCGATGTATATCATCGGATAGTCTCGATGTGGGTCTCACACGTGACGTAATCGGCTCTTTTTGTGTCTTGGCTATATATACCCCACTCTCTCTCATTTACTCTACACCTACCAGCACATTGAGCATTTACTTCACTCTTGCTATTTCTTTGCTCTCTTGCTCACTCTTGTGTTCATCTTTGTGATATTTGTTGAGAGATTTGAGCAAGTGGTTCTCTAGTGCCTTGATTTCAAACCGAGAAAGTCCATTTGAGCACTAGGGTGATTTTCAAGAGCAGATCTACACTCCATTTATTACTCTTGGAGATTGAGGTCTCCTAGACGGCTAGGAGTCACCGGTGAGCTCCCAATCTTCGTGTGGGAAGTCACGGAGTTTGTGAAGGTCCGATTCCACCTCCGTAAGGAAAGGGATTAATAAGTGAAACCGTGAGTGCTTTGTGCAACACCGGAGGATCGTGGTCGAAAGGGACCCGGCTTTGTGCCTCCTCAACGGAGACGAGGATCTCCTCAAAGATCCGAACTCGGAAAAATCGCCGATCTCCTTGGTTTGTGAGTTTTCTATTTGTCCCGTGTGATCTTGACTTAATCATTGGGGATTCAAGTATTTGGAAGCTACTTGCGAGATATTGGTTGATCCAAGATTCGTAGTTGCCTTAGCTCGAAATTTCATTTGGTAGAAATCGAGCCTCTCAAATTTCTCGATCTACTTTTTAGGGTTTATTGCACTCTGATCGGATTGTCCGACCTATAGTATCAGATAGTCCGATATAAATCGGATAGTCCGATATCAATGTCGGATATTCCGATAATTCCGCTGCTAAATTAGTTTTAAATTTTATTACGCCTATTCACCCCCCCTCTAGGCGACTTTATCGATCCTTCAATAAAAAATATATAAAAAAGAATTGAACCAATTTTGAAACCTTAGGAAAATAAAAATCAAGAAATAGATAAATGAAACAGTAGTCTTGACAGAATTTTAAGAAATTGTATAGATCGGATCATGATATAAATTTTTAGGGGAAGATAAGTACTACCTTGGTAACACACACAAAAAGTTGAAAAAATTTTAACCATGAATGATAGCTCAAATAAACCCAAACCTATTCTGTCTAGAGAAGAAAGTTCTAGGGTTCCTATTTGCTTTCACTATCATGTGGACCTAAACCTTGCTCGACCCCACCTAGCAATGTCACCAACACTGCCTTGGCCACACAGCCCTCTCTTCAGCCAACGTTGCATTGCCTTACCCAACCCATGCCACAGCAACCAAGCGACAACCAAATCCTTGCCATGGCACAAGGATCATCACCGTGTCCCTTCTATGCACAAGTCTTTAGCACCGAGCTCGCCATGTGCTACCACTAGTGCGGCGCCCCTGCCACAGAAAGCTTTTGGCCAAGCCTTCTTCACAGAGCTTAGCGTAGCCTCTTTGTTTTGCCCGGTCAAATCAAGAATTCTCGAGCCATCTCACTACCTTAGACCATCGTATACGATGATCATCGGCCATGCCCTGCCTCACCTGACTTGCCCCATGCCCCACGCTGCCATTTCCCCAGAAGACCTGTGACACCGAACACAGCTCTGCTCGCCATTGTTCGTTCTCACTCACACCCTTAGCATCATCTATTCCATCTATTTAAAGCCAGCCAATGCTTTTCGTAGCTCCCCATACCATCCCCTAGCTCCTCTTCACACTGAGCCAACGCACATTACACCTCCAAAGCCCCACCCATTACCTCCATTACCGAGGGACAACAAGAAAGGGGGGAAACTTCAATCAGCCCAACCGGTGAACCATGTTTCAATTAATCCCGCATAGAGCATCTTATTGACCCGCTAGTCTCATTCACCTCCTCATTTGTAGCACAAATTGGCTGTAACGCTGCCGCCACTGTCCCTTCTTCTTTGCGGGCGGTGAATGGTGATAGAACTCTTCGAAGCTCTTCCTCCATGATAAAGTCCCAAAATGGAACCTCCTTGAAACCATGACACACCCGACACCTCCCAAAAGCATGGGCATGTTCGTAGTGCCGTCACAGCCATCACCACCGCCATGTGCCGCCCCTCGCCATCATCAGCCGCCTATGGCAAACCCCGAGCCCAACCAAGCGATCCCTAGGGATCCCCTCATCCCCCTCTTTCTCACCGCATCGTCGACTGAGTTAGTTCGCCACCAGAGCAACACCGACAGCCACCTTTCAGAGCCACCCTACTTTGAGTCACTGGACCACGGGCCCTCCTTGTTAGTCTCCCCCCTCTCTATCAGCTGAGCCTAAGGCACTGACTATGGGACCCCTCTATCAATCGGCACAAAGGCCATGTCAAATGTCAAAATACGCTTTCAAATTAAGAAAACATAATTTCCTATTTTCTGAGGATTTTCAAACCCAACAAATTTGAATGCTAATAAGTTTTACATTTTAAGTCCAATTGAAGACAAATAAATTTATAAATTCATTTAAAATTATGTAGTTTTAGAATATGCAAAAATATTTAATTTAGGATCCTCGTGAAAAATTTTGAATTCAAAATTTGAAAAAGGAAGCTAATATGTACACTATTAAAAATTTATAAACCCTAGCCCTAAAAATATGAAATAAATTTCTAAAAATTTATGAGACCTTAATTAGCTCATTTCTTCAAAAATATTTAAATTTGAGTTTAGTTTGAATCATATTTTGTAAATAGATTACTTTAAGTACTTTAAAAATTCAAATAGATATATTTAATATAAATAAATTGTAAATTTAATGAAACCAATTATTATACTCTTTAAATATGATAATATCTTTATTTATGTAAAATAATTGAATTTTGACCTCTGTTCAAAATTTTTGAAATTTAAATTTGTATGTAACCTAATATTATCGCTATTTGAAATAGTAAACCTTAACTTATAGAATGATAAAATAAATTTTAAATACCTTAAACATTCTATTTCTACAAAACATTTAGATTTGGACATGATTTATATCAAGTTTGTTAATGAATTACCTTACAATGCATTAAAATTCAAAAATAATAACATATAACATTTAGTTTAAAAAGACCACTAGAACCTTGGATCTACAAAAATACTTAATATTTAACTTAATTTGAATTAAATTTGTACATAACCTTGTCTTTAATGCATATAATAATAGAATATGAATAAAAAGTCACAAATAAATGCTAATATAAATGAAACCAGTTTTAAAACACTCCTAAGATCAAATTCTTTTGATACTACAAAAATGGTTGCATTTACACATGAATTGCACTTGAAACTTTAAAAAGAAACTTAGCCTTTATAACGTAAATCATAATATGAGAAAACAACTTTAAATAATAAGAAATCATAATTTAAAATATTTTTATCACCATAACCTTCTATTTTGATTTATTTTTGAATTTAGAATTATTTGACTTCTTTTTACCACTTATTATTATTGTTGTATATCGAATTATGTGTAGACACCGACGTACCTAAGTTGGCTATTGTCGGCCTCGACCCTGAGTCAGCTATTGAATCAACTGAGCAAGGCAAGCACCCCTTTGATCATATTGGTTCCAGTATTTAAATTACTTTATATTGTTTTTGCCAAATCTATTATGCATGTGCGTATTTTCAGTAAATTTGTTATATTGTTCTATTGCTAGATATACCTGTTATCTCATAGAACTTCTTAATAAATATTAAAATATCAATCTTGATAACTCTAGATTAAAATTAGACAATACATAATATCAACATAGGTATAAACGATTACTTAATACACATGCTTAGCCACGTTTTAGCAATGCGAAGTTAAATGAAGAGACATGCTATTCTTTATAATTAAAAAAAGTTTGATATGCCATTAAAGGTTACTAATATTTTGGTAGAAATGAAAGTAAAAGTATGCTTTGACACGGGCGATTATTGGCAATAGCCAAATGTGCATGAAACTTGCACGTAGATAAGGGAAGTTTATCACTCGGGTCGGATTAAGAACCAAACTACATGTTGTATAATCCAAGTATAATAAGTGCAACCACAAGTGCTAGTATGAAATGGTCTTAATCTATTAAGTTATTTAGATTTAGCTTTACACATTAGAAGACTGGAGTAGTACGAGCTTTCTGAGATAGATTGCTCGTAGGAGTGTCCACACAGAGGTGTGGATGAAACACATACCAATACAACGGTGTACACCGTACTATAGGGAGAGGTGCAAACTCGTTAGGGATGGGCTATTGAGAGTACAGTGATTGTACAAATATATTCTACCACTATATTATGGGTTAGTCGTCACCGAACTGGTGTAAAGTTAGGTCTAGGTAATCTAATGGTTATGTCATGACTCTCTGTGACACACAAAAGAAAGTGTGCTAATAGCTTTGTAAAAAAATCAGTTATATCTTGTGGGTAAAGCTGTATATCTTTATAGAGTTTAAAACTTTTCGAAAAGCCGTTCTCGCGGTTATCACGCACTTGGTGCATTGCCATTGGTTAGAGTTTTGTTATTTTCAAAATGAATAATATTTGGGAATTTTTATTGGAAAATCTTTGTTTTAGATTTTATGCCAAGGATTAGCAAAGAAAAATTGATATTTAAGCCAGGGATTGGCAGTGAAATGATGCGTTATTCACAATCATGTAGGACTATGAGTTGTTATTTTATGCTTCTATATTTGTTATTTACATATCAGTCAAACTTGTTTTTACAAATTCTATTTATAAAGTATTACTTGGTATTCATGTTTAACTTCACTTTATGCAAAAATAACTTGCATAGTGTTTCCATTGACATAGCTTGCATTTACTATATATTTGCAATACACTATAAGTCTTGTTGAGTATGCAACTACTTAATCTTGCTTAATTTGTTTGTTTAGATGAAGATAGCAAATTTTCGAATGATGCATAGTGGTTACGGGGATTACATTGATAAGCCTTTTGAGGGTTTATACTTTGTCAGTTGCCAGAGGGTTTGTATGGGCATACCATAAGGCTTTTGGATTTCTACTGCAATATTTTTAAGACCTTATTGTATATACAGCTTCTGCTATTATATGTATAAGATTGTGTATAAATGTGCTACTAATGTTGAAAATGTACGTACTAGCTATTGATCGTGAGACTAGTACTATATGCATATAAGACCTTCTTTTGTAAAAAAAGAGGGTCGTCACAGATTGTCCACTTCAAAATTTAGCACATCAACATCCATGTCTTCTACAACAACATCACTTTCTTTTTTAACAAATCTGCCTCGTTGCTATTTATGTATCGTTGATTGTAGGAGACTAGGAAGAATTTTGCTAAATTTGTTTTTGTGATGCATAAGCATATCATCATGAGGGGCCCAAGGGGATTAGGTGTTTCGGCAATAAAGAAAAAAAATCAGCCCCTTCGCCCCCCTTCTTTATTGTAATTTTATTATCTTTACTCAAACTTGTATGTACAAGCACAACACAAAAAAATACGTGTTACAAGAGGGATTTTGGGATAGTTTAAGCCAACTTCTATATTTTGTAGAGAGGTAGGTGATAGGTTGATGTTTTGCAATAATGTTGTAATACCTTATGCCCAAAATTCGCTAAATACCCTACCTACTGTGGGGGTGAGCCCATGTATACAAAACTCCCACTTACATTTTCGTCTCCATTCTACGATTTGTAGGAGGATTAACGCGGATGTATTATATTTGGCCCAACCCACATTATATGCTACCGCAATTCACACTAAACTTCCAATATGGGCATCATGAGCACCTTCAATCTAGCGGGAGTAGAGATGGCAATGGGATCCCGATCCCCAATTCCCCGCAGGGAATTCCTCTATTAGGTGACGAAGACTGGAGAACTCCCCTGCGGGGTTTATCGGGAAAAATGTTGCCCCCGTCGGGGATCGCAAGAATGAAGGCGTTCCACCGTTCCCTGTCCCCGCCCTGCGTTATCACTAATAAGTGGGAGCAAATGATCATTCTCAAATAAAAAAGAATATATTTGAGGTCATTATTAATAAACATGCTAAATATGAATTATTCTATTGATTCACTCACACTTCAATCACATATGCACCATTACTCTAGTGATTCACTCATGTAGCATTTTCGGGGATTAGTCCCCGTTGGGACCCCGCAAATCCATCGGGGATCGGGAATTAAGCTCCGTGAGCGGTGACGAAGAAGTTTTGGTTATCGGGGATCGGGGATAGGAGGGCACTCCCTACGGGGATTTTCTCCATTGCCATCCCTAAGCGGGAGGTTACAACCACACACCCCTTAATAGGGCTATTGAGCTTCAGCTCTACCAAATCCGTGGAGATGGTGGAGTAGGGTATTCCTAACTCTAGAAATTTATGAATTTGGAGCTGTGGGTACATTAAGAGTATTTAGGTGGGTTATCTTATTTATATTTTAGACTAAAAATATAAAGTTAATTCACTTTATTTTAGCCTACAAGCTCTAGATCTGAGGTGGAGCTGCGATATGGATCTCTACCAAAAGGGCTGAACCACCTCCTTAGTGCAACAGTAAATGGGTGGTATTCTGATACCACTAATCAGGTGAATATATCATAAGTGATATTTATTTGAGAAATAGTGGCATCTCGGGGATCATGGAAGGCTAGGGTGTTAAGAATGTGATTAGTTTTCCATACTTCCATTGTAGTATGAACCATATTTTCTAATATAGAACATATCAACATAAACTAAATTAAATTACGAACATACAAGTAACAAGTAGAAAATGTTCAATACTTACCCTGCCATTCATCGCACACTTGAAGTATATGCTGAATTGCATAATGAAAGCTTTGTACTTTCTTCTATGGCAAAAGGCTGAACATGTAAGCAAGATTTCCAACGTTTTTCTCACTTTATCCTTAATTCCCTCCACACTTGCAAAAAATAATAATTCATGTGAGATGTTAACTAGTGCCAAACAACATTGTCCATTTCCTGAGCATTTATAAGATATAAGACAATTTGGACTTTTCCTAGTGTTGTTTTCCTATACTCGTACTTGCTCCATCCTGGTCATCCAAATAAAATCTACCATATATACCAAGGCCAAGAAATCCAAAATTACCACCCAAATTACCATCACTGCCCACCAAGCTCTCATCTAGATCCAAAATCAAAATTCTTGAGCTCCTTCCATGCCTTGATCCAGCCATGGCGGAACACCGCTGTGCACCCTCATCGGCCGCCGGCTATGGGTAGCCCTATCGCTCGCCCTCGTCGTCCGTCATAGCCGTGCATCTTCGCCGCTCGCCCTTGTCTTCCCAGCGAGGTGGGCAGCTACTTTCACCAGCCTTCTGACACTACGTCATTGGATTGTTAAGCCAGTGGCAAATATTGTGAAAAATTCATTCTTCTTGTGTATTAAAAAAGAACAAGTTATTTTTTTTGAATGACAACCGCAACTTTTTGTTGTATATGTCCATGCTAACACTCTAGAAATTTTTTGCCCCAGATCAAGCGAATTTTGTCAAACAAGTTCAGCTTGTTGTTTGCCACCTTAGGGTGTATAAAAAGTGGCCTTATTTCAGTTGAATTATGTTGTGCAAATATGTCAATGAATGAATATGTTTACAAATTCATGTGCGAGATGTTTTGTGGTTGTGTCAATGTTCTATTGCTTTTAAGGGAGTGAGAAATAAATTGTGCTCACTCAATATTGTAAGGAAAATGGCAGAAACTGCTTTGGTCATAAACATTCAGAGAAAGTTTGCAATTTGATTACAAACAGTTCTTTGATTGCATGAAGGCAGAGGATGGAGCTAATGGCGCCTTTGCCTTCAAAACATTAAGGCAGAGGATGGGCCGGTCCACGAATTCAATCTAGAGTGCCCACCACTATGGGCTCTCATGGGCCCACAATCTAAACTAGGTTGGGTTTGAGTTCGAGTTTGAGAGCCATATTTGATTTTCCTTTCATTTGTTGTAAAACAATAATGGTTGCCATGGATCAATCCTAATATCAATCAAGAGTAGATGAAAAACAATCACAATAGATGAACACCGAATATTGAGAGATCAACTCTTTTCTCTTTATTGATTTATAGATTGATTTTCCTGTACAATGCGGTGTTATATTTATACCCATAACCCCTCAGGAGTAGTTTCGAAATTCACCCACTAAAACCAAGAGTTGAGATATATCTCAACAATCAGGACCAAGAGTCCGGTTATATCTTAACACCCTCTTAGGTGAATACCATGTAATGCATATGCCTCATCAAAAACTCCTCCAAAAAATCATTTGTAGATCATATCCCAATCATTTAGGTTTTTTGAGAAATCTCTTGAAGATCATGTGAGAGCTAGCCTAGATAATTGGGATATGTCTACAGAGAATTTATCCATCAATCATTCATCATTGGCAACATAAAATCAAGAGAGAAAGAAACCAGCAAGAGAGATCAAAAATCAAGAGGGAAGAAGATCAAAATAAGAGCAAGATCTTGAGCACAAAATTGATTTTCATTTCAGAATAAGAGAGATGTTTACAAAGCCTCTCTAAAGAGGATAAAACTCCCAAGAAGCATTTACACACACAAGAAAATCAAAATCTTATGAAAACCCTAATTCTTTTCTTAGAGCTTGCCTCCCACTATATCTCAAGCCTCTTATATAGTGGAGGTAACACTAACCTGAACACACAAATGGATACCATCCATATTTACATGGGCTAACTCACTAACCCAACACATATCGGGTTTTACTAACACATACACACTTCTCAAAGCGGTCTTTCATCTTGATGCTTCAAACATCTCCACAGGCTCGAATTTGCATCCATGCCTTTTTTGGCTTGACCTAAACCACTTAGGCCAAAGTTTTGGTTTTTCAAACCACCTCGATTCTCGATAATGGTCAAATTCCCATTGCCCCACTATTGGTCTTTTCCTTCCACTCGATGCATCACCCATTTTTCGTCACCTTCTATGTGGCTCCAATGACTTCCCGCCAAGTCTCTCACGACTTCGGACTCCCCAAAACTGTCCTCGCTTACAAACTGGCCTATGTTATTTGGCGCACCACATGTTCTTCACTTTTTGATCATGACTGCTCTAACTTCTTTGACCATTTTGGACCTCTGCTTCTCCCTGAGCATAGTCCCAGTCCACACACTGTTATTCACCATGGCCATCACCAATGACTCATGCTTCAGTTCCTTGTCTTCTCGGCTCAAAGTTACTCCCTGGCCTTAGTTATCATCGATGTCACCCTGACTGTCTATACCTCAGCTCTCCTAGCCTAGTCCCGGTCTCCTCTGCCTCACCATGACCTAGCTCCGAAGTCCTGCTGCAACCAACACAGACAAACAAACCATCACGTAACACTGTTCAAAAAAATATGCAATAATCATCACATAATCAAACCATAATTCAAAATTCGTTGGAGAAATCGGCACTACTGCTCCTCAGGGTTGGTAGTACCACCCCAAGATTATCGCCATGCCGAGGCTCAGAGGTATCACCTCAAGATTACCGCCATGTTGAGGTCGGTAGTGTCGTTCTGAATGAACCAATAATGCATGCTCTGAAAAATAACTACCGCCAACTAGAGCTCGATAGTGCCACCTCCCAGATATCGCCTCAGGCGAGAGTACCGATTTCTCTGAGACCGGAAAACAACCCTCCTGGAAAATAACTACTACCATCCTCAGGTCGGTAGTACCACCCCTAGTGCCAGCAGTATGGCCCACCACTAACAGCACCTCAAATTGCTTCAAATCAAAAGCAAACTCAAACCTGAGCACCACACGCCCGAATTTTAGTCAATACTCATCACACACATGGTTAAACCACCATATAGTCTCTTGTAACGACCCCCATTTTTACATAAATTGCAAAAATAGAAATCTAATGTGCATACAGTACTAGTTCCATAATCAATAGCTAATACTCACATTTACAACAATTGGAATCACAACCATACCTCATATTATTAAAACAAAAGCTATTTATACTCTGCAAACTTACAACTCAGAGTATATATAGCAGCAAAAGAAGCAAAGTCTTGTAGTATACCCATCCGACCCGCAGGCAACTAACAAGACATAAATCCCTAGAAAGATCGCTTTATTAAAGATCCCGCATCCTGCGATGAAAAGAAATCTTTGGAGCTTCACTAACTTTTCCACCTAAAATAATAGATTAAGTAAGGTTGAGTTCTTTCATACTCAGCAAGATTTAAGGTGGTATTTGCAAATGCAGTAATGCAGATTAAATCAAATGTGGCTTCTATAGTTAATTTGCATAAAGCAAAATTGAATTTTTAAATCAAGTTGTAATTTCTCAAATGGAATTTAATAAAAGCAAGATTGACTGATAAGAAATAAGTAAAGTATAAGTAATACTCACAGTCCTTTGTAAGCAATGAAATCATCAAATCCTGCCAATCATGACACAATATAGTTTTCGCCAACACGTGGCAAAACAAATAAAACATTTTAGAAAATACCAAAATTTAACACTGGAATGACTTCACCAAGTGCCCTTGACCGTGGATGCAGCTAATCGATTAGATTTACACTCTGCAGAGGTGTACAGCTTTACCCACAAGGAATGATCAACCTCTTTTGCCAGGCCACTTAACAAACTTTCTTTGGTGTGTCAGCAATGAAATCATACATAACCGTTACATTACCTAGACATAACTTTATACCAGCCCGGTGATGTTAAGCCCTCGTTGTTGTAATACCGCAAATCTCTTTTGCTAGGGTTTTCGGCCGGTAATTATTCCACCTTTGTGATTCAGGGATTTGTATTTGGGAGAAAATATTTATTGTCGCGTTTTCGAAGCTTTTAGTAAAGGTTTTGGTTGTTGCGCTAGTTTTTCAGTTGAAGTATCTCTTGAGCCGTATTGTTTGGCGGCGGTATTTTCTTGGCAATCATCGTTTCGCGCCAAGAATTTAATAGTTTGGTTCACGCTAATAATTAAAAGTTGGATTTTTGGTTTTTAGGAGGGGTATTTTCGGGATTTCCTCCTCACCTAGCCACATCACTTTTCCTTTGTGTGGTCACATTCTTGGGCTTGACCGATATTTTTCTCCCACTGCAGACTACCTCCTGGCGCCCCGCCTTCCCAGTGTCGCCTCTACCTCCCGTGGTGTTCTTTCCTCATTGTCGCTCTGGCCTCCTCCTCACCAAGCAGCATGGCGCCCTTGCTCTTCTTCTTGGTCACAGCATGACGCCTCCTTGCTCTCCTCCTCGTCGTCAGCAATGACAAGAATGGGATCAAGAAGCCAGCGCCCTCCTTGTCCTCCCCGTGACGCCTCCTCCTCTTGGTGGTCGACGCGCCCTCCACCAACGATGCCTCCAGCTCCTCCAGTTCTCGGCCCCCTCCACGTCCCTCCCCACGCCCAAGACCACCTCCTTCGCCTCTCCCATCTTGTGGTAAGTGGAGGTGAGATTTTAGTTATGGAGGAGTTGTCAGTAGTCTAGATGTTCGATGAAATGTGTACATGCATATCTCTGTGATTAGATGATACAACCTCTAGGAATTTCATTTATGTGCATGCATTGAAGTCTTGAGCAATCATGTTGGCGATATATCCTCTATCTATCCAAGATCCGTAGCTTTCTCCAAGGATTTGAGTTGTAACCTATTTAGTTTTTATCATGTCAATTGAGACTTGAGACTTGAGAGGCCTCATCATCTTTTGGCAAGAGAGCCTACATTATCCGCATCACATGGGGTAACTGAAAAGGGGTTTAATATGCTGCAAAGGTTTACAGTTGTTGGTAACTTTAGAGGCTTGAATAATTGGTGACCTAAAAAGAAAATAAGTGGAGTTGAATTGTGTGCTTCTTATATGCATGTTGTCGCCTCCGCCTTAGAGTATTAACATGGGGCTGCATAATTTGTAAATATACGCACACCTAAGAGGACCATGTAAGCATCTCTATGCTAGTAGTTGCTTCAAGTGCATGTGATATGTCTAACCAACCAAGATGGCTTGTAGATGCTAACCACGTACACCATATTGTTGAAGAAAATAGATCATCTTCGCATAGATTGATCTATTGTGGTTCTGTTTTTTTGCCTTTGTTATAGCAGATCAAGTTTTAGTAACCAATTTGATTTATATTCAATGTTAGGCTAATCCATTTTGGTTGATCGATTTTTCTTGGGTCCACAGTTCGTGGGTTTTACTATTGAAATGGGTGAGAACACGATTTAAAGGTGGGATTGGGAGTTGGGATTCCATCGGCCGATAGTCAGAATACCTAAGGGAGTTGGGACTCCATCGGATTAGCAAGTTTTGTGATGATTTTCAACAAGGAATAAGTTTCAACAAAGATATGATATCTCGTAATTCTTCAATCGATCCTACACTAATTATAATAGTTTTCTCCGTTCTTAATGGTTCGATTTTCCTAATGGCTCCGATTTTTCTTGAATACCTGTATGTTATCTTCTCAATAGACAAATCATGCTAATTTATGATAGTCTTGCAGAATACAAATTGGTGGTAAGTCGCTATAAGCGCTTTGCTTGTAACATGCTACCGTTGTTGCAATGAGGCATTTTCGCTATGTCTTTGCCTGCTGAACTTCCACTTTCAAGATTTCCGGATCCCGCTACTTTGCTTTTGAAGTTTGTTGGTCCTTCCGATGGCTGAATTCAATCTCCATCTTTCATTACTTATAAAAACAGTTGAGTAAGTGTGTATTAGAGTGTTGTTTCCCTTGTGCATATGCCAGTTATCAGTATAAATGGACTCATACAATGGTGATTGTGTATGGACGTTTACGGAAATGCGTGAGTTTGGCATTATAGAATATTAGTATTAACTACATGGTGTTGACATGGCGTATATAAGTGTTTTGTGGTGAACGTGGCTCGGTGGCCGTATGATTTAATTGCACGACAGAAACGCTGTAATGGGTTGCCATGTCTTATTGTTGAATTGGATTAAGCTAGTATCGCTGGCAACTCATGAATGTGAGAATTGGCTAGGTTTATGTGAGTGGTTATATCTATGTTAGTGAGTGGCAATGATTGAAGGGTTGCATTTCATTCTTGTAAATTGCATCGTGCATTCATGATGGAAGAGGCGACCCATTCTGATGTGGGCCTCTGTGCTCACATGTAGTGGGCACGAAAGTCCTACCTCGTAGTCCTATATACGTGGTTGTATGGGAGCGAGTCAAGAAGAGTAGGCACCCTCCACCACGGGGTGGAAGGGAATGAGAGGGTGCACACCGACGGTGTGCACTCGCCATACCCAGATAAAGCTAAAGAGATGAGCATGCATGATGCATCATATGCATGGAAATTGTGCAATCTGCATTGCATTGTCAATGATGGATCATGTTTTATGAGTTGATTATGATGTATGGATATGATACTCTTCTTTTGTATGGCATATTTGCATCTGCATTGCATTATAACGATGATTTTGAGTTACATGGAAAGGTGTCGAGTTGGATCGAGTCGTGGCCTTATCCAAAAAGATTAAAGAGATATGTGTCGGAGTTTAGTAATGAAGTGAAACAGGTGAGCATGCATAATGCATTACATGATTGTAGAAGTGTAATTAATTATTCATATTCTGTATTTTCATGTCTGTGTGATGGATTGTGCATATTTCTGTATTTTCATGTCTGGTTGCAAGATATCATTTATGTTTTCAGGTTATATGTTACGCTTCTTTATCATGGAGTTGTGAACTCCGTTAAAGACGAGCGTAGGGTTGGTTTGGAGAATTAACTTTGACACTTCTATTTTATCCACTTGCTGTTCTTATGTAAGAATGATTATTATGCTCTTAAGTAGGAAAATGCGATTGACTACGAAATTATTCTTTGATGTATTTCGCTGAGTTATCGACTCACGCTTGTTGTGTGTATTGTTGCAGGTACCTTGAACCGGCATGCATTGGTGGGGGTAGTAGCACAATCACGTTTGCATCACCACCGTTCCTTCATGTTGGTTTAAAGTTATGTCATTACTAGCTCGAGAAAATTCTTGTAAAAAAATTGGTTGCGGTTATATTTAATGAGTCCCTGTCCTGTAATAATTATGTGGTGGGGTTGGTTAATTTCTATTGGAGGTGTGATTGGTTAACTAAGGACCTGCTAGAATGATATTATAACTGCATACGTTTTCTATCTGCTGAGTGGATGTCCTAGTTTTAGGGGAGATGCTGCCGAAATTTTTAATAAATTCGACAACCTCCTAGTTATTCGCTTGCTTTGCTAATATTTATTCTTAGAAAAATTAAAATTGTTGGTGTTAGAGGGTGTAACATTCGGGGCACGAGGTGCCGGGGTGTTACAGTTGTGGTGGTAGAAACAAAAGTGTAAAAAGTGTGGTAAAGTAGTTAGGCGCCGTTTCTACCCACAGCAAGGCGTACACTGTTGTACCAATATACATTTACCCACACCGAGGTGTGTAAACCCCTCATAAGTAGGCCTGACTGGAATGCTCCTACTATCTCCCGCCTACCAATGTGTAAAGCTATATCTAAAT
The DNA here is from genome assembly GCA_036346375.1 of Guadua angustifolia. NCBI lineage: Eukaryota > Viridiplantae > Streptophyta > Magnoliopsida > Poales > Poaceae > Guadua > Guadua angustifolia. The sequence continues at coordinate 33,655,191 of CM070505.1, forward strand.
AACTTAATAGGTTAAGGTCGTCCCATATCAGCTCTCGTGGTTTTACGGGTTTCTTGGATCAATATTGTCCCATTGTTTAGTCTGTAAGCTGACACGGGCGATACTTCACCCTATACTACGTGCAAATCCCTCTGTACATCCGGCTATTGCCAATAATCACCCACGTCAAAATCATAATTTTATTTTGGGTTTTTAATCAAAATACCCATAACCATCAGTGTCATATCTAATCTTTTTAAATTCTTAGGAAACAATTTTGATATGATCATCTACCTCGTTGGTTCTAAAAGCATAGCTAAGCATGATTAACATGCAATCGTATATACCCATGATGATATTAAGTAATGTCTATCCTTAATATATGGTTATCAAGGTTCACATATTCATACTTATCAAGAAAGTTTCATGAGACAACAGGTATATCTACCAATACCATAAAATAGTAAATTTACAGAAAATAAGCACATGCATGAAACAATTTGATAAACAAAATAAAAATTAAACTGGGATCAATATGATCAAAGGGGTGCTTGCCTTGCTTAATCATTGATTTTAATGAAGTTGAGGTTGTAGCTAATGATGCCAATGACAGAGTTAGTGGCGTCGACTTCTACACGTCGTTATCGACTAAAAGCAATAAGGAGCAAATAACAAACTTCAATAAGGGTAAAAAGAAGATAGACAGAGAAACAAATAAAGACTCACTGAAGAAAATAGGAATATTTTAGGGTTTGGATTGAATGATTCAACATTCTTACATTTTAGTTGATTAAGCATTCATATCGTTAATAGCTTTTAATCTTAGCGATGCACAGTTTCCTTTATAGATTATCTACTCCTGTCTTTCGAACTCAAGAAGCTAAAATTATGCACTTTTATATTTATAATTTCAAATTCAAGATGCAAAAATTATTTATATTAATAGAATTAAAACATTAGCCACCTTGTTGTATGGTATGAATAAATAGTACTTAATCCATAATTGATTTTGCCTAAAAAGCGGTTTCAATATGTCAGATTTGTTAAGTTAGGTTACTGGTTATATATTCATGGTTTTTAAGAAGGTTTTGATGATACAGATATCTTAACTATAGATTTCTTCATTATTACTAAGTGTTTTTATTCATAATATGAAGTTCAGAAATAATAATACTTAAGGTTATTTTGCTATGAGGATTTATATGCAAAGCATGATGAAATGAGATTATTTCTCCAGAATAGGGTAGTCATTACTTTGGGGAGCATTCTTAAGCTGATTTTACAAATTTTAGTGTTTAGACGGGATATTATATTCATTTTTGAAATAGCTTATATCTCTACTAATATAAATTTACAGTTGGTGGCAGCGGTCCGTTCTTCCCTAACCTCCCATCATATCTCCAATAATAACCGATCATTATAGCTAATTATTCTTTCCTGATTTACAGCCACCATATCTCTCTAAATATGGTCGATTATTATAGCAAAATCCTCGATTATTGCCGTAATTAATAGCCGGTCAATCATTCATTTTATACTCTATATATGCTGTACAGATTTTACAGAATCAATCAAGGGAATTCATTTAAGATCTTCCATGTCGTACCGCCGCGACGAATGAACTCGACGAACTAATCAATAAGTGACGGACCGGCGTACATGGCCGCGAGACGCAGGAGGCCGAGCGCCGTGATCAGTAGTAATTGATTTTGTTAACCCTGCCCCAACCACTAGGTAACATGCCCATCCCTTCTTTGCTAATTACCTTCGAAAGAAAAGGAAGGAAATCAATGACTATATGTAGGAATCATGACAGTGTTCGCATGTATAGGAAGCAACACCAAACACAAGATTCATGCACGCATGTAACACAAATAATTATATATATAATTAGTAATTCCTCCATCAATCAGTTTTGTTTGAAAAACTCAACCACCTATCTACCTGTACCTGTATATCTCTACTAATATAAATTTGCAGTTGGTGGCGTGTCCGTTCTTTCTAAACCCCTCCCCGCGTTAAATCTCCAATAATGACCGGTCATTATAGCTAATTATTCTTTCTCGATTTATACCACCATATCTCTCTAAATATGGCTGATTATTATAGCAAAATTCACGATTATTGCTGGCAATTAATAGCAAGCCAATAATTCCTTTTGTACTATATATATGTTGTACAATTTTTAATTACTAAACATAAAGATCTCCCATGTATGCCCATCAAGATCTCCCATGTCATGCTGAGCGGCGAATGAACTCGGCGAACTGATCAATAAGTGATGGACCGACGTATATGGCCGCGAGGCGCAGGAGGCCGAGCGCCGTGGTCAGTAGTAACTGCGGCCAGAAGGACAGCCAGAGCGTGACGCCCACTAGGTGCCGTGACCCCAACGCTGGCCAGTTGGACGTGAACAATACGTACGACGCTTCGACGCGGTTGCCTGGCGACACCGGTGGGACGTCGTCGGCGGTGAGAAAGTCATTGGCATACCCTTGGAAATAAACGGGTTGATCCAAATGAACGTCGCGAGAGAGAGGAACGACGGCGGCGCGAGCGTGGTGCGCGCGCCGGTGTTGTTCGTTCACCTTCATGGGTTTCGGCGTCATGGCCAGTGAAGTCAGTGATGGCTAGGTACGCCAGAGGCATGAAGACGAGTAGGCCAGCAAAGGCGAGAGGGTCATCTGGGAAGAGTAACAAACCGTCGGCGTAGTGGACACTGAGGACGGTGGTTATCTAGAAGATGCGGAGGTGCAAAGGATGGGTGGCGGTGGTGGCCCCTTAGGCGACTGACCACGCTGCCATGGCGTGCGCGACGAAATGGGCGGCGAGGAAGGCGGACTCCACAGCGTGCCATAGCATGCTCAACAGGAGGAAGAACGCGAGCGCAAGGAGGACGGCGGACGTCGCGGCGAAGATGGCGGACACCCTGAGTGCGATCGCGTAGCGGCCAGTGGTCCGGAATGGCGATGGCTTCGGCAGCAGTGCCTCGTGCTCGAAGGAAACCCCCGTTTTAGCTCATGTGGAGAAAAACTTGCAAGCAGCTGATAGAGAGAACCTCTCTAGTATTCTATTCATGAAGTTAGAAATAGAATGCTTTGGATTTAGAGCATTGCTGGTATAACTAGGAAAAGAAGTAAAAGTCATATCTTCTTTCTTTTCGACAGATTTGAGATGCTTGTAACGGCACATTATGTAGGATAAGACGATGTCTGCAAACTTTACATTACCGAGCGGACAAACTACTGTTCTCTTTCTTTATAAATCATCACTGTAGCAGCAGGTAACGAATTATGCATTAGTTTGAACTATTCAATTTTCTGATCCATTTTTTTTTCTTTTGGCCGGCAAATCTTGTCGGAGTTCACCGTGAGCCTTGCTGCCGGCGAACGCAAGAATGTGCACACAAGAACACAGGACAACTCAGATGTTTTTAGTGCTGCTAAACTGGACAGCTTTTCTCATTGTATTGAGCAACTTTAAATAATAGAAACAGAGCAAGCTTGAAAAAGAAACAAGACTGAGAAAAGAAACCAAACAACTAAACTTGGCAAGCAATTTTGCCCACCATTACAGGAACTAAACTAGGCAACTAAATCAGTCATCACGTACGCCATTTCCGAACGCACGACCAGGTGATAATCAGATCAGAGGTTATGTTCAACATTTCTCCCCCCTAAGCTTTGATCGGATCACCTGTAATGTTATTGACGCCGATCTTGGCGCGCAGCTCCTGGAAGCGCACGCGCCCGAGCGCCTTGGTGAGGATGTCCGCGAGCTGCTTCTCTGTCGAAGTGTGCCCGATGACGATCTTTCCCCCGTCGATGCATTCCCGAATATAATGGAAACGAGTTTCAATATGCTTGGACCGGAAATGAAACACGGGGTTTTTGCTGAGGGCAATGGCAGACATGTTGTCCACCTTGAGCTCTAGCGCTCTAGACTCAGAACCGACAAGGTCCCTCAAGAGTCGAGCTAGCCAGACGCCTTGACACGCAGCGGTAGCCGCTGCAATATACTCTGCTTCGCAAGAAGACAGAGCCACCACCTTTTGTTTTGACGACTGCCAGGTGATGGGATTGTCGCTAAGGAAAAAAATGACGCCACTTGTGCTCTTCCGGGTGTCGATGTCCCCGGCCATGTCGGCATCACTGAAACCGATCAGGGTCGACTCCCCAACTTTGTTCTTGGTGTAGCGCACCCCATAGCCACATGTTCCAGCGACATATCGCAATACACGCTTCAACGCGGCCAGGTGTTCTTCGTGTGGCTTCTCCATGAACCGGCTTAGGAATCCCACTAAGAAGGCGAGGTCCGGCCGGGTGTGCACTAAGTAGCGAAGCCCGCCGATGATGCGTCGGTACTCTGTGGCGTTCACCGCAGGCGTGGTGCTCTCTCGGCTCAACTTGAGTTGTGGCTCCATGGGCGTTAGCACGGGATTGCACCCCTGCATTCCGCTCTACTCCAAAAGTTTGTCGACGTAGGCGGTTTGACACAGAGTGATGCCTGCGGGTCCTTGGCTAACCTCTATGCTGAGGTAGTAGGATAGCAGGCTGAGGTCGCTCATGCGGAAGACAACCTTCATCTCCGTCTTGAACGCCACGATGTCTTTGTTGCTGTAGCCGGTGATCACCAAGTCGTCGACGTAGACGCCGACGATGAGTCGCAACGTGCCCCTGGTGTGCGTGTACACTCCGTGCTCTGAGGTGCTCCTCTGGAAACCAAGTGACATCATGGCGGAGTTGAACTTGGCATTCCAGGCCCTGGGTGCCTGCTTCAGGCCATACAGCGCCTTGCGCAGCCGCAAGACTTTGCGCTCGGCACCGTCGATGATGAAACTAGGTGGCTGGGTGACGTAGACCTCCTCCTTGATCTCGCCGTTGAGAAACGCGCTCTTGACGTCCATATGATGGACTTCCCAGCCTTCGTGTGCCGCTAGCGCGAGCATGGTGCGCACGGATTCCATTCGCGCCACCGGAGCGAAAACTTCGTCGTAGTCGATGCCGACGCGCTGGACGTAGCGCTTTGCCATCAGACGTGCCTTGTGCTGGACGACGTTGCCGTTCTCGTCGCGCTTCACTTTGAAGACCCATTTGAGTCCGATCGCACGGTGTCCAGGTGGGAGTTCGACGACGTCCCAAGTGGTGTTGTCGGTGATGGACTTCATCTCCTCTATCATTGCCGCTCTCCAGCACGCCTCCCGTTCAGCTTCACCGAACGAGGCCGGCTCCTCAGCCGTGGTGAAATGGAGTTCGTCGTCGAGGACCCGTGGTGCCAGCCCAGGTGGCATCGCAGGCCCGATGATGGAGTCAATGGCGCGAAAACGAAGTGGTGCGTTGTCGTGGTCGGCATCCAAGTCCTGCTCGTAGCCCAATGGTGGAGACACGAAGTTGATTGGCAAGGTTGAATCGCTGGCAACGTCGTGCGGCGAGGTGGCCTCGAGAGTGCGACATGGAACCGGCGCTATGCAGGAGTGCGTGGCGTCAGAGTCCCCGGTTCTGCTCCCCCTTCTTGTGGCATGCCGGGTATGTATGTCGTGGCATACTCAACGACGAACGGTTCTACGCCCGGGTCGCTGTCGTTGCCGTGCTCTCCCCACTCCCATTGTGTCGCCTCATTGAAAATGACATCTCGAGAGACGGTGACACGCCATTGTTGGGGTCAAGAAGCGACGCTTTGGAGCCACTCGTGAGTCGATTTAAAATCATCCGTGGTGTCATGCGGTTCGAGCTTCTTCTGCTGTGGCCGTGTGTGCTTAACGTACCCGATGCAGCCGAAGGTGCGGAGGTAGTGAACCGCCGGGCGTTCACCGTGCCAGGCCTCGTAAGGGGTCTTTCCATCGAGCGCATGTGTTGGGACACGATTCAAGATGTGAACCGCGGTGGTGACGGCCTCGCCTCAGAAGTATCCAGGAAGATTCTTCGCCTTGAGCATGCACCGCGCCATGGCAACCACGCTCTGGTTGTGACGTTCGACCACCCCATTTTGCTGTGGTGAATAGGGGGCGGTGAGCTGCCGTTGTACGCCACGCTCGGCACAGTATCTCCCAAACTCCACGGAGGTGAACTCCCCCCCCCCCACGATCGGTGCGGAGGACCTTGAGCTTGCGTCCAGTCTCCACCTCGACTGAAGCTTGGAAGTTCTTGATCGCCGACGCCGCCTGGTCCTTGCTGGGAAGTAGAGTGAGCCACATGTAGCGGCTCAGGTCGTCGACCAGTAGCAAGAAATATTGGTTTCGGCTGGGAGTTGTAGGTGAGATCGGGCCGTAGAGATCCCCGTGGACAAGATCGAGGATGTGCACCGCACGTCGCCGTGCTTGCTCAGGGAAAGGTGCGCACCGCTGCTTACCGACGAGACAGGCATCGCACACCTGGTCGACTTGATCGAGCGGTGGTAGTCCGCGTACCATTCCATGGTGCGCGAGTCTGCACAGAGTCCAGAAGCTGAGGTGCCCGAATCGAGCGTGCCAACGCCAAGCCACCTCAGAACTCCGAGCAGACAGACAAACGGGGCGCCCGATGTTGAGCTTCAGAAGGTAGAGACGTGTCGACGAGCGCTTCACACGAGCAAGTAGATTTTTCCCTTGCTCGTAGATCCTCAGAACACCATTGTTGATGTCGATTTTGCAGCCCATCTCGTCCAATTGGGCGAGACTGATGATGTTCGCTGTTAGACGGGGAATGGGATACACTCTGGTCAGTGCTCGGTGTTCCCCGTCCTTGCAGCTGAAGACGATGGTGCCGCATCCCTCGATCTCCACCACAGAACCATGCCCGAACCAGACAGTCCCACAGATGCTGGCGTCGAGCTCCGAGAATGCACTCCTTGCTCCGGTCATGTGGTTCGTCGCTCCAGTATCGAGAATCCAGAGGTTGGGGTCCTGATCCTCTTGTGGTCCGAGGTGGGCGAAAACCCTCTCCTCCAAGATCTCGAGACGACATGGCGGCGGAGAAATCGTGGGGCGGCTAGGTCTGGCTGGCGATGGCAATGTGGCGACGGAGACAACAGCCTGTGCCATAAGCAGTGTGGCTTCATCCTCCTCACCTTGGGCCATGTGGGCCTGTTCCTTCCTGGGCTTGCTCTGGCAATTCTTTGCCCAGTGGCCGGGCCTGCCGCAATTTCGGCACTTATTGTCGTTGGGCCGCTCATGTCCAGTGTGTGAGGACGAGGCACCCTTGGCGTCCTGGCTCCCAACTCCACGCCCACGTCGTGGCTTCCCGCGCCGCTTGCCACTTCTAGCGCCATTGCTTTCGCCGTCGTTGTCACGCAACTTCAATCGCGCGAGCCACTCCTCTTCGCTGAGGAGAAGCCGTCCTTGCTTGTCGACGACACCCGTTGGTGGCGGTGCAGGCTTCTTTAGCCGCTCCTCGACTTGTCGGAGTCTCCCGACAACCTCTTCGATTGTGAGGGTGTCGCAGTCGAGAAACGTCTCAATGGCGATGGCAATTTGTGTTAGGTGATCTGGGACCACTTGCAGCATCTTCTTAACAATCTCCGCGTCCGTCACATCGCTTCCGAGGACGCGGATGTTGTTGGCGAGACCGACAATGCGGAGAGCGAAGTCGTCGACGGACTCTCCTTCCTTAAAGGTGATTTCGCCGAACTCCTTGCGCAGCTGCCGTGCGTTGGCCTCGCGCACGCGCTGAACGCCGACTCGGACGGTCTTCACCGCCTCCCAGGCTGAGTGCGCCGTGCGTTTTCGTGCCAACGACCCGAGCATCTCGGGCGGGACAGCACGCAAGATCGCCGCCAGTGTGAGACGATCCTCGCGGTACTCGACGATTTCTTCCTCCTTCGGCTCGACGGCTTGCCAGAGGCCTTGCGCAGATGTTCACACGCATCATCAATGACCATTCTGGTAATTGCGCGCGTGAGCATTGGCATCGGATCGCGCCACCAGTCTCCTTCACGACGCGCTCGACGATGACTTCTCCACCGTGGCGCCCTCGGCGCGGCGTGGGAGAGTGCGAGACACGACGTTGTGGTGGTGGTGATGGCGAGCGCAGACCATGTTGTGGCACAGACGATGTAGACATGGTCCTTGGTACCGTAATGGCTCTGATACCAAATGTCGGAGTTTACCGTGAGCCTTGCTGCCGACGAACTCAAAAATGTGCACACAAGAACACAGGACAACTCAGATGTTTTTGGTGCTGCTAAATTGGACAGCTTTTCTCATTGTATTAAGCAACTTTAAATAATGGAAACAGAGCAAGCTTGAAAAAGAAACAAAATTGAGAAAGGAAACCAAACAACTAAACTTGGCAAGCAATTTTGCCCACCATTACAGGAACTAAACTAGGCAACTAAATCAGTCATCACGTACGCCATTTCCAGACGCACGACCAGGTGATAATCAGATCAGAGGTTATGTTCAACAAATCTGAATGTCCAATAGCATCAAAATGTACGTGGTTGAAAAACTAGAATCATTTCATCAGCAAAACCGATAGTTACTTTTGCGATACTACGGTGAGTCACTTGAGTTGGAAACTTCTTAATTCCTATAGATGAAAATCATACATGATACATCCTCACCATATTATACTTAAGCATGAATTTCAAATGTTAAATGACAGCAACGAATGCCTCACTAAATATTTCTGTGAAGCAGGCAAACGGAAGACATAACCAGAGCAAAGCACAGAAACAGACCCCCACCGACTCAGCAGGGCGGGCAGAAGAGGCCGTGAACTGACGACGACTCAGGAGAAGCACAGAAAAAGGCCCACCGACTCAGCTGATCGAGATCCTAGACTGGAACAGACGGATGGTAGCGGCGCAACTGGAGGTACAGAACATGAACTGCCAGCTCGACAGGGAGGCTAACAGCTTAGTTGTTGGCAGGCTTGCAGATGCCCTGCCAATTGCTGATAAGCTACAGTAGTCACCTAGGATTACAACAGCAAAAGTTGTCATTTTTATGTGAATGTACAGATTGGTATAGGATTATTGGCATTCGATTCATGGCGGACTGGTTCTGAAATTCAGTCAGAAACCGGGACTGGGGCTGCCTTGTTATACTGGGAGATGAGGTTATAGCATTCAAGTGACCTGGAGTTCTGGATTAGCAGAATCCAGTTGCGTGCTTGTGGTTGATTATTGTGTTGGATTATTTGGGCTAAGCCCATTTAATTGAGACAAATAATTTCTAGAAAATCTCAAAAGCCCATCTCATGAGGAGGCATATGCACTAGCAATAGTACCACATTGCTAGTCTAAAGTAGTGAACACTAGTTTAAATAGTGGAGTGTGATCCACCATGGTAGAACCATATGGGAGAGAGGGAGGAAAATACTGGCTTCGCCTGCCGGGCCGGCCCGGGCGAGGGCGCGGGCGCAGGCGTGCACCTGTGAATTGTTCGCCGAAATCCGGTCCAGGGCCTTGCGCAGACGTAGCCTCCTTTTGCAGTTTATTCTTTTGCTAGGGTTTTGCCACCTCTCGCTACTGCGCCGCCATCGTAGCCTTCTTCATCCCGAGCGCCGACGTGCATATGCGATCAGGAGAGCAGGTCTCCGGAACCCTTCGTCTTCGAGATCCTGCCAGTGGCTCCTCCGACGCGCCATCATCAACGTCGTCCACTTCAACGCCGCAACTACACCAGCTACATCGTCTGCATCATCTTCTCGCTTTCAAGACGCTCGATCCGTTTCTAATCTCGTGGTTAATTATGTCTACTAAGATGATCATGATGCTCGTGCTGTCTAGTATGTTAGAGAGATGCATGCTAGTTTCTGTGATGCTATTCATGTTTTATATTCGGAATTTAATCTGGAAACTGTCTAATTATTCAACAATCCAAAAACTTTATTGTAGACAATTTCCTGGATTATCAATGGCTGGTTTTGCCGACGCACTGAGGCCGGAGATTAAATTCTCTGGTGTGCACTTTAAGAGGTGGCAAGTCAATGTCACGCTTTGGCTTACGGCTATGAATGTATTCTGGGTTAGTAAAGGTAAGCCTGAAGGTGATCTCTCTGCTGAGCAGCAGAAGAGTTTCACGGATGCCAATACTCTCTTCGTGGGATGCATTCTTAGCGTTCTTGCCGACCGTCTGTGCGATGTGTACATGCACATAATAGACGCTGAAGGTGCCGGGATACACCGAATACCAAGTTCGATGCATCGGATGCGAGCGAGGAACCGTATGTCATGGAAAACTTTCATGACTATAAGATGGTGATAATCGCTCTGTTGTAGAGCAAGCCCATGAGATACTGAAGGCATTGTCAAGGAACTCGAACTCTTGGAATGTATCTTACCTGATCCTATTGTGGCTTGGTTGCATCATTGCAAAACTGCCTCCCTCGTGGAGGAGTTTCGACACTACTCTAAAACATAAGAGGACAAAGATATCAGTCGAAAGTCTGATAGCGACCCTTGATGTTGAAGAGAAGGCTCAGGCTAAGGACTTCAATGGTAAGGGAGTCGAGGGCCAGTCCAGCGCCAACATGGTTCAGAAGAACTACGGCAAGAACAAAGGGAAAAATAAGCCTAACAAGACTACCAACTTCAAGAAGAAGAAGATGAACAAGGCCGAATTGGCCGCTTCACATGTGGTGAGGTCGGGCACTTTTCCAAGGAATGCCCAGATCGTGCGGCACCGTCGAGGAAAAAGGCCAACAATGGACAAGCGCCCAAGGTCATCAACACGGTGACCGCTAGCAACGCCGAGATGCAGGGTATGGTAATTTACCTTCTGTGTTCTCAGTATTTCAGTCTTCCAGTTGGTGGATTGATACGGGTGCTAATGTTCATGTGTGTTCTGACATTAATATGTTCTCTTCTTATTAGGTCACTCGGGATTCCTCCGTCCTGATGGGGAATGGGTCACATGCTTCGCTCATGGCACCGCACAATGGATCCAAGTTCACTTCGAAAGATCGTAGTCAAGAACGTCTGAAGATGTCCTTCTATCAACAAGAATCTCGTTAGTGGCTCCCTTCTATGCGAGATGGGTTTAAGGTAGTGTTAGAGTCCAATAAAGTAGTTGTGTCGAAGCATGGACTATTTATTGGTAAAGGCTATGAGTCGCGAGGCTTGTTCCGCTTTTCCCTTTCAATTTCAAGAATAAATCATGAACCATATTTGTGGTAGTGTCAATGATGATGCGAGTATTCGCACTCTCGCTTATGCCACATTAACTTTGGTCTTATGAATCGGCTTTCAAAGATGAGTTTAATTCGAATTTCACTATTACCAAAGGTTCTAAGTGTCATAGTTGTGTGCAATCGGCAACCTCGAAAGCCTCACAAGGCGGCTGAGGAGAGGAACTTGGCACCTCTAGAACTCATACATTCTGATCTGTGCGAGATGAATGGTGTGTGGACAAAGGGTGGAAAGAGATATTTCATGACATTGATTGATGATGTGACTAGATTTTGCTATGTTTACTTGTTGAAAACTAAGGATGAGACGCTAGACTACTTTAAAATCTATAAAGCTGGAGTTGAAAATCAACTAGAGAGAAAGATCAAACGTCTTAGGTTGGATCGTGGTGGTGAATATTTTTCCAAAATCTTTGATGATTTCTGTGCGGAACATGGTATTATTCATGAGAGGACACCTCCCTACTCGCCCGAATCAAACGGGATTGCCGAGAGGAAAAACCGCACGCTGACTGACTTGGTGAACGCCATGTTAGACACTGCTGGTTTATCTAAGGCATGGTGGGGGGAGGCTGTGTTGACTTCATGTCATGTCCTGAATAGAGTTCCTAACAGAAACATGGAGAAGACTCCTTACGAGAAGTGGGTTGGGAGAAAACCATCACTTTCTTACTTGCGCATATGGGGATGCTTGGCGAAAGTCAATGTACCGATTAACAAAAAGCGTAAGCTTGGGCCTAAGACAGTGAATTGTGTCTTTCTGGGTTATGCTTAGCGGAGCATCGCTTATAGATTTTTAGTAGTTAAATCTGATGTGCCTGATATGTATGTTGATACTATTATGGAGTCTCGCGATGCTACATTTTTTGAGAATATGTTTCCGATAAAAGATATGCATAGCACTTCTAGATTTTCTTCTGAGATAATTCCTGAAATTATTACACCTATTGAGTCTTCTGAGCAACCACCTGAGAAAGTCCTAGAGGAGGATGACAATGAAGCTCCTAGAAAGAGCAAGAGACAGAGGATTGAAAAATCCTTTGGCGATGATTTCATTGTGTACCTCGTGGATGATACTCCCACGTCCATTGCGAGGCATATGCATCTCCGTGATGCAGATGATTGGAAAGAAGTCGCCCGAATGAGATGGACTCGATTCTCGCCAATGGGACTTGGGAGGTAACTGAACGGCCATATGGTTGTAAACCTGTGGGTTGTAAGTGGGTGTTCAAGAAGAAGCTTAGGCCTGATGGTACTATTGAGAAGTACAAGGCTCGACTTATGGCTAAGGGTTACACCCAAAAAGAAGGCGAAGATTTCTTTGATACTTATTCACTTGTTGCTAGGATGACCACCATTCGAGTATTACTTTCCCTGGCTGCCTCGTATGGTCTTCTCGTTCATCAGATGGGCGTGAAGACAGCTTTCCTTAATGGAGAGTTAGATGAGAAAATTTATATGGAACAGCCTGATGGGTTTGTAGTAAAGGGTCAAGAGAGCAAGGTGTGTAAATTATTGAAATCTTTGTATGGCCTGAAACAAGCACCTAAGCAATGGCATGAGAAGTTCGACACTACTTTGACTTCTGCGAGCTTTGCCATTAATGAGGCTGATAGATGTGTATACTATCACTATGGTGGGGGTGAAGGAGTTATATTGTGCCTTTATGTGGACGATATACTGATCTTTAGCACAAATATTGATGTGATCAATGAGGTCAAGTCTTTCCTGTCAGAGAAATTTGATATGAAAGATCTGGGAGAAGCTGATATAATTCTAAACATCAAGCTTATTAAGGATGAGAGTGGGATTACTCTTTCCCAATCCCACTATGTGGAGAAGGTCTTGAGCCGGTTTGGCTTTATAGACAACAAGCCCTCTCCCACTCCTTATGATCCCAGTGTGACACTGAGAAAGAATAAGAAAATTGGCTTAAACCAATTGAGATATTCTCAGATTATTGGTTCGCTCATGTATCTTGTTTGGTGCAACGAGACACGATATATCATTTGTCAGTGAGCAAATTGAGTAGGTTCATGTCAAACCCGGGTTCGATCATTGGCATGCACTTGAAAGGGTAATGCGCTATTTGAAAGGTACTATGAGTTATGCGATTCACTATTCAGGCACCTGCAAAGGCTTGAGGGATATAGTGACTCGAATCGATTTCGATGTTGATGAGCTCTATGCTACCAAAGGTGGATATGTGTTTACCATTGGTGGTGGTGCGAGTCATGGAGGTCTTGCAAATGCACCATTTTGACAAGGTCAACCATGGAGGCGGAGCTCACTGCTTTAGATACAGCCACTATAGAGGCAGATTGGCTGCGTGAGCTCTTGATGGACTTACCGGTGGTTGAAAAACCAATACCGGCTATCCTTATGAACTGTGATAATTAATCTGTGATTGCTAAAGTGAACAGTGCTAAGGATAATGCGAAGTCATCAAGATACGTTAAAAGACGACTGAAGTCTATCAGGAAATTGAGAAACTCCGGAGTAATAAGTGTGACTTATATTCAAACAGACAAAAACCTGGCAGATCCCTTTACAAAGGAACTATCACGGAATGTGATAGAAGGTGCATCGAGCGAGATGGGTATGAGACCCATATAAGTTGTCATAGTGGTAACCCAGCCTTTGTGATCGGAGATCCCGTGAATTAGGTCCTGGGTAAAACAAGCTATTAGCGAACTGAGGAGAGTAATCTGTTACCCTCTCTAAGTGAAGATGCAATACTCTCAAAAGGCTGTAAGGCAGGATGACGATATGCCTTAATGTGTTTCTATTGGCTTTAACTAGCGAAGATGCTGTCCTACAGAGCATTCTTGAAAGAACACACCTATATGAGCCCGACTGTCTAAAGTCGCAGTCTATGAGACTCGAGTGATCTTTAGTAAGCTCATGAAGAGACCACGGAGTAAGACTCATATGCTCCACCCGCGGAGAAGGCTACTGGCAGCCAGGTATCAGTTATGATTTTGAGTGAAACCTGTTCACACAAAACTTGCAATTCAAGGCATAGTCCATTGTTCAAGTTGTGGATGGGTGTAGCTTGGAGCTCTAGGCAGAAGTTCAACTTAACAGTCTCTGCTGAAACACTGGTATATTAAACAGTAGTGAGTATTGGCAAATCTCTAAATGGACTTTGAGATCTGGTGGGGGATTGTTGGATTATTTGGGCCAAGCCCATTTAATTGAGACAAATAATTCCTAAAAAATCTCAAAAGCCCATCTCATGAGGAGGCATGTGCACTAGCAATAGTACCACATTGCTAGTCTAAAGTGGTGAACACTAGTTTAAATAGTGGAGTGTGATCCACCATAGTAGAACCATGTGGGAGAGAGGAGGAAAATACCACATTCGCCGCCGCCGGGCCAGAGCACGGCCCGGGCGGGCGGGCGAGGGCGGTGTGTGGCACTGCGTGAATGGTCCGCCAAATCCGTCCAGGGCCTTGCGCAGACGCCAGCTCCTTTTGCGCTTTATTCTTTTGCTATTCGAATTGTCGCTATTCTGATATGAGATAAGGATTCCATAACAGACTCCGATCGTGGCACGTCCTCGAGTCATGTTCTATCACGGCTATCCCTATATATACTGCGCCCTGCCACCCGTGTAGAAGGATATACAGAACGCTAGGGTTTTGCCACCTCTCGCTTTGCTTGCCGCCATCGTAGTTTTCTCCATCCCGAGCGCCGACGTGCATCTACGATCGGGAGAGTAGGTCTCCGGAACCCTTCGTCTTCGAGATCCTGCACCGGGAGAGGACGAATAAGGTTTTTGGGAAGCACTCCGCGCGACTGCTCAAGATCTTCACCATGGCTCGCCTTCCTCGTCTCGCCGCTGACGCGCCGCTAGCGGCTCTGCGACGCGCCATCATCAACGCCGCCCACGCTAACGCCAAGAATCGCACTCAGCTACATCGTCGTGATCATCTTCGCCAAGACGCTCGATCTGTTCTAATCTCGTGGTTAATTATGTCTATTAAGATGATCATGATGCTCGTGCTGTCTAGTATGTTAGAGAGATGCATGCTAGTTTCTGTGATGCTATTCATGATTTATATTCGAAATTTAATCTGGAAACTGTCTAATTATTCAACATATTGAAGTATTTATTCTAAGAAATGGAATTGTGTATCTACTATTGAGCTTTGGATCGAGCTGGTTTCTTGTTAATATTGCCTGAGTTATGACTGGAGTTCTGGCTAGAATATGCATGTAGAAGAAGGTAACTTAACTTTTTTTTGAAATCTAGAAAGTAGGCAAGTTATTAAAACACGAAAGATATTTATTCACTAAACATCTATCTGTAGAGAATCTGTTAAATGATAGTTACTTCACCCGTCTCAACAGCATGATAGCAGTGATTACATACGATCACTGTAGTCACAAAAAAGTGATGTTTATGACTTTTCAAAATCAACAGTACATCACTTTGACCACTAAATTTTATTATCATATATTAAATGTTAGCACATAGACATGCACTCAAGAACGAAGTAGATCAAAACCAAAACAGATCGGGACACAGGATTTTAACGTGGAAAAACCCCCTCCAATGCGAAAGGGTAAAAAACCACGGGCGCCGACCGGTAAATTTCACTATTTTTAGGAGTGTTTACAAATCGCCGGAGAACACCTCACGACGGCTTACAAGATGAATATTTATAAGGCAATAACCTAGGTCAAGAATAAAAACGATCCGTACCATGGGGGCGGCCCCCGCACTTCTGCTGGCGGCAAGGTCGAACTGAAATGGGCTAACTTCAGTCTCCGCTCCACTCCCGCCCAAGCCTCCCAACAAACGGGCCTCCGCTCCGCTCCGACAGAAGTTAACCTTTTTCTGAATTTGGATCATAATTCAACATTAAAAAGTTGTAAAAAACATAATATTATTAATTATTTTTTACGAAAATTTTACTCATATCATTTTCACATGAGGCCATCTATTGAACAGGTGACTGAAAATTTGCTAGCTTTCAATCATTTTTCTCAACACCTTGGGTGAATATCTAACCACCGTCATCACTCCCATCGCTTATAACTTATCCCCTCACAACTAGGACAAAGGCTAAAACAAAGAATTATTCTAACACATATAAAGTAAATAAATTTAAGTCTGACGAACCTCTACAAAAATAAAAAGACAAAAGAAAATAGAAAGACAAAAAAAATTCTAACCTAGACAAAAATAAAATAAATCTTGGTGAACCATACAAACACAAAACGAAAAGAACTAAAAATTACAATAAAGCTGTGCTAGAATTATATATTACTAATCATCGACCCGTGCGCCTGCACGTGCAATAATATCTTCTTGTTTTCCTTTCTATTTAGCAAAGCTTTCTTTCCATATAGTACTCCTCTGATTTACCATATATCTCTTACAAATAGATAAATAGATCTAAACCATAGATGAAAATGATTAAGTAGATTGGACGACCAAAATTTTCTTTTTTTAGAATAATGTAGAATTTTCTAGCAATTTTTCCTTTTTAGATTAACTTGAGAATTTCTAATATTTTCGATTAACGTAGGGGCTTCTAGGAGAGCTTCCAATTAGTATATAATAAAAAGACTAAACACCATAATTATAGACTTAGTACTGTATAATTTTAGATAACTAAGAGATAAGAAAATTTTAGACGACTATGAAATAGCAAAACCGCTTTCATATATCTAAGCCATATGTTCTAGAAAATATATTTAGTCCAAATTAACAATGCGTGACAAAGTTATAGAGGAAGTAGCATTTATTTATTCCTTAAATATTCGTAACGACACGCGCCGCGCAGGCACGTCAGGCACGGGCAAGGATGAAGTTCCAGCCGAAGCCTCGATTGAGGAGCAGGAACCTGACATGGGTGATGAACTCCCCGCCAGCGCTGAGGGTCTTGGCGTGGAACCCGGATTCGCACCGCGGAGCGAGGTGGAACAGCATCTCCATCCACACCGAGGCGATCAGCTCCCACGGATCACCGCCGCCGCCACCTTGTCCTCCACCTCCCTCGGGGTCCCTGTTGAGCAGTATCTGCGCGAGCCTCCACGCTTGTGGCAGCACGGGCCTCATTGTGTCCATCGAGTTGCGCGCGAATGGCACGTATGGGTCCGCTCCCTCCACCGCGGCGGCGTCCTGGATCTTGCGCACGCCGGCTTCCAGCATCCTCTTGACGGCCTCGGCGTCGCCCACGTTGATCCTTTCGTGCTGCGCGAGCACCTCCTTGACTTCTTTGCGGGCCTTGAGGTGAGCGACGTGCCCTTCGCTGCTGATCAGCACGCCCCGCTCCAAAACGAGGTCCATTAGGTAGTTAGAGATCTCCCTGCTCAGGCTCATGTGCCGCCGGGCACCGCTGGCGCCGCCGCTGGTGAGAAAGAAGCATATGTCGGTGACGAGGTGCCACATGACGACGCTCGTGGAGAAGTCCACCTTGTCGATGCTCTTGTACAGCTCGGAGTTTCGCCCGTGCCCTTTCAGCAGCAGGATCTCCTGGCCCCGGACGTGGCTGAACCGCTCCCACCGGGGCGGGTCGTCCAGCTCGTAGCAGATGAGCTTCTTCGTCTCGTCGGAGATGCGGCAGAGCTTCTTGTCCCCCACGAGGCCAATGCGACGCATCATCCTTTTAACGACACAGGCTTGCTTTTCCTTGATGCATCCAGATATCAGGTTGTATTGCGCCCACTTGTTCGACCACAATGGCTTGTGGTATGGTCGCACAAGCTTGATCGCATAGAATATCGCTTTTGTGAATCTGTTAGCTCCGAATCTGTCGCGTAGGAAGCAGTATGACTGATAGGACAGAGTGACCATTAGCATAGACAACACCTCTAGCGTCACGGCAC
The DNA here is from genome assembly GCA_036346375.1 of Guadua angustifolia. Lineage (NCBI taxonomy): Eukaryota > Viridiplantae > Streptophyta > Magnoliopsida > Poales > Poaceae > Guadua > Guadua angustifolia. The sequence continues at coordinate 33,673,121 of CM070505.1, forward strand.
CGACCAGTAGGATGTAGGAGACGGTGATGTCCACGCCGCTATACACGCCGGCCTTCCTCGCCGTAGCGAAGAGCGCCAGGGCCGTCGAAGTGGTGCCGAGTGTGAGGAGCTGGAGGCCGAGGCCGATGATCGGCCTCGACTGGGTGTACCGCAGGCCGACCTTGGTGTAGAGGTGGTCGTAGATGAGCGAGAGCTGGATCTCACCCAACTTGTAAGCCCTGGATGAGAAGTACCCGTCCTCGCCTCCTTGCGTTGATCCTCGCTTCTCGCGCATGTCGATCTCCTCAATCATTTTAAATATAGAATCCAACAGCCATGGCGCCACAGGGATGTCCGCCAGGACATTAATGCAATTAAGCAGGCTATCGCCAGCTGCTTGCACGAGGTCGGCGAAGTCTTCCTGGAGCCACCATTTGTTCCGGCCAACAATGCCTAGGTTGTACTTGTCGATCTCCGACGGCTGCGCCTCCTGTTTCCTTGTAGAAGCTTCGAATTTCCTCAGCGTATTGAACAGATCGTTCATGCGGTTGAACTTGAGCGTCTCCGGGGTGGCCGTCCTGAGTGCCCATGTCCTCTCGGCGTACTTGATGGTCCCCGAGACAAACAACAGCACGACGGGTGCAAGGAGCCGCTTGTCACGCCATGACTTGGCCACGGTGTAGACGGCCAGCGCCACCTGGGAGACGAGGCCCAGGAGGTGGCGCTTCCACAGCTCGTTGTCCTCCATGGAGAAGGCCGTGATGGTCTCCTGCCCGCCCAGGTGGAGCAGCAGGACCGGTGCCCACAGGAGCACCAGCTGGTGGCTTGGATCGCCTATCTGGAGGGTGAGGTGGCCGAGGACGAAGACGGCGAGGTAGTCGGCCGACAGGTACGCGAGCCATAGTAGGATGCGGAGCACGGTGGACGTGTTGCTCTTCCGGATGTGCGCAGTGAAGAGGAGGAAAGCCTGCAAGGCGAAGCTGGCAAGGACAAGACATTGGAGCTCCCATTGGTTCCAAAGTTGCTGCGCGTAGGTCAAGCTGCACGGGGACTTCAAACTTATTAGCACTTTCTACCTCAACATGAATTTCATGACTAGCAAGCATCGATCAGTCAACACTACTTTATCAATGTCATAAGGAGATGACTAGGCAGACTAGCGCCTGAACCTCCGATCCACTAGGATTTAGATGAGTGAGTAGAGCAAGAGAGTGATCCTAGTGGTACTACTGACATTGAGTCTACTTGGTACTAGATTTAGATGAGTGAGTAGAGCAAGAGAGGGAGGCGTCCGATGCGAATAATTTGTCTAGATGCATGGCCCACTAGCCATTATCAATGTCTACTTGGTACTAGATTTAGATGAGTGAGTAGAGCAAGAGAGGGAGCCGTCCGATGCGAATAATTTGTCTAGATGCATGGCCCATAGTTTAATGGATCCTATATGGCATGCTCCTCAGCCATGACCCATGCAATGTAGACACTTGCAAGGCCGTTTAAAAAGCGCACAAACTAAAATGGATTTTAAGGAAGAAGATGGGGAATTTTTTTTTAAATAATACATTTTTTATTCAGAATTTTAAAAATATACCATGAAAAAAATCTTCTGAAATATACCCACATGCGCTGGTTGAGCTGACGATGGGCTAAATCATGCTGACAGAGGCCACGTCACCCCGACCTCTGTCACTGATGAAATGGCGACAAGCCAATCGCCCACAATCGCCGATAAAATGGCGACAGGGCTAAATTGATTGTTGGTCGGTGATGGTATGGCTACTGCCGCTCGACCAAAGGGCAACAAGAACGTATATTTAAACACATTCGCCGGTATTGTTCTCATTTCATTCTCCAAATCCAAACCGAGTTGAAGCAGAGAAAGAGAGGAAGAGGAAGGAAGAGAAAGAGGGAGGAGAGGAGAGGAAAAGTGGAAGAGGAGGGACTGCGCGACATTTTGAGGTAAATTTTCGTTGTATATTTTTTTTAGCAGTAAATTGTGGTAGATTAGAAATAATTTAGATGTAGGTTACGGATAGATTTAGGTAAATTGATAGGTTACGGATAGATCTAGCAAATTTAGATATTTTTTACGGATAGGAGTATCTCGATATATATTGATGGAAATGTAGTTAGATGTAGGTAATCTATATGTTGTTAGGAATGTACATATTTTTCTGAGATAGAAATACGTCAATATAAATTCTTAGAAATGTAGATATTTTTACGGATAGAAGTACATCGATATATATTCTTAGAAATGTTTTTAAGATATATAATTTTGTAGCATGTATGCATAGTTATGTTAGGTGTCACATAATTTTTACTGAAAGTAATTAATTAGTGGGTGAATGAATGGATTATGAGATATGGCGTAATCGAGTTCCATTTAGAATCTATTATGGAGAGGGGTTATAATGCATGGTTTGGAGGGTGCAGATCTAAGTAACATGCAGTATGTGGACAAAAGTTTGAGTAGGGTCGAGGTGCACACATTTGCTTCTGTGTTGAAATGGTTGTATTATACTTTTCGGATGGAACAAGAAAAGTGCGAGTTGAAGGTATTTTGCCTATGTAGTATGCGAAACGACCCTATTTACTGGGAGTTAGTTGAGCAGAAGGGAACCGCATCATGGATATCATATGTGAGGGGGGCAGAGCAACGGGGATGGAATCGGGTACTTTTAGTTCAAGCATATGATAGGGATGTTGCCCCAATGACGATTTGGTGACACCAAATTGGGGAATCTAGCGATGAAAGATGTTCAAGAAAGTTGAGTTTGGGGAGGACGATGAAAATGTTGGACAAGAAGTGCGGGGACAGGTGGACGAAGTTGAGCAAATTGATGAAATAACAGCTAGGATAGAAGAGGAAGACCGTCAGTACAACAGAGCAGAAGTGGAGGACGACGATGAGTCGGATGAGGAAGATGGAGGTACGGAGCCGATTGTGCCAGCCGACTGGAGCACGCATCAATTTGATAAGCTGGTTGTCAATGAAAGCAACGATGTGCCTTGGCAGTATAGTTACAATGAGGTTAGGCCTAACAGTATGTACCCGACAAAAGAAGTTGTGCAGGATGCTGTGAAAGATTGGGCTTTATCATTAAGAAGGACTTTCAGGGTTAAGAAATCCACCCCAACTTGCTACGATGTGGTGTGTGAGATCTATGGGTGTCCGCGGAGAGTGCACGCGTACAAGCCCAAATGGGGCACCCATTGGCTTTGTTTGAAGGTTGAGCAGCATAGCTGTATGACTGAGGAAACAGTGATGGCTCACAGGAATCTGTCATCCGGGTATGTGACGAACATCATGTACGCAGAGATAGTGGAGAACCTAAGTGTTGAGCCCTGTGCTATTATTCGAGCAGTCGAGAACAGATATCAGTATACAATTAAATATGGGAAAGCGTGGAGGGCGAAACAAAAGGCATTAGAAATGAGGTTTGAGAAGTTTGAAGACTCGTACCATAACCTACCCGCACTGCTCAGTTGCATTCAGGGAAGAAATCCTGGGACCTACTATGATTATCAAGACTATCCGTCAACCAAGTGGCCAACTAAAAGGCATCTAAGGAGAGTGTTCTTCGCATTCAGAGCTTGCATTGAGGCGTTCTATCACTGTCGTCCATTGTTGTGTGTGGACGGCACATTCTTGACCGGGAAATACAGAGGGCAAATATTGATAGCTGTGGGCGTTGATGGAAACAACCAGATTCTGCCTGTTGCCTTTGCCTTTGTAGAAAAGCGAGAACTACGAGAGTTGGCTGTGGTTCCTGCGGAACTTGAAGATCGGGGTGGTCAAAACTCATCAAGATGTGTGCATCTTGCATGAGCGAGCATGCTTTAGTGCCTTAGTGCTATCAACCAGTTGCAAACAGGGGAGGAGCCATTTCCATGGCCTGACTTGCAAAGTCAATGGTGCATGAGGCAGTGATGACCTATGCGGCTTCTACATCATACATCACATACTGCTTATGGTTGACGGCACAGACATTTTCCCTAAGGTATATATACATGCATAATAATACACTTAGCCTTCACATAGAAATTTTAAAAGTTAAATTAGAGTACTCATTTCTATTTTGTAGAACATCAATATTATATATGTGAATGTAATTGCATGTGTACTGATTGTTAAGAATATTTGTATTCTACATTGTGAATGAATGTGATATGTGTTGTAATAAAGTGTTTGTGTTCTTTGAATGTGATATATGCATAATATGTGTAGTTTATACTGTGTGAATATGATATGTGCATACTGTGTATAATATGTGTTGTTTTTGGAAGGTGAATCGGAAAATAGCATACCCTCTCATCTCTATCAGTTCTTAGAAAGAAGCGATTTCGCTCATCACAATCGGGCGAGAACCAACTATAATAGTGCCGTCTCATTACCGTCTAATGAATTTGTGTCATCACTAGAACCGACTGTGATGATGAAAAAGAACCGATTGTGATGTATATTCCTGTAGTAGTGACCCTTGACCACCCTGATTGGCACAAAATACACACTTTTGTTTTTTTTTCGAAATAAAGGGTTTTCGTCTGCTTCATTGGAAAACAGAACCGTCAACAAAAATGTCATAGCAACAAAAAGAAAAGATAATTTAAATGCCTAGGATATCTCTGCCACCCGCTACTCCTACTGAAAACGAAATATACACACATTTTTTTCGACTGCAAACAAGAGTAACATACACACATTTATGTACTTGCATTGTAAAAATAAGCTTACAATTACCTGATCGGTTTTGCCTTCTCACCGCCACCGATGTGGTTGCCGATTATCATTGTCACACACGCACACACTTCTATGGGTTCGGTGACAATCAACTTTAGCTTCTGCCTGGTACCTGAGAAACAACGACGGAAATGATTAATGTCCTATAAAGCGCCTTTATAGAGCCTTCAATGCTACTATGCTCTCGCACAAACTGATTTATACAAATAGTTTTTATTTTAAGTTAACATTAGTTGCATAATGCTTGAAAGATGAACGATCTAGACTATTCAGGTTCAAATACTCAATAAACCTCTCTTAATTGTTCTACATGTATAAACGGTGGCATTGCCAGCAAGCAGTGGTTGAATTGTAGAGCCTGTTTGGAAAACACGCTTTTTGTCAGGGTTTTAAAGGAAAAAAATCATCCAATAAAATGTAATTTCACTACCACACAAAGGATCATCACTGGCGCCTCATCTCAGATGGTTTTGACCTTCGCATAAAAACCTGTCCGTAAAGGCTAGAAAAATACATTGCACCAATCATAGATGGGTAGAACTAAGCAATCGTCTGTGAAAATCGTAGAGTATCTATACCTAGACCATTCTAACATATGGCTTAGAGAGTACAACCGTCTGTGATACAACACAGATGGTTTATATCTCGTAGTCGATTGTGATGAGTAACATTATCACAGACAGTTTTTTTCTCAAAACCATCTGTAATATAACATATGCGGTTTTTGTGTGATAGCCGTCTGTGATTAGTTAACTTATCACAGATGGTTTATTTTTCCAACCATTTGTGATATATTACAGACTGTTGTTTTATCGGAGCTATATCTAATATGTCAACTTATCATAGATGGTTCATTTGTCAGAACAGTCTATGACATTGCACAAACTATTGTTTGTTAGGAACTGTCTGTGATGAATAAAATTGAAGACAAGTAACAGATGGATTGACAAGAGCTTTATAGGGCTATTGGATATGTTAGTGGATATGCTTTTAGAGGGAAACAAGTTGCCCAAAACAACTTACCAAGAGAAAAAACTTTTGTGTCCCTTGGGAATGGAAGTAGAAAGAATACATACATGTCCCAAAGATTGTATCCTTTACCGTAAAGAGTATAAGGATATGCATGTTTGCCCAGTTTGCAGCACATCCCGATACAAACGTAAGAATGGTTCAGATGACGGTGATAGTGCTAAGGTGATGCAAGGACCTACTGCTAAGGTGCTATGGTATTTGTTTGTGATTCCCTGCTTGAAGCGTTTCTTTGCAAAGACTAATGAGGCAAAATTAGTGCGCTAGCAATTAGATGAGTGTAAGAAATATGGAAAGCTAAGACACCATATTGATTCTGCACTGTGGAAAAACATCGATATGGAATTTATCAACTTCAGTGCAGACCTAAGAAATATATGGTTTGTATTTAGTACCAACAAAATGAACCCATTCAGTAACATGAGCAGCCATCGTATCACTTGACTGGTGCTTCTTTGTATGTACAACCTCCCTCCTCGGTTGTGTATGATGCACAAGTATATTATGATGTTGCTACTCATTCTAGAATCAAAACAACCTAGAAATGATGTAGATGTGTACCTAGCACCATTGGTGGAGATCTTGCTAACAACATGGAACAAAGGGGTGCAGATATGAGATGCATACAAACGAGAGTACTTCACTCTGCGTGCTATGTTATATGCACCATCAGTCACTACTACAAAAAGGACTAATATTAGATGCCTCATCACAGACAATTTTTAAAAACCATATGTGTTAAATCTAATCATAGACGGGTTTTTTTTATAAAAATGGTCTGTGATAGTCTCATATCATAGACAGTTCTAGGTAAAAACCATCTTTGATAGACACATATCATAGACAGTTCTATATAAAAATCGTCTATGATATATGTGTTTCACAAATGGTTTAGAAATCGTCTATGAAGTGTCATTATTATCATTGACACATGGCTACAGACTGTTCAGAAACCATCTATGATGGTGTTTTTGAACCGTCTGTGATAACATTTTCTGTACTAGTGAATGATCTTCATGCCCTTGGAAGCTAATCAAGCCTTAGTACGAAAGGATCTAAAGCTTGTCCTCAGTGTTTAGACAAGACTGAGAGAATGTGGCTTAGTAATAGCCAAAAAACCGTGTACATACGTCACTGTTGATACCTTCCAAAGAATGATTCGTACCACAAGATGAAAGAATTTGATGGGAACAAAGAGGGCTGTTCAACACCAAAACCTATGAACGGGAAAGAAGTCTATGATTGGGAAAAGGATATTGACATTGTGTTCAAAAAGGGTCGTAAATTGAGAACCTATGAGAAAACCATTTTTAAAAAGAGATAGTTCTTTTGAGACTAACCGTACTAAGAGCATCTAGAGGTCCGATATTATATTTATATCATGCAAATGAAGACGTATGTCTACGACAGTTTTATCAACCTATTGCTGAACATTCTGAGCAAGACAAAGGACGTGATCAATTCGTGGCGCGACATGGTTGAAATGAATATCAGAATGGAACTAGCACAAAGCGAGGTGGTCTGGACTATTTGTTAGCTTGAGATGTATTTCCTTCCACTGTTCTTTGATATCGTGGTCTATCTCATTATTCACCTTGTAAGAGAGATCAATATATGTTGAGCCATGTTTCTAGGTTATATTCATCCATTCGAGATGTACATAAGAATTCTAAAGGCCTATTTAAGGAATCGCTTTTGACCTAAGGGTAGTATTATCGAAGATTACGCGACCGAGGAGGTGAATGAGTTTTGTGTTGATTACATGGCTGAGGTAGAACTAATGGGCATACCTGTATCTTTTCATGAGGGAAGGCTCGATGGTGTTGGAACCATCGGCTAAAAACAATCACTATTGATTTGGATATTTACCCCAAAGCACACTTTACGGTCTTGCAACACATGACAAATGTGTTCTTGTACGTCGTCGAGCACAAGGACATGCTACGACAAGAGAATCCAGAATGGTCTGAGGTTTTAATCATGAGAGAACATAACCGCCAATTCAACGTATGCATGAAAGTGTGCTTGAACAAAGATTTAGCCAGTGTTGTTCTGAAATGGTTGGCAAAAAGGCCAAAATTTACTATTGGGACATTGCAAGAATATGATATCAATGAGTACATATTTTACATGAAAACCAATGATGGAAAGAGCATTATGAAAATAGTGGAGTAAGCATATATGCATTTCATGAGGAGTTCAGCACGACCAGGCCAATGAGGATGGTATGTGGATTGAGTTCGTACTATGGGTTCATAGAAGAAATTTGGGAGCATAGATACATGTTGCCTAAGATGCCATTGTTTAGATGTCGATGGGTCCAAATTCCACAGGGTGTGAAGGTCGATAGGTACGAATTCACTTATGTGGGCCTTCAATGAGTCACATACAAAGATGAGCTATTTATACTTGTCAAGCAAGCCATTCACATCTTTCATATCATCGATCTGGAAAACAAAAAGTGGTAGGTGATCGTTCATGGAAAGAGAATAATTGTCAGAGTGGAGAATGTCATAGATGAGGAAGAATGCAATCTGGAGATAGTGTATGATTCAATCTTGAAGATACTGAGGAAGCCGGCTATGCTCGCATTGATCACAGGAGGGGCTATACTTCAAATGTAATCCACCAATCACATCACTTTGTTTCCATCAATGTAGCTTATCATACATTTTCTTCCTTTGTCGGTATGCAGAAACTGGAATAGAGTAGCTGAGAAGATAAATCTAAAAAGTCCAATCTTTTAAAATATTTAGAATTTGACAAAACCCACAACATGAAAAAGTTTCATTTCGAAGTTCTCTAAGTGTTTCATGTAGAAAGTTTTTTCAAATTATCACCCTTATGAAACTATGACATAATATCAAATTTAGCCAAATTACTGAAGCATAGGACTTTGTCAGATTGAGGCATGAAATAATATTACAGATGGCTAATTTCCCAACATCTTCTATGATAGTTGTTATGGTACAACAATTTATGATGAACAAAACTATCACAACTGATGTTCTTAGAAGCATCTGTAATATAACATAGATGTTTTTTTTGAATAACCGTATGTGATGAGAAATATCACAAACAGTTAAGTTTTGATAATCATCTATAATAGCAGGCATACAGCTATGTAAACATCTCGTCAGGTCAATTCAAATACTCACACTTAGCCTCTCTCCATAAAAAATCTAGGGTTACTAGCAACGACGCCATCTGCACCACACCCTCGTTGCTAGCAGTCCCCACTACCCCATCACTGTCGCCGTCCTCTCCACTTCATCTCCAATGCCCTCCTCACTGCACCACCATGCTCCTCACTGTCATCATCATCCTCTTCACTTCCTCATCACCGTCACGCCATCACCCTCCTTGTCATCACCCGTACCGTAGTTAAACCCTCCTTGTCATCATTCATCTACCCGCTGTTGTTTTACATTCAACTCTGCACATGTCAAATTCATCTACCTACTGTTGTGTTAGATTTGTGTACCTATTTTTTGTGTTCTTCCTTAACTGTACTGCTTTAATTTTTGTAAGTAAATTTTTCCATTTTTTAGTACTATTATATTCTCATTTTATTCTATAAGGTTGAAAGGTACTGATATGTCATGGGTCACAGGGTTGTACCTATCGAAGTTGACCCATCAACTGTGACCCAATAGAAAAGTCAAACACCTCGAGGCCGATCGACATGTAAGGTTCCCTCTAGGGGAAGAAAGCCTGTCATTGAATATTTCAGTTCGATTAGGAACCCGATAGCTCCAAAGAATGTAGCAGGTGTGTTTTGCACCACGGATGACATACTTGTAAGGGAGCGAGTGTCGATCACCATCCCTAGCTATAAGGACATGATGGAGGATGACAAGGACATGCTTTGGGAAAAATTAAAGGCAGCCACCGTTGTCATCCTGAGGAACTCCAACGTCGTGTGCATCGGCAGCCTTTGATTTCAATGGGCAAGGTCTAGAAGACCTTTAAGAGCACTCATGTAATTGAATATGTGAACAAATCAGAGAGTCCTCTCGACAAATACCGTTTCATGACTTTGGTGGTATGGGAGGAGTTCGTAAGCATGAAGAGCATGGCTGAGTTTTGGATGCTTAGTGCAAGGAACAAATCTATCTAAGTACAGAACACCCACTCACACTATTTAGGAAGTGGTGGGTATGTGGGGAAGATTGCTTCAAGGAGGAAGTAGGATGATGAGGTTGAACGATCGTCGGGTTCTGTGCTGATGAGATCGAAGATGACATCATTGGGGACTGTCTCATTTGTTAACCTCGTTGATAAGACCATCATCAAATGACTAGTAAGAATATCTACCATGGTAGGTACCCTTCTCATCACACATTCAGTTTTGAATCCTAATTAAATAACATGTTGTAGAAGGATTTGAGTGCAGAGCAATCCCAAGGATCTTTCCAAGCTGTTAGGGATAGGGATGTCCTTTCAACGGCGTTGGAAAATAAGAAGCACCCGGGCCTCATGCAAGGGCTAGGTGTTATTGTGCCTTGAAGGGATGGTTTCCCTAATGACTTGAATGCGAGAAGGAGGAGAAAGAGACCCTTGCATGAATGAATCAAAGAGGAGCTCTGATCAGAGATGTGGTCAAAGATGGACCAGCATAACATCAAACTCAAGCTTTAGTTGGCTCAAATGCAAGCAAGGCTTGATGAACTTAGTTAGCCCTAGTCCACAGGGGATGCTCCTTGGTTCAGTTCCGGTCTCTGCTGTTGGAGGAATCTAATATGTAGCATCTTGTCAATTATCTGTAGGTAATGTCCAGTTTGCCTTGTGTTAACGTATCTTGCTGTTTGGTCTAGTGTGTTGATTCTCCCTAATTGTGTACTATTTATAGGAACCCGGTTCTTGTAGGGTTCGGCTACGCGTTGGTGGCTCCTTTTCGGTCAAGGTTGGCTGTCTGTTGGCATTTCCATGCCCAATAGGCATAATTTGTTGGCTTTTGCAAAGGTTCATGTGAATAATGCCTACCAACCTTTCAAGGCCGTCCTACTGGAGAAGTCTCCGAACGATGAGGTCACAACACTTGGGGCTGCCATCCACCCTGCAGTGGCTCAAGAAGGACATCATCCTTCACATGGAGATGTCTCCTACAATAAGCACCCAGTCGCCTCCTAGCCAACTAGACCCTCAACCTAGCCAACTAGTCCCTCCTTCTATGAATGTATATAGCCTGTGTCAACAACAGTTGGGGTCTCAAAAGAGCAAATTGATGAAGAAGCAGCCTCACAAGGATCTACCGAAGCTCCAGGGATTCTTGAAATTCACATTAGGAAAGCCCCTAGTTCCCTACTTATCCTTGGCAAACTTGGAATGGCATGGCAGGATTTGCATTCACGGTACACGCAGAAGGCTAACAAGACCAGGACACATGGTCCTTTGTGTTTCACGGTCAAATTCTCAGAGGTCCATTTCCACCACGAAGTGGACTACTTTTCAATGACCTTCGAGGACTTATTCAATTCTTCAACCTCATTAAGTTTGACATCTCAATCCTATATTCATGGATGTTGTAAGTATTTGTTATAGATACATGACCAAATTTGAAGCATGAAGATGGGAACCGGTTGAATTCCCGGACCCCAACTTACAATTTGCAAACTTCATTGTCGACTATATAACACGAGGTTTGCAAGCTCAAGTCGACAAGGAGTATATACCTGCACTCTACAATCAAGGGTGAATCCTTTAATCAATACTTTACTTGTAGATCAATGCTTTCATATATACTTTAAACTTAGGTGAGATGACTTCGTGATGTGTGACATGCATCTTCTATTGGGATGTTTTGGTCATCGTACCAAAAAATAACAAGGTTTACCACATTGATTCTATGTTAAGAAGTAAACCTTGATTCTATATTAAGGAGTAAGGTTGACTTTCAACCTATGCAAGATGTACTTAATAGGTAAACATGTTTTTTTCTTGTTGACTGCAATTGTCTTCCATCTACATTTTCATTACTTAAAGTGTTATTTTGGAATTAATGTATATAGAACTTTCAAGAATTATGTTGACCATGGAGGGAGACACAAAAAGGAATGGGTCTATGGTCTGTTGCAAGGGAGGGACTTTTTGGTACAAACAACAATAACATATTTTATATTATAATTTATCGTAATGCTTCTCCAACTGAGGAATATACATGTATTTTATTTTTGCAGTGTCATTAGTAGCCGCAAGACCATTGTAACATCCCAAAATTTTAGCTTTTTAATTAAATAATATTATTTTATTGCTAAATATGAATTTTATGAATTTTCTGAATTTATTTGGATTTTCTGAGATTTATTTGAATTCTTTTGAATGAAAATACATTATCTTTTGTCAAGAAATAATTATAAAAAGATATTTGCAAAATAAAGTTTTGTGAAAATATTTTATTAAAGTCCAGAATGTCTCAAAGTATTTTTGAGAATTTTCTGGGAATTTTTAGAGTATTTTTAAGGCCCCAAATAAATCAAAACATTAAATCGGATTATCTAAAATAGGAAATTCAGGAAATTATGGTATGAACAGTAACGGGCCCGGCCCGATTACTGTGCTGACCGGCCGGATTTAATCGGGATCTTTGCCGACCGTTGGATTAATATCCAACGGCCTTTATCAAGCATCCAAAAGAGGAAACCTAGATTTAATCTCGACCATCGATGTCCATCGGTGACTCTCGTTCATCGCTCTCGATCCGAATCACCGCCGCCTTCCAAAATCATCCCGCCTTCCAAAATCGCCGCCCTTGAACTTTCCATCCACGCCGCGCCACCGGTATAAAGGACCTCCCGAGCCCCTCCGATACTCACCTTGAGCCACCGCTCCTTTTCCCTCTTGAGCCATCGCCGGAGAGTTAGTGTAGCCACCGCCAAAGCTCGCCGGAGTAGCAAGGACGTGACCGAAGGTTTGTGCCGTGTTTCCGTCACCGTCGGTATCTCTTCCGTCGACTTGGAGGAAGAATCGGATTCGTCATTGTGAGCCGCGTCGGATCGGCCAATTCTTCATTCACGGAGACCAACGAGCGCCACGCGGAGGTCGACTTCCTCGTCTCCGTGCTCTCGCCACCGCCGTTCCTTCATCGCCGGAAGCTCGGGGCCGTCCGATCTTCAACGGCAACCGAGATTGATCCACGTCGCGGTTGAGGTGGGGTGATAAACGCCGACACGTGGCGCCATCGCCGACGTAGTCGCCGTATGGCGCCGAGGTGGCGATGAGTTGGCGCCACGCGCACGTGTGTCACCGGCGCGAAAAATCGGATTTTTCTTCATAAAAATAATTCACTAAATTCGGAATTTCTATTTTCAGGGTATTTTCAGGAATTTCCAAATTTCAAAACCTTATAACTTTCGCATACGAACTCCGTTTGAGGTGATTCAAATTCCTAAAAATTTGTAAAATTAAGATCTTTCTAATGGTGGCTTTTATTTGAACTTTGGAGTTTATTTGCTATTTGGTTTTGGTTTTTATTTGCTTTCTCTTTCGATTCGCGTAGACGTTGAATTGTGCGAGGCTTCGGAAGGGGATTTCTCAGCTCAGGAATTATTTCCAGACCAGGAGCAAGAGCTTAACGAAGGCAAGTTGTGCTTTGATCATGTTGCACCCATAAATTAGACTGCATGCTATTTTGGTTTACTTTATTACTTGTTATTTTATGAGTACAAATGATTTGACCTAAATTGGGATTTAGATATTATACCCTCTTGAATTACACCCTACCTTGTTAAATTATATGCCATGATCCACTTGTCACCCTAGGTTGGTTAATTATAGTTGGTTAATAGAAAATCAACATGGATGGATAGATCGGAATAGAACTGCTTAGCCATGCTACGTCATCACATGTTCGTGAATTAATGGTTAATAATCTTGACTAATGGAATATGAAACGATGATGTTAATTAGTGTATCATGTGTGGATGCACGAAGAGATTGAGTTGTCGTGGCAGGGAGGTCACACAACGATGTTGATTTGTGATAAGCATGTGATGCTTGGTAACCAACCGGGAGGTAATCACTTTAGATTAAAGCAAGTGGAAGGGGCAAGGGTGCCAGGGTGGGCCCGACGGGCGAGAAAGGGTATGTGTAAGTCTTGCTTTAATCAATCCTAAGGACTTAACCTTGCGAGCCTTTGACCTGAGTCTAACTTGCAACCACATGTCTGGAATGGGGCAGCTTAGCTGACTAATTTGCAAATGCTTAACTTAAGTGCTATCTTGGTGGTGTGAGTCCGGATGCATGGGGGAAACTCACATGGCGCAAGAGGGGGGCCCTGTTGTGGTGGTTTAGCCCTTCAGTGTTGAAACCTTAGCGGGTAGCACTGGGTTAAGAGGATGCATTGTAAAGGCTTCGTTTTATCGTTACTTTGTGTGGTGCATGGTTGTATCATGTGGGTAAAGTGCATAACCTCTGCAGAGTGTACAAACTATTCGGATAGCCGTGCTCACGGTATTGAGCAATGCTCGGGAATTACAGTCAAGGGGTAGTTAATTAAAACTTGTCAACTGTTGGGATGGCAGGATACCATGTGGATAATGGAATTTGATTTAGGATGAACTTGGGTTTGATTTGAGCAACAATGGAATCTATTTACTTGTTATTATTTGTTTTACTGTCTTTTCAATCTATGTATTGCTTATGTTTGAAAATGCTGCTTTACTGCTTATGAGCCACTTAGCCTTTCCTTTGGAATAAGCCTGCATATAGCTATGATAGAATTGCATTCTGTGCACAACTTGTTGAGTACGTGTTGGTGTACTCACCCTTGCTTAACAACCAACAACAGTGGAGGAGTCATCGCCTGTGCTTGAGGAGGACTTTCAGGTGGACGCGAGTAACTAGGCCAAGCCTTGTCGATCGCCTGTGGTGTCTTGATGAGTCACTCGTCTTCTCGATTTTCCATGCATTTGTCTTATTTTATCTTAGCCTTGCCTTATGAGGCTGAATAAATGTAAGTGATCATAAGATCATACACTAGTTATATTAAATAAATGAAGACTTATTGTTATTATCGTTGTGTATGATGTGATGCTTACCGATGTTAAGCCGTGTGCACTAGCATTGATCCTGGGAATAGTGCGGCATACACGGTGGATTCGAATTGGTGAATTCGGGTCCTTACAGAGGTGGTATCAGAGCATACTGACTGTAGGTCTTGGCCCTAGTTGGTAGAATGTCCAAACCTATTTTCTAAAAAGAAAATCCAAACTGGATTAATACAACTCTCTCAACTCACCTCATTCTCCACTCCTCACCTTTGCTGAAATTTTGTTTTTCCGAGACCATTGAGCACGGAGGACTTATCTATTTCCCTTTTGGATAGATGAGGATGATCCAAGAATACGGGGAGCAAGAAGGAGGTTATGCAGCAGAGCTTTGGCGCATGATGAGGATGCTCGGAGGCTTCGACAGGCCGATCTACCGAGGGAAGACCATAGTACGTGCCGGACTTGACATGGGATGGGAGGTTCAGATTACGATCTACGCACGAGCAAGGGCAAGAGGAAGTCGTACCTTCCGCATCATCGTCAGGAGATCTACGCCCGAGGCCGGGATCCAGGCGGCAGCACGTTTGGCGATGAGACAGCTTGCTCGCACCTACCCCCAAGAGTTGGAAGGCACTGTGTTTCGTCATCATCCACATCGAGACAACCGCTATGATCGAGAGCCAATAAGAGAGGAGAATGCCACGATCGCCTACCTAGCCCGATATGTCATCGCTCAGGAGGACGCCCTTGATGATATGGCTCTGGAGCTGCGAAGAGCCCGAGAGGAGGCCCAAAAGGAGAAGACTCAGCTACGGGAGGTTCTAGCTCAGTCTCTCCAGAAGGTCCGTGAGTTGGAGGAAGCATTATATGGATCTGAGCCAGAGCCGGAGATGGAGCTACACGACCCCGATCCCGAGACGGACCCGGAGTCAGACTTCGATAGCTGAGAGTCATAGGATTAAGTTGAGACTCGAATGTTGAGTCGCGTCCATAAGATAGCATTACCAATTATAATAGACGTTAAGGTTGGGTGTTTAGTTTGGATTTTATTGTTTGCTGAGTGTGCAGTATGCGTTGCAAAAGCTTTTAGGCTTATGTGAGCGACCATACCAAGTTATGTAATAAAATGATAAAATTTGGGTTAAACCTGTTCCCCCGCTTTAGAGATTCTTATATCTCATCTATGCTACTTCTACCCTTTCCTAACCCAAACAGATGGTGAACACTCGTGGCAACAATGGAGCGTCAGGAAGTGGTCTCATGGGAATGACCATGATGGAACACCACCGCCAAAGACCGCCAAGAGATATGCAAAACTTGGGAGCTTTTACGGCGCCAGACTCGACTTATCACGATGATGCTGCGGATCTGCGAACATGGCAGGCCAAGTTGGCGGCAACGCGCAGCAAGGCAACAATGGGCCACGTGCTTACTCCAAGTTGTCAGATTTCATGAGAACTCGCCCTCCAACCTTCTCAGGTAATGTCAACCCACTAGAGGCCGATGATTGGCTAAGGACTATTGAGAGGAAGCTGCACATCACGCAATGTGAGGGCCAGGAGAAGGTGCTATATGCTACACACACCACCGAGGGGACCGGCTGCGAATGGTGGGAGAATTATTCTTGTGACGCATGGAGCCCCGCAGAAATCACTTGGGAAGAATTTTTTGCGCCTTCCGTCAATATCATGTCTTGGGAAGGAATGATGGACCTTAAGAAGGAGGAGTTTAGAGCTTTAAAGCAAGAAGGCGAGTCAGTGGCAGAATATCTAAATAAGTTCACTCGGTTGTACGCTATGCACCTGAGGATGTTGCTACTGATAAGGCGCATACCTCGCTTCTGAAAGGATTAAACTCTGGATTGCAGGTTGGGCTAATCACCCACAATTTCCCTGATTTCCAGGAGTTAGTCAACAAGGCGTTGATCCTTGAAGACAAGCGCAAGGAGTTGGGTGAGGACCGCAAGCGCAGAATGGCTAGCCAGGCTGGACAACCTAGTCGGCTTAGGCTCAAGATGACACCGCAACAGTTTGCCAGGATTCAGCCTCAGTTTCCGAGC
The DNA here is from genome assembly GCA_036346375.1 of Guadua angustifolia. NCBI lineage: Eukaryota > Viridiplantae > Streptophyta > Magnoliopsida > Poales > Poaceae > Guadua > Guadua angustifolia. The sequence continues at coordinate 33,689,922 of CM070505.1, forward strand.
AAGGCACCAGTTCCGACACCTCGCCCCGCGGGTCAGAATTTTCAAACTCCGGCACCAATGGGCAATGCCGTTTACGAAGTCAACGACGATACGAAGGTGTTATTCATGCAACGAGCAAGGGCACTTCGCCAACAAGTGTCCGACGAGGGGAAACGTTACCCCAGTCCGCTTCAACTTGGGCACTACTCAAGCCAAAGCTCCGGTGACAGGAGGGAATCGAGCACCAAGATCGGGCGTCGCCTCAAACGACGATGCGTGGAAGGATCAACCATATTACTGCAGATGGAGCTCAGGAAGCAACGGATGTCGTACTGGGTAAGTTTTTGGTTAACTTCGATGACCACTACGCTTTTATTTGATTCTGGAGCTTCACATTCGTTTGTTTCTCGGGATTTTGCCATGAAGAATGGATTTGCTGTTAAGAATCTTAAGTGTGTGCTTATAGTCCAAGCCCCAGGATCGGAACTTCAATCTAATCTTGGGTGTTTGGGGATTAAGTTGCTTATGAATGGGATAGAGTTCCTAGCGAATCTCATCTTGTTAGACACCCAAACCTTAGATGTTATCCTAGGGATGGATTGGCTGTCTAAGCACAAAGCTGTTCTGGATTGTGGCCAAAGGGTGGTGACCTTAGAAAGCCCTAGCGGCGAGAAGGTGGAAGTACACGCTACCGCAGTTCGTAATGGTCAGTTGATGATCAACAGTGCGAAGGTGGTTAGTGTGGAGGATGTACCTGTTGCTAGAGATTATCCGGAGGTATTCCCTGAGGATTTACCAGGCATGCCGCCAGACCGGGATATTGAGTTTGTTATTGAGTTGGTACCAGGGACAGCACCGATAGCAAAAAGGCCATATCGGATGCCAACCGATGAACTGGTGGAGATGAAGAAGCAAATTGAGGAATTGCTGGAGAAAGGTTTCATTCGGCCAAGTTCTTCTCCATGGGGAGCGCCAGTTTTGTTTGTTAGGAAGAAGAATGGAAGTTTGAGGATGTGTATCGATTATCGTGCACTTAATGAAGTAACAATCAAGAATAAGTACCCTTTGCCGAGGATTGATGACTTGTTCGATCAATTGAAGGAGCAGCAGATTTTCTCCAAGATAGATCTTGATCGAAGTTATCATCAGCTAAGGATTAGGGCAGAAGATATTCCGAAGACCGCATTCTCTACCCGTTATGGACATTATGAGTTTACGGTCATGTCATTTGGATTGACCAATGCCCCAGCTTATTTCATGAACCTCATGAATAAGGTGTTCATGGAATACTTAGATAAGTTTGTGGTCGTCTTTATTGATGATATCCTTGTGTATTCCAAATCGGAAGAAGAGCATGCCAAGCACTTGAGATTGGTTTTAGAGAGGTTGCGAGATCAGCAGTTGTATGCCAAGTTCAGCAAGTGTGATTTCTGGAAGGAGAAGGTGGAATTCCTTGGGCATGTAATGACCGCTAAGGGAATTGCCGTGGATCCAAGTAAAGTAGAAGCTGTAATGAATTGGGAGCAACCAAAGACAGTCACACAGATCCGTAGTTTTCTGGGAATGGCGGGATATTATCGCCGATTTATTGAGGGATTTTCAACAATTGCGAGACCTCTCACGCAATTGTTGAAGAAGGAGAAGAAGTTTGCATGGACGCCTGAGTGCGAGAATAGTTTTCATGAATTAAAGAAGAGGTTAACATCTGCTCCTGTGTTAGTGTTGCCGGATGTGCAGAGCAGTTTTGACATCTACTGTGACGCATCGCGGCAGGGACTTGGATGTGTGTTAATGCAGAATGGCAAGGTAGTGGCCTACGCATCAAGGCAGTTGAGGCCTCATGAGGGGAATTACCCAACGCATGACTTAGAGTTAGCAGCCGTAGTGCATGCCTTAAAGATATGGCGTCATTATCTCATCGGAAATAGATGTGAGATATATACGGACCATAAGAGTTTGAAGTATATATTCACTCAATCGGATCTTAACATGAGGCAGAGGAGATGGTTGGAATTAATAAAGGATTATAATGTTGGAATCCACTACCACCTTGGAAAAGCTAATGTGGTGGCTGATGCTTTAAGTCGAAAGAGCCATAATGTGAATTCCTTGGTGGTGAGCAAGCGGTGGGAGTTATGTAAGGAATTTCAAAAGTTGGGATTGGAAGTTGTGCCGCAAGGATTTATTGCTGCATTGGAAGTAAAACCAACTTTGGAGGATCAAATCAGGGTTAAGCAGAGTAAAGATGAGAAGATCAGAAAAATCAAATCCAAGAAAGAGGAAGGATTAGCAGAAGATTTCTCGGTAGATGAGCAAGGAACTTTGTGGTTAAAAGGACGAATCAGGTGCCAAATGAGAAGGAGCTCAAACAGTTGATTCTTGAGGAGGCTCACGATTCTAAGTATTCTATTCATCCAGAAGTGCCAAGATGTATCGGGATCTTAAGAAGAGATTCGGTGGCGAGTATGAAACGTGAAGTCGCGAGCATGTAGCGTGTGTGATGTATGCCGAGGGTGAAGGCAATGCATCGAAGCCCATTGGATTGTTGCGACCATTAAAGATTCCTAATGGAAATGGGAGGAGATTGGTATGGATTTCATCACGGATTGCCCAAGACTCGAGAGAGGTATGACTCCATATGGGTGATCATTGACCGGTTAACTAAAGTCGCTCACTTCATTCCGTGAAGACGACGATTCAGCGATAAACCGGCGTAATTGTACATGTCCAGGATTGTATGCTTGCATGGTGTGCCCAAGAAGATCGTGTCGGATCGAGGTACCCAATTTACCTCAAGATTTTGGGACAAGCTGCATGAAGCGATAGGCACTCGCTTGAATTTTAGCACCGCATATCATCCACGCATGATGGTCGACCGAGAGGGTTAATCGATTTTGGAGGATATGTTGAGAGCTTGTGCGATATCTTATAGCACGCCTTGGGATAAATGTTTACCGTATGCGAGTTTAGCTACAATAATAGTTATCAAGCCGCTTTGCAAATGTCACCGCTTGAAGCATTATATGGTCGTGCTTGTCGTACCCGTTGAATTGGAATGAAACGGGGAGCGTTCAATGTTTGGGCTGAGTTGCTCAGAGAGGTCAAGAACAAGTAGCCATGATCGTGAAAGATTAAAGACAACAGTATGATCCGACGACGTAAAAGTTATGCTGATAATCGCCGTCGTGATTTGAGCTTTGAGCCCAATGATTATGTATACCTTAAGGTTACTCCCCTTAAGGGTGTTAAGAGGTTTCATGTCAAAGGGAAGCTTGCACCTAGGTATGTAGGGCCGTTTAAGATATTGAGCCGTCGAGGCGAAGTTGCCTACCAGTTGGAATTGCCAGAGTCATTGGCAGGGGTGCATGATGTATTCCATGTGTCACAACTCAAGAAGTGCCTTCGAGTACCAACTGAGCAAACGCCATTGGAAGCTATTGAGTTGCAGAAAGATCTTACCTATAAGGAACATCCGATCAAGATTTTGGATGTGATGGAGCGTAGGACCAGGAACAAGTCCACTCGTTTTTGCCGAGTCCAATGGGATAATCATTCAGAAAATGAAGCAACTTGGGAGCGTGAGGATGACTGAAGTCGAATTTCCAAACCTATTCTCTAATCAACCCCGAATCTCGGGTCGAGATTCCGTTAAGGGGGGAGGTTTGTAACATCCCAAAATTTCAGCTTTTTAATTAAATAATATTATTTTATTGCTAAATATGAATTTTCTGAATTTATTTGGATTTTCCGAGATTTATTTGAATTCTTTTGAATGAAAATACATTATCTTTGTCAAGAAATAATTATAAAAGATATTTGCAAAATAAAGTTTTGTGAAAATATTTTATTAAAGTCCGAGAATGTCTCAAAGTATTTTTGAGAATTTTACGAATTTTAGAGTATTTTAAGGCCCCAAATAAATCAAAACATTAAATCGGATTATCTAAAATAGGAAATTCAGGAAATTATGGTATGAACAGTAACGGGCGGCCCGACATCTTCGACCGGCGGATTTAATCGGGATCTTGCCGGCGTTGGATTAATATCCAACGGCCTTTATCAACATCCAAAAAGGAAACCCTAGGCGAATCGACCATCGATGTCCATCGGCTGCTCTTCGCTCATCGTCTCCGATCCGAATCACCGCCTTCCAAAATCATCGCCGCCTTCCAAAATCGCCGCCGCTTGAACTTTCCATCCACGCCTTGCGCCGCCGTATAAAGGACCCTCTCGAGCCCTCCGATACTCACCTTGAGCCACCGCTCCTTTTCCTCTTGAGCCATCATGGGAGAGTTAGTGTAGCCACCGCCAAAGCTTCGCCGAGTAGCAAGGACGTGACCGGGTTTGTGCGTGTTTAATCACCGTCGGTATCTCTTCCGTCGACTTGGAGGAAGAATCGGATTCGTCATTGTGAGCCGCGTCGGATCGGCCAATTCTTCATTGCCGGAGACCAGCGGAGCGCCACGCGGGAGGTCGACTTCCTCGTCTCCGGTAGCCTGCGCCACCGCCGTTCCTTCATCGCTCGGAAGCTCTGGGGGCCGTCCGATCTTCAACGAAGCGCCGAGATTGATCCACGTCGCCGGTTGAGGTGGGGTGATAAAACGCTGACACGTGGCGCCACGTCGACGAGTCGCCTGTATGGCGCCGAGGTGGCGATGAGTTAGCGCCACGCTGCATGCAGTGTGTCGGTGGCCTTGAAAAATCGGATTTTTCTTCATAAAAATAATTCACTAAATTCGGAATTTCTATTTTCAGGTATTTTCAGAATTTCCAAATTTCAAAACCTTATAACTTTCGTGATACGAACTCCGTTTGAGGTGATTCAAATTCCTAAAAATTTGTAAAATTAAGATCTTTCTAATGGTGGCTTTTATTTGAACTTTGGAGTTTATTTGCTATTTGGTTTTGGTTTTTATTTGCTTTCTCTTTCGATTCGCGTAGACGTTGAATTGTGCGAGGCTTCGGAAGGGGATTTCTCAGCTCAGGAATTATTTCCAGACCAGGAGCAAGAGCTTAACGAAGGCAAGTTGTGCTTTGATCATGTTGCACCCATAAATTAGACTGCATGCTATTTTGGTTTACTTTATTACTTGTTATTTTATGAGTACAAATGATTTGACCTAAATTGGGATTTAGATATTATACCCTCTTGAATTACACCCTACCTTGTTAAATTATATGCCATGATCCACTTGTCACCCTAGGTTGGTTAATTATAGTTGGTTAATAGAAAATCAACATGGATGGATAGATCGGAATAGAACTGCTTAGCCATGCTACGTCATCACATGTTCGTGAATTAATGGTTAATAATCTTGACTAATGGAATATGAAACGATGATGTTAATTAGTGTATCATGTGTGGATGCACGAAGAGATTGAGTTGTCGTGGCAGGGAGGTCACACAACGATGTTGATTTGTGATAAGCATGTGATGCTTGGTAACCAACCGGGAGGTAATCACTTTAGATTAAAGCAAGTGGAAGGGGCAAGGGTGCGTGGTGGGCTGACAGGCGAGAAAGGGTATGTGTAAGTCTTGCTTTAATCAATCCTAAGGACTTAACCTTGCGAGCCTTTGACTGAGTCTAACTTGCAACCACATGTGCGGAATGGGGCGACTTAGTGACTAATTTGCAAATGCTTAACAAAGTGCTATCTTGGTGGTGTGAGTCCGGATGCATGGGGAAACTCACATGGCGCAAGAGGGGGCCTGTTGTGGTGGTTTAGCCCTTCATGTTGAAACCTTAGCGGGTAGCATGGGTTAAGAGGATGCATTGTAAAGGCTTCGTTCGATCGTTCGCTTTGTGTGGTGCATGGTTGTATCATGTGGGTAAAGTGCATAACCTCTGCAGAGTGTACAAACTATTAGGATAGCCGTGCTCACGTATTGAGCAATGCTCGGAATTACAGATCAAGGGTAGTTAATTAAAACTTGTCAAGCTGTTGGGATGGCGAGGATACCATGTGGATAATGGAATTTGATTTAGGATGAACTTGGGTTTGATTTGAGCAACAATGGAATCTATTTACTTGTTATTATTTGTTTCTTGTCTTTTCAATCTATGTATTGCTTATGTTTGAAAATCTTTGCTTTCGCTTATGAGCCACTTAGCCTTTCCTTTGGAATAAGCTCGCATATAGCTATGATAGAATTGCATTACATGCACAACTTGTTGAGTACGTGTTGGTGTACTCACCCTTGCTTAACAACCAACAACAATGGAGGAGTCATCGCTTTGTGCTTGAGGAGGACTTTCGGTGGGCGCGAGTAACTAGGCCAAGCCTTGTCGATCGCTTTGTGGTGTCTTGATGAGTCACTACGTCTTCTACGATTTTCCGCTGCATTTGTCTTATTTTATCTTAGCCTTGCCTTATGAGGCTGAATAAATGTAAGTGATCATAAGATCATACACTAGTTATATTAAATAAATGAAGACTTATTGTTATTATCGTTGTGTATGATGTGATGCTTACCGATGTTAAGCCGTGTGCACTAGCATTGATCCTGGGAATAGTGCGGCATACACGGTGGATTCGAATTGGTGAATTCGGGTCCTTACAACCATCGATGTGTCTTCTACGTGATGCACAACATGTACGACCTTACCAATGCTCATCGGCCAAATATATCCAAGGTATGCAATCCTAACTAAATCAATTTGTCTATATTTCATTCTTCGCAATGAAAACTTTTTAGTAACAACTATTCTTACTAGCGATAGGATGTGAAATTATTTATATTTACTTCCCCCTGAGGATCTCGCGAAGGTTCGAGGAGAGCTCATTGTCATTTTCCTAGCTGATGTGATCTGAAAGACAGGTGAGTTTGAGGGCCCAAACAATCCTTAGGTTGTGTAAATTAAGTAGATTGTGATGTGAATGTTTTTCAACTATAAATTTTGTAAAATGTAAGTGCATGTTTTTTGATTGTGAATTGTGTAAGTCATTTATTCAAATGGTACACATGTCTTGTTAATTGTGTGTTGTCTTGTATTATAGCTGTACAGAGGGTATGGCTAACGTGATTCCTTATGTTTGCCACAAAAATGAAAAATTATGTACAAAAAATATTACATACTATCATAGATGGCTTCTTATAAATGGTCTATGATAAAGAAAAATCACAGATAATTCTTTCTTACGAACCATTGGCGATGTTGTCTTATAATAGACCGTTTAGAATTAGGAATCATCTGTGATATTTCCTTATCACAGATGGTTGGTAAGTAATAACTGTATGTGAGATTTACTTACCACCGATGACTCCGAAATATTAACTATGTGTGATATTTAACCATCACAGAGGTTTTTTAGTCGAACCGTCCGAATATTGTTTGTCCCAGATGGTTCCAAAACCACCTGTGATGACCACTAAGAGGGTTGTTTGGATTAGTGGTATTTCATTGGAATATTTTAGGATCTAATTCAAATTTAAATTAAATCCCAAAACCTTCCAAGAAATTACCCCTCATCCAAACAGAGCCTGACTATTTTTACCTAGACAATATGATTGTTTTTAATTGTATGTGATGTATTTCTATGTGGTAGCCTTTTTATCTGAAATTTCCGTACTTTAGGCTAGGCCTTAAAAAGGAATTACCATCCAATGTAAATCCAAAGTCTCCAACTACTTTATTATGAAGGCATTTAATACAGCATATTGTGGACGCAACATAGCACGACAGCCAGGGACACACCACAGGAGAACGGGGTCGCATGCGACTATAAGAGCAAGCTGCAAGCATGCAACCAGTAGAGGGGCGATGTGGCTAGTGAGTAGTCCAGGACAGCATAGACAAGGTAGCAAGCTACCCACCAGGCCACCACACACCGTCCAAGTAATTCGGTGATCCAAACTTTAATTAGAATCGCGGATTACTTGGACACCACATTGGAGTAGCTTCAGGAGCCTGACAGAGGGTGTGACAGGATAGCCGCAGTCGCCCACCAGGCACCAGGATCACATTTGCCGCTGGAGAATAAGAGAGAGATGGCTGCACCGTAGGGCTTATAATGGGGAGGGTATGGGTTACCCAGTCAATTCCTAGTTTTCATATTTACCCATTTAAACTCATGATATCCATATCTAGACTTGGGCTGGGCTTTTCTAGGCAAAGCCTGAGGCCCAATGGGCACAGCATAGGTACGACACGTGGCGGGTCAGGCGGGTAGTGCTAGGCCTCGTAACAAGGCATGACAAGCGACACGGTACGACACACCGGTTGAGTCATGCTCGGGCTAGGTTGGCACAGTGGCGGCATGGCGGCACGTCAGATTTAGATCAAGAAGAAGAGGAGGGGGAGGATAACAACATACTATGGGTGCCTAGCGGTGACCTCGTAGAGCTCCTTCATGCACTTGTGCTCTCTCTAGTGCACACTCGTCTCCAGGATGTATTGGTAGAGTGTGTCACTCTGGAGTAGCTCTTGTGACTGACCTCGGAGTGGGTGCGTCTTTTGCTCACCGCTGCCACAGATGCCATTGGTATGCTTCTTCATTGTGGTCGTCACCACGGCTGCCTTAGAGATGACGAAGCAACGAGCGGTTTATATAACATGGCGCAATGGATTGATTGGGAGAGGCATGTGGCCTAGGACGGTGGGGAGCAGGGGAGCCAAGATGGATGGGAGGAGAATAAGAGTAGATATGCCGGGGCACAAGGAGGAGGGGGTGGAGCCGGGGAGGAGAAGGCTAGTAGGAGGAGCTGGGACATCGGGGAGAAGGGACATCGAGGCTCAAGGAGGATACGGGGGAGGAGAGGGTGGAGTCGAGATGCTAGGCCTGAGGAGGAGTGGGTGAAGTAAGGGTGGCACAACCAGCAATGGGATCCTGTAGAATCTGGTGGCCCATAGACCTATCGGCGTGGTTGAGGAAGAAGAAGGGCAAGGGAGGGGCACAGTCGTGCGGGACAAAGAAAAGACATGAAGAAAGAAAGGAGGAAAAGGGGAAGAAGAAGGAACGAAAGGGAAAAAGGAAAGAAATAGGAGAAGAGGAGGCTAGCCAGCACAAAAGACGAGAGATAAAAAGGAAAGAAAGGAAAGAAAGAGAAAAAAAGGAATGAAAAAGAAAGAAAATAAGAGGAAAAAAGGTGGAAAATAGAAAAGGGGATGAGTTGTTTTGCCGCAATGAACTTGTTTTTCGTACACATACGGTTGTGAAATGTTCTACGACGGATTTATTCATACTCGACGCTCATGGTAAATGTTGTTGTCACCTGGTTTCATATACATGGGTGTTGGTTGTATTTGTTGTATTCAATTTTTAACCGTTATATATCAGCAATCAAGGCTCCATTGCAGACAAGTTTGACAAATCTAAGGGGTCGTATTTTAGGCCATGTTGTTGTAGCAATGGAGAAAAATTTGTTAAATATTTTAGATCTATTTCACACCTATATTGCTTTGCTATCATTCTTGTACTATGCCATTTCGCACAAGATATTCTACTGGTTTCATGTCCATTATTTTTTCGGAAGTGACATTCAGTATGGTAGAGAGAATAATTGAAGAAATGTGGTCATCCCTTATGCCCGAGATGGTGGAGGCAATGACCAACATCAAAGGACTGGGAATTTGCAAAAGAATGACAACAACAACAACCAGAGGATCCTAAGATCATGCAGACATGCGCTAACCTGGAATGCATGAACAATCGGGATATTGAAGAGTAGTTAGTATGCATGTACATTGTTAGTGTACACTTTTTCTTACTAGGGAAACCCTACTCTCAGACATAAGATTTTTAATGAGGTGGTAAATTTGTATATGCACCCAATGAATAAAGACAATTAATTTACTTCTTTCTCTCTAAATAATTATGTGTACCGGATCCTCGTTGGTGATCAATGCTCGCGCCTCGTTAGTGGTGCCATGCACGACGGCAGTCCGATGACGGTGGTGTCCCCATATGCAGATGTCCAATAGAACACGGCATAGGCTGGCATAGCATGGCGGCGACGCGTCGTGTCTTGAGCCGTGCCTAAGCCTCACCAGAAATGACTCAGGTCGGCACGCCCCGGCATGTTGTGGCTCAAAGCCCGCTAGCCCATGTTGTGCCAGCCCGGCATGCACGACCCTACTCGTAGGCCTACACATACCCAATAAAATTGTGGTATAGCCTGTGGGTATGGCCGTACGGGTAACCCAACTGGTAAAAAAGGGAGAGATTGAGAGGAGAAGCAAGGGACATAGACGGTGACAGATTGCCGGTCACGCAAGCGGAGGCTCTCTATCCGCTGCTTGGCAAGCGGTGTATCCACACGGTGACACGTCACAACCGTGCAGAAGAAATATGGGAGGATCAACTACTGGATAACAGAAGTTATTAAAATTTGATCTGATTCGCCAAACACTGTAATCCACTATGCCTTTGAAAGTAAGCATAGAATAGCAGCTGCAAATTGACCCAAATTAGCTTTTTAAAAGACGAGCATACGCAGGAGGAACTGTATATCATTGATTTAAATGAGCGTAGGTGGTGTTGAACCTATGATCTCAACCGGCCGGCACAACATTACGCTCTAAGTTATGTAGGCGTTCTCAATTTTGCTCTTTAATTATTATTTTTTTGTTTCTCCGAATACGCAAAATATTCTGTGCTTCCGTGGATTAAATTGGTCGGAAAAGTAGATGCAAAGTCACATGAACGTGGCGGTCCTGCATTGATATATACTTGTTACCTTTATATGGATTCCTTGCTTGGGTAAGAATTATTGGCCATTTAATTGACAGCTTTCGGATAGAGCGCAAAACAAAGGCATGCAAATTCTCCGTCTTCAACCTGTAGTATTTGTCAAAAATATTTCTATCATCTGCGTATAACTACGGAGGCAACCTCTCTAACATATTGTTTCTCAGCGTTCTAAATAATGGGGATTAAGGCACGCATCATATAAATTAAGGCTAAAATTCGAACACTAGAAATTGTAAAAAATATGTCAGCTTAATTGCACTATAAGGATTAACGGACCAGTAGCCAGGTTCCAAATCTCATCGAAATTTTGGTAAATCTCGGCAAAATTTTGGATTTCAACCTAAGACAAAATTACAAATCCTGGTGAAATAATTTTTTGAAATTAGGGTTTGCTACAGTATTTTCAGCAAATTTGAAAATTAGGCTTCTTGAACGGTTTACATGGTTTTTGGACCAGTTTTGATTTTTTAACCGGATTTCGTATCAATTTTTTGTGGAGAATTGTAATGCATTTTATGAGGAACACATATGAAAAGTTTGCAAAAAAAACATATACAAATTATGCAAACCTAACTCTAAACTCTAACTTGGATTTTAGTCTTAAATGATGTATTTTGGTCTAAGCCCTAACTTGGATTTCAGTCTTGAATTGTATTTCGGTATAAACCCTAAACCTTAACTTGTATTTTGGTCTTAAATTGTATTTTGATCTAAACTCTAAATTCTAACTTGGATTTCGGCTTAAACCCTCACCCTAACCTGGATTTCGGCATTTCATATGATGTATTTCAGCCTAAACCATAAACCCTAACTTGGGATTTTATATGCTAATACTCAGTATTTTGCATTTAAACAAATATAAAATATAAATAAATGCTTGCATGATTTTTTCATATTTTTTCCTAACTTTTTCTAGCATTGAGAAACCATTTCACATAGGGTTGAAAATTACCCAAATTTTGGTCAATTTTGCGAAATTTTGGTTTTCTCAGTTTTAAATTTACTAGATTTCAAATTTGCTTTTCAAAATTTTGTCTAAATTTCGGCCGCCTTCAAGATGTGGTCTAAAAACGAAATTTGGAACCTTGCCAGTAGCTCCTCCACTCAGTCTGCAAAACAACGTAATGGTTTCCTAGTGCAAGAGATGGAGATGGTATTTCGTAGACAACGCAAGGATTCTGAAAGTTGGAAGTAATTGTAAGTATACTCCAAAGTTGAGGTGGCTTTGTAAATATGTCCCTCTCTGTGTCTATGACATATGGGCCCTGGACCCATATGCCATAAACACATATGGGGCATATTTACGAAGGGCTTCTCAACTTGGGGGGTTATCCTCAAATCCCCCTGAAAGTTGAGTCAGCGTGGTAAAGTTATCGGGATGGCTGACCGATTGCTCCGGTCGGGAAGATCCCTAATACATTTCTCTGTGTTGCCAAGGAATAGATGTACGGATCATCAGATGTGCCGGCGCTGTTAGAGTTAATCTTATATTAGTTACTATGTTTAGCTAATGTGATAAGAGTCAAGTTCTAGACAAAGTTGAGTCCGTCTCAGTCTGCACATCTACGCATTGTCTGGCCAAGTTTTTAGCCATGTCCAACATGGTGTGTGAGTCCGACTGCATATGTGAGATGGAGAATAGCGGCCTATATAATCTAGAGGCTTGTAATATGTTTTTGATGTGAGTAAGAAAACAGGAAAATGTGCTAGTGTGCCGCACTATCAAAATACTTTTGTTTATGAATTCTCGCTTGATTTTTTGCTATCGTACGTGTGTGCTGATCCTGGTTGAAAGTCAACAATTGGTATCAGAGCCATGACTAAGGATGCAGAAACAAGAAGGGTGAATGAGAGTTCCGTTTCACTGCAATATCTGATGCTCATGAAGAGCAAAAATATGTCGCATGTGCGATTAAAATGGTGTACATGAAGGCACATACAGTGTAGGATGCCATTGATCCCAATGTCACTGACACATGCAAGGACTAGATTGCATTGGCCGCCATCTACCAAGGAATATTAGAGGATACACTCTTACTGTTGGCCGAGAAGGAGACGGCTATAGAGGCATCGGAGGTGCTGAAGATCATGCATATGGGATTTGAGCGCATAAAGGACTCCAAGGTGCAAACCCTCAAGTCAAAGTTTGAGTGGTTGTGCATGGAGTCGGAATTGATTGATGATTTCATAGTCCGGTTGCGACTATCATCAATAAGATTCGAGCACTAGGTGAGAAGGTCGTGGAGACGATATGCCACCAAGAAATTCTTCCGCACCGTCTCTCATAAGTTTCTCGAGATTGCTTCAAATATTGAACAATTTGGCGACCTTAAGACCATGATGGTGGAGGAGCTCATTGGGTGATTCAAGGTGCATAAGGAGCACCTAGGAGGATATGGCAACTCCAAGGAGAAGCATGTGCTGCTCACCCATGCCGAGTGGAAGGCCAAGGAGGCGTATGTCGTGGACACAACAGAAAGTTCATCAAGACAAAGGTATAATGCTACAATTGTCAAGATTACAAGCACTTTGCTTTTGAATGTTGTAAGCCAAGGAAGGAGAGAGCAAAGGCACATTTCATTGAGGCATATGCTAAAGACCAACTAGCACTGCTATGATGCTGAGTCGAGTTCATCCTAAGTCGATCCATGGTGTTGATAAGATGTATTCGTCGTCATGAGTTGAGTAAGTAGAGTTGAGTCTAGGATATTGAGGAAACATATTCATCATCTTGTGTCGAGTAAAAGTTTTAATAAATTATAGTTGAGACCGACCACCTCAACAAGTTAGAATTGTTTAAGAAATTAGAGCCAATTGATGCTACAAGATTAAAGGGTAAATGATAGAGTTAATCTTGTATTAGTTTCTATATTTAGTTATCGTGCAGAGAGTCAAATTCGAGACGTAGTTGAGTTTGTGCCAACAGGTGCATACGTCCGAAAGAAAAGGCCCTTCAGCGAGACTGCCAGATTTGTTAGGGAATGGATAGGCTACTCTAGCGCAAATCAAAATTTTTCTATCGCGTAATCGAAGAACCACTACAAGTTATAGATCACAGAATTACTAGTAGATGTGCAGACTCGTAGCGGAAGTAGAGTCGATGTAGTGCAGTGGTGCAGATATAGTCGTACTAGCCACGTGCCTCCTCCAACAGTTTTTTATGATCGTCGCAGGTTGTGTATCATTCTAGCATTGAAGCTTCGCAGCAATGTCTCTAAGGTATCCATACGTACAAGGTAGGAATACCACGTGCCAGAGTGCTAGCGCTGGCTGTGCGGTTCTGAAAATGGAGGGGTGGCAGCTAAGGTTTCAGGAATTCCAAATTCCTATAGTGTCTCTTAACTCTAAAGCCAACACCCCCTCTCTTTAAATAGACGCCCCATAATAGGCTTTACATTAGAGACACATTAGGAGCTTAAAACCCATCAAAATTTGGATCACCATCCCAATCAAGTCCAACTCTTTAAACGTGCGACCCTATATGTTCATATATATCTAGACATGGCCCGAATACTCTTACTCGAGTTTTAATCGGTAGTGGTCCATAGTAGGATGTGCTGATCCCGAGTATATGTAAAGATCATATCGGACAAACCTAAATAATGCTTATATATATGCATTTCACTTTGCATCATGATATCGGTTAAACTCATGACGAGTACATGCCATCCTTGTTTATTTAGCTCGACCACTCTTTCTCGATCACGTAACTCGGAATCCACAACTATGGTTAACTCTTTAACTACGAGCAGTATGGCCATACATTTTCAGAATCCGACCACTCAAAAGGGTTAGTGATATCTCTCCCGTTGAATAGAGGGGCAAATCCTATCTTGTTCAACCATACTTCGCAGTATGCTTCATGACAAACCCGAAAGCCACCTTTATAACTACCTAGTTACGGAGTAAACGTTTGGCAACCCCTAAGTAAGTCATTACATATCTCGAATACATGCGCGAACCTCAAATCTAAGGATATAGCATACACATTGTATATAAGATCAACTAATGACAAGAAGATTACAACGTTTTCGTAGTGTCTCAAAGTAGGTCGATTCAACATCATATTCTCTAACATATGTCCATATTATTAGTTTGATATCTCCATATCTATGACCCGTTAAACATAGTCATCAACCAATATATATACTAGTTTATTCATATGTGTCCTTATATGTTTATCGACTAGGGATCAATTTAGAATAATCATCACAAATTACCTCTGAGGCATATCTCCAACAAACAAGTCACATACTTGCTAATGAATAATAATGATAATATTCAAGGAATAAAATAATTAATCATGAACATAAAAAAATATAATCATCTCTATAATTGCCTCTAAGGCATATCTCCAACAAGATCTCCACCGTGGGACTGGGGTGGAGTAGGAATGGAGGGGAGACCAGGAGAATGGAGTCAAGGAGGAATGGGAGCTCCATACAATATTACAAAAGGACTTATATTAGATTCCTCATCACTGACTTCTGTGCTCATGCATTTGCTAGATCTAATTGTTTATGGACCATATTTAGTAAGTGTCCAATTTTACCATAACTTGGATAGCCAAAATTTAGCTGAGTGTCCAAATTTACCATGACTTGGATAGCCGAAATTTAGCTAAGTGTTCAATTTTATCATGAATATTTGAATTTTTTGACAAATTATGGACAGAATTCAAAAGAACCCATCAAAGTGTTAGCGGGATAAATATATATATATTTCAGGACCCACCGAAAGAATTGAATTTTGCGGAAATTTGAAAACCTCAGAGTACCGAATAAGGATTCATCCAACGTTTATTCGCAGGCAGAACAGAAAAGGAGAAGAGATTAAGCCATTCCATTCGAATTCCTCGTGGAAACACGCAAGGACGAGATATTTCATGTCGAATAACAATCACAAATCTTGGAAATTTTGGCCGAAATTTCATTACCTGGCAGCTAGTGCGTGGGAGAGGTTGCAGGATGCGTGCGGATTTGGATCCAGAGCACCGTCGGGCGACCGAGCCCAGATCTGCAAGGCGCATGCAAGTAAGGGCGCGCGGCCGAGGGGCAAATTATATATGAACGTACCACGTTACCTCGACGCCGCCGTGCTTGCGGGCTGCAGCTCGCAACAAGCAAACCGGTCCTCCTGACCTGCATATATGCTTTGCTTGCGCTCGTGCTTTGCTACTTTGCTTGAACCCGCCGCATGATCGAACCAGATGCAAAGTTACGTAGGCGTTCTCAATTTTTTTGCTCTTTAGTTTTGATTTTGGAACTCCGAATACGCAAAATAGTCTGTGCTTGCGTGCACTTTGCTTAAATTGGTCGGAGCTCGGAAGGAGATGCGAAGACACATGGACGTGGTGGTCCTGCATTGATACTTGTCACCTTTATATGGAGTCCTTGTTTGGGTAAGAATTATCTGCCATTTAATTGGCAACTTTCAGATAAAATGCAAAACAAAGGCATACTAGATAGGTTAGGCGTGCTACGCCGCACAGCCCTTCATTATAAAAGATTATCTTTATGACAATATAGCTGCAATACATTAAAGAAATTTATGAAGCAATATGAGAAAGAGACTTCATTATGAGCATATTCAGTTAAAATATACGGTATCAAAATTGTAAAATGAATTCAAGCAAAAAGGACAGAATTGTGTCTCCTACAAAATTAGAAACTCATGCTCTTACCTATGTGCGGTAATATGACTCCTAAAACAAGACTTGTCTCTAAAGATGCAGCACATACAATCGATGAAATGATATTTATAGCCTCAAATTACATATGACGGTATTGTTGTACAACATGCAGACATGGGTACATATTCAGTTGCACGCAAATTTCAGTACACCATCCTAAATACAACTAAAAATTAGATTCATCAGATTTTTGTAGGATATCAAACATGCCCCACACTAAGCAAATCTCTCAAAAACCAATGACTCACCAAGTCCCATTTCATCCTACCAGAATCGAAGCTAAGGAAGCAACCCAAGTATGTGCTTGGCTGGTCACATCACAACATGCTGACCGGAACAAAGAAAGCAATAGGTGTGGGCTTATTGGAGTAGTAGCTAGAAGATTGTCAACATATGCAAATGAAGAAATTATTTCTATTCTCTGATGCTAATAGGTTGAATGAACAGGAACAGTCATGATAAACAGAGATATCCTTTAATTGACTCAAAATATGTGCATAGACTCCAGCGATGCTCTAACTCAAAATTATGTCTACCAGTCAACCAGAAAATCCAGTAACACAATAATAGTGAAGAGTAATGCCTCTGGCTAATAAATCGATGGAGGACTGGACCAACACCACACAATTTGGGATTTAGCTGGATTGATTTCTGAGTGATACACCGAAAGTGCCGAATTTTGTTGGTTTAAGATGAACTTCAGATTGATGCAAGGACTGGAGAACATGACGTAGGGATGAAGAAACTAAACCCCAAATTGATGGAGAATGAGAGACGAAGAGAGTGAAAGACATAGGAGTCACTGTGGAGGGTCCAGACAAATGAGGAACAACTCCAATGCTGGTTGCACAATGCATATAGAACACCAAATTTTCCTAGCTTTTGATCTTTGTTCTTACGAATAGTCACATCCTAAAATAGATAGAAAATAGGATAAGGCATCTACCAATACATAACGGGAAAAAAAGATATCGCTGAGGTGATTCTAGAAAAGCGCAGAAAAGGAAATGCATTAAAATTCTATCATTCTAACATCTAAATCCTGAAAGTAAAATTTTGCCTCCTAATAATCTCTAAATATAGAATTGCTTCAAAGACGAAGATAGAAAACCCCGTTAAGGAAAGCATCATGCTTTATTTTTATATTGAAAGTAGAAAGACATTTCAAAACACTAGCACAGAAATAGGTTTAGCTATCATTATATCTTACATAATATTATTATTTATATCTGATCTCCTGAACAACAATTCTGAATATCTCAGGATATCACATAAAAAAGTTGCAACTTGGAAGAGTATACATGCCAGTAACATGCTAACCTGAAGATATGGTTAGTGTACCATCCAATTTGTAGTCCCCTATAAAACCTGGAACCCAAGCATAAAGGTTGCAGTCCCCAGTTACAATGTTCCTTATGTAGAAGCTCCCATCTGTATTTGCTCTACACCAGAATTGGTATCCCTACAGCATTGCAATATGTGAGAATAAACGTTCATATTCTAATAATATACAGTGCATATCACTCTAAAAGAACAGTGTAAATAGCATGTATTACCTTGCACTCTCTTTGCCAGGATCCAGCTTCTATGGCATAGTGATCCTCATTATCTAAAACTACATGACATGATGAATTAATTACTAAGAGATGTATCTAATACTGGGGTAAATCAAAAGTTCTCAGCTACTACAGCTGCAAAAAAAAAAAAAACGGTAATGCACTCAATAACTGTCTCGAACCAGTAATCTACCAGAGACACAACCTCTCTGCCCAGTCCTCTAAAAATCCTCTAAAAGCACAAAACAATATGGCCATCTCTCTTTCTCAATCTTCATCTGATTTCACAAAGTAGCAAGTTACTTTAGTGCTTATAAGACATGTTTTTTTTTATTTTGAGAGGAAGTGTTCATAATACCTTTTTTAGAGGACATGCCTACAACACTTTGTTTTTTTAAGAGAGTGTTCATAACACTTTAGACAAGCGAGCTAATCACTCAGCTTTAATCGAGAACAGAGTTTTCACCAATTCGATAGATTATGATTGTCCTTAGGTTGCATGAAAATAGACTTGTTATATCCTTAAGCACTTATTTAATCTGAAATCACCTTAACTTTTTCATCCTCCCAGAGTAGACTTGGGTCACTTCCGTTCCAACTAGATTTAAGGTACATCAAGACTGCTCCGTGAATCTTTTTCCAATACTCTCCATTCGTGAACCTAGGTGAAAGATCATCCCTAGCATAATGAACACTAAGAAACATCTGAAATCAAATAAAAAAACTTGCACAAAAGATAGCTGCATATCATCAAATCTGAGCTCAATTTCAGTCTCTTTGTAGATTCTAGATCATCATAATGTCTGTACTTATGACCAACATAGTGGGTTCGACATGAGTGGTCAAGTTCTGCTTGCGAGGTCCTCCGGTCCGAAACTCTAGCACTTGTCATCAACCTCGACAAACATATCAGTAGTGTTCATATTCTTCAGAATGTAGGAAAATCTTTATCATGGATCTTATGAGACTTTCTCCGGTGCTCGAAAGGTACCTCAAGTGCCTTCTTTAAGAAAAAATATCAACTATTGACTCGCAAGGGGTAACTTATGGAGAGAGAAACCTGTAAACATAGGTAATCTATTAATTATTCTTAAGCTTTAAATCATCTCCTTCATCCTAACTCTCATACCATGCTCACCCTAAATCCCTTTGCCGTATTTGATCTTTTGCGCGCCAGTGCTAGCTCAAACATAAGAACAAAAAGCTACGGGCAGAAGCATCATTCTGCAATTTGTGGCACTAAAGCTACTGCTAGAAGCAAAGTAGGAGCAAAGTGTTGCCACAACACCAGCAACTACAACCCTTCTTGCCATGGCCAAAAATCTCACTAGGCCCTAGAACTCGGTTGGGAAGGGTGGAACAAAATTCAAGTTAGATTTGGGGTACTATCCAAATGAATTCAAGAATCAAACAACACACATGCAAACCTGCATCTGATCAATGAAGCTCAAAGCCAAATCTCGTAGCAGCTCTGTCAAGCGCTGTCGGTTACAGCACCATCCTCCGTAGGCAATGCGGTGGAGAAGAAACAATGGCATGGCCTGTTCTGGGCCTCAGTCGGCAGAAGGAGAGGCAAATCTCATGATATGGCACCATGAGGGAGAGAGGAAGGATGGGAGAATGATGGGCACAGTCCCACATGAGACGCCAGCGCAATGCCACGATAGAGCTGGGGAAGGTGGGTAAGGATGGCAAAAGACCATCCAAAAGCAAAGGACACGCAGATGGATCCTACTGCGAAGGTGCACAATGATGGCTCAGGGAGGTGATCTCATCGAGCGGAGGCAGCGATGCTAGAGAGGAGGCACGGCTGGGAGGGAATCTGGGGGTGACGGGGCAAGAATCGGGGGGCAGTGGCACAGGGAGCGGAGGCGATGATGCCGTGGAGCGGAATTAGGGGATAAGGGAAGGAAGGGGGAGGAAGCTAGGAGGCGGGGTGAGGGCGGGACATACCATATTGCATGAGATTAGGAGATAAAAAGCCGGATCAGGGAGGGAGGGGCGTTTGCCTTGGCGGCATGGGGGGCTCCAGCCATGTAGCACTCGGAACAGGGGTGAAGGCCGCTATCACCTTCATTGAGGGCAAAAGAGGCGGAGCAAAAGCAACAGAGCTCATGAGGAGATGTGGGCAGAGCGGCCAAGGTGCAGGACGGCCGAACTACCGGAGCTCTGTTCGAGGCAGGTCACCGAAGGGCGCATAAAGAGAAGAACGGAACTGGCCGCCATGCGAAGAACGCCCGCAACGCGAATCGATGGCGAGCAACCATCCATCGGGCTGGCGGATGGGCAAGAAAGGCATAGTGGAGACTCGCGTGACCCGCGCGACAGAATGGAGCAGAGGCACAAACGAAACGGAGCTGATGACACATGGGACACCACGATTGGCCGCAATAGCGACGCTTGTACGGCCGAATGCGGAAAGCGCTCCAATTCTAGGCAGCATAAGGAGTAGTGTATTCACCATCTTCAACCTGTAGTACTTGTTCAAAAATATCTCTATCAAAAATACCGACAGTTCCCCTTAACTACCGGGTCATACCTCCTAACACAAAACAAGGTGAAGAATATGATGCAGACATCGCGGCCAATAGAGACCTCTGGCAACGGTGGCAACCACAAAAGCAGTGGCAGCGACAACATTTACAGCGACACTCTGGCGAAAAGAGGGCGCGCACCAAGTAGAACACCACAAGACGAAACTAGAGATGTAGACCAAGATAACAGAGACTCACTGATGATGGCAAGATCTAGTGAGAAGCTCTGCAGCGGCACTAGTGGAAAACCAAAATAGGGTTTAGGTCGAAATCTAAGTTAGGTTTTAGAGTTTAGGCCGAAATATATTATTTAAGGTCAAAATCTAAGTTAGGGTTACATAATTTGTATATATATTTTTTTGTAAATGTTTCACATGTATTTCTTAAAAAAGGCATTACAATTCTCCATAAAAAAATAGTGTGAAATCTGATCAAAAATCCATTCAAACTAGTCCAAAAACATGCAAACCGGTCCAAATCACCGAAATCTCGTCGAGATTCATCGAGACGTCGCCGAGATTTACCAAAATTACTGTAGCAAACCATAATTTTCGATTTTTTTCATTTCACTGAGATTTTGAACCCTGCTTAGGGCTTTAAATGAGGATATCAATGCGATGCTAGTATTCCTTTTATAGCAGCCTTGTCATGCATGTAGCGGCCGATATGCGACAAAGTCGGCGACGGCTACAACACGGACTCAGAGTCCTTGACGAAGATGAAGAACAGTGTTTGCTGACAAGTGGGTCCCACCTATCAGTGACACATGCATCACAGTGCGGGCTACGCATGGGTTGACTGGGCTAAGAGAAGAGGGGCCGGCTGGCTAGGTTTTGGCCTGATACAATTCCATCATTTTTAATTTATTTTTTTAGAAAATGCAAACGAGCTTAAATAAAATAGCAAATTCACTCGATAAATTCTCAAAAAATCTAGAAAATACTTCTAAGCACAAGGAACTCCGATAAAATAGTTTTGACAATTGTTCACTTGAGTATTAATCATATTAAATCAATTTTAACTTATGAAAGTCCAATATTAAGCTATATTACCATATAAAATGGTGAACATTTTTGAAGGGCTAAACTACACAAAAAGATTTTCAAAGAGATAAAAATTGGAATGTTACACTATTATAGATCGTTGATTGTAGGAGACTGGGAAGAGATTTGATAAATTGTTTTTGCGATGCATAAGTATAATAAAAGCGGATCATCATGAGAGGGCCAGGGTGAATAGGTGTTTTGGTAAATAAAGAAAAAAAATCAGCCCCTCCCCCCTCTTTATTGGAATTTTGTTAGGTCTTTACTAAAACTCTTATGTACAAGCGCGACACAAATAAATTACGTGTTGCAGGAGGTATTTTGTGGTGGTTTAAGACAACTTTTATATTTTGTAGAGAGGCATGTATCAGGTTCTTGCTTTGCAATAATATTGTAACACCTCGTATCCAAAATTTGCTCAATGACCTGCCTATTGTGGGAGTAAGGTCATGTATACATGGCTTATTCTTACACATTCGTTCCCGTTTCCTGATTTGTGTAGGTGGGTTAATCCAGGTGTGCTATATTTAACCTAACCAGCATTATCTACTACTGCAATTCACGGTAAACTTCCAATGTGAACATCGTGGACACCTCTGATCAAACCGAAGGATTACAATCACACACCTTAAAAAGGCTAATGCCTTGACAACACACCGTATAGCGAATACTCAAAATCACCCCTTTAATATTGAACCACCCCTTAGAGCAACATCAAAGGGGTGATACTCTGATACCATTAATCAGGTGTATATGTCTTACATGATATATATTTACTAGCAATAATAGCGCGCTAGCTGCGCCATTCTGTAGAGTCGATAGGACCCGTCGGCAAATCCATGGGGGTCGTATTTTCAGTTTTCATATCTGTTTTAAAAAATAGGTTGTTAGCTATAAACCTTCAAGGAATCTGCGTTTTTTTAGAAAACCGCGGTTACAACCCGTCGTCTGACAAAATTTGTCGAATTTTTTATTTCCGTTTTTTACGCATTTCGGGATATTTGATCATTTTTTTGTTTTTGTGTTTGTTAAAAAATGGGTCATTAGGACCAGCGCTAATTTATGGGTCGCTATAAATCTCGGGCGAATCTCGTTTTTTTAAAAAACCCACGGTTATGACCCGTTGGCAAATCCATAAATTATTATAAACCTTCGACGAATCCGTGTTTTTTTGGTCGATGCGTGTTTTATTTAGGAAATTGTGGTTGAATCCGTGTTTTTTTGTTTTTGTGTCTGCTAAAAAATGGGTCGTTAGGATTCGCCATTAATCTACGGTCGCTATAAATCTTTGGGCGAATCTATTTTTTTAAAAAATCCACTAGTTATGACCGTTGGCAAATACACAAGTTGTTATAAACCTTCGATTTAATCCGTGTTTTTCTTGTCGATGCATGTTTTATTTAGAAAATTGCGGTTGAATCTATGTTTTTTTTTTTTTTAAAGAAAAGTGCGGCCGTTTTTTTTATATATTTCCTTTTTTAAAAGGCTGCTCGGACACGTGGGCGAATCCATGAACCGCTATAAACCTTCGATTTAATATGATTTTTTGTTTTTGGTTTTTGTGTTTGTTAAAAAATGGATCGTTAGGACCCGTCGTAATCTATGGGTCGCTATAAATCTTCGAGACGAATCTACATTTTTTAAAAAAAACCATGATTATGACCCGTCGGCAAAAATCCATAAGTTGTTATAAACCTTCGATTTAACTGTGTTTTATCTAGAAAATTGCGGTTGAATCCGTGTTTTTTTTGTTTTTGTGTCTCGCTAAAAAATAGGTCGTTAGGATTCGCCGTTAATCTCTGGTCGCTATAAATCTTTGGACGAATCTACTTTTTTAAAAAACCCACGGTTATGACCCGTTGGCAAATACACAAGTTGTTATAAACCTTCGACGAATCCGTGTTTTTCTTGTCGATGTGTGTTTTATTTAGAAAATTGTGGTTGAATCTGTGTTTTTTTTAAAGAAAAGTGTGGCCATTTTTTTTATGTATTTCCTTTTTTAAAAGGTGCTTTCGGACACATAAGTAATCCATAAACCGCTATAAACCTTCGACGAATCTGGTTTTTTCGTTTTTTAGTTTTTTGTATTTGTTAAAAAAATAGGTCGTTAGGACCTGTCGGCGGATCTATGGGTCGCTATAAATCTTCGGACGAATTTACATTTTTTAAAAAACCCATGTTATGACACAGTCAAGCAAATCCATAAGTTGCTATAAACCTTCGATTTAATCTGTGTTTTTTGGTGACGAAAATATTTTTTCGGTTTTTTGGTGACGAAAATATTTTTTCCGGAAAAACGGAGAAAGGACTCGAACGTAAGAAGCGAGGACTGCTTTGTTAATTTTTGGTCTGTTTCGCTATCCGAAAAAATTAGAAAAGGGTTTGTTTGCGATTTGAACTTAATGGAAGGTTTTTCCGTAAAATATCGCGCCAGGGACCTAAACGCGAAGAAAAAAATATCTTCGTCTCACAAAAAATCGCGAAAGATTTATTTATAATTCGAAAGGACCTATCCATAATTTCAAAGAAACAGAAAGTTCTTTTACAAAATAGGCTTAAGGAGCACGTGGCCCCTTTGGTCTCTCACCATTTCCTTCCCGTATAAAGTTACGGGTGTAGCCATTTGAGAAGTAGAGGCATCCTAGGACTCGTGGAAGGCTCAGGTGTTAAGAATGTGACCAGTGTATCGTACTTCTAAAGTAGTACGGACCATATTTTTAAATACGGAACATATCAGCATAAACATACACTAAATTAAAAGTACGAATTCACTAGGAACAAGTCCGAAAAGCTCAATACTTACCCCTGCCATTCATCGCACACTTAAAGTATACTAGGAAATTTTCTGCAGCGTAACACGCCGCGCATGTCGTTTTTTCGAAGAAAAAATATTTTTTTCGGCAACGTTTAATTTTCTAAATCGTCGAAATAATGAGCGAAACGGGGCAGAAATAGAGAGATAGAGTTGTAGAAATATCTCTCTCGACGAATTATTTGGAAAATATTGGAGGCCGAGCTGGAAAGCTGCGGCGTGGAAAAAGTCTAGAGGGAAAAGGGCGAAAAATTATTAGAGATGTCAACCTTCTTTTTGTCGAGTTTAATGCTCTATGCGTTCGCCGAGTAATAATACGTGTTTTTAAAAATATTAAAAACTCGCGGCGTAACACGCCGCGCGTGTCGTTTTTCCGTAGGAAATTTTTTTTCTCGGCGGCGTTTTATTTTTTAAATCGTCGAAATGGGGAAAAATAGAGAGATAGAGTTGTAGAAATATCTCTCTCGACGAATTATTTGGAAAATATTGGAGGCCGAGTTGGAAAACCGCGGTGGGGAAAAAGTCTAGAGGGAAAATGGTGAAAAATTATTAGAGATGACAACCTTCTTTTGTCGAGCTTAACACTCTACGCGTTCACAGAGTAATAATACATGTTTGAAAAAATATCAGAGACCGACGCGTTCGTGAAGTAATAATACATGCTTTAAAAAATATTAGAGATCGAGATGGGAAATCGAGGAGGGCAAAAAGTCTAGAGATAGAGCTGCACATATATTTCTAGTGACAAAAACATTTTTTCCTGAGAAAAACGGAGAAAGGTGTAATACCGTAGATCCTTTTCCACCTAACCTCATCCCCTTCTTTTATTTGTGTGGCTATTGTTCATTCTTGGGTAGATATTTCTCCCAGCCAACCCTCTCCCAGTCGCCCATGCTGTCCCCATTTCTTTTTCTCCACTCGTGTAGCCCCTGCTCCCACCTCCAACCGAAAGCAGCCCCATGGCTCCCTCCTCCACCGAGCTTGCCTCTTGCAGTCCCCAGGCCGCACCTTGAAGTCCCAATGGTGGCGCGCCTCCTGCGCCTCCCCGACTCCCTCCCAGCCAAGGCAAGAACAAATGGCAAGATCAAGAAGAATAAAGATCAGCGACAAAGATGACAGCTGCCACCCCTGTGCCGCCCTCCACCAAGACCAGCGACCATCCCTTCAGCTACTTTTCCTCGGTTCGGCACCACCATGCGCCTCCCCCTGGCCGCCTCCCGCCCTAGGCCGTGCGCTCAGTGCCGGCGACTCCCCTCCGTGCGAGCCTTCCTCCGTGACCCTCTCGGCCTAGCACCCTCCCCAACTCGGCTCCTCCACCTCCCTTTCTGCAGGAGTAAAAGTCGTGAGGTAAAACCCTAGTTTTTGGGGATTAAACTAGTTGGCATGAAGGGTGTTTGATGAAATGCCTAGCTAGGTTTTCATGAGATGAAATGGTTGTGCATGCCCTGTGTGTGATGAGTTGGCTGTGAGGGTTGGTACAGGGGTGTTACAATATTGTTTCATGGTTCATTGTTTACTGTTGAAGAAGATTTCAAATTTTCTGACTTGTTTGAGATGTGATAAATAGACAAGATGACACCAGCTTGGTTTGTTGAGAGTGACCATGGTAATCTCCAATAGGCAAAGTCACAAAGTATCTAGCCTTAGAGGATATTGAGAGGACTATGGTCCTTGGGTCCTTTCTCTGGTGGGATTAATCTGTATTGAATGTACTATTGCTGCTTGTACAGGAAATACCATGCTAGAGAAATCACCTATTATGCCTAGATTCATCATAACCTTTGGAATCACTGTCCTACTTGCCCAACGCTTCAATTTACATTCGTTCATACACTTCAGAGCACTTCCAACTGAAATGGATTGCTACTCATTTGCTCATGTAGCACATGTTTGGGATTATTAGGATGGAGGATTGAGTGCTTTGATTCCCATAATGATACCTTCTGCTAGTACTTTAGCAAAACTGAAATGGTACCATTTTCAAGTAATGTGCTCCCATAATCATGCTTGCTTTTGAAATGGTACATTGTTCTATTGTTGCAAATAAAGTTAGGCTCATAGCTAGTTAACTCATTCAAGTAATTTTCTCCCAATGAGTTTCATTGCAAGATCACCGCATTGCTTATCATGTTACCGCTCATAGGCTCATAGTTAGTTAACTCTGTTCAAGTCGCAATGGAATTGAGATGAATGTCCAGAAATGTTAGTGATTTGTCTTGCATTTCTTTTTGCTTCGTTATTTATTGTGAGTAAGCTTGTTGTCGTGTTATTGTTGCTTCGGTTTATAGAGACTGCGATAAGTGTTCATGAAGTATTGATTGCGAAATCTTGGTTAATAAACAGTAGTTGCATATGTATTGTATATGTGGATTTGTTACTGATGCATACCCACTACTTATGTATACCAAGATAGATTCGGAGGATTTTGTGTGTTTGTTGTTTATTATGGTCTGAAATATACACATATGTGTTGTTTGTGTATGAGCCCTTGTAATTGTTATTCAAAAGGATAAGGCTTAGTTTACAAGAAATACTAATTTATGCATAAATTTAAGTGGAATGAGTATTGTTTATTTGCAGAGAAGGTTCTGTCGGGAGTGGCCGCAACCGCATGCCACTCCATTCACCGTCGGTAAAGGCAAGTACATCGAGTTGTGTGCTTAAATGAGTTGTTTGTTGTTATTTATCTATTCATGGCTAATTTTATTGATTGTGGAAAGTTTGAGTTATATTGGTGAACGTCCCTTCGAGGACGTGAATAGCTATTGGATTCAAGTGGTTGCTAGTAAGCCTTAATCCCGATGAGTTTTCTGTACCTTTGTTGACATTGCAGTGAGTAGAGAGTATGGGGTACGTGGATACTCGTACTTAATTGTGCCCCATTTGGGAAATGGAACTGAGTGTGTGTTTATGGTTATGAATGTGAGAAATTGGGCTATGTTTATGTCTGTGTGTATTTATGGTTATGAATGTGAGAATTTTGGCTATGTGTTTGTATGTGGTTATGGTATGTTAGTGTTGGCATTGAATGAAAAGTTGCATCTCATTCATGAAAATTGCATTTGTGCATACATAATGGAAGAGGCGACCCATGCTGATGCGGGCCTCTGTGTTCACACGTAGTGAACATGAAAGTCCTACCTCGTAGTCCCATTCATCGAGGTGGATGGGAGCGAGACAGTAAGAGTAGGCACCTTCCATCTACGGATGGAAGGGACGTGAGGGTGCACACCGACGGGTGGGCACTCGGCGAGACTCTAAGACGTGCATGGAAATGAGCATTCATGTGCATTGCATCTCTTATCCTTCCTAAAAGTTGAAAATCTTGAGTTATGTTGAGGAGTTGTTTCTGTCGGGGTTTGGGAATTCGAGAGTTGAATTCTCTTATGTTTTATGGTTGAGTTTCTGGAAAGTAAAGAGATGGTCTTTGTTGTTGCTCGTGCTCAAGAATTTCGGTTTCTTTAAAGGTTGGGTGCGTGACCCACGTGGATGTTCAAGGCGTTAAGTTTATGATGAGTAGTTGAGCTTTCAGATAAGGAGGGTTACTGATTCTATTAAAAGAAATCTGTTGGTTATTTAAAGACACCCAAATTTATTGTATGGCACAGGATGATTAATTGGAAGGGTAGGTGATTCTAAAGTGAAACGTTGATTATAGTTCTCACCATGGTCGTGAGGCGTGGACTTGAATGGAAGTTCAAGATTTGTGTTTCAGTAAGTGTAGTAGTGAGCGGAATTGAAAGGGTCTAGGATCTTCTGTGGATGAATTTATTTTAGTAAAATGTTGACGTAAAGTACCGGAGTGTATTAGTGCCCAGGGCATGAGAGTTGTGATTTAGAGGCTAGTGTTGTCCCTTGAGTGTTGAATGGTTTTATCATCAAGTTGATGACATGATTGCGGTAATCTTTTTGATATGGTTAAGTTATTGTTTTAAATGGGTATAAATGTATATTGTCTAGATGCTGTTTCATTGTATTACTTGCTCTTATGATCAAGCTTTTGTTTTACTTATGATATTGGACTTGCTATTCTCGTGTACTTTGCTGAGTCATCGACTCACGCTTGTTGTTATGTTGTTGCAGGTACCTTGAAAACGGCATGCATGGAAGTGGGTAGTAGCACAATCACTTTTTGCATCATCACCTTTTCGTTGTGTTAATTCATAATTCTATTATAAATAGCTTGAGAAGATCATTGTAAGGGCTGTTCGCGGTTATGTTTAATGAGTTCCTGTCCTGTAATAATTTATGTGGTGGTGTTCTCTAATTTCCTTTGGATGTGTGATTGGTTAGCTAAGGACCTGCTAGAATGATATCATACTGCTTTTGTTTTCTGTCTGCTGAGTGGATGTCCTAGTTTTAGGGGAGGTGCTGTCGAAATTTTTAATAAATTCGACAACCTCCTAGTTGATTCGCTTATGCTGTTAATATTTATTCTTAGCAATTTATAATTATGGATGCTAGAGGTGTAACATTCGGGCACGGGTGCCGGGTGTTACATTGGTATCGAGCGGGCTCTAGGTCTCTGGCATGTGAATTTAGCAAATTACTCTAGAGTAAACTAAAATTTTGCTGCATAAAGTTAGAAACGTGGCATAGGTTCCTACTCCTTTAAAATTTGGCCTTCGGGCAACAACCTTAAAATCTGAATTAGAATGGTTAACTAATTTAAAACTTGACACACTCTGATGCACAGTAGGATGGGTATGGGTACATTGCATTGCGGCCAAATGTTGATTGCTAAATTTATCGTTGCATATTGCTTTAACCATGAAAGGACAGTTGGGATCAGTCCTCTTATGTTCATGTTATTGGTGAAGCCGAAAGGTTCCGACCTTGTTCCTTTGGACGAGTTGTGAGTTTTGCTTGTGGGTGTGACTGGTTGGCACCACCCCTTGCTGTTTGGGGAACCTCTCATTCTTGATTCGTCGTTTTCGTGGAGCAATTTAGAGGGTAAGGTGGGAAGGTTGGTTTCTTTTGCCTTCGATGTTTGGATTTAAAGAGGAAAGCCTAGTGATGAACCCATTTGGATTGCTTTTACTGTTGTGTTCGGTTTCATTGGTTTCTTTGGTTCTTGTTGGTTATCGTGGGTTGCCTTGTGGAGAAAACTATTGTAGTTGTTGATTTATATTGCTTATGAGTCAATTAAATGGTGGATCGACCAAATGATTTAATCGATGTGAAATTTAAAGAGTGAGTATATGGGATGGGAGAAGGAAAGTAAAGGAAGATTGGGTTTTGTAACTTCCGCTCAAACCTGTGTACCTTTTTGGATTCGGTAAAAATAAAACAATTAATGGCTAGAGCAAAGGAGTACTAGAAATGGTGGAATTTGAAATGAACCTTCCTTTAGCTCGAGAATTTCAAATGAGGATGTAAGAGTTGTCCCGAATTTTGTCTTCTTCCAAAATGTTGATTTTGGGCTAGCGAAGAGGCTTTGCCTTGATTAAAGTAAGTGAGTTGTCTTTTGATTTTATGAAAGCTTCACAATGATTTACGTGGGGTTTCTCTTTTAATTGGAGTTCTTCCCGTGGTGAATTTTATTGTGGTGATTGAGAGTGTTGAAGGTGATTTATATGATATTAGAGAATCGGGACTTCTCTTGCAAATTTGGTTTTAGAAGAAGAAAATGTGTGATGATTGGGCTCTATCAAGATCCTCTCTCCGGTAGATTTTAATGCTTTGGGTTCAAGGTGATGTACGTGGTTCATTTGGTCAAAGCGGGACTTGTATTCCTTGTGTTCTAGCTGGAGTTACAAGATATGGAAGCTTATGATATAGTGTTGAGTCTATTAAAGAGAATTGAGTTCTCTTTGGTCATTGGGATTGCAGTTGTAAAAGTTCAATGCAGTGTTTCTCTTGAAGTTGAATTTTTCTTGATGTGTATTTTATCGCATTATTTGAAAAGGATGAGAGTGGTTAGTTTTGTTAAAGAGAATCGAGGGACTTTGGGTGGATATTAATTGAGGATTATTCTTTTGATGTGGTTCCTTGGTGGTGCTTGTTTAACCCTTATTAGTGGATTACTTGGAAAATTTATGGTATTTATGTCACCATTTCTACCGTGTGACTGAACTTTTGGGTTCAGATGGTTGTAGTGAAGGATTTCATAATTTGATGTGCAATGTTCTGTAGTGAGTATTTACCCGGGGCAATGGTCCTTTGGCGTGAGGTAAGCTTAGTAGAAGGAATATCAAAAAAAAATTATATTGTGGAGATATGGTTGGAAGGGAAATTGTGTTTTTAGTAAATTAAATCTTTCAATGGTATTTGTCGGTAATGGACCTTTTGATAAAGAGGTCATTGAAAGAGGGGATAAGAGTATAACAATCGAAATCGAGTATGGGTTTGGAGTATAGCATAGAGGTTGGTATCCTATTCATTCGAGGAGGATCATTGGTTGTTTGGATGTTGTCTAAGTTTGTCAGATTGGTTGCGAGAGTGGTCCTTTGGAATTTTCACTTATTGATTGACTTTGACATAGTTCTTACGTGAGAAGTTGCACTCAATTGAACTAAGTACAATTGCTTCGTTAATAGTTGGATTTAGAACTTGGGTTATCGCCTGTCTCCGTTTGAAGTCCTTGCGTTGGTGTGTGAATTTGCCAAGAAGTTTTAAGTCCCTTGTGGACTTTGGTTTTTGGTTGGCATTCTTCGAATTCGGAGTCGAATTCCTTTAAGGGGAAGAGTGTAATACCGTAGATCCTTTTCCACCTAACCTCATCCCTTCTTTTATTTGTGTGGTCATTGTTCATTCTGGGTAGATATTTCTCCCACCAACCCTCTCCCACGCCCATGTTGTCCCCATTTCTTTTCTCCACTGTAGCCCCTGCTCCCACCTCCAACCGAAAGCAGCCCCATGGCTCCCTCCTCCACCGAGCTTGCCTCTTGCAGCCCCTCGGCCGGCACCTTGAAGTCCCAATGGTCGGCGCCTCCTCCTGCGCCTCCACAGACTCCTCCGTCGCCAGAAGAAGAATAAATGGAAGCATCAAGAAGAATAAAGATCAAGGCGACAAGAAGAAGAAGCCGCCACCCCAGTGCCGCCCTCCACCAGCACCAGCCGACCATCCCTTCGGCTATTTCCCGGTTCAAGACCACCATGCGCCTCCCCTGGGCCGCCTCCTGCCCTAGGTCGTGCGCTCAGGCAGCGACTCCCCTCGTGAGCCTTCCTCCCATGACCCTCTCGGCCTAGCACCTCCCCAACTCGGCTCCTCCACCTCCCTTTCCTGCAGGAGTAAAAGTCGTGAGGTAAAAACCCTAGTTTTTGGGGATTAAACTAGTTGGCATGAAGGGTGTTTGATGAAATGCCTAGCTAGGTTTTCATGAGATGAAATGGTTGTGCATGCCCTGTGTGTGATGAGTTGGCTGTGAGGGTTGGTACAGGGGTGTTACAATATTGTTTCATGGTTCATTGTTTACTGTTGAAGAAGATTTCAAATTTTCTGACTTGTTTGAGATGTGATAAATAGACAAGATGACACCAGCTTGGTTTGTTGAGAGTGACCATGGTAATCTCCAATAGGCAAAGTCACAAAGTATCTAGCCTTAGAGGATATTGAGGGACTATGGTCCTTGGGTCCTTTCTCCGTGGGATTAATCTGTATTGAATGTACTATTGCTGCTTATGCAGAAATACCATGCTAGAGAAATCACCTATTATGCCTAGATTCATCATAACCTTTGGAATCTGCTGTCCTACTTGCCCACCGCTTCAATTTCTCGCTCGCTCATACATTTCAGAGCACTTCCAACCTGAAATGGATTGCTACTCATTTGCTCATGTAGCACATGTTTGGGATTATTAGGATGGAGGATTGAGTGCTTGGATTCCCATAATGATACCTTCTCGCTAGTACTTTAGCAAAAGCTGAAATGGTACCATTTTCAAGTAATGTGCTCCCATAATCATGCTTGCTTTTGAAATGGTACATTGTTCTATTGTTGCAAATAAAGTTAGGCTCATAGCTAGTTAACTCATTCAAGTAATTTTCTCCCAATGAGTTTCATTGCAAGATCACCGCATTGCTTATCATGTTACCGCCATAGGCTCATAGTTAGTTAACTCGTTCAAGCCGCAATGGAATTGAGATGAATGTCCGTAAATGTTAGTGATTTGTCTTGCATTTCTTTTTGCTTCGTTATTTATTGTGAGTAAGCTTGTTGTCGTGTTATTGTTGCTTCGGTTTATAGAGACTGCGATAAGTGTTCATGAAGTATTGATTGCGAAATCTTGGTTAATAAACAGTAGTTGCATATGTATTGTATATGTGGATTTGTTACTGATGCATACCCACTACTTATGTATACCAGTATTAGATTCTGGAGGATTTTGTGTGCTGTTGTTTATTATGGTCTGAAATATACACGTATGTGTTGTTTGTGTATGAGCCCTTGTAATTGTTATTCAAAAGGATAAGGCTTAGTTTACAAGAAATACTAATTTATGCATAAATTTAAGTGGAATGAGTATTGTTTATTTGCAGAGAAGGTTCTGCTTGGAGTGGCATAATCGCATGCCACTCCATTCACCGCTTCAGAAGGCAAGTACATCGAGTTGTGTGCTTAAATGAGTTGTTTGTTGTTATTTATCTATTCATGGCTAATTTTATTGATTGTGGAAAGTTTGAGTTATATTGGTGAACGCCCTTCGAGGACGTGAATAGCTATTGATTCAAGTGGTTGCTAGTAAGCCTTAATCCCGATGAGTTTTCTGTACCTTTGTTGACATTGCAAAGAGTAGAGAGTATAGGGGTACGTGGATACTGTGATTAATTGTGCCCCATTTGGGAAATGGAACCGAGTGTGTGTTTATGGTTATGAATGTGAGAAATTGGGCTATGTTTATGTCTCAGTGTGTATTTATGGTTATGAATGTGAGAATTTTGGCTATGTGTATGTATGTGGTTATGGTATGTTAGTGTTGGCATTGAATGAAAAGTTGCATCTCATTCATGAAAATTGCATTTGTGCATACATATTGGAAGAGGCGACCCATGCTGATGCGGGCCTCTGTGTTCACACGTAGTGAACATGAAAGTCCTACCTCGTAGTCCCATTCATCGAGGTGGATGGGAGCGAGACAAGAAGAGTAGGCACCTTCCATCTACGGATGGAAGGGACGTGAGGGTGCACACCGACGGTGGGCACTCGGCAAAGACTCACCGACGTGCATGGAAATGAGCATTCATGTGCATTGCATCTCTTATCCTTCCTAAAAGTTGAAAATCTTGAGTTATGTTGAGGAGTTGTTTCGTCGGGGTTTGGGAATTCGAGAGTTGAATTCTCTTATGTTTTATGGTTGAGTTTCCGAAAGTAAAGAGATGGTCTTTGTTGTTGCTCGTGCTCAAGAATTTCGGTTTCTTTAAAGGTTGGGCGTGACCCACGGGATGTTCAAGGCGTTAAGTTTATGATGAGTAGTTGAGCTTTCAGATAAGGAGGGTTATCGATTCTATTAAAAGAAATCTGTTGTTATTTAAAGACACCCAAATTTATTGTATGGCACAGATGATTAATTGGAAGGGTAGGTGATTCTAAAGTGAAACGTTGATTATAGTTCTCACCATGGTCGTGAGGCGTGGACTTGAATGGAAGTTCAAGATTTGTGTTTCAGTAAGTGTAGTAGTGAGCGGAATTGAAAGGGTCTAGGATCTTCTGTGGATGAATTTATTTTAGTAAAATGTTGACGTAAAGTGCCGGAGTGTATTAGTGCCCAGGGCATGAGAGTTGTGATTTAGAGGCAAGTGTTGTCCCTTGAGTGTTGAATGGTTTTATCATCAAGTTGATGACATGATTGCGGTAATCTTTTTGATATGGTTAAGTTATTGTTTTAAATGGGTATAAATGTATATTGTCTAGATGTCGTTTCATTGTATTACTTGCTCTTATGATCAAGCTTTTGTTTTACTTATGATATTGGACTTGCTATTCTCGTACTTTGTCGAAGTCATCGACTCACGCTTGTTGTTATGTTGTTGCAGTACCTTGAAAACGGCATGCATGGAAGTGGGTAGTAGCACAATCACTTTTTGCATCATCACCTTTTCGTTGTGTTAATTCATAATTCTATTATAAATAGCTTGAGAAGATCATTGTAAGGGCTTTTATGGTTATGTTTAATGAGTTCCTCCCTGTAATAATTTTTGTGGTGGTGTTCTCTAATTTCCTTTGGATGTGTGATTGGTTAACTAAGGACTTGCTAGAATGATATCATAACGCTTTTGTTTTCTCGTCACGAGTGGATGTCCTAGTTTTAGGGAGGTGTCATTAAATTTTTAATAAATTCGACAACCTCCTAGTTGATTCGCTTATGCTTGTTAATATTTATTCTTAGCAATTTATAATTTTGGATGCTAGAGGGTGTAACATTCGGGTTACGGGGTGCCGGGGTGTTACAAAAGGACCTAGACGTAAAGAGCAAGGACTTGAATGTTACGTTTTTGGACCTATCCGCTATCCTTAAAAATTAGAAAAGAGCTTGTTTGCGATTTGAATTTAACAGGAGGTTCTTTTCGTAAAATGGCGCGCGAGGGACCCGAACGCGAATCTAGAGGAAAAAATCTCCTTTTCACAAAAAATCGCGAAGGACCTGTTCGTAAGTTACAAAAGGACTAAATCGCGAAAAAAAATTTGAGCCGAGCCGACTCGGCTCGGAGCAACGAGAGCGCGGCAATTTTTTTTGGCACAAGCGTGATGTGACTCGCTTCCTTGCACGGGAACTTTTGCCATCTTAGTATAGGGGATGATGATGATGCTTGATTGCACAATGTACGAAAGCTTTGTATTTTTTTTTCTATTGCAAAAGGCTGAACATGTGAGCAAGATTTATGATGTTTTTCTCACTTTATCCTTAATTCCCTCTACGCTTGCAAAAGATCATAATTCATGCGAGATGGATTTTAGCACCAAAGAACATTGTCTATTTCCTGAGCATTTATAAGATATATATATAAGACAATTTGGACATCTCCCATTGTTGTTTTCCTATACTGGTTCTTGCTCCATCGTGGGCACCCAAATAAAATCCGACCGTATACACCAAGGGCAAGAAATCCCCATGGATATATTCATATCCCCACCCAAATTAGTACCACTGCCCACCAAGCTCTTGTCTAGATCCAAAATCAAAATCATTGAGCTCCTTCCATGCCTCGATCCAGCCATGGAGGCACACCGCCTCATCGGATTGTTAAGCCAATGGCAAATCTTGTGAAAAATGTCCATCTTGTTTCCTGTATATTAGAAGAGAACAGTTTTTTTTTGCTTTTTGAATGGCAACTGCAGTGTTGTGCTGTATATGTCCATGCTAACACTGTCTTTGCTACATGGCTTTGGTGGTGCACTACATAGATTATGATTGGGTTATGCAATGCCATGTTTTGAACTTCATTGAGTTAGATCCACCACATATAGGGAACATCATAGCTCAGGCAATGTTTGAATGTATAGCTGAATGGAAAATAGAAGATAAGATCATAACAATCACTCTTGATAATGCTGCATCAAATGATGTTGCTGCTAGGACTTTGTGAAATCATGTGCTGAAAAATTGGCTGAGTAATGAAATTGGCATTGCAAAGTGGTTGTGATTATAGCATGTGTAGTGCTTGTGCATATGATGGTGATAGCATGATGATGGTTTTGCTTGATGCAACGCGCTCGTGTGAGTGGTTGCATGGAATGACTTTGATAATGGTTTTGCTTTATGCAATGCGCTTGTGTGAGTGGTTGCATGGATTGACTTTGAGTCAAGTTGTGGACTTGTGCTCGGATCTGTTTTTTGTTTATTCATGTGCAGGTGTTGCTCGAGGGCGAACGTGGTCGATGACGGACCGAACTAGGTTCATGGAGGAACCGAGGTTCGTGACTAGGTTCAGTGGAGGAATCGAGGTCTTGGTGGTCGAGGATGTCATGCGAACGCTCGCTAGAGAACATGCACATGAAGGTCAAGTTAGTCACGTAATTACAAAGATGTGGGCTGCACGCGTGCGCCCAAGAGTTGTTTTTGACCATGTTAATAAGGTTGAGATGTATACGAACTCTTTTCATGTTGGAAGTGGAGTTGTATTCAATCTCGTTATGTTTGCTCAGATAAATAAGGGAGGTGTCTCTGCTTATTCAAAGAGCCAGTTTTAGGGTTTGTACTCTTTTTTTAGTAATCAGTAACTGATCAAAAATAAAAATCTTTCTTGCATCTCCGGTATTTGGCGATTTTTCATTTTGCTCTTGGCTCTGACATAGTTGATCGATTGCTAGAAGTATTGTCCATCGCAGCAGTCACGAAGTTCATCACGGAGTTCGGTTTCTTGCAAAGATATCAT
This sequence comes from Guadua angustifolia, assembly GCA_036346375.1. Lineage (NCBI taxonomy): Eukaryota > Viridiplantae > Streptophyta > Magnoliopsida > Poales > Poaceae > Guadua > Guadua angustifolia. Next base: position 33,726,546 of record CM070505.1, read on the forward strand.
CTTGCGAAGGTAATATCTTAAGATCTGTAGGTCCGATCGAGTTGATTCATTTTGAATTAGCTTCCAAATTAAGTCTAGTTTCTATGATAAAAATTTCATATCAATCTAACGGTGGGATCTTTAGTTAATTGTGTTTAAGTATTGGTATGTCATTGTTAGATCACAAATTATTTTAGACAACTTGCGAAGGTTATAACTTTAGATCCGATTGATCTGATTCTTTTTGTGTTAGCTGTATAATTGAGTCTAGTTTCTATAGTTAAAAGTTCACATCAATCCAATGATGGGATCTCCAGAAATCACTATTTTTGTAAACTAGTCGCCGCCTACTCACCGTCGCCTTTCTCGCTTTGGTCGCCAAGTACTTCTCTCGGTCGCCCAAGTGCCCAAACTGGTTGTCCAAGTACTCTACTGGTCGCCCAAGTACTCTATTGGTTGCCTAGACTGCTATACTGATCGCTCGATCCGTTTCTCTCGGTCTCTGGACTGGTCTCATTGGTCTCCCAATCACAGAAATCGGTCTCTCAACTTGTGAACCGATCTCCAAGTAATTTGAGTTTAAATTGGGGTGTTTCAAAAATCATCAAAAATTTGATTTTAGATTCCGCGCAATCATTCACCCCCCTTTGATTGCTACATTAGTATATTTCGATCCTACAAGTGGTATCAGAGCAATGTTTTTCTAATTAATCTTAACTGGTGATTAGAAACCATAGCTATGGATAGATATTCGACAAAACCTTGTGTTTTCGATGGTGTTGATTTTCAGTTTTGGAAAGCAAAGATGGAGGCATACATTCAAGCTCAGGGCTTTGCAATCTGGGAGAAGGTATACAAGCCATATCAAGTTCCTGAGAATGATGAAGTCAATGACACCAATCGAGCACATGTTGAAGCAAACAACAAAGCACAGAATTTGATCATCCAAGGTTTGGGAAGAAGTGACTTCGATCGCGTGATTCATCTCAAGTCTACATATGAGGTATGGAAATCTCTTTGTGATTATCATGAGAGATCTAACACTATCAAAGAGGTTCGTCAAGATATATATAAGAAAGAATATATGCGATTTGAAATGAAGCTTGGTGAGTCACTAGATGATTTCTTTACACGTTTCAATAAGATTCTTAGCAATTTACGTGCTGTTGGGGTTTTCTTTGATGAAGCTACTAATGCTAGACAACTGCTTGGTGCATTAGATATGTCTATTTGGGAGATGAAAGTTACATCCATTAGAGAATCAACTGTCATGAGTGAGCTTACTATAGATGTTCTTTTCTCTAAATTAAAAATTCATGAATTGGATGTTCTTGCTACGAAGAATGGTAACAAATCAAGTGCATTGACCTCCCAGTCTAGCATGTCTCAGAATAATGCTTCTTCAAGTTTTGCTCTATCTTCTTTGTCTTCACTAACCGATGAACAGATTGAAGAATTTACCGAAGAAGACTTGGCACTACTCTCTTCTCGTTTTAATAAAGCTTTGCAGAATGTGAGAATGAGGAAGAGAGTTGGTGGTGGCCCTCCAAGATGCTATGAGTGTGGTGATTTCAACTACATCCGTCCAAATTGTCCTAAAATTGCAGATAAATCTTCAAAGGAGGTAAAGGACAAGGACAAGAGGAAGGAGATGAAGAAGACAACCCCAAGCAGTAGCAAGAAGAGAAACTTTGTAAATCGCAAAGTTGTTCACCGAGTTCTTTCCGCTCTTGAGCAAGTCAATTTGAGCGATGTGGATTCGGAGAGCAGTGAAGATGACACAACAACTCCAAGCAAGTATGAATTGACAGGGTTGTGTCTCATGGCTAGAATTGATGACAGCTTTACCGAGGATGATCACGACAGCGACTTCAATGAGGTAGAACCTTCTTACGATGAATTAGCTATTGCTGTTGCTCGTCTTGGTAAATTGCTTGATAAACGCGACAAGAAAATTAAGAAACATGATGTTATTGTGGAATCTTTGAATGCTGAAATTGCTAAACTTAAATATTTGATTCCTGATGATGATGCTTGTAAATCATGTGACTTAATTTACACTAAGCTCACTTCACTCAGAAAAGAACATGCTTCTTTGGTTGAGCAAGTTAATGCTGAAAAGAAGAAAAATGAGAAACATGTTAAAAATGCTAGCCGTTCAACTACTGATTTGCATGATTCAACTCCATGTTCTAAATGCTTCATTCTAGAATTGAAGTTGCATGATGCAAAAGTTAGGGTTTCTCAAATGATGTATGCTCGCTCACTCATGAGGTTCTTTCATGCTCAACTTGTCGCAAGCAAAAGGAAAAGTGGATGTTCCTCGTAATAATTGTTTAACTCTTTCTCGAAAGGTTGATTATTTGGAAAAATCTTTAGAACGTTTCACTACAGGAAAGAAAAACCTAAACATGATTCTGGATCACTCAAGAGTCAGCACTCATAATAAAGGTTTAGGTTTTGATTCTTATGCTCATCATAAATCACATGCTCCCACTGTTGTTAAGGCACATGAAAGTGGAAAATTTGAAATTGTCAATGAGCCTAAGAAAATTGTTTTTAAGTCTGCTGGTGTTTTGCCTTCTACTGTGATGAATGAAAATGTTGCTTCTGTTTCTAAAGTTAAACATCATATTAAGTACACTTGCACTCATTGTGGTAGAGATGGACATTTAGTAGATTTTTTCTTTAGGCTAGCCAAATAGCAAAAGAAAGAAAAGGCTAAGCCTAGGTCTAATTTCAGATAGGCACGTTTTACTCCTCATTTTGTGCCTAGGGTGATGCAAACACCTTTTGTTGCAAGAAACACGGGAAAGGGCAAATCTGATTTTGTGAACAAGCATACTCGTGTTGTGCCTACTCGTCGTGTGTCTCAGTACTGGATTCCTAAACATCTTATTTCTAATCCCAATACTGAGGCCTCGACATTCTCTGTTTTTATGTAGGCTTCTCGCGCGAGGAAGGAGAACATTTGGCTAGTTGATTCCAGATTTTCACGCCACATGTCCGGTTATAAAAATTGGTTCTCCTCCCTCACTCGTGCATCTCGTGCTGAAAGTGTTACTTTTGGAGATGCTTCTTCCACTCCTGTTGTGGCAAAAGGTACAATAAAGGTAAATGACAAGTTTATGTTCAAGGATGTGGCTCTTGTTGAGAACTTGAAATACAACTTGCTTTCTGTCTCTCAAATGATTGATGAAGATCTCGAAGTATGTTTCAAGAAAAATGAATGCAAAGTTTTAGATGCTTCAGGTGATCTTGTGTTCAGGATTTCACGCTTTGGAAGAGTATTTAAAGCTAATTTTGTTGCATTGCTTTCTTCTAAGCATAGGTGTCTAGTTGCCAATGTTTCTAAAGATTTATTCTTTTGGCATCATAGACTTGGTCACGTTAGTTTTGATCATCTTACTCGTGTAAGTGGGTTAGACCTGATACGTGGTTTGCCTAAGCTTAAGGGTGATAACGATTTAGTATGCTCTTCTTGTAGACACGGTAAGATGACTGCAGGTTCATATCCACCTCTTACCATGGTGATGACAAACGCTTCAGGACAGCTACTACATCTTGACACGGTTGGACCTTCTCATGTTCAATCTTTTGGAGGCAAATGGTATGTACTAGTTATTGTTGATGATTATTCTAATACTCTTGGGTTTATTTTATGGTATCTAAAGATGAGGTTTTTAGTCATTTTAAAAGTCTTGTTACTAGATTATCTGTTGATCACCCAGGGGCACTTAGAGCTATCAGAAGTGATAATGGTACTGAGTTTAAAAATTCTTCTTTTGATCACTTTTGTGTTGAGAAAGGAATTGATCATCAATTTTCTTCTCCAAGAGTGCCTTAAGAAAACGGTGTAGTTGAAAGGAAAAACAGAACTTTAGTTGAGATGGCTAGGACTATGCCGGATGAACATCACACTCCTAGGAAGTTTTAATGTAAACAATCTCAATCGCATGCTATGTTTCTAATAGAGTGTTTTTAGATCGAAGCTAGGCAAAACTCCTTATGAACTTCGCTTTTGGTAATAGGCCTAGTGTATCTCATTTTAGAGTTTTTGGATGCAAATGTTTTGTCTTGAAATCTGGAAATCTTGATAAATTTGAAGCTAGATCAACTGATGGCATTTTTCTTGGATATCCTGCTCATACACGTGGCTATCGTGTACTTATTTTGGAGACTAAATGTCGGTGTATTTTGCCTGACAAGATTCCGCTAACAGAGTGTCTACTCCTTAGACGGAAATTATGGTTCGGTAGAGGGCATCTTCGTGGCTGAAAACCCTAATGTCTCTTAGCGATGAATTCCGGGCGACAGCAAGCTGGTGGACACAACGATCTACCTAGATTCAGGCTCCCGGTATGGGTAATAGCCCTACGTCCTACGAGTTCTTTGTTGAGAAAATGGGGAAAATGTTTACAAAGGTGTTTCTCAAAGGTTCCGCTTATGCTTCTTGTTCTAGCTAACCTACCGGCCAATTCTCCTTCGATGCATCGTATGCCTTATATAGACGGCGCCCACCTCAAGCAGAGAGAAGGTGGCGCTATACTTATCTACACACATTAATTACACCCATCATTCTAGTTTCCACGTCTACCCATGACTCATTTATTAAGCACGCCTCCGTGGCCTTGTCCTTCGAACATCATTTAATGTCGGTGAGAGGCCTCGCCCGGGACAGGACGCTTCTACGACGAGTTGGTGAGAGACGTTAGAGGGATGAGCCGCCGTCGTGTCGAACGCTGGACCCTTCACAATTAATGACCCTGACACGAGGTGCCAGGAGAGGGAAACGTCAAGGCGAAGCCTTTCCTTCATTCCTTTGGTTGCATCCGTGGCTCGACAAGGGGGCCCAAACACCCGCCTCGCCGCAGAGACCGCCTCGTGGGCTCTCGCCGGCCACCCGCCAGTGGCGCCACGCTGCCGCCGCCGGCGAGAGGGGCGTGATCGCTAGATCGCCGCCAGTAGGTCAGCGTGGCGCCTCCCCGGCAGCGAGCATGCTCGCTTCGGCCCACCGTGGCGCCACGCTGGCCGCCGCCCGGCGAGCAGGGCGTGGTCGCCAGACTGCTTGTAACATCCCAAAAATTTGGCTCATTTTTAATTTAATAGTTTATTTGAATTTTTGAGAATTTTTAGAATTTATTTCGAATTAATTGGATTTTTGGAAATAAACTTTTCTTTGGAAATTAATTTAATAATGAATAGTTTAACAAAATATAAATAGAAATATTTTATTTGAGTTAAAAATATCCTAAAATATTTTCTGAAATTTTTCTAGAATTTATCTGATATTTTAAATGTCTCAAATGATTTAGTTAAATTTCTGGAATTAATTTTATTCGGAAAACCCGAGAAAATCTATGAACAGTAATGGGCCGAGCCCATCATCGCAGGGCTGCGTCCGCCCGCCGTACCGAAACCCTAAAGCCGCCGATCGTCCACCGTGAGATCTTGATCGCACGGCTGTGAGACGCCCGTGCCGATTCGCCGCCCCGCACCGTTGGATTGTCACCGCGTGTACGCACCGGATGCATCCACGTCGCTTCGTCTGCGGGAATGGAAGCGCTGCCGTCAGCCGTTACCGCCGAGGATTCCGCACGACGAAACCGCTGCCGTGTCCTCTCCCCGTCCACATTAACTGGCGCATGGTATCAAGCACACTCTCCCGCACATTTCAAGACCTTTCACACCTCCCGAGACGCACCATAGCACCCGAACGAGCTCGCCGTAGTTTCGAGACGCTCCGCCACTGTTTGCGCCCTCTCCGATGACTCTCCGTCATTGTTGAAGCCACCAAAGTGACCTCGCGACCGAGCCGTGGTTCGTGGAGCTTCTTGTCGCCGAGCAAAGACGGAACGCTTCGTCGACGTTGTCTTCCTCAACTCCGGCCACCTCTACTCGTCGCGCCAACGCCGGAACCCACGAGCTTCATCGACCGTTAGATTTGCATCCAACGATCGAGGTGAGTCCACGTAGCCTACCAGTAGTTTAACTGAGTTAAATGTGGACCGTTGGATTTAGATCCAACGCTCCGGATTAAGCCATGTAGTCACGGTAACAGTAAACTTCATTATCAATTCTTGGCCGTTAGATTTTGATCGTATAGCCCATATCATGCCACGTAGTGTATTTAACCTCAGCCATTAGTTTTACATTGATAGCGTAAGATTGAATCACTTATAGCCGTAGATCTGTAGATGAACGGTTAGGATAGCGCCACGTGCCCGAATCAGGGACCTTCCACGTGTGCTCATAGCTGTGTTAATCTTAATCGTCGGATTCCAAAGTGAACGGCTTAGATTCGCCCACGCGTCGCGCACCTAGAAAGCTGCGTAGCCGTGCGTGATGTGCAAATCAGATTTAATCTAGATCGTAGGAATTTGAATGGATTCGTAGATTGCGAACAAGCTGCGGCCCCAAGTCGACGGTGTCGCACTAAACCTAGCACCATTGAAATCCCACCGCTGATTCCAATAAGTATACGAGATTAAGCCACATGTCGCACGGGAAACCGAGGTGTCGCGTCATTGCTGACCGCTGACGCCGCTCGGTTTAACGTCACCGCTCGATTCAGATCTTGTGGTCGAGGTGAGGCCACGCGCTAGATTAAACCGTTGCCGCGTCGATCGTGGCCGGCCCATTTTGAATCGGACGGTCGAGATTAGATCAACCTCTCGCTGATAATGTGCCGACACGCGTCATGACCAGATCATGCCACGTGCCATGATGACGCCGCGAATGACGCCATCACGGGGCCCATGTCGCTTAGCTACAAGAGATGATGACGTTGCGAAAGGACGCTATGTCGACGTAATAATTCGATTTTCTTTAGGAAAATAATTCGGTGGAAAATAGTTTCAATGGTTTGCCATTATTGGTCATGCCGACGTCATAATCCCGAATTTTCCGTATAAAAATAAATAAAGAAATTTGGTTTATTCTTTTTGATTTATTTTTAAACTTCAAATGGCTATAACTTTTGTGTTTTAACTCCGATTTGAGTTATTCCAATTTCTAAAAATTTGTAAAATCAAGATCTATTTATTGGTGAATTTTATAGAATTTTTAGAGTTTAGTTTGCTCTCTAGAAATTGTATTTATTGTGTGTATAATTGATTCGAGTAGATGTTGATTTGTCAGAGCTACGAGGAGAACTTCCAAAGACAAGACTCACTCGATCGTGACCAAAGAACTTTTTGAAGGTAAGTTGTGCTTCGACCATGTTGCTCCTATGTTTTGAAAATATATTTTGTTTCAAATTATGCATGCTAATTCAACTAAAAATGGATTTAAATATTTTGGGTGAATTAGCTAATCAACCTAATTGTTATTGCCACCTTGTTATTAATATTCATATTGCATGATTCTTTGATAACTTAAGTGGACAATACTAGTTAGTTGTAATGACATGCCAACACGGGAGACTAGACCGTGAATAGTTGCTTAGCTTTGCAAATATCGTGAATAGTCTTTTTGAATACAAAAGCAATATTGACTAAGAGATAGTGAATGCATTTTGATAAAAAGGTGGAATGTTGTTGGTAATGATGTTAGAATGTAGAGACCTGTGTGGTTCTACATGAAGGATGATTATGGGCATGTGTTGCACCGTTAAACCACTTGGGATGGAAATTGATTTAGACTGGAGTAAGTGGACCGAGGGCTTTGTGCCAAGTGGGCCTGTGTGGCAATTTGGGGGTTGAGTGATGTGAGGGCTGTGTGCCAAATTCTGAGAGAAGAATGTCTTGACTTGGTCGGGCTAAAGACCTTACCTTGCAAGCCTTTGACTTGAGTCTCTCGTACAACCACATGTCCTAATGGGAAGACCTAGTTTAGTAGGATTTTGATATCTTACCTTTGATACCTCGGGTGGCAGTTACATGGGGGTAATCAGATGGGGAGTGTGCCTGTATACGGCTTGGTACCGGCCCAACGGATTCTGCCGGTCCTATACTTTGGCCTCGAGTGAGGGAAGTGATAGTGAAGACAACCTAGAGAGGTTCCTAGGTGGAGATATAAGTCTCTCAAAGGCTTTGTTACTACGATTGCCTTTTGTGGTGTGCGACTATATCTTGTGGATAAAGTGTACAACTTCTGCAGAGTGTTAAACTGCTCAATAGTCGAGTCCACTAGATCGACAATGCTCGGGATTACAATCAAGGGGTAGAGTTTTGAAAATAAAATGGGTTGGAAGGTGTGCGTGGTTAATGATAAATGCCGACATGGACCTGTGTCCAAATTATGTGGAAAACAACTCGAGAAGTATAATATATTTATAGGATTTTGATGCTTTCAATCTAAATTAATAATGTATCAAAATATTGATGCGATGCAAATCAACTAGTTGAACCATTCCTTTGTAACAAGCCATGCATGTAGTAATAGAACTGCATTCTGTGCATGACTTGTTGAGTACGGTGTGTACTCACCCTTGCAGACAAACTTTACCAGAGGAGGAGACTACGCCTACGTATGAGGAGGAGTTCGTCGAAGAGCCAGATAACTAGGGAGCAAGCCTCTGTCAAGACGCCTGTGGACAAGAATGGAACATCACGAATTTTATTTTTCCACTGTTGAACTCTATTTACTCTGATTAATGTAAGCCCTGCGTGGCAAACTATTGTAAGGGACCATAAGGTCGTACAACTCGTTTATATACATGTTTGAAGTACTTATATGTTATTCCGCTGTGTATGATGTGGTACTTTAACCCTCTTTAGCCTGTGTGCACTAGCGTGATCCTGGACTAGTGCAGAATACACAAAGTGTCCGAATTTGCAGATTCAGGGCACGACACTGCTCGCCAGGGGGCCACGTGGACTTTAAATTGTGCCAGGCCACTTCTTGGTCCTATTACTTTTTACTACGAAGGGTACCTTGCAAAGTACACCGACAAGAGCCCCGGGTCAGCCCCGAGCGCCACCGCTTTTTCAGATCTTAATTAATGCTAGTGCACTCCTGGATGGGCCCACCACTTCTACGCACGCAACCGCTTCGGTCCTCCCCATGACCGCTGATTTTTCTTGAGACCCGAAACGCCGTGCCTTTCACCTAGACTCGAACCGTCCTCGCGGGAGGCCTATATATGCATACACCCCCACGCAACAGTTCACGCCTTCTGCTTCCTTCAGATTTTGCTCTTCACCCTTTCGTCTTCTTTGCTTGAGATACTTCATTTCCGCTGCAATGGCGCAATCCCTAGTTTCTTCCACCGCCGGCCAACACCAGATGGACTTCGCCACCGGGGTGCCCTTCACCCCGCTTAGGGACAACAAGGCCAGATCATGAGCCAGGAGATTGTCATCTTCACATGGGGGCTTATGGCGGGCCTGGTGCCGCCATTTTCTGAGTTCTTCCTCACCGTCCTTCACTTCTACGAGATTCACCATCTTCACCTCTCCCACAATTCCATCGCTTTTCTCTCCACCTTCGCTACTCTCTCACGAGATGTTCGTGGGGGTAATGCCTAACCTCCCCTCTTTCGTTATTTCTTCACCCGCCCACCCCCAAGGGGGGAGTCACGAGTCGCCACTTCCGGCCATGATGGTCGGCCTCCCGTTACATTCTTCCAAATTTCGCCCAACTCGGAAGAATCAAGGGCGATCGCTTTATGTCGATGACAATGGGTTCGACTTTCTCGAGTATTTCGCATGCAAGGCAAACATCGCGAGAGTCGGAGCTCGCCTTGCCGAGGAGACGCGGAGCTCTCGAAATGGTGGCCTCATCGACGGCCGCGGGGTGCCTACCGATTAGCGCCGGTAGTCCGAGACTTCGCGGTCTCGAGGATCACCCTCGCCGTCAACATGATGGCGGCAGGCTCCGAGACCATGCCAAGCAGAGAGCCGAGGTCGGGATGATGATGAGGGCATCGTCGCCAACGATTTACGGATGACCCGCCACTTCTTTTTGAATTTGTTTCTTTTGTTCCTGCTTATCGTATGCCAGAACAATATTAACAATTGTAAATGAAGTTGGCATATTTTGATTTCACCTAGGCATGTCATTTGTTCGCACTTTAGTTATGCTTGCTTTAACTCAATTTTCGGGTCAGGCCGATACTTAGGCATTATGTGAGTGATTGCAACAATACAAACAGGGATCATACGGTGGATGAAGAGCACAAGCAAGCAAAGTTTTAAACTGCTGTGCAAGGGTATCACTGTCTCCTGTCCTTTTGGAACTTATATTCCCGTGTTCTCTTGGAATTTTACCGCAGCATTGCACAACAAGGAGGTGAGCTTACAGGAGTGGTACTGGACTTGCGGTGTTCGTGGAGACAGCCAGCGGGACTACATGGAGTTAACCTGGGTGTACGGGCCGCATTTGAGCCACCATGCCATACCCGCACTCCTAGTCACACGTCCTTGCGGAACAAACGTTGGGTATTTTCGTTTATCAACGAGGAGCCATTAGGTTATAAGAGCCAGTGATAGCCACATATACTTCAACCCATTAAGGCACAAGTGTAAGAAATAAGTTGGTACTGCCAAAGCAAACAACTTATCTTCGCCACGTGCCATTGGGCAACCAACTCCTTGATCGGGTCACGGCTACAATACTTTGGCGAAGGTAGGCTGGCTGCCCACTTGCTCGCCAGCGGCAGAGCGCGATCGCCGGATCGCCCGCCAAACCGCCACGTGGGCTTATCGCTGGCGAGCAGTGGCTTGATTGTTTGTCTGCTTGTTCAGGGCCGCTGGCGCTTGTCAGCGCAGCAGGCGTGGTCGCCTTTGCTCACCCGGCCGCCACGAGGTTACCTCAATCGCTCGAGCTACAAAGCGATTCAAGATTTCATCCGCAATCTCGCATAGTCACCGAAAGCACAAGTAGGCATTGCACAAAATATGTAGAAAACATATTAGGGGGCGTAAGGCCCTGCGTGAGTATGTCATGGTTTCCTACGTGGAAACTTAGGCTCCTGTAATTCGGAATTAGCCCACGGCTCTGCGCGATATGGGAGCAGGTTCGCAGGAGGGATATTGGGCTTATATGGTGCTCGCGAAGACAGCCATCGGTGCTCCGTTGAGCTGAACCGAGATGTGCGGGCCGTATGTGAGCTATTGCGGCCAGTTCGTGACTCTCGTCGCCTGCTCGAGCTCGACGCAAGGGCCGGGCGTCACTACGGATCAGCCAAGGGTAGCCAAGCCATCAGGGCACATGACATTTCCGCGCAAACTTTCCCGCCAGGGGACAAACAAAGAAAATAAAGCGAAAACTCTTAAAGTAAACAACTTTACGCCACAATAGCAGTTCGCCACCGAAAAGCCAAATGAGGCGGGTCTTCTTCTTGGTCATCATCGTGGGGGCGGCTCCCCTTGAGCCGCCGCTCGACCACCTTATTTACAACCCGGCAATCCTTCAGGCCGTGAGAGTTGGTCTGGTGGATCGGGCAAAAGGGCTTGCCCTCCTTGTCCTCGCGGCGGTCATTCCTCCGACCGCGGTGGTCGCCACGCCGGCCTCGGCGGTCATCCCGCCGATCACGGCGGCGCTTTCGGCGGTCGGGCATCTTTCAGATCGCGCGCGGCCAGACTACCGCTGGTCTCTGCCTTCTCGGCTTCCGCGCCCCTCCCACGCGGGTCGGGCCCTCCAAATCCTTTGTCCCCCGCTGTCCCTCGCCACAGACGGCAGGCCGATGTCGCCCCCGAAGCCTTCGCTACCGCGCACACTTGTGCGCCAGGGAGAAGAGTTCGGCGGTGGCGACGCCGCTGAAGTCGCCATCTTTACCGCATCTTGCGGTCGGTATGCCTCTTCGAAGGCAATGATGATCGATCGCCGAAATCCGTAATCGTATTGCGGCAAAGGGCGTAACTGGCCGAATAAAGTCGCAGAACGACTCTCTTCTTTCCTGCCGAGGGCATGGAGATCATCCTCCACGCCCGCCGCTGCGAATGCGCTTTTGAAGTTGGCGACAAAGAGGTCGTGATAACCTCCCACGAGTGCACGATCCTCGCGGAGGTTCAATACCAGACCGGGCGGACCCTCGTTAAGGCTATTGGGAAGTACTGGCCATGGCCTTTCTGCAGACCATGAAGCGCACGCACCACGAAGGTGTAGATTTGCAGAACTCCTCCGGGTTGGTGGTGCCACCATACTTCTCGATGGAGGCCGGACGAAACCTCTGCCACACGCAGCCAAGCAAGTGCGCTTCAGAGAACGCCCGACATCCAACGCCATAGGGGGCATCTCGCCATTCACCCCCGATTCTCACCTAGAAACCGTATTAGGGGAGGAGCGTGACTTCAAAGAGCCTGGAGGAACGGACCTTCCTCTCACTGAAGGTGAGAGTCATGAGAAGAACTCTCACCCCTAGGGGCCATCCGTCCGTCGCGAACGTGGCCACGCTGCAGGCTATCACGTAGATCACCATCATGCGGCCGACGCCGGAGCTCCAGATGGGACCTTAGGTCCCCACAGCTCTTTGCGAAGCTGGGACCTTCTTCTTGCACACCCTTTCCCTTACTCGCCCGCTGGCAGAGCGCTCTCGCTAGGGTGACCGGAAGCTTGGTTACGCCTACAGCACCTGGGATTAGGGGAACCGACGGCCTCGACCTGGCCGGGCATCCTTTACGCAGAGCCGCGCCCACGAGGCCCGCACATCCCGGCAGCCCACGGAGCGGCCGGGTGTTCTCAAAGAAGTTCCACCGGAGGGTGGTCCAGAGGAGACTGACGCATGCAGTGTTCCGAGCCGAGTGGCGGCCTCCATGGCCACCGACGCCGAACCGAAGCCTGGCCATCGCCTGATGCGGCACCGCCTCCCCTGTGGTGGTGGGAGGCGATCCTCGCTCGGGCGAGAATGCCGGACGATTGGGAACCACTAGACTCCGCCACATCTTGTTGCTGCGAGTGTGATCCTGCCATCACCAGGTGTGAAGTCCTTTCGGATGGAGAACAAAAACTCACCAGAGAGATGGCTGGATGAGCCAACCACTAGCCCCCTACATGGCGCGCCCCTGTCGGCGTATTTCGCCTGACAAGATTCCGCTAACAGAGTGTCTACTCCCTAGACGGAAATTATGGTTCGGTAGAGGGCATCTTCGTGGCTGGAAACCCTAATGTCTCTCAAATGATGAGTTCGTGCAGCAAGAAGTTGGTGGACACAACGATCTACCTGTGTTCAGCCCCAGATGGGTAATAGCCCCACGCCCCATGAAGTTCTTTGTTGAGAAAATGGGAAAATATTTACAAAGGTGTTTCTCGTTCCGCTTTTCTATGCTTTTGTTCTAGCTAACTGCTCACCGACTTCTCCTTCATGCACGATGCCTTATATAGACGGGCCACCCAGGCAGGAGAGAAGGTGGCGCTATACTTATCTACACACATTAATTACACCCATCATTCTAGCTTCCACATCTACCCACGACTCATTTATTAAGCACGCCTCCGTGGCCTTGTCCTTCGAACATCATTTAATGTCGGTGAGAGGCCTCGCCCGGTCCGCCCGGGATAGGACACTTCTACGACGGGTTGGTGAGAGACGTCAGAGGGATGAGCCGCCGTCATGTCGAACGCTGGACCCTTCACAATTAATGACCCGGACACGAGGTGCCAGGAGAGGGAAACTTCGAGGCGAAGCCTTCCTTCATTCCTTTGGTTGCATCCGTGGCTTGACAAGGGGGGCCCAAACACTCGCCTCGCTATAAAGCCGCCACAGGTTCTCACCCGGGCAAGCAGGCATGCTCGCCATGCCCTGCTAGGGCGCCACACGTCAGCCGCTTGGCCATGAAAGCAGGCATGGTCGCCAGATCTGCCGCCGGGTCGTCGTGAACTTTAAATTGGGCCAGGCCACTTCTTGGGCCTATTACTTTTTACGGCGGAAAGGGTATCTCGGTGCAAAGTACACCGACACTAACAAAATTATAGAAACCTATGAAGTTACCTTTGATGAGACTAGTCCTGACATTAGTCCAATTGATGCAAGTACAGAGGCATATGTTCAGGGGGAGAGTATCTTTCTTGATGATAATGATGATGATGTTGAGGATGAAGTGTTGATTCCTATTGCACAACTAGCTGTAGCACCTTTGGCGCCTACCACTACATCACTTACAACTGAGCATCCTCAAGCCATAACATCATCTGTACATGCTGAAAATGAAGAAGGAGAAGGAGAAGTTTCTGGAGTTGCAGCTCCTTTGCACATTCAAAAGAGACATCCACCTGAACAGATGATTGGAAATTTGAATGAAAGAGTCACCCGATCCAGGTTTATCGATTTCGATTCTCATGCTCACTCGCTTTTGTTGCTTTTGAACCCAAAGATATATCTTATGCATTAACCGATTTAATCTTGGATCAATGCCATGCACGAGGAATTAGAGAATTTTGAGCGTAATAAAGTTTGAAAACTTGTTCCACCTCCTCCTGCTTTTAACATAATTGGAACTAGATGGGTTTTCAAAAACAAACAAAGTGAGGATGGTGTTGTTGTCAGGAATAAAGCTAGACTGGTTGCTCAAGGATTTACTCAAGTTGAAGGTTTAGATTTTGATGAAACCTTTGCTCCTGTTGTTAGAATTGAAGCCATTAGAATTCTCTTAGCATTTGCTGCATCTAAAGGTTTTAGATTGTATCAAATAGATGTGAAAAGTGCTTTTCTAAAAGGCTATATTAATGAAGAGGTATATGTTAAGCAACCACCTGGTTTTGAAAATCACAAGTATCCATATCATGTGTTCAAATTGTCCAAAGCCTTATATGGATTAAAACAAGCCCCTAGAGTATGGTATGATAGGCTAAAAACCTTTGTACTTGAAAAGGGGTTTACAATGGGAAAATTGACAAAACTCTCTTTTTACTCAAGCAAGGCAATGATCAACTATTTGTTCAGATTTATGTTGATGATATTATCTTTGGTGGTTCCTCTCATGTTTTAGTGTCTAAGTTTTCAGAAACCATGAGGAAGGAATTTGAGATGAGTATGATGGGTGAGTTAACTTATTTTTTGGGATCGCAAATCAAACAAACGAAAGAAGGTACTTTTGTTCATCAAAGTAAGTACACAAAAGATTTGCTTTGCCGCTTTGGGATGGAAAAATCGCAAGCCAATCATGACACCCATGGGAGGCACTCGACACTTGATCCGATGAAGATGGTGAGATGTTTGATCAAAAGGAATACTGTACATGATAGGTTCACTTTTATATCTCATCGCATCAAGGTGGATATTCAATTTGTTGTGTGCTTGTGTGTTAGGCAGCACGCTTTCAAGCTTCCCCACGTGTTTACATCGGCATGTCGCTGCTTAATTTTCGTATCTTCATGGTACTCGAGATTTTGGCATATGGCTTCGCTTCCTCATGCATTATTTTAAGAGCATTCTCGATGCTGATTTTGAAGGTTGTAGAATTGATAGAAAAGTACATCCGTTCATGTCACTTCTGGGTAATTCTCTTATTGCATGGTCATCTAGAAAACAATCTTCTGCTGCACAATCAACTGTTGAATCAATATGTGGTCAGCCGCTAGTTGTTGTTCTCAAATGCTTTGGATAGTAGCTACACTTAAAGATTGTGGGGTTAATTTGGATAGTGTTCTCTTTGTGTGATAACACTAGTGCAATATGCATTGCTAAGAACCCTCGTGCAACATTCTAGAACAAAACACATTGATATCAGATTTCACTTTCTTAGAAATCATGTAGAAAAGAGAAATATTGTGCTTCATCATGTTGATACTGAACATCAATTGGCAGACATTTTCACAAAACCTTTGTCTTCTTCTCGTTTTGCTTTTTTTCGGGGAGAACTTGGGTTGGTTCATCCAATGGGATATTTTTTAGGGGGAGTTTTTGAAGTTTTTGTAATATTTTGTAACATGCTTTTTATTTTGTGTGTTTCTTCAATAAAAAAATGAAAAAGTACTGAGCATTGTATTTTATACACATATATCATTTGAAGCCATGTTTATGTTACAAGGTTTTTGCAACTTCTTGTTTATACATATATGGTGTAATTTATGACATGACTATTTAAATGGAATGATAACCTGAATTAAATCTTGCCATGGTTAAACTTTCTTGGCTATCTTGATCCTGCTAAAAAGTGCTAAATATGAAAGTTAAGTGCTAAAGCTCAAAAAGTGATTGTTGATAAATGCAAGATCAAGGTTATGTACTGTTGCACTTCCTCTTTACTTAGACCTCTTATCATTGCACTTTGATATGAACTTGGAAGAGGTTGTGTATGACCGAAACCATGAAACCTTAAGCTTGTGACTGCTTGGCATGGTTGAAAAGTAAGGTCGATGGTGCATGTAATTTCTGCAATTGTTATTATTGCAATCAATTAATGAATTAGTTTTTCAAGCACAAATAAAGTGCACAAAAATTCAATGTCTTCAGGTTTTAAGATTATTGAGAAAGGGAGATCATGCCATGCAAAAAATCGTTAATAGTACTTGCTTTCTAGTTATGCTTACTCTACATTGTTTATGTGTAGATTTGAGGGTGCAAGTATTTTTGATAGCATGACTTGGTGATAAAATTGTTACATTTATGGATGACCTATAATGCTCAGTACATAAAAAAAGGGAAAAACCAAAAATAAACAAAAAAACATTTTTTTCTCTCTTTTGTATTCTTGATGAATCCATTGTCAAAGGGGGAGAATTTTGGAGTCAAAGGGGGAGAATTTTGGAGATTTTTGGACACATTGCATATTCACAGACATTTTTTTCCTTTTTTTCTTCTTTTTAGGGGGAGATTATTTCTTCTTTTTAGGGGGAGATTTTTCACTTTGTTTTTTTGTTTTAAAAAAATTTCTTAAGACTTTTCTTGTGAGGTGAATGCCATTGTTCAGTTCTAAATGGTGTTGCCAATGTTTTCATCAAGGAGATTGTGAAATCATGTGTAAAAATTGGTCGAGTAATGAAATTGGCATTGCAAAGTGGTTGTGATTATAGCATGTGTGGTGCTTGTGCATATGATGGTGATAGCATGATGATGATTTTGCTTGATGCAACGTGCTCATGTGAGTGGTTGCATGGATTGACTTTGAGTCAAGTCGTGGACTTATGCTCGGATCTGTTTTTTGTTTATTCATGTGCAGGTGTTGCTCGAGGGCGAACGTGGTCGATGACGGGACCGGAACTAGGTTCATGGAGGAACTAAGGTTCGGGACTAGGTTCAGTGGAGGAATCGAGGTCTTGGTAGTCGAGGATGTCATGCGCAGACGCTCGGCTAGAGAACATGCACATGAAGGTCAGTTAGTCACGTAATTACAAAGATGTGGGTCGTATATGCGGTAAAAGTTGTTTTTGACCATGTTAATAGGTTGAGATGTATACGAACTCTTTCCATGTTGGAAGCGGAGTTGTATTCAATCTCGTTATGTTTGCTCAGATAAATAGGAGAGGTGTCTCTGCTTATTCGTAGCCGTGTTTTAGGGTTTGTACTCTTTTGTTTGAGTATAGTAACCAGATCAAAAATAAAAAAAATTTCTTGCATCTCCAGTGGCTGGCGATTTTTCATTTTGCTCTTGGCTCCGGTATAATTGATCGATCGCTAGAAGTTTTGTCCGTCGCAGCAGTCACGAAGTTCATCACGGAGTTCGGTTTCTTGCAAAGGTATCATCTTGCGAAGGTAATATCTCAAGATGTGTAGGTCCGATTGAGTTTATTCTTTTTGGGTTAGCTTTGAAATTAAGTCTAGTTTCTATTGTAAAAAGTTCATATCAATCTAATGGTGGGATCTTCACTTAATTGTGTTTGAGTATTGGTCTATCATTGTTAGATCGTAAATTATTTCAGACAACTTGCGAAGGTCATAACTTTAGATCCGTAGATCCGATCGACCTGATTCTTTTTGTGTTAGCTGTAGAATTGAGTCTAGTTTCTGTAGTTAAAGTTTCACATCAATCCAATAATGGAATCTTAAGATTTTCTATTTTTGTGTACTAGTCACCAGTCTGCTCACTTGTTCGCCCGACTGCTCGCCTGGTCGCCCAAATTGGTCACCCATGTACTCTACTGGTCGCCCAAGTGCCCAAACTAGTCACCCAAGTGCTCTACTAGTCGCCCAAGTGCTCTATTGGTCGCCTAGACTGCTATACTAGCCGCTTGATCGTTTCTATCGTCTCCCGGATCGGCTCATCGTCTCCCCAACTGCGTAAACTGGTCTCTCAACTTGTGAACTGATCTCCAAGCAATTTGAGTTTAAATTGGGGTGTTTAAAAAATCATCAAAAATTTTATTTTAGATTCCACGCAATCATTCACCCCCCTCTGATTGCTACATTAGTATATTTTGATCCTACAGACTTTGATGGCTAAGTTCAGTGCTAGGAAAACAACAATCTTCATTCCTAGTTACTTTCATGTCCGCTGTTGTGCTCACATAGTCAATTTGGTAGTGAATGATGGCCTTCAACCATTGCAACTATTGATAGCCAAGTTCAGGGAAACTGTGAAATATCTTAAGAAGTCACCATCTCGTATGTACAAATTTCTAGAAGTTTGTAAATCCATGAATCAAAATTGAATCGTGGTTGTGTCTAGATGTGTCCACAAGGTGGTGTTCAACATGTAAAACGTTTGATGCTTGCATTCCCTATAGGATTGCTTTCATTGAGTATGGTGATATTGATATGAATTACAAATGGGAGCCTTCCCATCAAGATTGGACGTTATATAGCAAAATTCAGCCAATCTTGACTGCATTTGCTAAGGTAACTAAGGTATTATCAGGATCTGTATGCCCCACTGCAAATGTTTTCTATCCTTACATAGTGAATGTTAAGATTGCGTTGGTAGCTGCATGTAATTCTGGGGATGAGCATATGAACAAGATGGGACAAGCCATGTTAGACAAGTTTAATAAATATTGGGAGGAAAAGAACAATGTTATGGTTGTTGCTACTATTCTTGATCCTAGGTTTAAGATGAGATATGTTAGTTACTATTTTAAAATGATGTTTAGTGAGAGCAATGCTCTTATTGAGGAAAATGATGTCAGACATGAGTTGTATGATCTATATGGCATTTATGAGGCCGAACATCGCCATAGCAAGATTGCTAGTGGAAGGGCTGAGTCATCTTTAGGTTTGCAAACAAGGACCTCAAGAGCACAAGCATTCAAGTGGGTTTCAATCCTTTCTCAAGGAGAGATACCTACAGTCATCTAAGTCGAATTGCTCATCTATTTAGATGAACCAAACCATCCTCTAGAGGACTCAAAGTTTGTATTACTTGATTGGTAGAAGTTGAATGCTCATAGGTTCCTGTCAAAGATGGTAAAAAATTCTTGACTATACCTGCTACCAATATCTCATCAAAGTCCACTTTCAAGATCGCAGTAGAGTTCTTGATGATTATCATAGTGCTCTCCGCCCATCAATGGTTGAGGCATTAGTATGTGCTTCTAGCTTCATCCGAGGATCCAACAATGACAATATACCTCCAATGATAATAGTATGGGTATCTTCTTTCAGTCTTTTATATAGCTTTGTTAAATATTGTGTATAACTTAAATACCATTTTCATTTGCAGGAAGATGACAACGAAGATGATGTTGAATTGGCACCATTTCCCGATGTACTTTTTCGAAAGCAACTAGTCCGCCAAGAGTGAGATGAATTCATTCTCATGAAAGTTTGTTTTTTTAAAAAATAAAGTTTGCTTCGCATGTTTATAAATCGCTGTTGAGAAATTGCTAAATGTCATTGCTTCCTTGTTCTCATGTTTTTATGCTCGTTAATCCCATGTGTTCTCGTGGTAGACCTAGTTTTGGGCATTTTGTCGAGCGGTTTCAACACGCTTCCAATTTCTTTCTTCCATGGAGTGGTCTTGAAGTTTATCGCTTGTTTCTGCAAGTTTCTGGACTTTCTTTTGTATGTTAATGGCTGTACTTGAGCAAGCCCTTTTGTTCGTTGCACCTATGCCATGGCTTGTTTCTGGACTTTCTTGAAGCTGTGCCATGGCTTGTTTTTATTTGGACTTTGTTGTACTTGAGAAAACCCTTTACACTTAGTGCTGCTATTTGGACTTACTAGGATCATGCTTTTCATGGCTCCATTTGGAATCCATGCTCCAAATCTTATTAGCATTTGGACTAATTGGTGATAATGCTCCAACCTCAATCTGCAAAGTAATGCTCCAACCTCAATCTGTAAAGTGAAGTAAATCTCCAAATGCTTTGTAATCTATATGCATGCTACATTTGGACTATGCAAACAAATTACATGCTACATTTGTTATATTTAGGTGTTCAAATATTTCAAATTTGAGTTAGTATGCATGCATGAATCACATATGTATGTTACGTTGCTCACATTACTAACGAGCTTAATGAGCTAACTCGAGCCAATTCGAGTTTTTAACGAGTCGAGCCAAGTTGAGCTTCGAGCTCGTTAAGATAACGAGTCGAGTCGAGCTGGCTCATTATCTTAACGAGTTTACCGAGTCGAGTCAAGTCGAGCCGAGCTGGCTCGATATCCCCCCAACCGACACATAGGTTAGTGTTTTATCACGCGCTTCAAATTATTGGAGTTTCTAAGTTTTTAATCTAACCTAGGATTACTTTACTCCACTTCTTAGTGCAGATCCATGGGGTGGGCATTTTTAAACCGAAACTGAATTACCGAACCGAATTAACTGATTATTTCGGTTTTTTCGATTTTTGGTTCTGCTTTTGTTTTGGTATAATTCGCTGTTGTTCAGTTTCGCTTTCAAAACCAAATAACTGAATAACCAAATAGCTCTGTACAATACCACTTTTATAGTATTCTTCCTAAAGTCACTAAACAATTCTCATGTTATAATACATTTATGCATATGTTTAGTATATTCATATGTTCTATTATGCTTATATTGTAATGACATATGAATATTATGTGGGTTTATCCATACTGTGTTGTAATATGAGAAGGACTAAATCTAATCTACCTAGTGTTATTCATATTTTTGCTAACCTAAAACCTAAATAACTAAACAAAATATTTCAGCTAATAAGGTTCGGTTTTTATTTTTGTTCGAGAAATTCGTTTCAGCTTTTGAAAACCAAATTATTTTAAAATGAAAAACCAAACTGATTAAACTGAAACCGAATGCCCAATTTCTATAGATCCGCATATCCGGTGCATATCACTCTATTACAATTACCATTACAGCTTTGGCATTGTCATATCCTAGTTTTGCTGCTGTATGTTTGGACTGGTGGGTCTTGTTTGTTCTTTTATTAGGATGCGTACTATAGAGTATGCAACTAGAGGGTGTGAAGGGGCTAGAGCATCGTTCTGACCATCAAACCTCTGATACTATTTTTAGCTTCATCATAGTATTTTTCTAGTAGTCTTCATATGAACATAAAAAAGCATAGCAATATTAAACACTCTATTTTTCTGGTGTGTAGCTCAATCGACACGTGTAGTGTTGATTTCTGGATACGAAAGCTGCCATTTTGTGTCCCATCGAAGTGTACTAGCTAGGGTCACGTGCTACGCTACACCGTGTGAAATTTGGTTGCGTGACGCCGCATCGTGCAAAATTTGATCTAATGGTTATTTACGAAAAAATGGGTTTGAGGACATAAATGTGAATTCTTTTTTCCAGGTTTTCTAAAAAAATGCACTAGCTAGGAGTCATTAGCGAATTTGTGGCACTACGAGTCATCTCTATGTGGTGCGGAACCACTAGGAGTCATCGTCGAATCTGTGAAAATGTGGGGTTTTTTTTGCTAATTTTGGTTTTCTAGGGTTTTTTTTAAAAATGGGCTGCTATGAGTCATCAGTGAATCCGCGGATTGCTAGGAGCCATCAGCGAATCTATGGAACCGTGGGTTCCATTTTCTTGGGAAAAACTGATGCGAAAATGTGGGTTCTTTTTTTGCGTATTTTTTATTTTCTTGGATTCTTTCTTAGAAAAATGGGTTGGTAGGAGTCGTCATTGAATCTGTGAACTACTATGAGCTGTTGGTGAATCTGTGAATTTTTCTAAAAAACCATGGAGGGATATAAACGTAATTTCTTTTTTGGGTCAATTTAGCCAAAAACATTTTTTGGGACCTAAACGTAATTTCGTTTTTTTCTCAGGTTCATTCTGTTAAAAACCGACGTAGGACCTGAACGTAAACCGTGGAGAGACCTAAATGTAGTTTTATTTTTGGGGTCTATTTTGTTAAAAAAATCGACGGAAGGACCTGAACGCAATTTTGAATTTTTCAAAGGACTTTTGTACACAAAAGCTGTGGTGGCGCCGCTGAGCTTCTAGGGATTCCTTCCTCTTTAATTAATATATATATGTATATATATATATAGAGAGAGAGAGAGAGAGAGAGAGTATAATTACCTAGGGCACCATGATTTTAAAAAGAAAATTTCTCTATGTATTTTTATATGAAATTTTTAGGATGTTGAGTTAAGCAGTTTACTAACTAGTTCAAACAAGTTTGAACTGAAATTCAAATTAGAGTTTCCCTTTTTGATGATAGTTTGGTTGCAAGTATGTTTGATTATATATATAAATCAGCAAAGCATTTGATCCAATCTCGTTCAAAATCTTTCAATTCAAGTATATTTTTTCAAAGTTATGTATTTAATTTGAATTGTTATAGATGGGTATATACCCTAAAACTGATTTTTTTAAAAAATATACTCGAATATGGCTTGAATTCGCATGCTTTGAAATCATAGTGCCTAGGCTGCCCCATTTCGGCTTCATATATATATATGTGTGTGTGTGTGTGTGTGTATGGAAAATGATTCCATACTCCTGGGTGTACGTACTCCAACCTCCAATATACTATTTAAATGATGTTGTTATACGTCTTTATCCTTTTGAGTATACTCTAATATTGATTATAAGATACTCCAAAGTGAGTTACACGAAAAAATTTCATTATAGTATAATTTGTTTATATATTTCTTTTACATATGGAAAGGGGTATTGTAACATTCCAAAATTTGAGTTTTTGAGTGCTTGAATTTAAAAATGAACCATTTGCATTTTCCTCGAATTAATAAAGCTTAATTTGAATTTTTCAAAGATAAAAAAGATTTAATTTGACTAATATATTCATCAAACTAAAGAATTTTTGGAGATTTTTATGAATTTAGTTGCTATTTATTTTAATTTATTTGCTTTTATTTGAATTTCTAGAGTTTTATTAAACCAGAAAATGAATTTAATTTCTTTTCTTCCTCTGGGCCGAATCTCCTTGGCCCATTTCTATTTATTTCCCACCCAGCCCGCTCCATTTCCTTCCACGGCCCATTTCTGTTTCTCCCACCGGCCCATCTCCTCCCAATGCTGTTCATGGCTCGATCCACTTCGTTGCAAACCCTAGCCCGAGCCAATCTCAAATTGGCCGGGTTTGATCGCAGGTCCAGAGTCGCCTGAGTCGCTGGATGTGAGCCGTCGGATTGGCGCCGTGGATCTAATTCCCTCGATCGAGCCATGTCGTTCCTCCACGCCGCCTCAATCGCTCAGACCTACTGCGTTTTTGCGCCATTGTCACCAGATTTGACCCGAGACCTCAAATCGCGCACCATTTAATGCGCAGACCGCTCCTTTCACTGTTGAGATTCACTCAGGCGCCGCCACCTCAGTTTTTTGCGCCATCGCCCCGAGCGCCCGCCGTGGTTCTTCCTCACGGTGAGCCTCTCTCAGCCATTTTTGGCCACATTATGCTCCCCATGCCGCCTTCTCTTTTCCCTTCGCCTGCTCGTTTTGGTTGCGCGTTGTCCCCCCGCCGTGTTCTTCTTTGGCTCCAAAGGTCATCGCTCCGCTGCTGCGCCATTCGCTTTCGCCCGCCCATGGCCGCTTGATCGCCCCTCAAAGCCTCGGATGTTGCCACGTCATCACCGCCCGCGTCGTTGTCCTCCGCCGTCCGATCCCGAGCCACCGTCTGATAACCGCCACGTGGCCACCCCGTGTTCGTGTCCAGTCCGCGCCGCATCACCAGCCTCGTGTCTGCCACGTCAGCGCCCTGTCAGCCCTAATCTTCCACGTGGCATCCACCTCAGCCGACCCGCCATGTCATCTTGATCTCTCTCGGTGATCCCAATCCACTGTGAGCCGAGCCTTTGACTCGTGGGCCCCAAGTGTCAGCTGCATTTCTTTTCCTCTTTTCTGATTTTCCCGAAAATCCAAAATTCCAGCCAATCACGTGCTGACACGTGTCACCCCTTTCTGTTTTTTCTGATTTTCTCTCCCATGGAATTTCTAGGAGCCCGTTCTCCTCCGTCCGAGCTCCGATTCCAGTGATTCAAATTTCTAAATTCATGATCTATCTTCCAGTACCATCTTTTCAATTTTTGAAATTTTTTGAATTTGTTTTATTTATTTATTCTCGTTTCACATGTAGACGACGCAGTCGAATCGCAAGCGAATCATTTGGCAGAGGTAGAACTAGCCGCAATCAATGAAGGCAAGTCTTCCTTGAACATGTTGATCCCAAATTTTATGAAAATATTATGTTGTTTTAAATTATGCATGCTTATTATTTTGCGCAATGTACTTTAACTGTAGTTTAGGGTGTAGTTAAATTCCAAAACTTGTTATACCCTCATTGATGTTGCTCATACCAAACCTTTGTCACCCTAGATGATATCTAGCTACTTTATCTGGTAATAACCAATAGTGTAGAATGGGATGGTAGAATTGCTTAGTCTAACTTAATCGTTTCGGTATTATACCATTATAGAAAACCTTTTCAACCATTGTTTAAACTTATTTGTGGGATTGTGGCAATTGGTATTGCTACTATTATTTAAATGAATTAAAGTAGAAATGGCTTAGACCGGGGCGGATTGATGTTTGGTGGGTGCTGGATGCACGAGACATTGTAAAGTGATTGTTCCGCCCTAGTCGATTAAGAACCGAAGCATGTGTTAACATGGACTAAGCACTACCGTACAACTACAAGCCTATATGGGTATGACCTGGCTAATTAATTTGTGTATCTCGTTATTGACTTCGCCATTTGGTTAGATGTGGGTGCCGGATGTAGACACTCGCAAGGCGCAAGAGGGGGCTTCTGTACTGGGTGGCTAGAACCCTAACAACGGTGAAACCTTAGCGCGGGTTAGTAGCGGGTCGCAGCATTGTAAAGGCTTTGTCATGATCTCTACCGACACACCAAAGGAAGTGTGTTCAGATTTGGAAACCGGTCCTGATGTATGTAGCAAAAAAATAAAGGGCTCTCATGAAATTTTTTAACTATGTCGCATTGGATTATGTTAGAATTATATATATATATATATATATATATATATATATATATATATATATATATATATATATATATATAGGCAACATATCTAGTGCTAAAAGTGATTTCAGTAGTTAATATGCTAAAATCTAACTCCGACCCTTGGATCAAGTTTTGAAGGTTGAGATCTCATCGAGGTAAAGGTCAAGCAACTCACTCAATTAATGCTTTCACATTGGAGGTGGCAAACAACCCATTGTCATAAATGCTTTTACACATAGTGGTTAATTAAATCTCAACCTTCAAAACTTGATCCAAGGGTCTAGGTTAGATTTTAGCATATTAGCACCGAAATCACCTTTAGCACTAGATATGTTGTCATATATATATATATATATATATATATATATATATATATATATATATATATAGGACGGCGTCTTTGTACTCTCAGAGTATGTACTCCCATACCGTGATACCGTTGATTGGCTTTGTGATTCGTGGTTGGCAAATGGGTGGATTATTAAGTGGATACATCCATTAGTAAGCAGCATTATCAGTAATGCATGCGTAATAAATTGACTGGATGCGCACGATTTTGCCGCCGAAAAGAGTGCAGTTGCAACTACCGCCTGTTAACCGCATGTAGATTTTTTTTGACGCTGATAATGGAGTGCGATTGATACAGCAAATGAAGGAAACGGCAAACTTGAGTGGCTGTAGCACGAGTTAAGGGACACATCATTCGCTTTTTCTCAGATTTTGATAGCAGTGCAAATATCTGGTTCTTTTCAATGGCATATACCCCTTTTCTTTTCAATTGCAAATCCCTACTGAAATAGTCTGTTCTTTTCAATTGCAAATACCCTTTCCAATATATGGGTTAATAAAAAATTAAGGGCAATTTAAAGGGTGAAAACCATTCTGACTTTGATATGACACTGCCAAATGGAAAATTAAAATGCTGAGCATAGTTGGCAAAGTATCTTGTGCAACAAAATAAGCATACTTCTTAAAGGAGTATCTGGTTCATGACAATTTCAGCAGTATAATGCTTCAATCAAAATAATAGAGTTTAATAATTAGCATATGAACTATGGTAGCATAGGAGTATACAGGTTAACAAAAGAGTATATATACACACACATGGAAAAAGTAGTATATGATGAGGTCCTTCTCGATCTTGTGCCTCTTCTTCATCATCTGCAATGAACAAGGAACCCACAAAATCAAGTAGCGGCACACTAGAAGATGTAGGGAAAGAAAGAGGAGTCTTCTAGTTTGTCTAAGTATAGTTCCCATAGACTTCAGTTCATACCAAAAACCCAAATTATTGTCATATAGTATACAGATGGATATTCCATCCAAAAAAGTCCCCAGTTGCTGCTGCTTGAAATAACTGTTTGCTGCCTCACCAGGCAATGGTTACATTGGCCACTGGGAAGCCTTCCCCCAGGTATAATACCATACTACCAGTGGCCAAGGAAACATGGACATATTTAGCCAGAGTTGATAGTTAAAAACCATTGAACAAAACAAATTTCCCTAGTACAGGGCATTGTGCGACTGGCAACTGCACATGCAGGTTGTGCAGTCCAACCATACAATGACTGGGTAGATTACCATTTTGACCAAACAGAAAGTGATATAAGCAACTGCTTTATGTTCTCCTAGAAACTAAAATAAGTATTTGAAGTTTCTGAAGTTTTGCACCCTTAACTTCTCAGGATAATGAAGAAAATCCAGGCCATTACATTTGCAGCGTTTGATCTTATTCATGATCACCTGAAAAAATTTAGACAAGTATAAGGATAAATCCAAATGAAGAAACCTACAATCCTATACATAGTCAGTTGATGAAACGGAACAGAGAAGTACTGGATAATTCAATGGCATATACCCCTTTTCTTTTCAATTGCAAATCCCTATTGAAGTAGTCTGTTCTTTTCAATTGCAAATACCCCTTTCCAATAGATGGGTTAATAAAAAAATTAAGGGGCAATTTAAAGGGTGAAAACCATTCTGACTTTCATATGAAACTGCCAAATGGAAAATTAAAATGCTGAGCATAGTTGCCAAAGTATTTTGTGCAACAAAATAATTATGTGCTTCTAAATCAAATTAGCATACTTCTAAAGGAGTATCTGCTCGCTAAAATTTAAGCAGTATAATGCTTCAATCGAAATAATAGAGTTTAATAAATAGCATATGAACTATGGTAGCATAGGAGTATACAGGTTAGCAAAAAGAATATATATATACACACATGGAAAAAGTAGTATATGATCAGACCACAGAGATCCTGGGATTGTCAAACCTGAATAGGCTGCAGATGATCAAT
Organism: Guadua angustifolia; assembly: GCA_036346375.1. Taxonomy (NCBI): domain Eukaryota; kingdom Viridiplantae; phylum Streptophyta; class Magnoliopsida; order Poales; family Poaceae; genus Guadua; species Guadua angustifolia. The sequence goes on from CM070505.1 coordinate 33,754,003, forward strand.
TAAAGCATATCCCCAGTTCATATCTTGGCATTCGCTAACAACTTCCTGTGAAACCAAATTACTAAAAAGATCAAATTGGTATGAATTAGATAACCTATGTTATCAATAATATGATGCTGGACATGGATGAAATCGTCCATGTGCAGGTGACCCTGCTTCATGTTCTGGCTGGGTAGGTGTACTATGCAAGCATGCAAAAGTTAACTACCTCTTTCGTTTTCCCAGTAATAATCTGGTAGATTGAGAGAAGGTTGCTGAATTCTGGCCTCTCCGGTTGTCGAATGCCAAGCTGGAATGTACAAATTCAATGGCACAGAATACTACTCTGCATGCTTTTTATCTGGTTTAGATAGGAGTATCTCTTCCATTCGCAATGATAATCATTAATACTACTCTGCTTGGTTAATATACTGATGATGAATGTTTTCATCAGAAACTGTCGCTCGGCTATTGAATGACTGACCTATTAATTTATTCAGTATGTAGACAATCAATCTTATATGTAGATTGGACAGAGGGTATTCCTTCGAGATTGAACAGACCAATCTTCCAATTGAGAGGTTGGTCCCGAAATGGGTACTCATTGTTTTTTGATATGGAGTATGTTTATTAGTTGCTGAATATTTTGTTTTCTTGAGTTGTGTCAGGTTGTGATACCAGATTATGATAACATTAGCTGGAATAATGAAATACCTGTGGATTATGCTGACCTCAAACTATGGTACCTATTTTGGGACAAACTTTCAAGACTCGACAGATGCATACAACTTCTACAACTCAGAGCAGCCACTGCCTGGCCTGCCGCCGCCACGCCTTCACTCGCCGCCGCCACCTTGCGCTTGGAGGAAGGGGATGGGGCAGTGGGGGACGGGAGGACGGGAGGGGAGGCGAATGAGGAGCGCCGGGCGTGGTCGGCTGCAGTGCAGGTCGGAGGAGAACATCGGCGTGAGGCGCTTGCCGCATGGGGCAGCAGGAGCTCCATGGCCTTGGAAGTCGGGAGCCCCAGATCGCCGTGAAGGAGCCGCCACCTCCTCCTCGGCTTAGGAGGAGGACCCACGGCGGAGGCAGCGGGGGCCAGGAGATGGAGCCTCGCCGGCGGCGGGAAGCTCGGCGGGCGAGGTGGCGATTGGCGTGGCGCGCAAGTGGCGGAGGCAAGGCGGCGTTTTAACGAGAGAAATCGTGGAGGCAGCAGCATTAGGTATTAGGTGGGCGGAAGATATTAGGCCATTAGGTAATTCTATCCCAATTATTCCGCTTCAATCTATCCCAAGATTCTATCCTAAGATTATCGTCAAATACGGTTCAACCCAGATCGCTAGTGACGGAGTACGATCTCCGGTGGTATGCTTCCATTTTCCTATATATATATATGGGAAGCCTTTTTCTGCACTCTGGGAGTACAAACTCCCACCTCTAATATACCACTTAAATAAACGCTTTAGACTACACGTACATACTCATATACAAGATACTCCCTATATTGTGAGATACTCAGATAGGAGTAACTACTCGAGAGTAGAAAAGAGGCTTCCTCTCTCTCTCTATCTCTATCTCTATCTCTATCTCTCTCTCTCTCTCTCTATATATATAGCAACATATCACAGGCACACACAGGTTTCTCAGGTACATACTGCACATTAATTCAACTAATAAAAGTCATGAAAAATTTTGAAAAATTTTAGATGTATTCATAGATTACTCTACCTATGTATAAATTATAGATTCAAATTCATTATATATCAAGACTTACAAAGAGAAAATTTTGACAAATTTAAAATGTTTAAACTTGTCAAAATTCTCTTTTTTTTTAATTCTCGATATATAATGAATTTGATTTTGAAACTTCATACATAGATAGAGTAATCTATGAAGTACATCTACAATTGTTTTTAGAAATTTTTATGACTTTCATTAGTCGATGTGTACGGTGTGTACACGGAAAGCCTGTGTACGTAGGATATGTTATATATGTGTGTGTGTACATAGGAAAATGATTCCATACTTCTGGGTGTATGTACTCCCACCTCTAATATACTGTTTAAATAATGTTGTTATACCTCTTTATCCTTTTGAGTATACTCTAATACTGATTATAAGATACTCCAAAGTGAGTTCTATGAAAAATTTCATTAAAATCCACCCTTTATAGCATAATTTGTTTACATATTCGTTATACATATGGAAAATGGTATATAGCAAAAAAAATAAAGGATCTGATGAAATTTTTTTAATCATGTTGTATTGGAGTATCTTAGAATTATTATTGGAGTATACCGAAAGTAATAAGGGAGTATAAAGCGTTTATTTAAGTGGTATATTAGAGGTGGGAGTATGTACTTTTAATAGCCACATTTGATTTTCCTCTCATTTATCTCCTGGCTGGTGTGGCGTTCAGTAGCTCGCAGCAAATCCACGCTGGCAGGAGGACGCCACATAAGGACAAAAGCAGACAGTAACTGCATCCAGCTAAGCCTCGTGTACCAATTCCAAGGGCTCTTCCGGGAGAAAAAGATTTTGTTTTGGCCCACTTGATTGTGGGCCGGTTTATTCAGGTTTTTTTATTAGCTTAAAAGTAAAAAAACCAAAGCATAAACAACAGTAACTTTTTAATCTGGATTTTTCAAAAGCTAGAAGTCTTCGTACTGTTGTAAAACGATGACGACAGCTATAGATCAATCACAATGCATCAAGCAAATAGCCAGAACAATTATAAAGAACACACAAGATGTATAGAGGCAAAACTATCTTCTCTTTATTAGATTGATTTCTTGTACAATGGGATACCATATTCATAATATTAAACCCATTAAATATAGATTAGGATTCACCCACAAAGAGATAAAGTCTAATCATATCTCAACAGCCAGGACCAAGTGTCCGATTATGTCTCAACACTCTTTCTTAGATGAATATTATGTAATGCACATGCCTCATCAAAAACTCCTTACAAAAAGTCCAGTGGGAAAAAAAGAGATGGAGAAATTAGTACATTGCGCCCGCATATTGTGTTATACTCGTTGCCTCATTAAAAAAATTTATATGAGAAAACTTCAGAAAAACTCACTAAAAAAATACTGCAACTTATAATCTTCTGGATTAGAGTAGTATTTTTAGGATCATGCTAATGGTTATGGTTCAGGGATTTACTCCCCTTGAACTTTGCATATCTCTAAGTCGTCCCATTCCAATACCACAAATATATTTTTGGAAATTAGATGTTGGTAAAGACTTAGTGAATAAATATACTAGATTTTTATATGACTTAGATTGCAGGATCTTTACCTCATCATTTTAATGAAGTTTATGAGGATACAAAAGTTTTGGGGCAATATGCTTCGTCATATTGCTCTTAACATAACCCATTTGCATTTGTATAACACAAACAACATTATCTTCATTGATAATTATGATATTGATGGTGTTAATGTCGCATGACTTCTGGATATGGCTAACCACACGTCTTAGCCAGATACACTTATGTGAGGCTTCATATAATTCTATAATCTTTGAGTGGTTGGTAGAGTTAGTTACCAAGGTCTTCTTAGAAGATCACTAAGAAATGGTTGTACTACTGCAGAAAAAACAAACTTAGTCTGAGATTTAACACTGTGGAGATCAAATAGATGACCAGCATCTGTATATCCTACTATAGTTGAGTCTTGATGAAAGAACATGTGGAGGTCTATTCATGTGTGTGATGAGTTATTGACATTGTTCGAGCTAGTAGTATTTGAGTTCGAGGGAGATTTGAGTTTTAAGTCCAAATTTGAAGCATTTGAGTGCCTTTTCTTAGTAAGGGCGGTGTTATCGTCCCGCATACGCTCAAAAGTGAAAGGATGCAGTGCGGTAGTACCAAACCTATGGCTGGCGTAAAAATTCTAGAGAGGGTGATTTGTGGTTCGGAATTGGGCAGTGCTACCGACTTGGGGGCGGTAGCACCAATCCACTATGGGCGGTAGCACTGGCCTTAGGCCGGTGTGAAAATTCTAGAGAGGTGCATTTTGAGGGATGATCGTCGGAAAGTGCTACCGACCATGGTAGCACGGTGCTACCAGGTGAGCGGTAGCACCGACCCTTTGGAGCGGTATGAAAATTCCAAAGAGGGTATTTTCCTAGTTTTGGCTGTAGGGCGGTGCTACTGGCTTGGGTGGTAGCAACGCTCCTTATGAACGAAATTGGATATATTTGATGATTTTGTGATGTTTATTGCATATCTTTTTGGATATTGTTATGTGATGGGTTTTTCTTGTCTTTGATGGTTGCAGGATGTTGGGTTTTGATCATGGTGAGGCAGAGGATGACCGGGACTAGGAGAGGAGCATCGGAGGTCCAGATAGTTGAGGATCGTTGGAAGATGATCGGAGACGGAGTTGGTGCAAGCCTAAAAGACAAGGAAAGGAAAAGATACTAGCTACACGCTGCGTGGATCAAGGAGAGTCGTCGGATCGCAGTCTAGTTGATAGGATAGTGGTTCTAGTTAGTGTGCTTTGAAAACTAGGCAAGAAAACCCGGTTTGTTTGGTGGGTTTTGAGTTAGCCCTTACATGGCTATGTGAGTGGGTCAATCCTAACCCTTAATGGAGTGCCCTAGAGTTGAGGGACACATCCAAGGGTGGTAAATGGCCCAAAAGTAGTATAAATAGAGGGGTAGGGGTAGCCTTTCCTCTCTTGAAAGTTTTGAGGTTTTTAGTGCTACTTTGAGCTTTGCCCACCTTGTTATGAGGCTTTGTAAACCTCCCTTCCAAAAATCCAAAACACATTTCCTTATGCTTAATTTCCTTTTCGCATTTACATTATGTCTGAAATTCCACACTTAAATTATTGCAATTTACATTTACGCAATTTAGATTTGCCTCCCCTCCTTCTGCATGTTTTTGCTTCTTGTGCCATAGATGTTGATTGATGGATGAATTTTCTTTAGATCATATCCCATTCATCTAGGCAATCAATGCATCTTTCTTGCAAGAAACCGGTCTTGTGTTCTTGAATGAATCATTCTTGTTGATCATTCCGAGGTTTTGACTTATGTTTTACTTCATCGTGACATGTGGGAGGCTATCCAAGATCATTTTTATCATTAAAAACCCATGAGCAAGTTTTAGATCAAGTTACTTAGCTTTGCTCAAACTTGAGGTGTTCTTCCTTCAAAGTGGAAAAGGCCGAAACTTTGACGCTAATCGTTGCTTTTAGAGTTCATGCGTCGTTTTTCCCATCGTTCTGAGTCTTGCTTACCGATCTCATCTCTGGGCTACGTGACTTACTTCCTAGTCATATCGTGAGCTCGTGCTACCGACCTTGGTCCGGTGCTACTAGCCTTGCTGGATATTTGCTCCACTTCATTTGCTTCTTTTGAGAGTTTTGGTTGAAGACTTACTTGGATTATTATGAGTGGGAGAAAATTTTATTTGGGATCATTCACCCCCTTTGATCACCATCTCGATCCTTCACTTGGTCCTTTTGATAAAATAAGATAAGATCTTAAGTGCCTTGGAGGTATCTAAATAAGGTCTTGAGACCAGCCTAATGTCTTATGGTTAGAGCTGCACTATGTCTAGCTAGTAAATTTACTATGAATATAATATCAGGTGTTGTGTAATTCACAATATATATAAGTGTTCCAATGGCACTTAGGTATGAAACTTTAGGTCCTAAGATTTTCTCATTTTTCATCATCGATCTGAATGGGTATCCACATCAAGAGATCTTGCTACCATTGGGGTCTTTAAAGGATGAGATTTATCCATATTAATTTTTTCTAATACTTTCTTGTTGTAGATAAACTGGTATACAAAAATTCCTTCTAGGAAATACTCTAACTGCAGACCTAAATGATATTTGGTTTTACCCAAATCTTTCATCTCAAACTTTGTCATAAGGTAAGAACCTGCTTCCTTTATGTCCTATGTGGTTCTGATGATATTGAGATCATTAACATAGACTAAGATGATATAGAATCTATTTTGGGACTTCTTTATAAGCACATAGGGAAATTAATCATTATTGGAATACCCTTTCTTCAGGAGAAACTCACAAAGTCCATTGCACCATATTCTCCCTAATTGTTCTAATCCGTATAGTAACCTCTGCAGTTTGACTCTATACATATTGCGATTACTTTTATTATGATCTCAAATTTTGACTCCTTCAAGTACTCTCATATAAATATCCATATCCAATGATCCATATAAATATACAGTTACTACATCCATCAACTGCATTGATAAGTTTAAGCTAACTACCAATGATATCAAGTATCAAAATATTATTCTACTCATTACAGGAGAGTAAGTTTCATCATAATCGATGCCGGGTCTCTACGTTGTCGGCGTATTTCGCCGACAGTTTTCTCCCTACACGGAGTCCGAGGTTCGATAGAGGGGGTCTTTGCAGCTGGACCGCCTACGGGTTCTCCCGAGGGATCCACATGGACATAAATTCAAGAACACACCGATATTACCTGTGTTCGGCCCCGATGCGCGTAATGTTCTACATCCCGCTTGAGCCCTCGTTAATGTGCTTTGAGTGGATTACACCGTTTGCTTGATCCTCACTCGCTCTGGGTCCTTCCTCCCTCTCCCTCTACTCCCATGCACCGGAGCTCCCTTATATAGGTCGGGCTGGCTCGAGCAAGTGGGAAGATGACATCACACTGATCACACTTCATTTATTACACCGATCGATGTAGTCTCATCCTCTCGCCTCATTCTTTTTGCGCCACCCGACTACCAAATTCCTCGGGAGGCAACTTGCATGCGAGGGTTAGGCACAGACGCTAGAGGATAGGCTATCGTGCCATCGCCAGAGCCACACGATTCAATGGTTCTGATATGGTGGCCTGGGAGAAGACTTTGAGGCGGCTCCGCCGCCTTCGGCAGACTCCATGCCTCGATCGGCTGGCCCCCAGTACCTTCCGACCATTGCCTCGACCACGTGGGCCGGCCTCGGCGCCGGGCTCGATCGCCCATTGCCGCTAAGTCGCCACACTTCAAAGACTGTGGCCCCTCCCCGACCGTGGCGGAGAGGGTACCTGTAAAGTACGCCGACATACATGAACCCTTGAGTTACAAGCCTAACTTTATATATCACCGCCTAGTTATTTTCATTTCTCTTCCGGTTGAAAACCCACTTTGATCTTACAAGGAATACTTAAGGAGGTATTCGGTCAGACTGAATACTTTCCTTTTGTTAAGTGAGCACAATTTTGGCTCAATTACTTCTTTCCATTTGTCCTAATACTTTCCTTTTATTAAGTAAGAATAATTCTATCTCAATTATTTCTTTCTATTTATCCCAATCTGAGAGCTTCGAGTACTTCACCAAGGACTTTCATTCTGAATCTAGCTTAAGAGTTTTAACAATTTTTGAGGCAAAATATATGTTGATAATTGTAGTATTCCTTTTCTCCTGAATCCACATAATTAGTGGAAATATCTTTATTAAGTTCTTCTAACTCCTCATGATTTTCCATAACGATGGAGTCCGAGTGTTCTGACTTCCCAGCGTCAAATTGCGCGCACAAATATTTGCTAGGGTTAACATCTTGAGGATAACTCATTTCAAGGATGCTATTACCATCATTATGATGGCTCACTTAAGATATTTTCTCAACATTAGGTTCAACATCTTCTACTATTTTAGGTAGTGTTCTCGCTTGTTCGGGCTTCTGCTTTTTTATGACATATCCACGGAATAGAGTCCTGTGCACCCGGAGGCCTCCCCCTCTTCTTATCATGAGGGCTAAGAGTGGATTCGATATCTTTGTATTTTCATGCTTTTGAGTGTGTTTACTGCAGGTATATGAGATCTTGTTACTCCCTTATGATTAGTGAAGGCATATGATAGATTATTAGCTATTTATTGTAGATATATTATCCTTTGAACTTCTAGTTTGGATTCTTTAGTGTATAGTTCTAAGGACTGAATGGTAGTGATATTTCAATCTATGTCTTGACATTTCTTTAGTGTGGCACTTTTCTCCCCATAATGCCAAAAAATTATCCTCATCAAAAATACAATCAGCATAAGAAGCCATATACAAATCTGTCAAATATCCAAATATGGGATATGGACATGCGCCATAAACTCAAGGATCATACCATATATGTTACTATAAGTATTTGGAAACTTCAGATATCTCAGGCCCAGTCTAATGGGATAAGATATATGCAGAGGGGGATATCTCCATGCAGGGAAGGATTCGATCATGTTCCTATTACGAGGAAACCCACTCTAATACACCTGACTTCTAAGGAAGTTTTGATATGCTACGAAGATCCTAACGGTAATGGACTCCTCATCGACTACGATCCAGTATTTTCAACCGACTACGACCCGACCTAAGGCTACCCTGACTATATAAGGGCGAGGGTAGACGACATCAGGGAGGAGACAATTCTCAAACCACAGCCATCCAGAGCTAGACAAGCGAGAAGATCTTCTAAGCAGAGCATCCTTTAGTCATAGCTTAGCCGCTCTCAAGTTCATCTTCCTTGTAATTAGGGCTAGGCATCTCGTTTTGTACTCTATTCCTCAACCTCGTATATCATCCATACAGGAGTAGGGTATTACTCCATCAGGAGGCCCGAATCTGTCTATATCATGTGCCCCCGATCGTGTGTTTGACTCTACTAATCTCGAAGGTACCCGTAATATAAGTTTATTGTTGATTACTAACCTTCGACAGTTAGCGTGCCAGGTAGGGGCCTTCAGCCACTTTTGCAGATCAAACATGTCTTTCGTACTCATTCATGCCAGAATTTTCGACATCCACCAAGCTCCGCCAGCTAGATCTGAGATCACCTTTGGAACCATGTTGTATTGATGAGGGCAATTGGATATCTTGAGCACATCAGCTTCATCAAGTCCTGTTCTGAGGACCCCTGCCGAGAAGTGTGCTTTATAGAATTTGACCCTATGGAGCCCTGTGTCCTCAAGTGCATCGATACAGAAAGTGACAGCGACGACTTTAGCAGTCAAGGAAGTAGTCGAACGGATTGACACGTGTTCATGGCCAGAGCCGACAATGGTACTACTTCTGGAAGTTCCCAAGAGAGGGATCTAGAGGTAGAAACCATGGACGGTCAGGAGCACCACATCCCTCCATGCACACCCCAAGATCTTGTAGTAGTAGTAGCCGCAGTGCGAGCAACCGCGAATGCTATTGCTCCCAACACGATAGATCATCGCCGAGATCCAACTATTGTGGCCATTGCTAGGATCGTGGCCAACTTGTCAAAGTAGCTTAACCTGAATAATCCAAAGAATGCCTCATCTCAGAGGCGCCTGTGTTTTCAGTGACGCAGACTCTTTGGCAAAGACGACCACAATCTGGGCCCAACCGCATCCTAGGAACAGCATCCCATCAGAGCCACCACAGCGATATCTTCAGTACTCCTAAGGCAAATGTCCAGTGCGCTCATATGCTGCTGAACTCTCTTCCACCATTATATCTGGCCAACCCGATGACTCCGGTATTTGACCAGATGAGGACGCTACTCGATGCAGCGCAAGCCTAGACCGCTTGAGCATCCAACTCAAGGTTCAGACATCCTAGCCAATAAGGCACCAGGGGCCAGCTACTGGGACCTTCTCACGATAGTTGTCGGGCAGCAAGATTAGCGACGGCTAGCTCTAGCCATCGTAATTCTAGAACAGTTCATTCTAACCCCCACTAGAGACATCTTGGGGATCTTCAAGATTGAATCCTGCATGATCGACGGGATTTGCATGATGTCTTACGAGATCGAAGGGAAGAACGTGACCGTGAAGACCGCGAAAGGCGGGAAAATGAGTCCCCATCTTTGAGGGGCTGATCTTCGATGCGACAGGCTCAGTGAGGTGAATCTCTACTCTCGAGGGGCTGCTCACCGCTACGGCACAAGTTCCCTCCTTAGCAAGACGCATGTTGATGGCAGCGGCAGATGACCCCTAAGGATGTCGATAAGGGTGTAAGGCGTTCACACCCACATTGCACGTGGTCAGATGGCTAGATAAATTCAAACCAGGATTGGTCAGAAAAAACTCAAGAAAGATCAACCCGTTGAATGGCTGTAGATCTATACTATAGTTATGAGAGCAGCCGGAGGAAATAAGAAGGTGATGGCCAACTACCTGCTTACCAACCTCAATTGTGCTGTAAGGTCTTGGCTACTTAATCTTCCACCTCAATCGATATCTTCATGGGTAAAATTGCGGATCCACTTCATCGCCAACTTTCAAGGAACATATGAATACCTCGAAATGTGTAGCGACTTGCATCGGGTGGTGCAGAAGCCAGGAGAGTCATTACGCGGCTTTATCCAATACTTCAGTGACAAGCATAACCTGATTCCTAACATCTCAGATGAGGTGGTAATTGTGAACTTTTAGAATGGTTTCAAGGATGGAGATCTAAAGGAAAAGCTTGCCACCCAAAAGATTTGAACTACCAAGGAGCTCTTCGAGTTAGCAGACAAATACGCCATACGCACCGAGGCCCAAGATCATCTCGATAATCCCAAGCCTGGCAACGACAAGCCAGAGTCGTCCAAGCAAGGGGCAAAGAAGAATAAAAACCGCGAGGAGAAGCACAAAGGTGACTCCACTGTAGCCGCGGTCGAAAGGGGCAAAGCGCGCAACTTAGGCGATAATAAAGGCCGGAGTCGTGGAGGAAATAAGTACTATCCGATCCATCACACAAATAAACACGACTTCGATATGAGTGCCAAGTGATCAGCAAGAAAGTCCAGGAAAAGCTTAAGGCCGCCCTCGCCGAGCGCGAAATCGAGCAGGCTAAGGAGAAGCCCGAGGATGATGAGCCTGAATACCATGGGCCGATCGAAGTCGCGATATCTTTAGGGATCTCGCCACGTCGAGTTAAAGAGACAAGACAAGAGGCCGACAGAGAGGTTAACTCCACCACGCCTTTTCCCCAAATTTATCCAATGGTTGGAGGAACACATCTAAGGGTGGAGGGTGACTCAAGAGCACTGTAAATAGAGGGGTAGGGGTAGCTTTTCTCTCTTGAAGGTTTTGAGGTTTTTATGCTCCTTTGAGCTTTACCCACTTGTTTGTAAGGCTTTGTAAACTTCTCTTCCAGGAATGAAAATCTAATTTCCTCTCAATTCTAAATTTACTTTCCGCATTTACATTATGTCTTTAAATCCCACAATTTATATTATTGTAATTTACTTTCTGCACATTTGGATTTGCCTCCCCTCCTTCTAAATGCTTGTGGATCTTATGCCAAGGATAAATGATTGATGGATGAGTCTTTTTCAAACCATATCCCAATCATCTAGGCAATTCTTGTACTCTTTCTTGTAAGAAACCGATTTTTGTTCTTAAGAGGATCAATCTTAGAAGATTGGATTTTTGGGTGTTTTTGTCTTTTGTTCTAGCTTGCTATGACATGTGGAAAGCCATCTAGGATCATCTTGATCATCAAGAACCCATGAGCTAGCTGAGAGCCAAATTTTTGTTCTTAAACCCGTTCTTGTGCACTCTTTCGTAAATTTGAAAAATATCAGAACTTTGATGTCAATTCTTATAATCGAAGGTTGAAATAGGTTTCTGATATCTATAGGAAGGTGTCCGCAAAGTTTCATTAAGTTTGGATCAGCCGATCAAAAGATTCCTCAATTTTTCTTTTTGACCTCGTGCTGAAATCACTGTTCATCACCCTATTTTTACTATAGCTACTACAGTATTCCAGAGTACCGCCCCTACATGGGCGGTAATGCTGGCCTCAGGTTAAAATTTGTGGAAACTAATTCTTCCGCTTCCATTTGATACCTAAGGATTTTGGCTTGTTTTCTTTGGGTGAAAAATTGCATTTGTGATCATTTTTAGTGGAAAAATTTTATTTTACAATCATTCACCCCCCTTTGATTGCCATCTCGATCCTTCAAACAAATAGTGGGATTTTTCTGATATGCTCCTAACTCACCCACTTGTGATCTACAAATTCCTTGTTCAGATAAATCTCATGATATACTTTCTATTCAAACATGGTTCTGAACTTGTCAAGAGTGGCACTACGGGCTAGCATATACTAATTTTCTTGTCTCAATGAAAAATATATCTCCCCCTTTATTTTTCTTAAGTCCAAAGTGGGCTCAAAGTCATCAAAATTCTCTTCTTTGGATTCTTCATCTTCATTGTTATTCTCTTCCTTAATATCCACATCGATATGTATGTTGTTATCTTCTTCACTAGACTATGAAACGACCCACTTTCCTTTCCCCTTTTTGAACTCCCACAAGCTCTTCTTGAATTTTTGTCCTCGATTTCGTCAGCCCTTGTCACTAGAGCTCATGAAGTCCTCATCGCCACTATGAGGAGGAAGTGAAACACTCCTCCCACGGACTGACTTACAGACAACTCAGCCACCTCGAGGAGGAGGCATGTTTTGGTTCTCAGCATGGTGACCGGGAGAACAAGGAACTCATGAAGTGAAAACAAGGTACATAGGCCCTAGAGGTGGACTATAATGCAAATGTGGCAAATATATGCATTTCTAGCATTTTTAGTCAAGAACCCCGGCATATCGCCTCTAGGCCAAGAGCACCACCATATGGTGCAAAAACCCTAAAACTTGCAAAATCTTGGGTATTAAGTAGATTGAACCATTGAATGGCACAAATAAACTTCACAAGTCGTTAATCTACTCATTACTACCAAAGATTTCAATTCATTTCACAAAATTTTTTCCACATTATACATCAAACCCTAGAAAAGCAAAATATGAACCCTAGGGCATGAAAATGCAAGGAATTTCAAGAAGAATGGAGGGGGATTGATACCTTGGATCAAGAGATCAAGGAGAAACTAAGAAATTTGCAAAGTTTTTCTTGGATTAAAGGAGGAGATCTTGGGGATTTGAGAGGAGAAGAGGTGAGGTGAGAGAGAGAGGATAAGAAAATGAGGAATAGAGGTCTGTTTCGGCTAAGAGGAGAAGAGATGGATTGGTTGTACCGCAGGAAAAGGAAACAGTCGGCTGAAATCGATTGGTGCAGTATTACCGCCTTAGGGCTGGTAGTACCACCCATCTAGTTCTACCGCAACAGCCCCGGTAGCACCGGCCCCATCAGGCTCAAAAGCCATTTAAAATCCCAAATTGAGTTGAAGTTGCTTACTTGTTCATATAACTTGATGAACAATCTATTTGGGCACTTCAATTCAATAAAACAATCAAGGAGAGAAATTTTTACAAATCATTTTTATTCAAATAGACTTCTTTTGCATAAAAGAGAGAAATCCCTTTTTTTGTAAATTAAACTCTTGACATGTTGAATTTAACATTTTGGTATATATGAGTTTTAAAGTACCTTTTAGAACACTAGATATGATAAAAATCTAGTTCCAAGGCAATTACTCACAAAGTACATTAATAGGTCAATATAGACCAAGGTTTTGGATTTTATAGAGTTTTTAAGAAAATCAAGATGTTGTCCAAAACATTTTGAGCTATTTTCCAACACAAAGAAGATTAATTAGATTAAGTATATTCAAAAAATGAGGTTTACATATTTATATTTTTAAAATGAAGATTTTGAGGTATTAACACTTTAAGACTCAAAATAGAATTGTTTCAAATGTTTTGACCTAGTATGGTCTAGAGTCTTCCTTTGAAAATTATTTCCACTTATTTTGATATTTTTCACATTATGGAGATGTAATACAAATATAATTGTGTAGTACTCCCCCTTAATGTGTAGCTCATCAAGAATTTAAGAAAATCAAATAAGAGCCAATTAACATCCAATAAAAATCAATTATGGTGCAAATATTCAAGCAACATTCAAGATATCTATGACATTTAATTCATTCCTCAATTTGCAAAAATGGGCTTCGCCTAAGGGCTTGGTGAGGACATTTGCTAATTGATCTTTGGTTCTAAAGTGAGTAATCACAATATCACCTTTACTTACATGATCTCTTAAGAAATGGTGGCGGATATCTATATGTTGGTTCTTGAGTGTTGGACCGGATTGTTGGCAATTTTAACGGCACTTTCATTATCACATAAGATAGGCATATTTTTAAAATTTATTCTATAATCCATTAAAGTTTGCCTCATCCATAACAATTGAGCACAACAATTATTGATGGAAATGTAATCGATTTCAATGGTGGATAGGGCTACGGAATTTTGTTTCTTAGAGAACCATGAACAAGTTGCTCACAGATTGCCGACAGACCCCGCCAATGGACAGGTTGACTACTCCCAAAGATGGAAGGTAGGGTCTTGGTAGATCGCTGCTTGTGGTCGAAACCCTAATGACTCTCATACGAGGGATTCTAGGGATCAAGAGATCAATGAACGCAGTGATGTACCCAGGTTCAGGCCCCCAGCACGGGTGATAGCCCAACGTCCTGCTAAATCTTTGTTGAGGAAATGTAACATCCCAAAATTTGGCTATTTTGAATTTCATCAGTTATTTTGAATTTTTGAGAATTTTTGGAATTTATTTGGATTTAATTGGAATTTCTGGAAATTTAACCTTCTTTGTAAATTAATTAAATAATGATTAAGTTTCTGTAAAATATAAATGGAAATATTTTATTTGAGTCAAAAATGTTTCAAAATATTTTTTGGAATTTTTCTAGAATTTTTCTGATATTTTAAAAGCCTCAAATGATTTAAATGAAATTTTGGAATTATCTTTATTTGAAAAACCGAGGAAAATCAATGAATAGTATTGGGCCCGGCCCACTATTGTGTAAGCCACTCGGCCCGTGCCACGCGAACCCTAAACGTCACCGCTTGTCAACCGTCCGATCCACATCAGACGACTGAGAATCATCCGCGCCGCTTCGCCGCACCGCACCGTCAGATCTCCGCCGCGTGGACGCTACCGATGCGCCCATGTCATCGCTGTCGTTTCCACTACCGCCGTCATTGCCGACGAGTAATCGGCGCATTGATTCGCCGTTTATGCACGTACGCCGAGGCTATAAAGCCAGATGATCATCTCACGACTCTCCTTTGCCTTTGCGCCCTTTTTGCCCCATCATACTCGCCAGAGCTCACCGGCGCTTTGCCCGAAGTTGCTCAACAGTAGTTCCGAGGCGCTCCGCCGCTAGTTACGCCACCGTCGATCATTCTCCGTCGCGTTTGAGTCCACCGAGTGACCTTCACCAAGCCGCATTCAGGAGCCACTTTGTCGCGCGAGCAAGACTTAACACCGCCGACATCGCCTTCCTCAACTCGCCATCTCTTTCGCTGCCACACGAACTCTCGAAGCTTTCATCACCGCCTGGATCTGCATCCAACGATTGAGGTGAGTCCACGTAGCTTTTACAGTAATTCAACTAGGATAGATGAGGACTGTTGGAATTAGATCTAGCACTCCGGATTTCGCCACGTAGTCACGATAATAGTAAACCCATCTTCATTTATCAGCCGTTAGATCTTGATCATGTGATTCTAGTGTAACCATGTAGACTAATTAACCGTAGCCGTTGGATCTATGTTATTAGTGTAGGATTGATTAGATCTGGACCATTAGATCTTACTTGTGCAGCTCTGATGTGTCCACGTCTCACGCACGGGGTAGCCACGTAGCCGATTGTGATGCGTAAATTAGATTCAATCCAGGCCGATGAATTTTGAATGAACGGTAGAGATCACGCCACGCCGCCGGGCACCCCGAGCTAACGCGGTCGACGGGGATCGAGGGTCAAGATCGCCGCTTCTGGCCGACGTTGTTTCGCTTTAATGCCACTGCTCGATGATCCAAGCGCCGAGATGATGCCACGGTCGATTCGAGTAATCGTAACCGAACCACTAATAATCGTGGCCGCTCATTTTAAATCGGACGGTTGAGATTAGATCGAGCCTTCGGTTGATAATTCGTCGCCGTGTGTCACGACCAGATCGTGCCACGTGTCACGCTAACGTCAACAGCTGACATCATCAGTGGGATCCACATGTCAGTCATGGTACAGTAGATGCTGACGTCATGCTTGCGCAATAATTTAAATTTTCTTTAGGAAAATAATTTGGTGAAAATCAAATCTGGTACGGACGTCATATTTCCGAATTTCCCGTATAAAAATAAATAAAGTAATTTGGTTTATTCATTTTAATTAATTTATAAACTTCAAATGGCTATAACTTTTGCATTTCAACTTCGATTTGAGTGATTTCAATTTCTAAAAATTGTGAAAATTAAGATCTATTTATTTTTGAATTTTATTGAATTTTTAGAGTTGAGTTTGTTCTCTGGAAATTATATTTAGTGTGTGTGTATATGATTTGAGTAGACGTTGATTTGCCGGAGAGTTACGAGGGGGAATTCTCAGCACAAGATCAAGCACCAGATCAGGACCAGTAGCTATTTGAAGGCAAGTTATTCTTTGACCATTTTGCACCTAAAGTTTTAAAAATATATTTTGATTTAAACTATGCATGCTAATTCAATTAAAAATGGATTTAAATAATTTGGGTGAGTTAGTTAAATCAACCTATTTGTTATTGCCACCTTGTCACTAATATTTGTGTACCATGATTTCACTTGATGCCTAAGTTTGGTAATATTAGTTGGTTGTTAATATTGTGCCAACACGGGAGGCCGACCGTGAATAGTTGCTTAGTCTTGCACATATCGTGAATCATCTTTTTAAATACAAAGCAACATTGATTAAAGAAATAGCGAATGCATTTTGTTAAAGGTCAAATAATGTTGGTAATGGCATTGGAATGTAGAGACCTATGTGGTTCTACATGAAGGGTGATTACAGACAGGTGTTGCACTGTTAAATAACCTGGGTGGGAAATATTTTAGACTGGGGCAAGTGGACCGGGGATGTGTGTCAGAAATAGCCTGTGTGGCAAATGAGATTGCAGTGAGCCAAAATTTTGGGAAAAAGGAAGTCTTGCTCTAGTCACTCTAAGGACTTAACTTTGTAAGCCTTTGATCTAAGTCTTTCATACAACCACATGGCTGGTATGGGACAGACCTAGTTGAGTATGACTCCGAAATCTTAGCACATGAGACCTCAGGTGGTTTTGGTATGTGGATGTGGTAAGTAGGGTGTAGTGTTTACCATTGTGGTCTTACATCTCTTCAACTCAGATATGTTGGCCTGCATTCGCTTCCTGTGAGAGAGAAGGACAAAGGGAACTATATCAGAGGTACGCTGCGTCGCAGGATGGAAGTTTCGAAAGACTTTGTTGTGGTTACTCGTATGAGTGGTGTTTAACTGTATCGTGTGGGTAAAGTGTATAACCTCTACAGAGTGTCAAAACTATTCGAATAGCCGTGTTCATGGTATTGAACATTGCTCGGGGATTACAGTCAAGGGGTAGATTTTTGAAAATAAAATAGAATGAAAGGCTGTGTGCCAGGGTTGATGGTGAAATTGATTAAGGACTGTATGTCCAAAACTATGTGGAAAACAATTGAGAAACTTAATGTATTATTATTGTTTTGATGCTTTAGAAAGTATGTTAAAAATATTAAAGCAATGCAAAATAACCAATTGAGCCATTCCTTTGTAACAAGCCATGCATGTAGTAATAGAACTCAGATTCAGGCATGACTTGTTGAGTACGCAGTGTACTACCCTTATGACAAAAAATTACCAGAGGAGGAGTCTATGCCTATATGGGAGGAGGAGATTGTTGATGAGTCGAGAACTAGGAACACGCCTCGTCGTGGTGCTCGTGGTCAAGATGGATCATCACGACGCTTATTTTTCCATTGTTGAACTCTATTTACTCTAATTATTGTAAACCTTATGTGGCAAACTATTGCAAGGGACCATAAGGTCGTACAACTCGTTTATATACATGTTTGAAGTACTTATTTGTTATTCCGCCAGAGAGTGTTGTAAAACACACACCTCGTTAGCACTAGATTTAAAATCATAAAATAACAAATAAGTACTTTAACCTCAGATAGCTCGGTGCACTAAGCGTGATCTCCTAACTAGTGCGAGAATACACGAGTGTCCGGATTGCAAATTCGGGCACGGACAGCGAGGTGGTATCGAGCGCATCGACAGAGGATTTGACCCTAGTTAGCCTGGCCGAGGAAGATAAAACTATGTTCTAAAAGAGTAAAATTGAACAAGATCATGAATGAAATCTTGACTAATCTTTTTCTTCTTACTTCGTACCTATGCTGCAATTTTCTGTTGTTACTTTATGATTTTAAATCTAGTGCTAACGAGGTGTGTTTTGGCAGATGAGGAGGATTCACACTCTCGGTGAGCGCACTGGAGGTTTCGCTGCTGAGCTATGGCGTATGCTGCAGTTCCTTGAGGGCTTCGATAGGCCAATCTATCAGGGAAACTCTGTGGTTCGGGCTGGACTGGACGTCGCTTGGGACGTGAAGATCACGGTTTACGCTCGAGACAGGGAGAGAGCGAGTCGTCCTGTTCACATCACCACCAGGAGGTCTACATTTGAGGCCGGCATCCAAGAGACTGCGCATCTTGCGATGCGGCAGATCGCCTGCACCTACTCCGCAGAGCTAGGGGGCACCGTCTTCCGTCACCACCCGCGTCGGGACAACCGCTTCGACTGGGATCCGATCGAGGAGGAGGACGCTACGATCACCCATCTGGCGAGGTTCGTCATCGCACAGGAGGAGTCCATGGATGAGACAGTTCAGGAGCTTCAGAGGGCCCGTGATGAGGTCACGGAGGTCAGGACCCAGTTGCGGGAGGTCCGAGAGTACCTGTCTCACACCATCTAGCGGGTTCACGAGTTGGAGGAGGCACTGTACGCACCCGAGGAGCCGAGCGAGCTAGAGTCAGATGACCTGCACTCGAGGAGCTGTGAGTGAGGCACCAAGGCAGTGGTGCTAGAGCCACCGGATAAGAGCAGCACCAGAGCCAGCAGAGTTCTGTGGGGTCATTCTGACTGCCACTATGGGTCATCAGACTACGGTTGCTCCTATCTAGCCAAGACTCCGCCACTGACTCCACTGGGAGGACCGCAACTGGGTGGCTCGACGATTGAGAGTTTACCTTTTTCTTTCTAGAGTCAACTCAGATGTTGAGTCAAGTTAATAAGTTGGTTTTGTGGAGTCTATCCTTAGAACGGTTATTTGATGTTGAACTTTATGTGTTTTGGATGTTTAATGAGTGCTAGGTATGTGTCGCGTTGCTGCAGGCACTTATGAGCGACCATATCCTTATAATAATAAAGTTGTGTGCTTCTGTTTGAGTCAAAATTTTCTCCCCGCATAAGATTCTTGTGTACTTGTCTATTTTGTTATCTCTTTCCCCTAAAACCTTTTATTCTTCAGATGGTGAACACCCAAGGCAACAGCGGAACTGGAGGCAGCAGCTCACAGCAGAGGGGCAACAATAATGAAGCACCAAATCCTCAAGTGGCACCACCCGTTGATATGGGTAATCTAGGAGCATTCTTGGCTGCACAAACCCGTGTGATGCGCATTATGATGCATCGACATCTGAGAGATGCGTAATCGCCGCAAATAACAATAATAATCGTGCCATGGACCATGGACACCAATCTAGACTGTCGGATTTCATGAGGATCAGGCCTCCAACCTTCTCTGGAAATGTCAATCCCATAGAAGCAGATGATTGGTTAAGGACCATTGAACGGAAGCTGCATATATCCCAGTGTGCAGGTAATGAGAGAGTCATGTATGCTTCCCATCAATCGAAGGACCGGCGAATGGTGGGAAAACTATCGTGCTTCCCATGAGCATCCCTGGAGATCACATGGGAGGAGTTTGCTACCTTTCTCACCAAAGATCATGTAATCGGAGGAATGATGGAACTCAAGAAGGAAGAGTTTAGATCTCTAAAGCAGGGAGGCCAATCAGTGGCCGATTATTTGAATAGATTCACCCAATTGGCTCGCTTACGCGCGGAAGATGTAGCCACGAGATAAGGCAAGATAGTCTCGATTTATGAAGGGACTCAACTCGACTTCAAGTGGGACCGATCACCCAGGCGCTCCCGATTTTTAGGAGCTTGTCAACAAGGCGCTTATTCTAGAGGATAAGCGAGAAGAGATAGGAGAGGACCGTAAGCGAGGGATGTCGTGCCAAGGGGACGTCCTCAACCAGATGAGGCCGAGTCAATCCACACAGAATTCGCTAGGTTCAAACCACAAAGCCTTCAACCAGAGGATGCTTTCTTCGCCCGGATCCTCAAGTCGGTGAAACAACACGGTGCCGAGGAACAATGCACCGGTTCCAATCAAGAACTGGTATAGTGAGGCGCTATATAGTCAACTAACCGAGACACTTTGCAAATCGCTGTCCAAAGAAGGGCAATATAACCCCATTCGTTTCAACCCTGGGCCAACTCCCAAGAAGACACCAAAGACCGCGGCCAACCATGGAAACAATCAATCAACTGAGTTGCACCGTCGACAATTGTTCGAGGCCGAGTGAACTATGTCACAACCGCAAGCTCGTGGATGCTACGGACGTCGTGGTTGGGTACGTTTTCTGCTAACTCAAGACTGCCATAGTTTTATTTGATTCTCGTGCTTCACATTCTTTCATTTCTCAAGATTTTGCTTGCGGGAAATGGGTTGGAATTGAGAAAACTTAAGTGCACATTAGTAGTGCAATTACCGGTCGAACTTCAATCTAACCTAGGATGTTCGGGAGTTAAGTTGGACATAAACGGGTAGAGTTCTAGCAAATCTAATTGTGCTAGACACCCAAACCTGGGTGTAATCCTTGGAATGGATTGGTTGACCAAGCATAAAGCCATACTGGATTGTGGCCCCAGAGTAGTATCTGTAGAGAACCAAGACGGAGAAAAGGTGGAGTTTCAAGCAATTACATGCCGAGGTGGAAAATTGATGATCAACAACCCGAGATCAAGTTAGATTAGAAGATGTATCGGTAGTAGGAATTTCCTGGATGTTTTCCCGAGGATTTGCCAGGATGCCACCGGACAGAGATATTGAGTTCGTGATTGAGTTGGTGCCTGCAATGTACCCAATAGCCAAGAGACCTTATAGGATGTCCACCGAGGAATTGGTGGAGATGAAGAAGCAAATTGAGGAATTGTTAGAAAAGGGATTTATAAGACCTAGTTCATCACCGTGGGGAGCACCGGTGTTGTTTGTTAAAAAGAAAGATGGAAGTTTTAGAATGTGTATAGACTATCGTGCACTCAATGATGTGACGATAAAGAACAAGTATCCATTGCCCAGGATAGACGATCTTTTCGATTAGTTAAGAGGAGCGGGAGTCTTCTCTAAGATAGATCTTCGATCTGGATACCACCAATTAAAAATTCGGATCGAGGACATACCAAAGACAGCTTTCTCGTCAAGGTATGGGCACTACGAATTCACGGTCATGTCTTTTGGATTGACCAATGCCTCAGCTTACTTTATGAATATGATGAACAAAGTATTCATGGAATATTTGGACAAGTTTGTCGTTGTCTTTATTGATGACATTCTTGTTTACTCCAAGACGGAGGAAGAGCATGCTGGACATTTAAGAATGATTTTGGAAAAGTTAAGAGAAAACCAATTGTATGCAAAATTTAGCAAATGTGATTTTTGGAAAAAGAAGGTAGAATTCCTAGGCCATGTAATGACTGCCGAAGGAGTAGCTGTCGATCCGAAGAAAGTAGAGGCAGTGTTGCATTGGGAGCAACCAAAGACAGTTACCCAGATTAGAAGTTTCCTTGGTATGGCAGGATATTACCACCGCCGGTTCATTGAAAGTTTTTCATCAATTGCGAGACCTCTTACGCAATTGTTGAAAAAGGAGAAAAAGTTTATGTGGATTCCTCGAAAGTAAAAGAGAGTTTCTGTGAATTAAAGAAGCGTCGACTATGGCACCTGTCCTGGTGTTGCCAAATACTAAGGATAACTTTGATATATACTGTGATGCCTTGCGTCAAGGACTCGGTTGTGTTTTGATGCAAAACGGCAAAGTAGTGGCTTATGCATCAAGGTAGCTAAGGCCACATGAGCAGAATTACCCAACTCACAATCTAGAGTTAGCTGCTGTAGTGCATGCCCTTAAAATATAGCGCCACTATCTCATCGGAAACTGATGTGAAATATATACTGACCACAAGAGTCTAAAGTATATATTTACCCAATCAGACCTGAATATAAGACAAAGGAGATGGTTGGAGTTAATCAAGGATTACAACATCGAAATTCACTACCATCCAAGAAAAGCAAATGTAGTGGCAGATGCTTTGAGTCGGAAAAGCCATAGCTTAAATTCGGTGGTTGCAGAGAACCAGTTTGAATCGTGTAAAGAGCTTCAGAAGTTAAGATTGGAAGTTGTACCGAAAGGATTTCTAGCTACTTTGGAAGTAAAGCCGACCCTAGAAGAGCAGATCAGGGAAGGTCAAAAGGATGATGATAAGATTAATAGGATCAAATCCAAAATCGATGAAGACTTAGCCAAGGACTTCAGAGTAGATGAGCAGAGTACATTGTGGATGAAGAATAGAATCTGCGTACCTCATAAACCTAAATTGAAGCAGTTGATACTTGAGGAAGCACATGATTCCAAGTATTCAATTCATCCAGGAAGTACTAAGATGTATCAAGATTTGAAAGAAAGATTTTGGTGGCCAAATATGAAGGAAGAGGTAGCTGAGCATGTAGCGCAGTATGATGTATGCTGAGAGTCAAAGCAATGCATCGAGACCAAGAGATCACTAAACCGTTAAAGATACCGGAATGGAAGTGGAAAAAAATCGGGATGGATTTCATCACCGGTTTGCCAAGGACTCAAGGTGGATATGATTCCATATGGGTTATAGTAGATCGTTTAACGAAGGTTGCACATTTCATACCAGTAAAAACAACCTACTCAGGAGATAAGTTAGCAGAATTGTACATGGCGAGGATTGTTTGTTTGCACGGAGTACCTAAGAAGATAGTATCTGATAGAGGTACTCAATTTACCTCAAGATTTTGGGATAAGTCGATACAACAATGAGCACCCGCTTGAATTTCAAGATAGCATACCACCCGAGATGTATGGTCAAACCGAAAAGGGTAAATCGATACTCAAGATATGTTAAGAGCTTGTGTATCATTATATACCACATCGTGGGATAAATGTTTACCATATGCGTAATTTAGCTACAACAATAGTTATCAAGCTAGTTTAAAATGTTCCATTTGAAGCTTTATATGGTCGCTCATGTCTAACACCATTAAATTGAATGAGATGGGAGAACGCCACGCTTTTTGGACCGTATATACTTTGATGCAGAGAGAAAAGATTGCTTTGATTAGAGAAAGACTGAAGACTACACAATCAAGGCAAAAGAGCTACGCTGACAACCGACGCCGTGATTTGAGCTTTGAGCCAGAAGACTATGTTTATCTCAAGGTTACGCCACTCAAAGGAGTTAAAAGATTCCATACCAAAGGAAAACTTGCCCCAAGATACGTGGGTCCATTCAAGATCTTGAGCCGCAAAGGTGAAGTTGCATACCTGTTAGAATTGCCGCAATCTCTAGCAGGAGTGCACGATGTATTCCATGTATCTCAACTCAAGAAATGTCTTCGAGTGCCACCAGAGCAGACACCTTTGGAAGAGATAGAATTGCAAGAAGACCTGACCTGCAAGGAATACCCAATCAAGATCTTGGACACAGCTGAACGAGAAACCAGGAATAAAATAATCCGTTTCTGCAGAGTTCAATGGAGCAATCATTCAAAGAATGAAGCAACATGGGAGCGTGAAGAAGATCTGAAGAAGGAATTTCCCAACCTTTTCCATTAGCGGCCCTAAATCTTGGAGAGGAGATTCTGTTAAGGGAGGAGGTTTGTAACATCCCAAAATTTGGCTATTTTGAATTTCAACAGTTATTTTGAATTTTTGACAAATTTTGGAATTTATTTGGATTTAATTGAAATTTCTAGAAATTTAACCTTCTTTGTAAATTAATTAAATAATGATTAAGTTTCTACAAAATATAAATAGAAATATTTTATTTGAGTCCAAAATGTTTCAAAATATTTTCTGGAATTTTTCTAGAATTTTTCTGATATTTTAAAAGCCTCAAATGATTTAAATGAAATTTTGGAATTATCTTTATTTGAAAATCCGAGGAAAATCAATGAATAGTATCGGGCCCGGCCCACTACTATGTAAGCCACTCGGCCCGCGCCACGCGAACCCTAAACATCGCCGCTTGTCAACAGTCTGATCCACATCAGACGACTGAGAATCATCCGTGCCGCTTCGCCGCACCGCATCGTCAGATCTCCACCGCATGGACGCTGCCGATGCGCCCGCGTCATCGCTGTCGTTTCCACTGCCGCCATCGTTGCCGGCGAGTAACCGACACATTGATTCGCCGTTTATGCACGCACGCCGAGGCTATAAAGCCAGATGATCATCTCGCCAGACTCTCCTTTGCCTTGCGCTCCTTTTGCCCCATCATACTCGCCGTAGCTCGCCGCCGTTTGCCCGTAGTTGCTCGCCTTAGTTCCGAGGTGCTCCGCCGCTAGTTGTACCGCTGCCGATCGTTCTCCGTCGCGCTTTGAGGCCACCGAGTGACCTCGCACCAAGCCGCGCTCAGGAGCCACTTCTTGTCATCGAGTAAGACGAACGCCGCCGCCGACGCCGTTTTCCTCAACTCCGCCACCTCTTCTCGCCGCTAACGCCGAACTCTCGAAGCTTCATCACCGCCGGATTCGTGATCCAACGATTGAGGTGAGTCCACGAGCTTTTACAAGAATTCAACTAGGATAGATGAGGACCGTTGGATTTAGATCTAGCACTCCGGATTCCGCCACGTAGTCACGATAATAGTAAACCCCATCTTCATTTATCAACCGTTAGATCTTGATCGTGTGATTCTAGTGTAACCACGTAGACTAATTAACCGTAGCCGTTGGATCTATGTTATTAGCGTAGGATTGATTAGATCTGGACCATTAGATCTTACTTGTGCGGCTCTGATGTGTCCACGTGTCGCGCACGGGGTAGCCACGTAGCCGATTGTGATGCGTAAATTAGATTCAATCCGGGCCAATGAATTTTGAATGAACGGTAGAGACAACGCCGGCGCCGCCGCCTGAAGTTGACGCGTCGACGGGATCGAGGGGTCGACCGCCGCTTCGCCGACGCCGCCGGTTTAATGGAAGCCGTTCGATTTAGATCCAAGCGCAGAGATGATGCCACGTGTCAACTCTAGAGTAATCAGAACCGAACCGTCGTGTCAATCGTGGCCGTTCATTTTAAATTGGACGATTGAGATTAGATCGAGCCTTCAGTTGATAATTCATCGCCACGTGTCACGACCAGATCGCGTATCGTGTCACGCCGACGCCAAGAATGACGCCATCGCTGGGACCCACATGTCAGTCATGGTACAGTAGATGCTGACGTCGTACTTGCACAATAATTCAAATTTTCATTAGGAAAAAATCTGGTGCTGACGTCATATTTCCGAATTTTCCGTATAAAAATAAATAAAGTAATTTGGTTTATTCATTTTAATTAATTTATAAACTTCAAATAGCTATAACTTTTGCATTTCAACTCCGATTTGAGTGATTCCAATTTCTAAAAATTTGTAAAATTAAGATATATTTATTAGTGAATTTTATTGAATTTTCAGTGTTGAGTTTGCTGTCTAGAAATTATATTTATTGTGTGTATATATGATTTGAGTAGATGTTGATTTGCTGGAGAGTTACGAGGGGGAATTCTCAAGACAAGATCAAGCACCGATCGACCAAAGCAGCTATTTGAAGGCAAGTTATGCTTTGACTATTTTGCTCCTAAAGTTTTAAAAATATATTTTGATTTAAACTATGCATGCTAATTCAATTAAAAATGGATTTAAATAATTTGGGTGAGTTAGTTAAATCAACCTATTTGTTATTGCCACCTTGTCACTAATATTTGCATGCCATGATTTCATTTGATGCCTATGTTTAGTAATATTAGTTGGTTGTTAATATTGTGCCAACACAGGAGGCTAGACCGCGAATAGTTGCTTAGTCTTGCACATATCGTGAATCATCTTTTTAAATACAAAAGCAACATTGATTAAAGAAATAGTGAATGCATTTTGTTAAAGGTCAAATAATGTTGGTAATGGCATTGGAATGTAGAGACCTGTGTGGTTCTACATGAAGGGTGATTACAGACAAGTGTTGCACTGTTAAATAACCTGGGTGGGAAAATATTTTAGACTGGGGCAAGTGGACCGGGGATGTGTGTCAGAAAGAGCCTGTGTGGCAAATGAGATGGCTGTGAGCCAAAATTTTGGGAAAAAGGAAGTCTTGCTCTAGTCACTCTAAGGACTTAACCTTGCAAGCCTTTGATCTGAGTCTTTCATACAACCACATGGTCGGGTATGGGATGTACCTAGTTGAGTATGACTCAAATCTTAGCACATGAGACCTCGTGTTTTTGGTATGTGGATGTGGTAAGAAGGGGTTAGTGTTTACCATTGCGGTCTTACATCTCTTCAACGGTATGTTTTGGCCTTGTACTTCTGCTCTGTGAGAGAGAATGGACAGTGGGAACTATATCGGGAGGTACGCGTGCGAGGATGGAAGTTCCGAAAGACTTTGTTATGGTTACTCGTCTCGAGTGGTGTTTAATCAGACGTGTGGGTAAAGTGTATAACCTCTGCAGAGTGTCAAAACTATTCAATAGCCGTGTTAACAGATTGAACATTGCTCGGGATTACAATCCAAGGGTAGATTTATGAAAATAAAATAGAATGAAAGTCTCTGTGCCAGGGTTGATGGTGAAATTGATTAAGGACTGTGTGTCCAAAACTATGTGGAAAACAATTGAGAAACTTAATGTATTATTATGGTTTTGATGCTTTAGAAAGTATGTTAAAAATATTAAAGAAATGCAAAATAACCAATTGAGCCATTCCTTTGTAACAAGCCATGCATGTAGTAATAGAACTGCATTCTGTGGATGACTTGTTGAGTACGGTGTGTACTCACCCTTGCGGACAAAAATTTACTAGAGGAGGAGTCTATGCCTATATGGGAGGAGGAGATTGTTGATGAGCCGGAGAACTAGGGAACAAGCCTCGTCAGGGTGCCTGTGGCTGAAGATGGATCATCACGACGTTTATTTTTCCGCTGTTGAACTCTATTTACTCTGATTATTGTAAGCTCTGTGTGGCAAACTATTGTAAGGGACCATAAGGTCGTACAACTCGTTTATATATATGTTTGAAGTACTTATTTGTTATTCCATTGCTGTATGTTATGGTACTTTAACCTCAGATAGCTCAGTGTGGCACTAGCGTGATCCTCGACTAGTGCGATACATAGAGTGTTCGGATTTGCAAATTCGGGGCACGACAGGAAATATGGAGGCAATTGCAATAGTTCTTCTGGTCTCGAGTTTGGATGAGTCTTCTGGATCCCCCTTCTCCATGCACCAGAGCACCCTTATATAGACGGGTTGGCTAGGCGTGAGAAGGTGATGCTATACTGATCTACAACTCATTAATTACACCCATAATTGCGGTCATATCACACCGACACACGACACATTTATTACACCCATCACTGTAGCCTTATCCTTCAAACCCCTTTAATGCCGATGTATGGCCTCGCCCGGTCCGCCCGGGAAATGACACTCCTGCGACAGGTTTGGTGAGAGGTGTCAGAGGGATGGGCCGTCGTCGTGTCGATAGTAGAATTCTTCACAATCAATGGCCCTGACACAGCGTGTCAGGGGAAGGAGACTTCAAGGCGAAGTCTTCTCCTCATTCCTTTGGTTGCCTTTGTGGCCTGACGAGTGGGGCCCGATCGCCCACCTGCTCACTAGGCCGCCATATAAGCCGACGCCCGGCGGGCAAGGCATGATCGCCCACCTGCCCTTCAGGTTACCACGTGGGCTTCTGAAAGGACCGATATGTCGCCTAGAGGGGGGTGAATAGGCGAATTAAAAAATTGCAATTAAATAAAATCTCCCGAGGGTCAGAGTCCGGATCGTCGGTTTTTGTCCGATAGTCCGAGTAAATGTCCTGATAGTCCGGTATTTTCTCCGGATACTCCGGACAGGTGAACTCGAGAAGGGATTTTAAATCTTTGCAAGTTTTTTTTAATAATCTAGCTGAATACAAATACTCTAAATGATGTCAGGTACCTGAAGAGTATATAGATCTAGAGCCAAACACAGAGATAAAGTAGATCGGGGCACCAAAAGAACCAGGAACTACAAACCCTAGCTCAAGCAAGTGAAGAACACAAAGACAACGATTTTTTACCGAAGTTCGGATTCTTGAAGGGAATCCTACGTCTCCGTTGAGGAGGCACAAAGCCCGGGTCCCTCTTGACCCCTTTCCTCCCGGTGTTGCACTGAAGCACTCGCCGGTCTTCACTTCTTGCCTCTTTTCTTTTCGGGAGGCGAGACTTGCCTTCACAAACGAACCGAGGCTCTCCACACGAAGTCTTGGAGGCTTCCCGTGACTCCTTGCCGCCTAGGAGCCCTTCAAACTCCAAGAGTAATAAATACCGCTAAATCAACTTGGAGGATGAAACTTGTGCTCAAGAATCAAACAAGCAAGCTCGAACACTTAAATCCTCCTTTCTCCCCAAAGATGCAAATCAAATCAAGATTCAAGTGGGAGAAAGAAGCTAGGGCTTGAGAGAGAGAGAGAGAGCTTTAGACTTGAATGTTGCAATGAATGAGGTGGGTAACGGTTAGAAATGGAGTGAGGGCTTAAATAGGGCTCCCAAAATCCAACAGATTACATTTTGTCACAAGTAATCTCCTGAGTGTCCGACAAATAGTCCTGAGTGTCCTGGACTTAACTAGTTTTGCACAACCGAGAGGGTGAGCCCGAGTGTCCGGACAAAATCTCCTGATACTCCGACAAAACCCTTGATATCTCAACAATAACCCCAGAGTGTCCGGATTAAATGTCCGGATACTCCTGACCGACCCTTCGCCAGAGTACCCTTTGATAGGAAATGCAAAGTTTCAAAAGGTTTTTAGATGCAATTTTCATCCTATGAGCACAAGCATATCCTAGAAGCGATTTTCCGTCAGATCCCCTTTATAGTACAGCCATCCTTAGACTCAAAGAAATAAAAGAATTACAACTAAAGTCTTGATGCCGCCTTTTCAAATTTTAAATATGGTGGGGACCTCCAATCGCCTTTCCAACGATGATATCTTCTTGATCACCATAGAATCTCACTTGCAATCAAGAGTATACAAAATTGTGTTGCCATAAATCACCAAAACTCTTTGAGGGGCCTAGATGCACTTTCAATCTCCTTTTTGGTGAATTGATGACAACACAATTGGATTTAGATGAAATTTGAAATGATATAGTATTTGGAAAACCAAATACACGGAGAAGCTCCCCCTAAACATGTGCATTGAAAGAAATTGAGTTGAAAGACAAATGCACATGTTTACGGAAAATTTCAAGGCTCCCCAAAATGATTGCTTTCAGAGAATATAACATGATATCACACAAATGCATGACGGAAAGGAAATTGATAGTAAGCAAAACTATTATTCCAATCATTCTAATTATCCAGTTCACAAAACCAACCACAAGCACAAGTTCAACAAGGAGCTAACGACGAAAAACAAACAATAGCAATCAAAGCAAGCACACAAAGATAATATGATAGCGCTAGACTCTCTCCCCCTTTGGCATCAAGACACCAAAAAGAGAGTCTTCGGCAGAAGATCACTCCTCGTCTCCTGAAGGCTCATAGTCGTCTTCTCACTTTGCCGCCGCCGCCACCGACGCCACGCCGGTGTCAAGGTCAAGTCCCAAGAGCCGAGTAGCAGAGTCCATCAGAGGTGCAAGAATGACTCCTTGGACTCATCTGCTGGCGGAAGGTCTCACCTCGCCGACGGCGATAGGCACGAAACTCACGGGCGGTGCTCACGGCTCGCGACGAGTCTCCTTGACTTGAGTGGAGACCTCCTGACACATGCAGAACAGGCACTTGAGCATCCTCTTAATAGTGTCACGGCTAGAACGAGGAGAACCCGAAGGAGAGACTGGAGCGGCAGGAGCTGGTGTAGGAGCAGAAGGAGCAAAAGACCGGGTCACAGGAGGACGACCCCTGGGACGCTTCTCCACAGGAGCTGCAGGAGCAGACGAGGCTGATTGAGGACGAACCTTATAGGATACATGCTCCACGTCCTTCACAAAGTCGAGGCCCGTGACATGCTCAATCAGCGCCATGATGAAAGGCGATACCAACTGCTAGAGTGGCTCAAAGAATTGTGGCGGATGGCCTCCCAAATGAAATCAACCACGCCAAAGCCATGAGTGCGCCAACCATATGAAATAGCAAATTCTAACATACGAACCGATGGTCGACGATCCCTCCTTGGGCCAAAGAGTGACCAAGCAACCTCGAGTAGGACGGCCAGAATCGCTTGAGACCCTTTATTGTGCCTACCACAAAGTGTCGAGACGAAATATACAGGTCTTCAAGCTGCTCAGGAGTCAATACCTTCTTGTCATGCAACTTTGCATCACCATCGGCTGACCTCAGTCGCAGAATTCTAGCGAAGGTCCTCTTGGTGGCCACGTACCACAATTTATCGGTCATCCACCAAATGGCATCTTGCTTTTTGTCAAAATAGAGAGTGGCATAAAACTGCATGATTACCTCATCATTCCAAGAATGCATAAAGCTCATAATGTCCTTCACCTTATGCCGCCACAACTGGATGACTTCATCAAACACCGGATTTTGAGCCTCGACATGTAGAGCCACCAATCCTCTTCATTTTCATCACGCCGCTCCATGGGAAGAAGTACTCGTCTCATAATAGTCGAATGGAACCTGCTCCAACCTCTTGTCAACGCATCGATCTTGGTGAAATTCAAGAGGATCCTTATTCCTTTGAGCAACAATGGCTTTGCCCTTTTCGTAACCAACCCTATAATCAACCACACGAAGAGGCATCATCCGCCCGGTATTCCACCGAGGTCAAGCTTCTCAAGGGGACCAATCGCCATTCTCGACTCTTGAAATCGCTTTTTTCTGCTCACGACGCCTTAGCATGGGCATCCGTGGATGCTCGCTGCCAGGATGCTCTTCGATCAGCTTGAGCAGGAGGAGGAGCGGCGGCAGGAGCGTGAGGAGGTTTGCACGGCCTTGACTGATCTTCCTCACGCCTTGCCTCTTCTTCCGGGAAGCCGTAGTGGGGGATGAAGGAGGTGAATCAAATGGGCACTTTCCGGCACCTGAACCACCATGAGATGAAGCCATCTAAGAGGGAACAAAGCTTGGAGTGAAACAGGGTTCGCAAGAAGGTAAGATTTGCAATTTATATTTTTGGACCGAGAGGTACAGCTCGGATACTCCGGACATTTAGTCCGGACTGTCCGGACAATTAATCCGGATACTCCGGGGATTTAGTCCGGAGTGTCCGGGTATAGTCCGGATACTCCGGATAAAATGTTCGGATAGTCCGGGCTATACAGATTTCAACCCAAAAATCTAATTTGCAACCAATGGGGGATCTCTAAGAGCACATTCTAAGATTTAAACAAGGATATGAATGTACTCTAGCAAGGAGACCCTAACCCTAGGCATTTCAAGGAATCAAAGAGAATTAGGGCAAAAACGAAGTCATACCGCAAGGATGAACAACCAAGAGAAGAAATGCTGAGCGGAGATCCTTCCCCCAACCTCCGACGACAATCCGGAGGCTCCGGAAGATGAGGAACACGCCGGAGGAGAAGGGGAGAACGAGGGCGGTGGCTAGGGCAAACTTTGAGGAGGAGTCGGTTGAAGCAAATGGCAAAAGAGAGAGAAAGGAGGACCCCCGCACGGGCTTAAATACCCACAGCCACCCAAGTCCGGACACTCCGGACAATTAGTCCGGATACTCTGGACACTTAGTCCGGACTGTCCGGGCTGACAGCTCGGGATCCAATTTGGAATTTTCAAGGAATGGATAGGGAGATGGGCTTGAAGCAATGAGAAAAGAGGTCCTTAGGTCCTTTGCACATATGTGACTAGCGAACACACAAGCAAACGATCCATAGTCACACGGCATTGAACCGGATCCGAAGATCAAACGTTTCAACCAACACGAAAAGATTAGAGAAAAAGACCAAATAAGCTTTTCTAAAACATTTAGCAAGCATCAATCAATGGCGTGCACCTTTCAAGCCAAATTGCGAGAATCAAGAATATTTAGCCCACTCCTCAATTCGCAAAATCTCTTCTCATCAAGAGGCTTGGTGAATATATCGGCTAATTGATCATTTGTGCTCACATGCTTGAATATCGATATCGCCTTTAGTGGAATGATCTCTCAAGAAATGGTGGCGAATATCGATATGCTTTGTAATGAGAATGTTGGATGGGTTGTTGGCAATTTTATGGCACTCTCATTGTCACACAAGAGTGGAACATGGTTATAGGTTAGGCCATAGTCATTTAGGGTTTGCCTCATCCAAAGCAATTACAAGACAACAACTCCCGGCTATGTATTCGCTTTTACTGTGGATAGGGCTACGGAATTTTGTTTCTTAGAGGACCAAGAGACAAGGGATCTACCTAAGAATTGACAAGTTCCCGAGGTACTCTTCCTATCCACCTTACATCCGGCATAATCCGCATCGGAATACCCAACTAATTCAAAAGATGACCCTTTTGGATACCAAAGCCCGAAATGAGGAATGTGCACTAAATATCTCAAGATTCTTTTTACGGCCACCATATGGCACTCTTTGGGAGCGGCTTGAAAACGTGCACACATGCACACACTAAGCATAATATCGGGTCTAGATGCACAAAGATAGAGTAAAGAGCCGATCATCGAACGATATACCTTTTGGACGACCGGTTTACCTTCTTTGTCGAGGTCTAGGTGCCCGTTGGCTTGCATCGGCGTCTTGATTGGCTTGGCGTTTTCCATTCCGAACTTCTTGAGCATGTCCTTGATGTACTTTGTTTGGCAAATGAAGGTGCCTTCCTTGAGTTGTTTGACTTGAAATCCGAGGAAGAACTTCAACTCGCCCATCATGGACATCTCAAATCTTTTGATCATTATTCTGCTAAATTCCTTGCACAGATGTTCGTTAGTAGATCCAAATATAATGTCATCAACATATATTTGACAAACGAATAGATCATCATCAATATGTTTAGTAAAGAGTGTAGGGTCGGCCTTTCCGACTACAAAACCTTGACCGAGTAGGAAATCTCGAAGACATTCGAACCACGCTCTCGGTGCTTGCTTAAGTCCATAAAGTGCCATATGAAGAAAGTAGACGTGGTCCGGATGATTTGGGTCTTCGAATCCGGGTGGTTGCTCAACATAGACCATCTCGAGAGTGGCCCATTCAAGAAGGCATTTTTCACGTCCATTTGATACAACTTGAAATCATGGTGAGTAGCAAAGGCAAGTAATATTCTAATAGATTCAAGCCTGGCTACAGGAGCGTATGTTTCATCGAATCCAAACCTTCAATTTGAGTGAAGCCTTGAGCAACCAACCGTGCTTTGTTTCTAGTCACAATTCCGCTTCGCCTTGCTTGTTCCAAACACCCATTTGGTTCCGATCACGCTTTTGCTTGGGCCTTTCGACAAGCTTCCACACTTGATTTCTCTCGGTTGTTCAACTCCTCTTGCATAGCTATCACCCAATCCGGATCTTGGAGAGCTTCTTCTACCTTGAGTGGTTCAAGAGAAGAGACAAAGGAGTAAAATTCACAAAATTTGCAAGTCGAGATCTAGTGGATACTCCCTTGTTAATGTCTCCAAGTATGTTATCGACCGGATGATCTCGTTGTATGCTTTGATGAACTCTCGGATGAGGGGTTGTTGCATTTGAACGTTGAATAGGACCTCCATCATCTTGAGAAGTGTTAGAACCATCTTGAGCTTGAATGGATGAGGGAGGATCAACATTTGGAGCACTGTTGTTCGAATGTCCGGTTAAGTCCGACACTCGAGATTTTGTCCTGATACTCGACAATATCCGGATACTCCGGACGGGGTGCTCGGATTCAATCCTGCTTCCACCGTTTTACCTCCCCAATGGCCAATTTCTTGATTGCTTCGCATGGTGGTTCTTCCTATCAATTTCATCACAATTAACTAGTTCTACTTGAGAATCAGTTAGATTCATCAAATGTTACGTCACGCGAGATTTCAACTACACCGGTGGTGTTATTGAAAACCCGATATGCGTAAGCATTTGATCCATAACCAAGTAAAAATCCTTCATCTACTTTAGGAGCAAATTTAGAAGACTTAGCTTTCTTGTTGAGGATGTAGCATTTGCTCCCAAAGACTCGGAAGTATGATACATTGGGCTTCTTGCCGGTGAGGAGCTCGTATGCCGTCTTCTTCAAGATCTTGTGAAGATATAGCCGGTTGGAGCAGTGACACGCGGTGTTGATGGCCTCCGCCCAGAATATGTCGGAGACCTTGTACTCGTCAAGCATCGTGCGCGCCATCTCGATGAGGGTTCGATTCTTCCTCTCGGCCACCCCATTTTGTTGAGGGGAATAGGGAGCCGAGAACTCATGTTTGATGCCTTCTTCATCGAGAAACTCCTCAACGCCGGTATTCTTGAATTCGGTGCCGTTATCACTCTGAATTCTCTTTATCTTCACTTCGAACTCGTTTTGAGCCCTTCTCATGAACTTCTTAAGAGATCCTTGAGCTTCACTTTTATCATGCAAAAAGAACACCCAAGTAAATCGAGAAAAATCATCAACAATAACTAAGCCATACTTGTTTCCTCCAATGCTTATGTAGGTGATGGGACCAAACAAGTCCATGTGAAGCATCTCCAGCGGTCTTGAGGTGGTCATCACGTTCTTTGCGGGATGAGAGGCTTCAACTTGTTTCCCGGCTTGACATGCGCTACACACCCTATCTTTCTCAAACACAATATTTGTTAGTCCAAGGATGTGGTTGCCCTTAATGAGTTTGTGAAGATTCCTCATACCAACATGGGCAAGCCGGCGATGCCATAGCCAACCCATGCTCGATTTAGCCATTAAGCATGTTTCAAGGTTAACTCTATCCGTATTGAAGTCTATGAGATAGAGATTTCCCTTTAAACGACCTTTAACGGCTATTGAACCATCATCCCTCTTAATGACATCCACACCCTTATCACTGAACACACAATTGTAGCCCGCTTCACATAATTGAGCAACGGACAACAAATTGTAGTTTAGTGATTCAACAAGCAAAACATTATTTATATGGAAATTATTTGTAATTAAGATCTTGCCTAAACCTACCACTTCACCTTTTTCATTATCGCCAAAAATGATACTTTCACTATTCGATCCATTGGCTTCCAAATGTGCGAACATCGCCCTTTCTCCGGTCATATGATGTGTACATCCGCTATCCAAGATCCAACTTGATCCACCGGAGATGTAGGCCTACAAAATGAAATTTAGTTTTTGCTCTTTGGTACCCAGACTTGTTTAGGTCCGCGCACGTTAGTGACAAGTGATTTGGGAACCCAAATAGATCGCACATTAGAGGTACCTTTGGATTTACCTCCAATGGGACATGCAACTACACGACCATGGTTAGTTCTCTTAAGTACATATGAGGCAAAGAAAGTAGAATGAGTTTTGTACTTAGAGTTTTTCTTGCTCTTAACAAATTGGATGGGCTTGTTCAACAGAGCAATCACAATATTGCTCTTTTTCCCTTTGGGAGGAACATATCCAAGCCCATACTTCATAGTATTACCTTGACGCTTACCTAGGAACTCCTCTAGTCCCTTACTTGCCTTGTAGGACTTTTGAAGTCCATCTTCAAGCAATCCCTTGAGCTTCTCATTCTCATATGCTAATACTTGCAAGGTCTCAAGGTTAGTAGCATAAGTATCAATATTAGCGTTGTAACATCTAGCGCATCCATTGCTAGTAGAAGGTAATGAAGAATTGGAGTTAATGGTTGAGGTTATCGGAGGGCTATTCTTGAGATCAACAAGCTTCAACTCAAGAGCCTTGCAGCGCCCTTTGCCTTAGCAAGTTCCTCTTCAAGTGAAGCGTTGGTGATCTCGAGACTAGACACCTCGGATTTTGTCAATTTTGAGTTCTTAACTAACTCCTCATTTTTCTCTTTTTCAAAAGACAAGCTCTTCTCTAGCTCACGATTTTTCTCCTTTTCGAGGATAAGCAAATCTTCTTGAGCCTCGAGAGTAGCTTCCTTTTGTTCTATAACTTCCTCCAACTTTTCAATATCTTTGAGAAGCAAGTTTAACTTATGAATGTCAAAGTTTTTCATGGATTTAAGCATGGAGTCAACATCATCATCGCTATCACTATCGCACTCATCTAGACAATCATTAACAATGGAGGGAGTGGAGTCTTTTGATGATACCTTGTGCCCCTTTGCCATAAGGCATATTGGAGCGTTGTCGTCATCATCGCTCAAGTCGTCGAAGAGGCTCTTCGACGTTGTTGAGGTGGTAGGCACTGCAATGGCGACGGAGGCAATTCCTCCTTCCTCGTCGGACTCGGAGCTTGAGTCGGAATCGGAGTTTGAATCCCACTCTTCTCCAATATGCGCTTGTCCCTTGTGCTTGTAGTGTTTGAATTTCTTACTCTTTTCTTTGTCTTTGCCCCGGTATTTGTCTTTCTTGTGAGGCTTCTCATCTTTGCTCTCCTTGTGCGGACACTCGGCAATGAAGTGGCCGGTTTCACCGCATTCATAGCATCTTCGAGTAGAATGTCTACCCTTTGACTTTCTTCCAAAACTCTTCGACTGACCTCCTTGTCTGAAGTTTTTCTTCTTGAAAAATTTGTTGAACCTTCTCACGAATAGAGCCATATCCTCATTTGTCAATGGACCACATGACTCTTCATCTTCACTTGAGTTCTCTTCCGCTTGGCGCACTACCTTGACGGCCTTGAGGGCAATACCTTTCTTTTTGCCCGACTTGAGTTCTTTCACAACTTCGGCTTCCTTTACCATCATCTCGTCCATCATGAGCCGGCCAATGACATCATGAGGTGTCAAAGTGTCGAAGTTGGGCCGGTCTCGGATCAACTGAACAAGGTTGCGGTTGGTGGGAGTGATCACGCGTAGTATTATCTTCACCACGGCCTTGCTAGAAAGATCAGTGCACCCAAGACCTTTTGCTTGATTTACGAGCACCATCAGGCGGTCAAACATCTTAGTGTATGATTCACCATCTTCCAAGGTGAACCGGCTTAGCTCACCAATAATGAGCTCTATCTTCGATTGTCGGACGCTTGACACTCCTTCATGACTGACTAGGAGTCTATCCCAAATAGCCTTTGCTTCCTCGAGTCCATCGACTTGGTTGAACTCGGAATCACTCAAGGCGTTGAATAAGGCATTGACTACCAAATCATTGAAGTGTTGATCTTTATCTTCTTCGGGAGTAAGATTCTCAGGATCATTAGGCTTGAAACCTGTTTGCACAATCTTCCAAATAGAAGGGTGAAGCGATCTCAAGTGCATCTTCATCTTATGTTTCCATGCGCATAGTGAGTGCCATCGGCGAGGCACTAACGGAGGGCACGGAGACATATGAGGAAGAGCTTGGGACACCGAGGGAACGATAATCAAATGGAATTGCAACCCCAATACCGGAGCCCGTGCCCTTGTCTTGGTCATGGACTTCGGTATTCTTATCTTCTTGCGACATATTGATTCTCCGAGCGGTTAAGCCAAACTAAGGAGATTTGGCTCTGATACCAATTGAAAGGACCGATATGTCGCCTAGAGGGGGGGTGAATAGGCGAATTAAAAAATTGCAATTAAATAAAATCTCCCAAGGGTCAGAGTCCGGACTGTCCGGGGTTTTTGTCCGGATAGTCCGGAGTAAATGTCCGGATAGTCCAGGTATTTTCTCCGGATACTCCGGACAGGTGAACTCGAGAAGGGATTTTAAATCTTTGCAAGTTTTTTTTAATAATCTAGCTGAATACAAATACTCTAAATGATGTCAAGTACCTGAAGAGTATATAGATCTAGAGCCAAACACAGAGATAAAGTAGATCGGGGCACCAAAAGAACCAAGAACTACAAACCCTAGCTCAAGCAAGTGAAGAACACAAAGACAACGATTTTTCAAGTTCGGATTCTTGAAGGGAATCCCACGCTCGCTGAGGAGGCACAAAGCCCGGTCCTCTTGACCCCTTTCCTCCTGGTGTTGCACGAAGCACTCGCCGGTCTTCACTTCTTGCCTCTTTCCTTTCGGAGGCGAGACATGCCTTCACAAACGACCGAGGCTCTCCACACGAAGTCTTGGAGGCTCCCGGTGACTCCTTGCCGTCTAGGAGCCCTTCAAACTCCAAGAGTAATAAATACGCCACTAAATCAACTTGGAGGATGAAACTTATGCTCAAGAATCAAACAAGCAAGCTCAAAACAGTTAAATCCCCTCCTTTCTCCCCAAAGATGCAAATCAAATCGAAGATTCAAGTGGGAGAAAGAAGCTAGGGCTTGAGAGAGTGAGAGAGAGAGAGCTTTAGACATGAATGCTGCAATGAATGAGGTGGGTAACGGTTAGAAATGGAGTGAGGGCTTAAATAGGGCTCCCAAAATCCAACCGTTACTCTTGTGCTACGCAATCTCCGGAGTGTCCAGACAAATAGTCCGGAGTGTCCGGACTTAACTAGTTTTGCACAACCGAGAGGGTGAGCCCGGAGTGTCTGGACAAAATCTCTGGATACTCCAGACAAAAACCCCGGATACTCCGAACAATAACCCCGGAGTGTCCGGACTAAATGTCCGGATACTCCGGACTTACCAGAGAAATCCAACCGAGGACCCCAGCCCGGAGTGTCCGGACTAAATGTCCGGATACTCCGGACTTACCCCTTCGGCCAGGAGTACCCTTTGATAGGAAATGCAAAGTTTCAAAAGGTTTTCGAGATGCAATTTTCATCCTATGAGCACAAGCATATCCTAGAAGCGATTTTCCGTCGTATCCCCCTTTATAGTACGGCCATCCTTAGACTCAAAGAAATAAAAGAATTACAACTAAAGTCTTGATGCCGCCTTTTCAAATTTTAAATATGGTGGGGACCTCCAATCGCCTTTCCAACGATGATATCTTCTTGATCACTGCATAGAATCTCACTTGCACCGTTAGTATACAAAATTGTGTTGCCATAAATCACCAAAACTCTTTGAGGGGCCTAGATGCACTTTCAGCTTCCTGCCCGGCGAGCAGGGCATGATCGCCCACCTGCTCGCCAGGCCACCACGTGGGCTTCCCGCCTGGCGAGCAGGGCATGATCGCCCACTTGCTCGCCAGGCTGCCACATAAGCCGATGCCTGGCGGGCAGGGCATGATCGCCCACTTGCCCGCCAGGCCGCCACGTGGGCTTCCCACCCAACGAGCAGGGCATGATCGCCCACCTGCTCGCCAGGCCGTCACGCTGGGCCAGGCCGCTTCTTGGGCCCACTAATCTGTGGCGGAGAGGGTACCCCGATGCAAAGTACACCGACAGTAGCCCCCGGGTCCATCCCGGAACGCGCTCCAGTTTCCTTTTAGAGCTCATTTAATGTCGGTGCGCTCCTGGATGGGCCCACCACTTCTGAGCACGCAACCGCCTCGGTCCTCTCAACTTCTGCCGATTTTTCTTGGGACCCAAAACGTCGCAGTATTTTTGCTGCTCGAGAACCGCTCTCAGGCGAGGGCCTATATATATACGCTACGATCGGGGTTCACGCTCGATTCTTGCGCCCTTTGCCCTTTGCCCTTTCATCTTCCTTGCCAAAAGACCTTGTCTCTGCTTAAATGGCGTAACCTCTTCTCCCTTCCACTGTTGGAGAGGACAGGGTGGATCTGCTCTCCAAGATGGCGCCCGAGGGCTCCCTCCACCTTCGCCGTGGAACCCTCGCGCCATGCTGCGAACCAGGGGAGACCATTGTCTTCGCCTAGGGGCTTCTGGCGGGCCTAGTTCCGCCATTTTCTGAATTCTTCCTCACCATTCTTCACTTCTACGAAATCCATCATCTCCACCTCACCCCCAACTCCATCGTCACTCTTTCTATCTTCGCCTACCTCTGTGAGATGTTCGTAGGGGTGATGCTCAACCTTCCTCTCTTCCGCAACTTCTTCATTTGCCGCAGCACCCCTAAAAGCAGGATCGTGGGTAGCTGCCACTTCCGTCTTCGCGACGGGTCGGCCCCTCACTACATTCCCTTCCAGCCAAGATCCAACTGGAAGATGTGGCGGAGCGACTGGCTCTACGTCGGCGACGACAGCGGGGTTGACCTCCTCGGGATGCCCTGCGCGTGGGCGAAAGCCTGCGAGAGCTGGAGTTCGCCTATCGAGGAGACGGCAGAGTCTTCACGATGGCGGCCCGCATCAACCAGTTGCGGGACACCGGGCTGATCAGGGCGCTGGTGGTTCGGGACTTTGTGACTTGGAGAATCAGCCCCCTCCGTCGTCGTACCCGCCCTGCATGGCGGTGTACAGGGGACGATGACACGACGCGCACGTGCCCAGACAGTAAGTTTTGTTGCCCTTCTTACGAATACATATTCCTCTTCGTAGTCACCGCCAACTAATATCCTTGTCTTCTTTTTGTGCCAGGCGAAGGAAATCTGGACGGCCCCGCCATCTCAAGATGGCTATCCGGCCGCTTCCCGCCAAAGGCCGAGCGCCCCGACTTTCTGCCGGGGCCCGACCGCTCTACGATCTGTAGTTCGCAGAACGCCTTCGGATTGTCCACCATTCGGCGATGGATTCCACTGCCCTCGACGGTCTTTGCCCGCAGCCCCCCGGTGATCGTGGACCCGACCGGTGACGATCGTGGTGCAGTAAATGGGCTTGCGCTCTAGACACCTCGGGTGCGGACCCCAAGAGGCCCCGCACCGAGTACCGAATGCCTGCCGCCACCAGCTCCGCCGCTCCCCAGAGCACACCCGGAGCGGTGGCATCTTCACTCGAGGCGACGACATCCGCCGCCCCTACTTCAACGCCAGCCGCACCGATGCTAGCTCCTACGGCGCTGACCTCAACGGCGCCAGTCTCCATGACGCCAACACCTGCAGCACCGACCCCATTGGCGCCACCTCCACGGGCGCCGGCCCACTGCCATCGTCACCAAGTGGGCTTACGATCCCGTGGCCTCGCTTCACTAAGTCGCCTCCAGGGGCGGCCAAGCCCCAGCCACAGAGACATCCGCGAAGACTAATAGACGAAGCGGGGACCTCCGCTCAAGGGCAACCCGGCGGCCCCGAAGCCACCAGAATGGACGTCGCCGGCACCAGCACTTTTGTTTAGCCCGCCGGCTATCCTTGTCACCGAGCCACCACCGAGTGCAGTCGCTTGTTTAACTTGGCGAGGCGCCACACCATAACGCCCTCCTCACACGCAGCCCACCTAGCGCGAAGCCCAAATGTCGCAACAGATGGCTACGCTGCGCAGGGAGCTGGAGAAGAAGGAGGCGCTGCTGACCCAAGAGAGGGCCACCGGGGTGACCTTGCTCGCCCGAGCGCAGGAGGCCGAGGCAGCGCAGAGATAGGCGGTGGAAGAGCAGCGTCGCATGCTGCATAACCTCGGTGTCATGCTTCGACCGTCTTACCGACGCATGGCGAGGGCCTTGGAGCCGTTGGGAGTG
Source organism: Guadua angustifolia (assembly GCA_036346375.1). Taxonomy (NCBI): domain Eukaryota; kingdom Viridiplantae; phylum Streptophyta; class Magnoliopsida; order Poales; family Poaceae; genus Guadua; species Guadua angustifolia. The sequence goes on from CM070505.1 coordinate 33,795,504, forward strand.
GATCTTCGCAAGCCGCTCAAGCCCACAGCTATGCAAGATGCACAATCGTGATTACTCGGTTGCCGCGCGGCGCCCGCCTACCAGCCGCCATGGCCGCCCGCTCCGTCCAGGAAGGGCGGCAAGTCGTCGTGGCCACTGCGACCTTCGTGGTGGTGTGCTACGCCAGCCGCGGCGCCTCCTTCAACCCAATGACCGTCGCGGACGGCATTGAGGGAGACGAGGCCCAGGCGCAGGCGCGTGTGTGCGAGGCCGCAGAGCATGTCACCGGCATGATGGCGGTGGAGGACCCGGATCTCGACGTGGCGGTAGCAGAGCCGGAGGCCGAGGAGGATGATGGGGCACATCCAAGTCGTCAACGACAGCTGATGGCCTGGGCCACTTCTTTTGTTTTCTTCGTTTCTTTTTGTTCCTGCTTTTCTGCATGCCAGAATAATCTTAGTAATTGTAATGAAATTAGTATCTTCTGACTTTACCTGCGTGTTTATTTGTTCACGTTCTGATTGTGTTTGCTCAACTCAACCATGGGGCGACCAGCCCCCAGCCTCGCCATGATGCGAACCCAAACACTTAGGTTAGGTCGATACTTTGGTGTTTCTTGAGTGATTGCAAGTGGCTGCTATAACGTGAACAATGTTATGCAAAACATGCAGGATGTAGACAAACAAAGTCCTAAGTCCTTGCGTAAGGTTGTCACTGACTCCTGCCCTTTTGGAACTTATATCCTTATGATCTCTTGGAACTGACCGCAGCTGTCGCTGACAAAGCAAAGAAAGCTCCGTGAGCGGTATTGGGCCGCGGTGCTCACGGTGATGTACCAACAGGTGCCAGGAGCCAACCCGAGATGTGTGAGCCGCGTTTGAGCACCGTGCCGCACTCGCACTCCTGGTCGCCTGTCCTTGCGATGCAAACGCTGGGCATTTCCTTTTATCAATGAGGAGCCATCAGGTTAGCAGGGCCAATGACAACCACGCATAACTCGACCCAACAGGGTGCAGACGCAAAAGATAAGTCGATATTGCTAAGGCGAGCAACTTATCTTGGTCATAGGCCGCCGGGCGACCAGCCTCCAGGCTGGTCATGGAAGCCAACACCCGACGAGCAGGGCGTGGTCACCCACCTGCTCGCCCGGTGGGTAGGGCGTGGTCGCCCACCTGCCCGCCAGGCCGCCACGAGGCCACCTTGGATGTTTGAATTAGGTCATGTTCAAAGACTTCATCTCATGATTGCATGTAGCTACCAAAACACAGCAGGCGCATGCAAAGCATGCGTGAAAATATATCAAGAACGCAAGTTCCTGCGCAGGGTTGTCATGGTCCCTTTCTTTGGAACTTAAGTCCTTGTGACTCGGAACTAGCCCACGAAGTTGCGCAGCAAGGCAGCAGGTTCCCAGGGGTGGTATTGGGCCTGCGGTGCTCGTGGTGACAGCCAACGGTGCTTCGCAGAGCCAACCCGAGGTGTGTGAGCCGCATTTGAGCCATCATGCCGCACTCACACCCCTGGTTGCCTGTCTTCGCGTGACACAAACACCGGGTGTTATCGCAGATTGACAAGGAGCAGCCAAACCGCCGGTACCCATGACACCCCCGTGAAATATTACCCACCAGAGCACAAGCAAGGAGAATAAAGCAGAAGCCTTTAAGGCAAACAACTTTCTCGATCTTGGCGGTCACCAATCAGCCAGGGGAGAGCTTGCCCATACAGCTGATTAGAGCGAACCACTGGGTATTTATAGTTCTCAGGGTAAAATTTTCACAACAACTCCACGTTGAAGGAGTTGGCCAGCTCTTGATCATCCTCAATGGCCAACCGGACCGCCCCGGGTCGAGATACTAAGACCACCTTGAAGGGGCCCTCCCACTGGGGAGACAGTTTGTGGAGCCCGGCATGCATTTGGATTCTACACAAGACCAGGTCATCCACTGCTAGTGTTCTCTTATGGACCTGGGTGGCATGGTACCGGCTGAGACTTTGTTGGTACTAAGCGACCGCATAAGGTCAGCTCGTCGCAAGACCTCCTCGGAAGGTTGACTTCTTCTCCGCGGTGGTCTTCTTGTCCTTCCTTACTGAATGCCAAGATGCGCGGTGAGCCGAGCGACAGTTCGGACGGAAGGACAGCTTCTGCGCCGTAGACCAGGAAGAAAGGTGTTTCTCTAGTCACCCGCCTAGGTGTGGTCCGGAGCTACCATAACACAGCCGGGAGTTCTTCCGTCCACCGCGCCCCCCGCTTATGGAGTTGATCAAATGCTCTGGTCTTCAAGCCCCTGCTTAACGTTGGTGCTTTCAACAGCCATTGCTCCTTGGGCGGGCGAACGGGCAAAAGCATACCTTGGTGCCCATCTCATCACAAAACTCCGGAAGGCGGCTAGTGAACCGAGTGCCATTGTCGGTGTGATGCGATTGGCGACTCCGAAGCAGGTGAAGATTCCATGGATGAACTTGATAGCAGCGGAAGCCGTGATGGCACGTACTGTTTCGGCTTCAACCCACTTAGTGAATTTGTCGATGGCGACGAACAGGTGGGTGAAGCTCCCTGTGGCCCGCGGGAACGGGCCCAGGATATCCAGCCACAGACCGTGAACGGCCAAGAAAGTGGGATAGTTTACAGAGCTTAGGCTGGTCGGTGGATTTGCTTGGTGAAGAATTGGCATGCTTCGCATCTCCTCACCAGCTCGCAAGCATCCTGGAGGGTAGTAGGCCAATAAAATTCTTGGCGAAACGCTTTGCCGACAAGCGTTCAGCCGGACATATGGCACCCGCACATGCCTCAATGGATATCAGAGAGCAGGCTGCTCCCCTCTTCCTGGGTGATGCACTTGATGAGAATTCGTTTATGCTCGGTATATAGGTCCCCACCTGCAGTTATAGCACTTGGCCTTGCGTGCAATTTTCTCAGCTAAGGCATCATCGTCGGGGATCACTCGGTCTCGTAGGAAGGCTAGGATAGGATCCATCCACTGACCTTCCCGGTCAAGTGTGGCGATCACATGGTGATCGTCTGGGTACTCCACTTGGCCAAGCTTTTCCGCGGGTGCCGCACTGGCGGCACCACCACCTTCCCTCCCAGATCTGTGGCTGAGGCGGGTGCGCTGCCTACCCTCCCTGAACCAGAGGCCACGACAACTGCACCGCCCTCCCCGCTTGAGTCGGAGGCCGCGACGGCTACACCGTCGTCCCCGCCTAAACTAGGGGTAGCGACGGACGGTCGCGATAGTCTTTCTTCAAAGACCCGAGGCAAGGACGAGGTTCTTGAAGAGCCTTGGTTGTGAAAGCCCATCCGCCATATGGTTGTCATGTTGAGGATATGGATGTATCGATCCTTGAAGTGGCACTCCATCTTCCTGACCTCCGCCATGTAGGCAGCCATGGTAGGGTTAGAGCATTGAAATTCCTTCCGCGTTTGATTGATGACTAGTAGGAGTCGCCTTTGACTTGTAGGCGCTGAACGCCTAATGCTTGGCGTGTATGCCTTTACCAAGCAGCCCTCGTGATTCGGCGATGTTGTTGGTGGCCTTGAAGTCAGGGCGACCACATCTTGGAGGATGTCACCGGTCGAAGGGCCCGACAACCCCACCCAGCGCCTTGAGCCTAAAGGAGCCATCGAAGAATAAAGTCCGGGGAAGGCGAGTTTTTCTTCGCCTTCAGAGTAGCGGAGTCCATTCGACAACAAACTCACTTGACCACGGCTCTTGATGGCGGTCACGGGGCACAAACTTGAGATGAAATTCCCCAGCTCCACCGACCACTTGGCAATGCGACCTTGACTTCCGGTTATGAAGGATCTCGCGAGGTGGCGATGACCACCGTGATCTCGCCCTGAAAGTAATGCCGCGACTTCTGGGCGCCACCAGGGCGGCGTCTGACATCTTCGTGCTTGCGGGTATCTAGTCTCGCCTCGTGTAGCACCTTCTCGGCGTAGTAGACCGGCCGGATGCCTTCCTCTCCGCCACCGATACCACGCTCACCACTTCTTTGGGGTAGCGGCGATGTCTGAGGAGTAATGGTTCAAGGGGCTTAGGGGCAACCAAGATCTTGGCCCGAGGAGAGAATCTTGCTTCAAGTCTTCAATTGCTCGTTGAGCCTCCTTAGTCCACTCGAAGTGGTTCGTCTTCTTCAGCAACTTGAATAGGGGCAGATTCCTTTCTCCCAACCGGGCAATAAATTGCCCAAGGAGGCTGCGACCAACCGAACCTTTGCGACCGCTTGAGTGAGCAAGCGGCTTCATGTGTTCAATGGTTGCTATCTTGTTAGGATTGGCCTCAATGCCCCGACTGGACACGAGGAACCGTAGCAACTTTCCAGAGGGCACGCCAAACACACTTCTCGGGGTTGAGTTTTAAGTAATTCTTTCAGAGGTTGGCGAAGATTTCCTCCAGGTCTTCAATCAGTTCTTCGCTCTTTTTAACTTTCACGACCAAGTCGTCAACGTATACCTCAAGATTGTGCCCTATCTGTAACGTCCCGAAATTTGGCCAAATTTTAAATTTTAGAGTTATTTGAATTTTTATGAATTAACCAACCTTTATTTGCATTTAATTGCATTCAATTGAATTTATCTAATTTTTAGGATTTATTGGATTTAATTAACATTTATTTAAACTATCCTTCTCTTAATTAATTAATACGGAGAAAGTATTTATCAAAAATTTAAAACTAATATTTTATTTAGGCTCAAAATGCTCTGAAATATTTTTAGAATTTTTCTAGAATTTTTGGGTATTTTCATTGCCTAAATAATTACTTTGAATTTCTGCATTTATTTTATTGAGAAAACCCGATTATTCTTGGGTTACGATGGTCGGGCCGCCCAACACTGTGCTCGCCCGGGAAAACCCTAACGCCGCCTCGCTCACTTGTCGGATCTTGATCGAACGGCTATGATTGAATCTGGTTTAAGCCGACGCCGAGAATCAATAAATCACCGTTGGATCGCGATCGGACGGCCGATGTATCGCTCATTCTCGGGAGGCGTCTGGCACCGCCACCATCTTGTTGGCGCCGAGGATCATGTCGAGGATTTTGCGCGAGTTCAATGCACAGTCGGGCGAGTGATATACCCGCCGCATGCGACTCTCTCTTAGCTCCCATTGCCCATTCTCGCATCCGCCACCCACCGTAGAGTGCGCTTGAGCTTCATGAAGTAGCTTCATTCCTCGCCGGTTTTCCTTGTCTTCCGCCGTGGTCCGCCGCTCCGGCCTAGCAGCTAGAACCTTCTCCGAGTTCCTCGTGTACGCCGCGTCCAAAGAAGCCACTTCTTCCGACCGGAGACGCCGGAATCGCCGAAGGCTACGTCGTCTTCCTCGGCTCGGCGTCAAGCATCGCCGCCTCTTCTTGCGACTTCACAACCCACCTCGGTAGTCGGATCTTCATCCAGCGGCATCGAGGTATCGCCACGTTCTTCCGTAGCGGTTAACGTTTAATTAGTTTGGTTAGATCTGGTCCGTTGGATCTTCATCGAGCGATACTCGTTGAGCAGCGTGAGGCTTAGGAATAATAAAGCGCTTTCGGTATAACGATAGCCGTCGGATTCCCATCGAACGGGTGACGTTGCGCCACGTCTTCCCCGTAGAGTTGAGTCGATTATGCCGGTAGATCTCAGCCGTTGGTTGGTAATCGTGCGGCTCTGGTGTGCCCACGTATGTGCGATGAGCAGTAAACTCTCCGGGTAACCGTAGCCGTAGATTCCTCATCCAGCGAATCTCGGTGGCGTCCACGTGAGGCTAGTGATTAGGAAGCGCGTGTGGGTATCCATCGCCGTCGGATCTGCATCCGATCGCTATTTGGTGCATCCGTCGGTGCAATGAATAGTGAACCGTGTGGTAATAGCAGCCGTTGGTTTCAATCCAACCGTCTCTGCGGCGCCGCTGCGTGTCGATCCATCGGAATGTGGGGCCGAAACATCGTTCTTCGAGGCCACGTGTCGATTAGTGATGACCGAAGTCTTGACATCGGCATGGCGTCATCCGGGCCCACTTGTCGTGACCGAGGCGACGTGGAAGCTTCGGTGCCGACACATGTCGCCGGGGGGGGGGGATAAATCCAGATTTTCAGTAGGAAATTAAATAAAGAAATTCGGTTATATATTTATTTGAATTTCAGCAAACTTGAAAACGCTATAACTTTTGCATTTTAACTCGGATTTGGGTGATTCCAGTGCCCAAAATTTTGTAAAAATGTGAACTATTTATTGGTGATTTTTATTTTATTTTTAGAATTTATCTTGCTGTCTATATAGTGTATTTATTGTGTGATTGCTTGTGCCGAGTAGACTCCGAGTCGCCGGGTTTCGCCGAGGGAGAATTTGAAGACCCGTCGCAGAACCTCGACCAGAATCAACTCCTCTTCGAAGGCAAGTCATGCTTTGACCATGTTGCCCCTAGATTTTCGAATATAATTTGATTCAACTATTGCATGCTATATTAATTAAAATGATATTGCTCATGTGGGAAATGTAGTTAAAATACCTACCTTGTTTATGCCACCTTGAATATAATGTTTATATATGCCCTGAAATCCTTGTCCACCCTAAGATGTTTAATATGTTGGATATTAATATGATGCCAACACGGGAGGCTAGACCGTGAGTAGTAGCTTATCCTGCTTTTGTGCGATGAATGAATTTCAAATAGCAAATGAATTTTGCCTAACCAATTATGGAACACATTTTTGTAAAAGGGCGATGATGTCATACGATGGAATTGGAATAGTGACCTGTGTGGTGCTATTCGCAAATGAATGTGAACAATGGCATGTGTTGCTTAAATATAACATGGGGTGGGGAAAATGTTTTGGACCGGGGCAAGTGGCAAGAAGGCTTCGTGCCGGTGGGCTGTGTGGCAAAGGGCTGTGTGAATGATTGAGAAGGCTGTGTGCGAGTTGTATAAATTGGATGTCTTGCAGGACGAGTTAAGGACTTAACCTTGCGAGCCTTTGAACTGAGTTCCGTGTACAACCACTTGTCCGCAATGGGACGGGCCTAGTTGATGAGGGTTTCTAATACCTTTCCTTTGATACCTCGGGGTGACAGTTACACAAAGGTGTAACTTCGGGAAGCGTACTGTCTTTGCGGCTTGGTACCCATCTAACAGTATGTGCTGTTCTAAACTTTGGCTCTGTGTGAGGAAGTGTTAGAAAGGTATCTTGGAGAGGATCATCGGCTAAGTGTTAGTCTCTGAAAGACTTTGTTGCAATCAATCACACGTGTGGTGGCGATCAGTATCTTGTGGGTAAAGTGTACAGCCTCTCTGAGTGTGTGTGTGAATCTATTGAATAGCTGTGTCATGATGCTGGACATTGCTCGTGATTCTGATCAAGGGTTAGATTTTAAAAATAAAAGATGTGGAATGGGTGGCTGTGTGCCAAAAAGCTGTGTGTATGAAATTAGGGCTGTGTGCCAAAACTCTGGAAAAAGAATTGAAAAATTAACTATTAATAATCCTGATTTTACTGCTTTTAATCTAATAAGGATTACCTGTTAAAAGAAATGCTGCTTTATGCAAAATAACCACTTAGGCCTTTCCTTTGGAATAAGCCATGCATGTAGTAATAGAACTGCATTGTGCATGACTTGTTGAGTATGTTGTATACTCACCCTTGCATCGACAAAAACCTCAGAAGATGAAGCTGTGCCAGCTTGGGAGGAAGAGATCATTGAAGGCCAAGAAGACTAAGGGTTGAGCGCTTTTCAAGAGCTTTGTGGCTAAGAGTGGTTCCGCTATCGTATTTTGCTTCCGCTGAATGAACTTGATACTGATGATATTTATCGCCCTGCGTGGCGAATTGTTGTAAGGCGACCATAAGGTCATGTAACTCGACTATATTATGCTTGAAGTACTTTATTATTTATTTCCGCTGTGTATGATTGTGGTACTTCAACCTGTTTATCCTGTGTGTACTAGCGTGATCCTGGACTAGTACGGCATACACAGAGTGTCCGAATCCGTGAAAATTCGGGGCACGACACTATCTGTGGACAGAAAGTAATATGCATGGCGCGTTGGTAAGTAGAACCAGCATTTTTTAACCCAAAAGCCATTCTGATATAACAATAAACACCCATGGGGTTACAAAAGCGGTTTTTTCTTCGTCTTTCACCGCCATGCTAATCTGGTGGTACCCCGAGTACGCATCCAAAAAGCACAGCAACTCGCATCCCGCCGTCGAGTCGACGATGAGATCGACGCGCGACAGGGGGTGAGGATCCTTCGGGCAGGCCTTGTTGAGGTCGGTGAAGTCGACACACATCCGCCACTTCCCATTGGACTTCTTGACGAGCACAGGGTTGGCAAGCCACTCGGGGTGAGAGACTTCCCGTACAATCCCTGCGCGCAGCAGCTTCTCTACCTCCACCCGAATGGCGTCTTGCTGCTCTGGTGCCTGTCGCCGGACCTTCTGGTGGACCGGCCGCACCTCGGAGAGCGTTACCAGTCGGTGCTCGATCACCTCCCTTGGGACCCCAGTCATATCGGACAGTTGTCAGGCAAACATGTCGGAATTAGACCAGAGGAAGGTGACGAGCGCGTCTTCCTATTTGGCGCTAAGGCTGGCGCTGATGAAGACGGTCTTCTCGGGCTTGCCCTCACTCAGGGAGACCATCTTTACCTCGCCAGCCGAGCCGGGCGAGGTGCGGGTCTACGCCTGAGGGGCTCCCGAAAAGGCGGCATCAGCCGGCTTCACGCAGGTGGCACCGGCCAGGTCCAGTGCATGCTTGTGGCAGCGCAAAGCTTCTGGCCTGTCCACCCGGACGACTATGGGGCCACCAGGCCCTGGTATCTTCACCACCATATATCTATAGTGGGTTGCCGTCATGAACTTGGCCAACGCAGGTCGGCCAAGTATTGCGTTGTATGGGAGGTCGAAGTCGACCAGCTCCGTACGGTAGTTGCTTTCCTCCCCGAAGGTGACGGGGAGGTGCACCTGTCCCAGGGGGATTGAGCTAGCCCGGGGCTATCTTTAATAGAAGGAGCAAGGCGGGCGCTCTCTAGCTCGATACAGGCGCCGGAATACCTTGAAGGACAGGAGGTTGATGGAGCTCCCTCCATCCACGAGCACTCGTCCGAGCTTCACGTTTCGGATCGTGGGTGAAACCACGATCGGAAGGTGACCTATGCCAACAATGCTCTTAGGGTGGTCAGCCCGACTGAAGGTGATCGGCTCCTCCGACCACTTCAGCATCCGACACGCCCCTGAACTCGACGCCGTAGCGCAGACTTCCCTCCTCATCCGCTTGTAGAACACGTTAGAGGGGTAGGTGGACGAGCCACCATGAATGTACGCCACGGCGTGGTCCTCCTGCTGGAAGGCCACGGGGCGGGGTCTTCGTCTTGATCATCGTCATGAGGGCGGCGCTCTTTGAGCCACTGCTCAACCATCTTGCTCACAACCTGGCAACTGGCCAGGTCATAAGTGTTGATCCTGTGGATTGGGCAGAAAGACTTGCCCTCCTTCTCCTCGCGGTGGTCGTTTCTCCGACCGCGGCGGTCATCCTGCCGCCTCGGCGGTCATCCTTGATCACGCCTTCTGGCGGGCGTCTTCATCTTTCGCGCTTCGTGTCAGGACCCTTTGGTCTCAACCGCCTCGTGCCTCCACGCTTTCTTGCTCGCAGGGCCGGGACCCCTCGAGGTCTCGGCTTCATCCCCGCTGTGTCCTCGCGCGGCGCCAGACACCGGCCCCCAAGCCTCCACCGCCCGCACGCACTTGTGTGCCAGGGAGAAGAGCTCGGAGGTGGTGGCGATGTTGCGGGTCGCCATCTTTTCCCGCATCTTGCAGTCTCGATTGCCTCTTCGAAAGGCGATGACGACCGACTGCTCCGAAATCCAGGGGATTGTGTTACGACAGTGGCAGAATTGCCGAATGAAGTCGCACAACGACTCCCCTTTTTCCTGCTTGAGGGCATGGAGATCATCCTCTACGCCCGGCTGCGCGAAGGAGCCTTGGAAGTTGGCGAGAAGAGGCCGCACAACTCCTCCCACGAGCGCACTAATCCCCGCGAGAGGTTCAACAGCCAGGACTGGGAGGACCCTGTCAAGGCCGTTGGGAAATAGTTGGCCATGGCCTTCTCGAGACCATGATCGCTGCCGTGGTGTAAATCTGCAAGAACTCCTCCGGGTTGGTGGTGCCGTCGTACTTCTCGATGGAGGTCGGGCGAAACCTTTTGGGCCACGCCACACGGCGTAGCCGTCAGGAAAACGCCTGGCATCCGACGCTGCAGGGGGAATCCTGCGTCCACCTGAACCCCAGCCCAGAGACCGTGCCGGCGAGTGCGGATCACGACTCCCCAAAGAGTCGAAGGAGCGGACTTCCTCCTCGCTCTAAAGATGAGAGTCGTGAGAGGAACTTTCACCCCTAGGGGCCATCCGTCCGTCGCGAGCGCGACGACGCTGTAGGTGGTCACGCAAATCACCGCTGCACCACTGGCAATGCTTCTCCAGATGAACCCTCAGGTCCTCACGGCTCCTCGCGGAGCTGGGACCCTCTTCTTGCACGCCCTTTCCCTTACTCTGGACCTCCTAGCCAGAGCGCTTCCCGCTTGGATGGCTGGAAGCTTGGGTGCGATCGACATGCACCCTCGATCGAGGGGTACCGACGATCCTCGACCGGTCGGCCATCCCTACGTGGAGCTGGGCCGCATCTATGAGGCCAGCAATGTCCCACAGCCACGATGTAGCTGGGGTGTCTCCTGCAAGTTCCACCGGAGGGTGGTCCATGAGGAGACGAAGCGCATCAGATCTGGGCGGAGTGGCGCTTCCATAACGGCCACGCGAACCGGATGTTCATGGCGCCAAGGGAGGACCACCGCCTTCCTGCAGGGGCGGCGTGAGGTGATCCCTCATCTGTCGAGAGTGTTAGGACGTGTTCTGGGCGCTGCTAGCTTCTGCCGCCTCTTGTTGTTGTGAGCGCGAACCCGCCATCACCAAATGCGCGGTTCCTGCAGACAAAAGACTGGAATCCACCAGAGGGATGCCCGGGTGAGCCAACCACTAGCCCCCTACCTAGCGCGTCCCTGTCGACGTATTTCGCCGGACAGGACCCCGTCAACGGACAGGGTTGACTACTCCCAGGATGGAAGGTTGGGTTCGGTAGAGGGCGTCTTTGTGGCTGGAAACCCTAATGACTCTCACACGAGGGATTCCAGGGATCAAGAGATCAATGAACGCAGTGATGTACCCAGGTTCAGGGCCCCAGCACGGGTAATAGCCCTACATCCTACTAAATCTTTGTTGAGGAAATATGGAGGCAATTACAATGGTTCTTCTGGTCTCGAGTTTGGATGAGTCTTCTGGATCTCCCCCTTCTCCATGCACCAGAGCACCCTTATATAGATGGGGTTGGCCCGGGCAAGTGAGAAGGTGACGCTATACTGATCTACAACTCATTAATTACACCCATCATTGCGGTCTTATCACATCGACACACGACTCATTTATTACACCCATCACTGTAGCCTTATCCTTCAAACCCATTTAATGCCGCTGTATGGCCTCGCCCGGTCCGCCTGGGAAATAACACTCCTGTGATGGGTTTGGTGAGAGGCGTCAGAGGGATGGGTCGTCGTCGTGTCGATAGCAGAATTCTTCACAATCAATGGCCCTGACACAGCGTGTCAGGGGAAGGAGACTTCGAGGCGAAGCCTTCTTCTCATTCCTTTGGTTGCCTTCGTGGCCTAACGAGTGGGGCCCGATCGCCTACCTGCTCACCAGGCCGCCATATAAGCCAACGCCCGGCAGGCAGGGCATGATCGCCCACCTGCCCACTAGGCCGCCACGTGGGCTTCCCGCCTGGCGAGCAGGGCATGATCGCCCACCTACTCGCCAAGCCGCCACGTGGGCTTCCCGCCCGGCGAGTAGGGCATGATCGCCTACCTGCTCGCTAGGCCGCCACGTGGGCTTCACGCCCGGCGAGCAGGGCATGATTGCCCATCTGCTCGTCAGGCCGCCACATAAGCTGACGCCCGGCGGACAGAGCATGATCGCCCACCTGCCCACCAGGCCGCCACGTGGGCTTCCCGCCCGGCGAGCAAGGTATGATCGCCCACCTGCTCGCTAGGCCGCCACGCTGGGCCAGGCCGCTTCTTGGGCCCACTAATCTGCGGCGGAGAGGGTACCCCGGTGCAAAGTACACCGACACAAGTGATCTACCTAGCAATTGGTAACTTTCCAAGGTGCTCTTCCTATACACTTTACAACCCGCATAATCTGAATCCGAATATCCAACTAAATCAAATTTAGCACCTTTAGGATATCATAACCCTATATCTGAGGAATGCCTTAAATATCTTAGAATTCTTTTAACGGCCACTAAATGGCATTCTTTATGTGAAGCTTGAAAAGGTGTACATATGCAAACGCTAAACATATGATATCTGGCCTAGATGTAGTAAGATAAAGAAAACTACCAATTATAGAATGATAAAGCTTTAATTCTACCAGTTTATCTCCCTCATTTAGGTCTAGATGCCCATTGGATGCCATAGGAGTCTTGATGGGCTTCTCGTCTTCCATGACAAACCTCTTGAGTAGATCTTTTATATGCTTGGTTTGGCTCACGAACGTCCCATTCTTGTGTTGTTTAATTTGAAGTCCAAGGAAGAAGATTAATTCTCCAATCATTGACTTCTTAATTTCTCTAGATATCATGTCACCAAATTCTTTGCAAAAATATTCATTAGTAGAACCAAAAATAATATCATCAATTATAAATTTGACAAACAAAGAATTCTCCATCTATTACTTTAGTGAAGAGTGTTGTGTCAACCTTCCCAATTTTGAATCCTTTTGAAATTAGAAAATCTCCAAGTTGCTCATACGATGCTCTAGGAGCTTTTTTAAGACCATATAGTGCCTTAGAAGTTTGTATACATGATTTGGGTGCTTAGGATTCTCAAAACTGGAAAATTATTTTACAAATACCAACTCGGATATTTATCCATTTAGAAATGCACTCTTTACATTCATTTAAAATAACTTAATATCAAAACAAGATACGATTGCAAGCAACATTCGAATGGCTTCTAATCTAGCCACCGGTGCAAAGGTTTCACCAAAATCTAATCTTTGATTTGTGTGAAATCTTGTACCAATAATCTTGCCTTATTTCTTACCACAATACCTTTTTGTCTTGCTGGTTTCGAAATACCCATTTTGTACCGATGATGTTGTGATCCTTGGGTCTTTCAACTAATGTCCACACATCATTTCAGGCGAAGTTGTTTAGCTCTTCATGCATCGCATTCACCCAATCTGGATCATTTAAAACTTTATCTATATGAAAAGGTTCAAGAGAAGACACAAAAGAGTAATATTCACAAAAAGAAGCGACACGAGATCGAGTTTAACTCACTTACTTGTGCCACCCAATATTTGATCTATTGGATGATCCTTGGAGATTACATGATGGATTCTTTGAGGTAGTGGTTGAACTTGTTAATCATTTTCCTTCTCATCCACATCAATTAGTTGAGCTTGACTTGGCATTGCAGAAGTAGACGGTTCAACTTAAGTGGATGAGGGTTGATTTTCTTTATCTACCTCTGGCTTGACATCTCCAAGCGTCATATTCTTTGTTACTTCCCTCAAGCCTTCATCATCTACATCATCTAAATTTTTTTGCTCTTCTTATGAGCCGTTAATTTCATCAAATTCAACATCGTAAGTTTCTTCAACAAGACCTTTATTTTTATTAAAACACAATAACTAAATATGACAAGTCCCCCATGGATTCGATAATAAGGAAATGAAGAACGGGAACGAAACGAAATAAAGCATTTCTAGCGGATGAGCTTCTCCCAATTTTTTCTGGTAATAGAATAGGGCGGCTTGCGACAGAATTCCATACTCGATCTCATAGATCCCTATAGAATTCTGACGGACGAAGCCGAGCCGATACGATAGGCGGGCGAAGTGAGCGAGACCAAGACGGGCCAGACGTGGAGTGGCGAAGGGGGCCTACTATACGTATACGTGATTAGTAAGCGGTTCAAAACATCGAACGAAAAATAGAAAGTTCACTATTGAACAGTGTGATTAATCTTTACTATTTGAAGAGTAATCGAGCAAGAAACTAACATCATAATGACTTTGAAATTTTGAGAACCGAACACCATTTTTCAAAACATAACACTAGCAACCAAAAACATGAAAATACGAGATGTTCAGTCTTCTTCCAACGAGAAGCTCATAGGAAGCCTTTTTCAAAAGATGATGCAAATAAAGCCTACTTGTTGTATGACAAGCGATATTTATGGCTTTCACCGAAAACGATCGGGAGTACCATATTTATCAAGCATAGTTCTTGCCTTTTCAATTAATGTTCGATTTTTTCGTTCTACAACTCCATTTTGCTCCGGAGTGTAGGTAGCGAAAAGCTCATGTTTTATTCCAAGTTAATCACAACAATCTTCAATTTTTGTATTTTTGAACTCAGAACTATTATCACTACAAATTTTCTTTATTTTAAAATCAAATTCATTTTGAGCCCTTATTGCAAAACTTTTGAAAATGCTGGAGGTTTTGGATTTGTCATCTAAGAAGAATACCCAAGTATATCTCGAATAATCATCTACAATAACCAAACAATAAGAATTCCCAGTCGTCGCGTACTTTCTGACAGGTACCCTCCATGCCATGGATAAGTAAGACCACGTGGCAGCCTGGACAGCTGGTGGGCGATCAGGCCCCACTCGCCCGGCGTGTAGCCCACGTGGCGGCCTGGCGAGCTGGTGGGCGATCAGGCCCCACTCGTCAGGCGAGCGGCCCAAATGGCGGCCTGGCGAGCAGGTGGGCGTCGAGGCCACCTTTCGCCGAGTGTCGGCCCGTGGCGGCTTTGGCGGCAGTGGGCGATCAGCCACTTTCGCGGTGTCGGCCTCGTGGCGGCTTTGGCGGCGTGGGCGATCGAGCCTGCTGCCAAGTGTCGGCCCGTGGCGGCTTGGCGAGGCCGACACCTGGCGAGTTGGCGAGCGCTCTGGCCCCACTTGCCAAGCCACGATGGCAACCAAAAGAATGAAGGGGAGGCTTCGCCTCGAAGTCTCCTTCCCCTGACACGCTGTATCAGGGCCATTGATTGCGAGGAATTTTGTGGTCGACACGACAAAGGCCCATCCCTCTGACGCCTCACACCAAACCCGTCGCAGGAACATCACATCCCCGGTGGTGGGCGATGCCACACCAGAGCATTAAAGGGGTTTGAAGGATAAGGCTACAGTGATGGGTGTAATAAATGAGTCATGGTTCAGTATGATAAGACCACAGTGATGGGTGTAATAAATGGCTCATAGATCATTATGATGTCACCTTCCTACCTGCCCGAGCCTGCCCACTCTATATAAGGGAGCTCTGGTGCATGGGGAAGAGAGAGATCCGAGCCTGGATCCAAGTCCAAGAGGTTGAAAGACTTAGTGAAAAAAGAGTAGAACAAACCGAAAGAGCCATTGTAACCACCTCCTTATTTCCTGAACAAAGATCCAGTAGGACATAAGGCTATTATCCACACTAGGCCTGAACTTGGATACATTGCTGTGTTCCTTGATCTGTTGATCTCCAGAATCCCTCGCGTGAGAGTCATTAGGGTTTCCAACTGCGAAGACGCCCTCTATCGAACCCTAACCTCTATCCTAGGAGTATTCAACCCTGTCCGTTGATGGGATCTGTCCGTGAAATCTGTGAAGCACCCCGATGCTCTTATAGGTTGTTGGGCTAAACAAATCCATATGTAAAAGCTCTGATGGTCTAGAAGTGGACATGATACTCTTTGAAGGATGAAAACTAGCCACTTGATTGCCAGCTTGACAGGCACTACAAAATCTACTTTTCTCAAACTTCACATCTTTCAAGCCCACTGCTAAATCATTTTTTAAAAGCTTTTTAAGTTGAACCATCCCAATATGACCAAGTCTTCTATGCCAAAACCAACATATGGAGGTTTTCGCAATTAAACAAGTTTGAAGACATGACTCATTTGAAGTGAAATCAACTAAATATAAATTTTCAAATCTAAAACCTATGAACACCAAAGAATTACCATTTTCTTTAGAAATAACAACACTATTTTTAGAGAACGTGCAAGTAAGACCTAGATCACAAGTTTGAGCGATGGATAGCAAATTAAAATTCAATGTTTTTACTAAGGAGATATTTGAAATAGAAATGTCATTTGAGATAGCTATTTTATCCAATCCCAATACCTTTTCTTTGCTATTGTCACAAAATGTGATTTTATCATGTTGGCCACTCCCTACTTCAAATTTCTTGAACATTTTCTGGTTGTCGGTCATGTGTTGTGTGCATCTGTTATCCAACATCCAATGTCGTCTATCGGTCTTATAGTTCACCTACAAAAGAAGATCAAACCCTTTTTGGTACCCAAATTTGTTTAGACCCTTGGAGGTTAGTAACCAATGCTTTGGGTACCCAAATGGCATTCTTTCTTGGCCAAATATAGGAGTCCTAACAAATTTACCAATAATTTTACCATTGCTATTTTTCTTAAAGACATAGCATGAATCATAAATATTATTTTTAGATGATTTTTACAAGGGACAATCATTTGCTATATACCCTATATCATGACACTTATAACAAAGCTTCCCATTTGATTTCATAAACCGAGAAGCTTTGTTACTAATTTTCTTACCTCTCTTGGGAATATACCCAAGACCTTCTTTATTGTAGGAACACCTTTGATTATTCAAAATTTTATTACGTGTTTCCTTACCCTTAAAGCATCTATCTAACCTTTTGCTTAGCTCGTTCACTTTCTCTTTAAGCTTATTATTCTAAACAATTAAATTTTCATGACTAGAAAAAGAGCTAGAGCATGAACTTGAAGGCATATCAAATAAATCATCGAAAGAAGTAGATATGCTAGTTTTAGATATACAACATGAATCAATTTCTAAACTAGGCATATCATCAATAATTTTACAACTAATGCCAACATCAATTTGAAGCTTTGAATGCCCCTCGGCAAGGAGAGTCTCATGAGTCTACTTTAGCTCATCATAAGAGTCCGTGAGGGAGAGAAATTATTTTCTCAAGACCGTATATTTTGACTTTTCTTTGCCTAGGTATTCATTTAAGTCCTTAATCATATCTATAAGCTCATCATAAGTGGTTTCATCATCATCGTGGGATTTTACCTTAAATTCTCCTTTTATCATGAGACATAAAGGAGTGATAAATGATGAGGCCTCCTTAATGGTGACACCGACGAGACCCTTCTTCCTTGAAGGTGTATCATCCTTAGAGGAGTCGGAGTCCGAATATTCTTCTTCAGAATTCCACTCTCCAATGTGGGTCTTGCCTTTGTCGTCCTTGTAAAGCTTCTTGAAAAGCTTCTTCTTTCCTTCGAAGGCCTTCTTCTTCTTGCATGACTTATTCTTGTTGTCCTTCTTCTTGGGATAATGAGAGGTGATGTACCCCTTCTCATCACACTCATAACACCGAATATTTGCATATCGGTTTGTGCTAGAGTGTTGTCCCTTCTTGAATTTTTGAGAAGAGCATGAGCTTGAGTGCTTCTTCATGAATCTTCTCATTCTTCTTACGAGGAGTGCCATCTCCTCCTTGATGTCATCATCGGAGTCATCAAGCACCTCAACGTTTGACTCCACTTTCACCTTGAAGGCGATATTCTTCTTCTTCGAAGAGATTTGCTCCAATAGCTCTTCCTTGTTCTTCTTTTAAAGCTCATTAGTAATGAGATTTCTAAGAAGTCCGGTGGGTGTTATTCTCAATAACTCTAGTGAGTTGAGAAACAACGTCACCAAAGTCTCATACTTGTCTGGAAGAGCCCTAAGCATATTACGAACAACATCAAAGTCGGTTAGCGATGCCCCAAGGCCCTTGAGCTCATTTACTATATTATTTAGCCGTGAATACATCTCATTAATGTTTTCATGGGGTAACATAATAAAGCTTTCTTATTTGATCCGAAGCGTATGTAATTTAGCTTCTTTGACCGCAGATGTTCCCTCATGAATTTCCGGGAGGGTAGTCCAAATCTCATGAGTGGTTTCAAGGTTGCTTACTCGATTGAGCTCATCCGTGCTCAAAGCGTCAAATAGAGCATTCATGGCTTGAGCATTTAGATGTGAATTTTGCTCTTCTAGTTCCATTGTGAAAGTAGGATTTACTCCCGTAGCGAAACCCTCATCTACAATCCTCCATATGCTCAAGCTCAAGGCCTTGAGATAAACAGTCATGCGTATTTTCCAATACGCATAGTTTATGCCATCAAAAAAGGTGCTTTACTTATAGACATCCCATCACTAGCTATCCTTATTTTCTAGGCGGTAAAGCCCCAAAAGAGAGTCCAAACTTTGGTACCGCTTGTAGGATCAAGGATAACCGACTAGAGGGGGTGAATAGGAAGCTTCTAAATTTTTTGACTCTAATTACAATAAATAAAATTACGAAACAAGAATTGCAATTTTTGACAATTGAACCTAAATTCCCTAGGGTTCATTAAGTGCTCCAATAATCAAAGTGTAAGCAAGATATAATTATAAGCACAAAATCAATATACTTAAATTTGTGAGAAATGTAAATTACACACAAGAATAGGAAATTCAAACCACAAGAGAATGAGAAACAAGAATTTATCCGGTGGTCTCGGAGATTTGCCGGTCTCCCCTAATCCACGTTGAGGTGACTTGAATGACTTCAAACCAGCTCCAACCACTTGAGCCTTCATCGATCACTTTGGTAGTTCTTCCCCGCTCTGGGTAGGTGAACTCTGACCTTCACAAACTTGCCAGAACTTCACACAATCTCCTACGAGAAGCTCACACAGCACAATCACCTCCAAGCTGTCTAGGAGGCAACAACCTCTAAGAGTAACAAGTCTTGACGCTTACTTGAGGTCAATTCAAGTGTTCGAAAGCTCAACACTAAATGTAACACTTGAATTTCTGCTAATTCTCTCAAGATGAGAATTAAATGCATATAAATGAGTTGGAGACTTGCTAAAGCTCAAATATGATCAATGAGTTCCAACAATTGCTCTAAAATATAGGTGGGGGTATTTATTAAAAACATCTCAAAAATACCCTGAAAGCCAGGGCGATATGACCGCTCCTCAGAAGCCAACAATTGCTATAGTGCATTAAATGCACTGTCAGTGACCGTTGGTCACTCTGGCCGGTATGAACGGAGGGTGTTCGGTCATACTGGACTTCAAATTTTGCATTGCAGCCAAAATACACACTCTTTAGAGAAAAACATGCCAAAGTGACCCCAGTCATATTGTCGGTCATATTGGCCCACCTCCGTGCCAGATCACCCAGTTTTGCAAAAAACAGACCAGCTTGTGGCCGGTGCTACCGGCGGTTGATAGCACTGGGCTAGGGCCAGTAGCACCATCCACAATGGCTAAGAGTGCATCTCTTAATGATTTTTGTTTTTTCGCTTGAATGCAATGTCATGAAAAATCAATTGTGCATGAATTGAGCCTCTAAACATTTTTTCGACATCGAACAAAACACCAAGACCCCTCTTAATAGTATGGTACCTATTTTAGCAATCTGATCTTTTTCTCTAAACTTCGAGATTGGTAAAAGCTATGAAATATCCTTAAATTTTATACCTTAGCCATCTTGTCTTCAATGTGTTGATCTCCTTTTTCATCATTTTCATGCTTCCACGATCACCAAATTTAGGACCAACCTATTCTCAAAGTACACAAATTGAAAATGTTAGTCCTTTAATTGTAATTGTCATTAATTATCAAATCCAAATCGAATTAGGGGCCTAGATGCTTTTAGTCGCGGACTCGCGGGGAGGGAGGGGAGTGGTTATGCCACTCGCACTTGCGGCATGCCGCAACGTGCCCTTGCTACCCTGCCCCTTGGGTGCTTGGCAAGCAAGGAGGGGGAACCAAGGGGCTAGTAGGGGACAGGGGGATAGAGAGAGAGTGATTGAGTGAGGGAGAAAAAAGAGAGGAAGAGGGAAAAAGGGAGGCAATCAGGCAAGGAGTCATATTATCAGGTTTGTGAGCGTGGCTGCATGCAATTTTAATTTTCATCCCGATTTTAATTTTCATCCCGTGCAACTGACATTTCAATGAGAGAGAGACAGAGAGACAGTGATGTGACACATGGAAAGAAATAAAATTGATTTTAATTTTCATCCCAAGCCATTCCATCCTGCTTGACCGTGCTTGATGCATTTCAACCATTCAACATGAGAGAGCCAGAGAGGGACAACAATATGATGTGTGAAAAGAAATAAAGCTGATTTCAATTTTCATCCCGCGTTTGGTTCCATCCTATGACTGATTTCAATTTTCAATGGCTATTTCAGTGGACATGCTATAAAATCAACCTGAAGGCTCACATTTGTTCACCACTCAATACATCCATCGCTCTCATTTGTTTAGCACACCCCTCCCTCTCTCATTTGCTTAGTACATCCGCTTTGTTTACTCTCTATTTTCTTTCTTTTTTGCTCTCCTGCTATGAAATAAAATGTTTCGCAAGAGCAAGAGCAAGAGAGCACACCCTCACTCTCCAAGTCTCCCTCGTCAGGATCAAGAGATCATCCGTACTAACTCTCCCCCGGCATGGGAGACTATGGCATAGATGACCGTCGTCTGGATTGTATGCACGTATCGAGGATACCTCGTACATTCTAGATGCCTCAAGCTTGGATGTCGCTACATCGTTGTATCCAGGAAGGGCATCGGTATCCACACTAAGCACGCAGGTCGGCATAGCATCCATATCTGACAATCGACAGGTGTAGTGCTGGCAACATATGGATAGAACCGTTAAATTTTTGAACGAGCGTGAGGTAGTGTATACTATTTCGAAATACTGTCAAGCTAAATTATCTGCACATGCATGCGGTGGATCAGGTCATTGGAAGAGACACGCGGAGACATACTTGAGGAAGATATCGGCCAGACGGAGGCTGGGTGAGGGCATCCAAATACAAATCAACTTCAACACCGATGGTTTGATAAGTACAAGTGTATACAATGCTGATATAATTAGAGATAAAATTACACGTTACATAGTTATACAGGATCTTCCGCTTAAAATGGGTAAGAACTCTAATTTTGAAAGAATGGTGCAACGTGGTTTTTGCCCACAATACCAATATATTAATAAAAAACAACTACATGTGATATTTATAAAATATTTACAAATACATTAGAAATGTTGAAACAGACCTTCATGAAAGTTAGTTTTTTCTTCACCTTAAAATCAAATATATGGACCTCCTCCCATCAAAAAGCAGTCTATATTAGTATTGTTGCGCATTACTTAGGCGATGAGTACGTACTAAACAAAAGGGTCATAGGGTTAAAGTCAATTTCTGAGTCACACACCAGAGATGCTATCGCTAACCGTGTACTTGAGATTATTACTGACTTTAAATTAGAAAGTAGAATTATTTCTATCACTCTTAACAATACATCAGCTAACACGACGGCTATAGAGCATCTCACCGTACCTGGAGACTTATGTTGGAGGTTTAGTACCCCACCAGAGATGCGCATGCCATATTATTAATCTCATAGTGCAGGCAGGTTTGGTTGTAATAAAACCTGGTTTGGAGATTATAAGCAATGCTATCAATTTTATTACAAATTCGCCTATAAGGTTTGTCTAGTTCTCAGAGTACTGCAGGGCTAACAATAAGGAACTAATAAGATTCAACCTTGATATGAAGATTAGATGGAACTCAATGTATACTATACTGGAGCGATGCAAAGGCTATAAGCATATTATCACTGTCTACGTCAACTGCAATAATAGTAATCTATTGGTTATTGAAGTGGATTGGGAAATTATTAGTTATTTTCATCATTTTTATAGAAATTTTTACAATACAATTACAAATTTATCTGGTATGTACTACCCAACCTCTTTCTTAGTCATCGAGTAGCTTTGGACTATTGCTAATGCTTTTAAAGAAAATAAAGATAGTTATATTTTACAGTGCATTATAGAACCAATGCAACAAAAAATTTTAAATTATTTTCAAACTATTCCACATCTATACTGGTTTGTTACAATTTTAGATCATCAGAGAAAGTTACTTGACTTGTAGGGCGCCTTCGAGGTAACAGGTGAGGCATTTGATCTTGATTTCTCTACAACATATTCCCATGTTTATAACGAGTTTTTCAGAGTTTTCAACAAATATTATGAGAAGTTTGGCACCATAAGTGAAGCAAGAAGTTTTACCTCAACAACGCAACAAGTACGAGACAGTTTGACCATTTTAAGCATATGGAAGAAGCTGAAAGGCAAGTCGTTTGGCTCGTTTTCCCAGTCTCCTAGTAAGTCGTTATGGAATCCACGAGTAGAGATCAATCATTGCGTTGACACGCCTTTCGTGAAGACCGATCTTGACATGGATGAGAAAAATCAACTCAGTTTGCTCTTGTGGTGGAAGAATAACCAACGTATTTACCCGTGCTATTCCATTTCGCACGGGACATACATACAGTTCCGGTGTCCACTGTCTCATCGGAATCTATTTTCAGTTTGGTGGGGAGGATACTTAAGCCGAGGAGGTCATCTCTTAGACTTTAGATGGTTGAGGCAATTACATGCCTCAAAGGCTAGGAGCGTGCAGATGACAGGACACAACATTAGCTCGAGGATCTGGAGATCACAGACACGGTGGATCTGGAGATCACAGACACGGTAACTGACTTTGATAATCTTAGTCTCAGGTAGTCTATGTATATATACGTAGTTACTCTACTCTTTTTCTTATCGAGGATACCCTACATCGGGATGTAAGGTTTTTAACGAGGTAATAGTTCTGTACATGTTTAAGATTAAATAAAATTTACTTCTTTTCCCCTAATATTTGTGTCAATTGTCTCAAGTCCGTACGTCTCTAGGTCCTTTTCTCTCGTCATAATAGTGTAAATGGCTGGGATCTGGCCGGGTACAACACAAAAGAACACAAAGTATAAATAAAATGCACAGGCTTGCGAATGAGAGCCGGACTGGTACGACATGACGGACTGGTACGGCATGACGGACTGTTACGACCCGACACGATTTATACTCAAAGCATGATAACCCTACGATGAGCCGGCCCGCCAAGACACAACGTTCACCACTATCCGTGCGTCCACTCTCTCTCTCTCTCGCCCCCCTCAACCCTAACGGCTCCAGGTCGAAGCCCGCACCACTCTCGCTTCCACTGGGCCTCACATCAACCCACGCGCCGGCCGACCGGCGGGCCCCATCGGTTGCGAGGCTCACATGCGGGTCGTCCAAGTTCCGAGGCCCGAAAAAAAGCGCGAAAGAGTTAATAAATTTTAGTTTTAGGCGTTTTTTTTTCTATTGCGGGAATAGGAATACTCCACTCTCTAGTATAACTCTATCGACTACTTTTCCATTTCGATTCGGCTCCGCTCCTCTTATCTCTCCGGCTCTCCGCCCCTTTCCTCTCCCCTCCCCTCCTCCCACCAGCGAAGAGGTAGACTTTCCCCAAAATTTCCTGCTCGGCGGATCGGACTGAGCGCAATCCATGTCGGTAAGGGCTGTTCTCTGCAAGCTTGGTTGTTTGTTTTTCCAGTGATTTTAAGTCGGTGTTTGATGGTGCCTAGATCGAGGTATGCTCTTGTCCTGACTTTTCTTGGTTAAAAGTTGGAATCAAGATTTAGTCCTGTTAATTGATTGGGAAATTTTGAATGGAAATTGGAGGGAGGTGGAGCCCTGATGCAGGGCAGAGGACTGCTGGTTTAGATGATTTTTGCCGGTTATGGGAACTAAGTGTGGACAGAAAATTCGTTCGGCCTTTACTTAGAAGTATAGAACTAGTGAGCAATCAAGGACACTTTATTCTCCATCTATGTGGGAAGAGAGCTTAGCCTCTGTAGTATGGATTATTGATTTTACCAATCGATGATTGTTGATCCCATGTGACCCCATGTGGCCTTTTGTTGATTGAGCGTGAGGTTGACTTGTTAAAGCTAGGAGGGTTATGAGGCTAATGTAGAAACTGAGGCTGAGCTGGGGTGGGTTGAGATGATCTAGCAAGGTTGTTGACCTGTAGGGGAGGAGGTTCATTCGTTTTGTAGGTTTCTGATCATTCCCTGTCAGGTTAGGTTGGCCAATATATAGAAATTAAGGGGGTTGCTGATTGAACATGAAAACCGGGATCCTGAACATTTTAAAAAACGCAATAGCTTTTTGCACAGAAGCAGAACCAACTAATAGTTATGCTTTGCCGCACCAAAGTTTTGTGATTGAAATTTCATGCTAGTTAACGTAATTGCAGAGTCATGTCAAACTGTTACTAGCAGCATGATACTAGGGGATGAATGATGCAATTACATGTTTAGCCTAGGATACTGTACTATAGGCCAAAACCAAATTTTATTAATTACACTCATATTTGAAAAAGTATTATCGATTTTTACAATTTACAGCTTCGTTGGTTTTTGTAAGATGTATTGGCTGCATCGTGGAATATCAGATTGCGTGTAAGAGCAGTACTGATGTGCTTCTGTTTTCTTCGCAGTATGTCAATTGTAACGGGGTTGTGTTTGGAATATACCTTTGTTATGTTCTTAAATGTTGTGGTAGGGTAGCTTATTAATCATCTCTACGCTGTGAACAATTCCTGTTCCATATGTTATCAAATGAAACACATCAATAACTTTCAAAAAGGCAGCTGATACTACATGTCTGGTGAAATTAACTTAATATTTCTAGCTGAAGAGATCGCTAAGTGAATGGAAATCTTTGTGCACTTCTGATCATTGTTTGTTTTTACTGTATTTAAGAAAAATACTTACATCATGCTATATTCACATTTTGCGTGCTGAATTCATGATTTATCCCTTGGTCTTCCATTATTTTATTTGTACTTTACTTAGTTTGTTCATTATTATGCATCATAAGTACATCTTGTATCCAAAATGAAAAAAAAAATCAAATAGAGCGGTTTGTACATCTTTCGTTTATTTGTTTTTCCTTCTCAAAGTTTGCTTCTTTGAGTTCTAACATGTTATTGCATCTCATGGCTGCTTCACAGAGCCTGTTTTTTCCCTTTCTAATAAGGTAGTCAATTAGTCACACTTGATCTCTTCTTCATGTAACCAGAACATACTAGAGAATTACACTCCCTCCGGTTACAGAAGAAAGTCATTTTGGTCATTGAGGGGGTCCCCAAAATGCTACTTTGACCACTCATTTCTATTGCAATATATTTACAAAACCTTTTTTTAATATTATGAAAGGATTTTTCGAGACAAATCTACACGTGTCATTTTCATGTGACCAATCTAAATAGTCAAAAAGATATTGATGGCCAAAGTTTATAATATTTGACTGCACGCAACCCATAACAACTTCCTTTCGTGACTGGAGGGAGTAATTGGCAGGAATCGCTGGTGCACAATGTTTACAGTAGGACCTCATTTGTTACTCTTATATTTACAATTTATACCATCTTAGAAAAAGGTGGATTCCTCCTTTGACATATATCATTGTACTTTCCTAGGAGGAGGCTGGCCGCCCTTTGCCCAAGTTTGGCGAATGGGATGTCAACGACCCAGCTTCCGCTGATGGATTCACAGTTATATTCAACAAAGCCAGAGATGAGAAAAAGGGCGGGAATGGGCAAGAGACCGAATCACCTTGCAAAGACACTAGGACTGAGAGGGTGGAATCTTATGCCTCCAAGCCAAACTCAGTATGTGACATGACCCGGATCATTGCTGCTCTTTTAATTTCACCTGATGAAAATACAACACTATCTCTCACAATCATTAGCTTGCTACTTACGGTTAATCTCAATTGCTCATGTGCAGAAGAAATGGTTTTGCTGTGTGACATCCAGTCCTACGCAGTCTTGAGGAAGACAAGTGCGATGGGTTGCAAAAATACGGTCCTTTAATTTTGCTATATACATACTGTTCGTAAGACCTTGTAGAGATACCCATACTAGTCGAGCCGTAATGATGGGTATCTCGAAACTCTAGAAAGTATGTATGTATGTATGTATGTGGGAGTGTTATCAGACGCATTTGGACAAGTGAATTTCTGATGTAACTTTAGAATTCTCTGTCTGTCACTTTTCGTGCTGTAGTCGTACTTCAATGACTTGAATGAATCTCACCTATTGGTATAACTGCAAATATCCAATCCTGCCTTGTGATTTCTGATGTACTTGGTTGTAAATTGTTGCGTATCTTGATCAAGCAAAGCGGGGGTTGTGCTATTGACCTAATTTGAAGGTGGAAAAGCCTCTCAGTGGTTCGTTTTCTCAGGATATAGGGATTTCAATTTAATTTCCACAAGGTGCAGGTGTAGTTTTAAGAATTTATTATGAAAATACAGTTCAATCTGTGTAGCTTAGAATTCTTAACAAGGATAAAGAATCTTTAAGAGGACATGAAGGACGATTAACGCTAAGGTTATCTCTGGTAAATGGAGCTCCGTTTGGCATTGGGATGGATTATGATAAATCTCGTTTGGTTTAGCTACCTTTAGATATTTGGATGTTTGGATAGCTGCTTTTTTCATAATTAACTTGCAAACGGATAGATGAAATGTAAGAGGACGACTATTAAATAACATAATTTATCTATCTTTAATCCGACTCACTAAATACGGTAATACACTTTTCACAACTTCCTGATCGCAACAACTTTCAAAGTGAGCACAGCACAACAGTTGTAAACAGTGCCAAGATAACGTACATACCTATTCTCCGTTGGCAAGTACTATGTTGTTATGAAGCAAATTCTACCTCTCTAGGAATGAGCTTTGTGTATTGTCGAACTTTTTCTTTTTCCTTCTTTTGAGACTGTCGAACTTGAAAGAGCACCAAACGAATTGTCCTGCTACAATATCATTTCGATGCTGCTACCATCTCTGCTCGGATGAGCTGGGCTAATTTCGCTTTGGTCATAGCCGAATCAGTGAACTTCTGGTCCGATGTGTGGAGCTCACTGGATCAGACTAGACCATTTGGCGATGTGTATGAGCTTCCTCAGTTTCTCACTCCTGAATCCCTGATGTGCTAGGGAAGGCACATTAAGTCATTAACAGCATTGGAGAGTACAAATTTGTACGTACAGCGAACTGATACTGCTTCTCTAAAAAATGCGAACAGATACTCCAGAGCCAAAAAAGAAAAGTATCTTGCAATGCTGTTCTCCGAGGAAACAAACAGGGTTAGTAGCTACTAGCTAACAGGTTGGCTTTGCTTGAAACAAAACATCGTCACTACTACTCTTGGCTCCTTGCGCGTGCTTATCTCGATCTTGAGTTCTCTGAGGCCATTGGTATTTGGTAGGCTGCAAAACAATACGTTAGATGCTATCTCCACACCATCGGTGGACTGGTCTATTTGGTAGGCTAGCAATTAGCAATATATCCACACCATTGTTTTAATCGAGTGCTGCTGCGAGCTTTGTGTTATGTGCCACAAGAATATGGCTAACTGTCTAGTGGGTCTTTTAAACATTCAATCTGACAGGTGGGGGTCTAGGAGGGGTATATATGGGTAGGATGGCACGATAAAAGGCCATCAATTGTATCTGGATGAGGGGAGAAATGAACCAGGCATTTGCTTTCCTCCTCCCTCGAGTCCTCTCTACTCTTTGTATCTCCTTCATTCTTGCTGCCTACCCTGAATTCCCTGCTTCTCTTAGTCTAATCTCTATCCAATTCCCTCTGATTACTTTTCAATTATCAGTGTGATTTGCATTATCAAGGCTGGACTGCGACATTTGGTATCAGAGCCACATTGCTCGCCACATGTTCGACGAAATGGCAACTCAGGATATGTAGCGTGTGGCATCCGCTAGATCCCTCCTTCGCATCACCATTCACCATCTACTCTACCCTGGGCAAGTGACTGAGGATGCACTTTGTCAAGTCTTTGGTCGATGGGGACCGGTGGATGAGGTGCAGGCGTTGTGGCTCTCGTCGGCTTTCCATCTTAGCCTGAGGCAGCGCGAGCTCGCGAAGTCTTCCATGGCCAGTGCATTTGGAACGGCTGTTGTTGGATGAACATCCAATACGAGTGGCAGTTGCCCATCGACAAGGCAACAGCGACGTCCACTAGGTGCTCAACACCTTGCCTTGACTACGACGCTGGCGAGCAAAAGGCTGCGGCCACCACAGCAGCCACGTTGTCCTCAACATTGGTGACCTCGCAGCCTATTGCCATCACCAAGGGCTCAACGTCCATTGAAGCCCCGCTCATCGTGGGCTCCATGGGGTTCACTCTAGCCCCTATTGCCTCCGTTGTGCTAGGTGTTGGCCACGACTCTGCCTTCGCCATCGGCATAGCAGCCACCGGCCTCCACACCGTGATGCCTACCAGGTGTTCGACATCAGGTCTCGACCCCGATGTCGGGGACATCCATGTCACGGGCTTGTCCCTTCTTCCGAGGGGAGCATCCACAGTCATCCCGACACTTATTGAGCTCTCGCAGGTCTCTACACTGAAGTCATTTGCCAACATAAAGCTTTATGATACAACGTCCATGAAAGGTTCGGCAGTTTGCCTAAACAAGGGCAAGCACAGTGCTGTTGTTAAGCGGCTGCATCGGGTACGCATACGACGTCGTCATGTGCAATGGGATCTGAAGGGCAGGCCCACAAAAGGTTTGGTTGTTTGCCTAAACAAGGGTGAGCGCAATGCTATTGTTAAGCGACTGCATCGGGTACGCATACGCCGCCGTCGTGTGCAATGGGATCTGAAGGGTAGGCACAGGGGTTCACCAACTACACAGAAGCCACCTATGACCATGAGGGTGCTCGTGCTTGTGCCGGTGGGTATTCCGCTGCCACAACCACCATGGGCACCTTCTATGGCTCCTTGTGTGCCGCCCACATCACCATGTCCTCTGGATGCATCGGGTGCCACCCGAGGGCCACCTCCACCCCCATGGCTGCCCTCGAATCACCTTAACTCGACATCGAGCAATACGCTGACCACCACCTAGCCTATCACAGCCTCGCAACTGGCTGCCATCCTTGCTAGCGCCCATGTACTTGAGGTTGTCGCCACATCAGGTTATATCACCATCATCTCCACCGGACAAGACGAATTATGCTAGTTCCTAGGTGTGCAGAAGATGTCTATTGAAATGTTGAAGAGTACCATCCTCTCTGTGGATGTTCACCAGAGCATACCCCTCAGTTGTTCCTTGCAGTCTGAGGTCAAGACAGAGTGCATCTATGGTCATGAGTTTGTCAACTTGGGTGGTTGCATGGGAGTGCAGCTAGTGTTCAAGGAAGTGTCTACATGGAGTCAAAGTTCCCTCATTGAAAGTGTTGGCACAGAACATGTTCGCCTAATGTTTGAGGAATTGCCATCAAGGAGGCGTGGTGGGTTTAATCTGGAAGGCAAAGTCGCTAGGTACGAGAAGGCACTACAGTTCACAAGTGATCAGGATGGGTCTCTAGTTATCTTTGTTAGAACCATGCCATGGGATCCTAGTGAATCTGAAGCACTATGGACAAACTCTTGGTTTTGTTCTCAGGATGAGCAGCTTCTCAAGTTATGTGCAACATACATCATCATTTTCAGATTCAAAGAAATGTAGGGTGTTCCTACTCACATGTTGCAGTTGCCTTGGGATCCAAGTGAAGCTCTGCAGGTTACTAAGAAGTGCTATATAGTTAAATTGGTTGCGGCTTTCATAGCTAGTGTATTTTCCAGGGTGACATGGAACAGATGGATAGAGCATTACAAACTACCATACTCCTGTGTTGAGAGTGCTAATAGCATGAGGGCAAACTACTACTTATGGAGAGGGAAAGGTGATGAGTACAATTCAGCAAAAAACAACATGAGGCCACCAGGACATGAGCAAGATAAATACTTGAAGGACTACAACAAAATCAAGAGATAATTGTCATGGGATTCCAACTGTTATACTAGTGATCAGTTTGCAGAATCGAAAAACTCAAGGATCTGTTGCGGTGAAAACTCATGGATCTATCCCCAATCGCTAAAAATTTTGCAGTTTTATGGTTTAGTAGTTGAAGATCCTTGAGGGCAAGGGTCCCAAAGGGGGAGGTAATGTCATGTATGACAAGAATATGACTAATTGTCTAGTGGGTCTTTTAGACATTCAAGCTGATAGGTGGGGTCTAGGAGGGGTATATGTGGGTAGGATGGCACAATATAAGGCCATCAATTGTATTAGGATGAGGGGAGAAATGAACCAGGCATTTTCCTTCCTCCTCCCTCGAGTCCTCTCTACTCTTTGTATCTCCTTAACTCATTCTTGCTGCCTACCCTGAATTCCCTACTTCTCCTAGTCTAATCTCTATTCAATTCCCTCCGATTACTCTTCAATTATCAGTGTGATTTACTCTATCCAATGCCATGAACTTTGGTTCTTCTGGGCGTGAAGTGAGAGAAGAAGAGGAGAGATGGCCGCTGAGGAGTTGAGCTTTGTTAGTGAGCGTCTTGATGAGATTTGGCATGTCCGCCTAGCAGTAAATTTAGCATACCTCCATGGTAAATTTCAAGTTCGAATTTAAGTGTAGCATTCCACACTAAATTTTTGGAATGAATGAAATCTAGAGCTTTACTAAAAAAATTCAAATTTAATTTGTATTAGAGAAAAAAATTAAAATTCTGACTAATTGTAAATTAAAACAAAATAGAAAAGGAAAAAGAAAAAAGATACTATACACATCAAAATTATCCTTTTGGTTGGTCTTAGCTGCATTTCAATTTAAGCTTGAAATTTGAAGGGCTACGCAACGCTCTATAAACAATCAAATTCTCTATTTTGTGGTTACACGTAGCATGCTAAACTCATGGATGTGATCGAGGCGATGACATGTGTCCCCAACACACGCTGTGATTGCAACATGTGGCCATCGCTCAGTCGAGCTCAAGCCCCTTCCTCACTTGATTGCCCTCTTTCTCTACTCCGCCCGCATCCTCCCTTTCTCTGCTTAGCCCCCCATTCTCTTTCTTTGCTTGCATCTCTCTACTCACATCCTCCATGGACAAATTCACCTGACTTGCCGTTGCCGCTTGACCACCTCTGAACACAGCTCCGCACATTCATGCCCTCCTTGGTGCCGCTCTCGCCATTGCTGCTGTGGGCGATGACGCTACGCACATGAACATCTCCTATGACCACGCTTGGAGGGGAAGCTTTGAGTTTTGACCTATCCATAGTTTTTTTTTCATTTGAAATTTTGAATCAAGCTAAAATTTCTTTTCCATACCCTCGGGAGTATATACATACTCCCACTTCTAATATATCACTTAAACAAATGTGTTATACTCTTTTATCATTTTCAATATACTTCAATAATAATTTTAAGATACTCCAATATGATTTGTTTGAAAAATTTTCATTGAAACCCTTTATTTTTGTTATATACCTTTTCCATATAAAAAAGGAGTATATACACAAAATTATGCTATAAAGAGTGGACTTTGATAAAATTTTCCATAAAAATCACCTTGGAGTATCTTATAATTATTATTAGAGTATGCTCAAAAGGATAAAGAGGTATAACACTATCATTTTAAATGTTATATTGAATGTGGGAGTACATACTCCTGGAGTATGAACATTCTACTCCTGGGAGTAGTTGCTCCCACCTCTAAAATACCATCTAAACAAATTTGAAATACTCCTTTATTATTTTGGGTACACTCATATACAAATTGTTAAATACTCCAATGTGATTCACATGAAAAAATTGCAAGAGGGTCCATGTTTTTTATTGTATTTTGTTAGTGCATTCATATACGCACATACATATGTAAATTGATAGTTTTTATTGTCCTTGGGATGTCCCACCAAATCACTCTTAAACTCTTGGTACCTGCACTTTAAACTTTTGGTACTACTTAGTACTTATTAGTGCTAGCTCAATAAAGAGCTTTATACCTTTCTCAAAGATGCTAAAAAGCCTCATGTAAATTACTAGATATATCTTTTGAGAAACTTTTTACCACCCTTAGGAGGCACCAAACTCTATATTGAGCTAGTATCAAAAGGTATACAAAGTTTAAACAATAGAGGTACAAGAGTTTAAAGATAATTTAGTGATACCTCATGGTATCTCTAGAGGATGATAAAACTCTAGTCTCTCAAATAAGACAAGATATATGGCCTCGTGAAGAACATACCCATTTAAAGTTGACAAACATCACACTAGTGTAGATTGACAAGGGAAACTAAGAGGATACATCATGGTCTTGAGTAGGATGAAAACGGATCAAATGCGGACAGATAATGGCTCCACCATATTTATATTTGTTTTCATATTTTTTTCTTAGATGCGGATACAAATACAAATAACTCAGATACAAATATGAATACAAATAATATCAATATATATACGAAGCAAATACGGTCACAAATATTTATCGGAACATGAAAACCCTTTAAATTGTACACACAAAATAAACAAAAAAGTAACTAGTTTATTTGATTCAAACATTCTTGAAGAACATGTAATGACCAAAAATTTGTATTCTTTGTTGAATTATAATTAAAATAATAAATTATGTATTTATGAGTTTTTATGCATTTTAGTGCTTATTTAAAATATTTTCCTATTAAGGATGGTAGTGTTTGAATTTTTTAGAAAATTTAAAGATGATAAAATACTCAAAATAATTTTGTTAAATGATAAATTGTGTCAGGAACCTTTCCAAAAAATTTTGTATTTTTTGGAGCTAGTTTGCCAATTTTAATAATTGAAATTTAATTTGTGAATTAATTAAATTAGAAAACATTTTGAAATTCAGAATCTTTTTTGGGCCAAAAGAGTAACATTGACCCAGCCTGTGAACAGATCTAGATAATCTAGCCCATAAATATGTAGATTATCTAGATCCATATCCGTATTCGATAATATTCAGCTACCAAATCCATATCTGTATATGACATAAAAAAATTCGTATTCATTTCAAATCCAATATTATCTGACAAATATCGGAGCCAACAAAATCCATATCTGAAAATTATCTGAATACCATTTTGCTATTTTTATATTTATATAATTAATTTATTTATAAAATAAAACCAAAATTATGCTAAAATAATTTTCCTAGGTTCAAAATGTTCCAAAGTATTTTTGAGAATTTTTAGAATTTTTAACTCTATTTGATATTTTCTATAAAGCTATTTGTATTTCTAAAATTATTTTAATTCAAAAATAAATGAAATTCTCTATTCTCCTTTTTGGGCCAAGTGTGCCAAGTTTTTGATGGAATTTTTGGTTTCACTTATACAGAATTTTTGTTTCTGTTTCTGTTTCTGTTTCTATCGAAAATGGCTCTCTCGTTTCCATTTTCAATAAAAAAATTTCTGTTTCCGCTTTCGTACCGACATTTTCTGTTTCCATTTATGAAAAAAAGGCTTCCATTTCCTTTTTTCTGGAATAGTTAGAAATTTAAGTTTGTGATTCTTCCACCACAAGAGCAGACTGAGTTGATTGTCCTCGCCCATGTCAAACTCGCTCTCCATGAAAGGTGTCTCGAGGTAGTTGTTGATCTCTACCTATGGGTTCCATTGCGACCTACTCGGTACTTCAGAAGATGAACTATATCATTATCTCTATTTTCTTTGAAACTGATAGCAATAGTCCAAAGCCACTCGATAACTAAGCAAGAAGTTGGGTAGTACATACCGGATAACATGTTGGTTGAATTGTAAAAAATTTCTAAAAATTGATGAACATGACGAGTGGCATCCCAATCCACATCATGCACCAATAGTTTACCATTATTGCAATTGACAAAGACGGTGATAATGTGCTCATAGTTCTTGTACCGCTCCAGCATAGTATACGTAGAGTTTCATCTAACATTTATATTATGGTTAAATCTTCTTAGTAGCTTATTATTGGTCCTATAGTACTCCGAGAACTAGGCAAACCTTATAGTCGAACCCGTAACATAATTGATAGCATCGCGTATGTTGTTTAAACTAGATTTAATTATATCCAAACCTGCCTGCACAATGAGATTAATGATGTGTCATACACATCTTTGGTGGAGAATGAAACCTCCAACATAAGTCTGCAGGTGTTGTATAAGCTGATACATTTTCAAGAGTGATGGAAACAATTCTATTTTCTATGTTAAAGTCAGTAATAATTTTAAGTACACTATTAGTGATAGCCTTTTCGGTGTGTGCCTCATCAATTGGCCTGAACCCTATGATCCTTTTGTTTAGGACGTAGTCATCGTCCAAGTAATGTGCAACAACTCTAAGATAGGCTACTATTTGGCGGAAGGAAGTCCATATATCTGATGTCAAGGGAAAAAATAACTAACTCTCATGAAGGCCTATTTCAACATTGCTAGTTTATTTATGTGTATTGCATATATGTTACATGTAGTTGTTCTCCTACTAATGTTATACCGCGCATCTCTTTTGCTAGGGTTTTAGTAGGAAATGATTCCATCTTAAATGATTCAAGGTTTTCTTTTTTGATTAGGAGAAAATATTCATCGTCGGCATGACTAAAGCTTTTGTTAAAGGTTTTGGTTAATTTCCTAGTTTTTCGGATTGAGGTTTTTACCGAGCCGTATAGTTTTGCGGCAAGTGTCTATCCGGACAATTGTCATTTCGTGCCAAGAAATTAAATTATTTGGTTCGCTCTAAAGGTTTAAAGTTGGATTTTTGGATTCTTTGGAGGGTCTTCATTTCGTTTTTCCCCCTAACCCTAAAAGCCACTTCAACCAAGGGAGCTAGCCATTTCTTTTTTCCCCCACTCCCAGCCGCCTCCTGCAGACTCCCCTGGCGATTTCTTCCCCTGGTGATTGCTCTCCCCTGGCGCATGCTCTCCCCTGGCGCCTTGCACTCCTTGGCCGGCTGCTCCTCCCTGCGCCTCCTCTCCAGGCCGGCCGGCGTCGCCCAGCTCCTCCCTTCCAGGCAGCCGGCAGCAGCAGCAGCAGGGAGAAGATTTGACTCAAACAGAATCACATGATTTTATTTAATATTGTAGGGATATGGCCGCTCACAGGTGCCTACAGGCAGTGCGACACACATCCAACACACATTAAGTAACCATAGTGGTTGTTCATCACAACCAACCATAACATGACATAGAGTTCATAAAGTTCAATCAACCAACCGTTCTAAGGACGGACTCAAATAAACTTGACTCGACACATGAGTCGACACTGGCAAAAACTAAAACACTCAATCGTCAAGCCATCCAGGCTGCGGTCCTCGGCGAACCTTTGCGGTGGAGTGCGGCGGCATAAAGCGGCTCGATCTGGTGCCCCACTTCTTTGGCGGAACAAAAAGCCCACCGATTCTGGCTGCTCGGGGCTGCTGCTTTCGGTCTTGGTGGCTCTGCACCACCGCAATGGTGCCTCTGAGCTGGTGCCTCTGAATCGGCGCCTCCTGCTCGAGCTCGGGCTCCTCGGGGTCGGGTCGTGTAGCTCAAGCTCGACTCGACTCTGGTCCCTCGAGATCTCCTCCAACTCACGAATCCTCTGGTATCTTGAGTCATACCCTCTCTAACCTCCTGCGGTGGGTCTGAGCTCCATAACCTCATCACGAGCCCTCTCGGCTCTGGGCTGTCTCGTCCAAGGTCTCCTCTGGCGATGGCGTATCTCACCAAGTGGGTGATCGTGGCGTCGTCCTCCTCGATCGGGTCCGGTCAAGCGATTGTCCTGCTTGTGGTGACGAAAGACAGTGCCCTCTAGCTAGGGATGGCAATCGGGTGGGTACCTCCGGGTACGACTAGTGCCCACCCGAACCCGAAACCGAGCTACCCACCCAAACCCGCTAGACTGTTCGGGCACGGATGTGTACCCACACCCGAACCCAATGGGTACCCGAACCCGATTGGGTACCCGAACTGGACCCGAACCTGAATGGATGAACCATTAAGATTATAAGTCAATAGGTGACACATTAAGATTTTAGACCCATCAATTCATATAATTGTTTCCAGAACCAACAAAGCACTAAAGCACATACAAATAATTGTTTCCAGAACCAACAAAGCACATACAAATAATTGTTTCCAGAACCAACAAAGCACTAAAGCAGTGAAGCACATACAAATAATTGTCACCATAATTTGTGTGATTGTCACCAGAATGGCATTTCCCAAACATAACTTCTTGTAATTTCTTAAACTGTAGGTCACTTAAAGCTGTTGTAGCATTTCACCATGAAGTATTCTCTGATATAATATTTATCCATGAGGAAACAAGAATGAGTTAGAGGTATCAAGTAACAAATTATCTAGGCATTATCTTGACTTTACGAAACAAGAGTAAAGTGCAATCGATGTAAAGAGAGTTTTATCCGCATATCGTACACTTATCAACCAAATACAACACATCCATATATATCTCTGGCGGTAGTGAGCTACTTGGTGAAGATTAGCGGCGGCGGTGGCGAGATGTTGTTCTTGAGCTGGTACAAATGGAGGTTCTTCTAGATGAACTCGGTGAACAACAGAGGCGGGAGAACAAATCGAGGCGGAGGTACTGGCGGGGAGAAGCGAAGCCAAATGAAGGCAAAACACGATAGATCAACCGAGGATTTAGGGAAAAGGAAATGGCGATGTGAGGAACTCGGCGGGGCGATGTGATGGCGGAGGCTTCTGAAGCGGTGAAGAATGGCGTGGAGGAACTCGGCGACTCAGCTAGGGTTGGCGTCGAGGAATCGCCCGCTTAGGGTCCTGGGGGCACCGCCGCACCGAACCTTGGTGGAGTCCCACGAGGACTTGAGGTCGGGGACTCGCCGGCTCGGCAACTTCGCCGACTTAGATGCAGTGGAAGCGTCGTCGGGGACTCGGGCACTCGGCCACTCGAGGAGGCCCAGGTGGCCTTGATTAGGGTTAAGCGAAAGGGTTTGGCGCTGGCGGTTTGCTATTTGGATTGGGGAATCGGCCAATTGGGGTCGAGGGGCAGTAGAGACTCTGTGATGGCGATCGCACTAGCAGTCCGCAGTCGACACTTTGTATCCTTGACAAGCTGGGGTCCACTTGTCATAGGATACCCATGGGTACCCATGGGTACAAATTGATACCCATACCCATCCTATGACCTTATCGGTGCCGAACCGAAAACCCACGGGTCTCAAATGCTATCCGTACCCATTCTTATCGGATTGGGTACCCACAGTACCGAACCCATGGAAATAAAACTGCCATCCCTACCTCTAGCTCGGCGGAGTAAGTCACGAGACAATCTGTTGCATCGCAAGGCGTGCGGTCTCACGGATCTGCGGCCTCAAGCGTAGACCTCCTGCGGTAGCGTGGGCGGGACGACTCGCCCTTCCCTTATCTCATGCGTAGACGGTGATCTTCACATCCCAGGCAATGTCCAACCCTGCCCGGACCACAGAAGTACCCTGGTAGATCGGCCTCACGAAGCCCTCAAGAAACTGCAGCATAAACCACAGTTCGGCAGCAAAACCTCCAGTGCGCTCGCCAAAGGTGTGGATCCTCCTCATCTGACAAAATACACCTCGTTAGAACTAGATTTTAAAATCATGAAGTAATAACAGAAAATTGCAGCATAGACACGAAGTAAGAAGAAAAAGATTAGTCAAGATTTCATTCACAATCTTGTGCAATTTTAATCTTTTGAAATTAGTTTTATCTATCTCAGCCAGACTACCTAGGGTCAAGTCCTACAGTCGGTATGCTCTGATACCACCTTTGTCGTGCCCCGAATTTGCAAATCCGGACACTCTGTGTATACAGCACTAGTCCAGGATCGCGCTAGTACGCACAGGCTAAACAGGGTTAAAGCATCACATCATACACAACGGAATAACAAATAAGTACTTCAAGCACATATATAAACGAGTTGTACGACCTTATGGTCCCTTACAATAGTTTGCCACGCAGGCCTTACATTTTTCAGGGTAAATAGTAAACAACAGCGGAAAGTAAACTTCGTAGTGACCCCTCCATCGCCATAGACGCCCTGACAGAGGCTTGCTCCCTAGTTATCTGGCACCTCGACGAACTCCTCCTCATATGCTAGCGTAGTCTCTTCTTCTGGTAAATTTTGTCCGCAAGGGTGAGTACACACCGTACTCAACAAGTCATGCACAAAATGCAGTTCTAATACTACATGCATGGCTTGTTTCAAAGGAATGGCCTTACTGGTTATTTTGCTTTTGCATCAATATTTTAAACTACTATTTAATTAGATTGAAAGCATCAAAACCATGTAATCATTATATATCTCAAATTGTTTTCCACATTGTTTTGGACACAGTCCTATTCAACTTTCATCATTATCACGGCACCTGACCTTCCACCCCATTTTATTTTCAAAACACTACCCTTATTTGTAATCCCGAGCATTGTCGATGACAGTGGACTCGACTATTGAACAGTTTAACACTCTGCGAGAGGTTGTACACTTTACCCACAAGATACTGATCGCACACCACAAAGCGATTAACTAGTAACAAAGCTTTTCAGAGACTTCTATCTTAGCCTAAGAACCTCTCGTGTTGCCTTCACTATCACTTCCCTCACTCAGGCGAAGTATAGGACCGACAAACACCGTTGGATAGGGTACCAAGCGAAGCTGAGCACGCTCCCCGTCTGATTACCCCGTGTAGCGCCACCCCGAGTATCAAAGGTAAGACATCAAAACCCTACTAAGCTAGGTCTTCCCATTCGACATGTGGTTGTCACGAGAGACTGGTCAAAGGCTTGCAAGGTAAGGTCCTGGCCCGACCAAGGCAAGGCATCCTTCTCTCAATTTGGCACCAGCCCTCACATCACTCAAACCCACCAAATGCCACACAGGCCCACTTTGCACGAAGCCTCGGTCCACTTCCCCCAG
The DNA here is from genome assembly GCA_036346375.1 of Guadua angustifolia. Classification (NCBI taxonomy): domain Eukaryota; kingdom Viridiplantae; phylum Streptophyta; class Magnoliopsida; order Poales; family Poaceae; genus Guadua; species Guadua angustifolia. The sequence continues at coordinate 33,834,260 of CM070505.1, forward strand.
TCTAAATCAATTCCATCCCCAAGTCATTTAACGGTGCAACACATGCGTAATCATCTTTCATGTAGAACCACACAGGTCTCTACACTCCAACATCATTACAAACAACATTCCACCTTTTATCAAAAGCATTCTCTATTCCTTTAGTTAATGTTGCTTTTGTATTCAAAAAGATTATTCACGTTGTTTGCATGGCTAAGCAACTATTCACGGTCTAGCCTCCCGTGTGGGCACAATATTATCATCCAACTAATATTACTAAACTTAAGTTATCAAAGGAATCATGGCATACAAATATTATTAACAAGGAGGCAATAACAATTAGGTTAATTAGCTAATTCACCCAAAATATTTAAGCCATTTTTAGTTGAATTAGCATGCATAGTTTGAAACAAGATACATTTTCAAAATTTAGGAGCAACATGGTCAAAGCATAACTTGCCTTCAAAAAGTTGTTGGTCTTGATCCGAAGTTGATTCTTGTGTTGGAAATCCCCCCTCGAAACTCTCCGACAAATCAACGTCTACCCAAAACAATTATACACATAGTAAATATATTTTACAGAGAATAAAATAAACTCTAAAAATTTAATAAAATTCACCAATAAATAGATCTTGATTTTACAAATTTTTAGAAATTGGAATCACTCAAATCGGAATTAAAACGCAAAAGTTATAGCCATTTGAAATTTGAAAATAAATCAAAAAGAGTAATCCGAATTTCTTTATTTATTTTTATACAGAAAATTCCGGAATTATGACGTCAGCACTGAAAACATTTTCGGCCGAAATAAATCTATATTTTTTTATTTCAAAATTATTAATGACGTCAGCATGACGTCATCATCTACTGTGCGATGACTGACAAGTGGGCCCCACTGATGACATCATCCTCGGACACGTGGCATGATCTCACTGTGACACGTGTCGACGAACTATCAACCGAGGGCTTGATTTAACCTCAACCGTCCGATTAAAAATGGACGGCTGATAGCACTTTGGTGTCCCGATCTTTCGATGAGAAGCAGACGATCGATTTGGTGGAGGCGGCGTTGACGATCCGACTACACGTCGACGACGATCGCCTTAGCAATCGCTACACCAACTCGGAGGTTATTGATCTTGCCGTTAGCACGATCACTGAACGCGAGTTCAATTCTGCATGCAAGCGAAGAACAAGCAAGAACAAAGGTAAATGCAATCTGAAATTGCAAATAAAGATGAAGGATTGATAATGTGGGGTTACGAAACAAGGAGCTTCTTAAGCGGTTTGTTGAGCACGTCTGGAAAACTCAAAATAGTAGCAATGGCTAAACTATCAAATAAACAAAATCCAAAACTAAAAATGCGGTAGCAAACAATATATATGTAAGTGGCGGCTAGGGAGTAGCTAGGGCGTCAGGCGATATATGGGGCGACCAAGGTGTGCCCTAGCGTTACATGGGCTTTGGGCCCAAAAGAAAAGGTGGCGCAGCACCCGGAGTTTCTGGCCCGTGACACTCTTCTGCGATTTCTCATTGCTTCACGACGAATTTAGCATTGGGGCTGGATCCATTGGAAAGTATACTCCGAGATCTTTCAAACGTGTACTCATGGGCCTCTAGAAACCTCCGGAATCAAAAGTTATGGTCGCTTGAAGTTGATCTTTGTCGCGGAGGCCGAACCCGCGAATTTGCTGATTCCAAGTCCAACTTGCGCATATGATGATTGTGCTTTATGCTTGGCATTTGGAGATTCTTCTCCTTGGTTCCTAAGGACAATAAGATCATCACAAGAATTAAATAGCATTCCATTCTGTGAATCATTTGTATAAAAACTTAGGAGCAATTTACGATAATTGAGTAGACGTGCTCGAGCACGAGTAGTAGGTCCTTGTAAAACTGGTTGTGTATGAGAAGAATCACTCGGTGTGGTTGTGTCAATAGGGAAGATGTCCTCATCATCCCCCCTTCTTGCATTTGAGTCGTCGTCGACTCAAGCTCTTCCTCTTCTCCCACGTATGGTTTCAAGTCTGCACTGTTAAAGGTGGGACTAACCCCAAAATCTGCAGGCAATTCAAGCTTATATGCATTATCATTAATCTTTTCTAAAACTTTGAAAGGACCATCAGTTCAAGGCATCAACTTTGATTTTCTTAATTCAGGAAACCTATCCTTTCTCAGATGTAACCAAACTAACTCTCCGGGTTCGAAAGTAACATGCTTCCTTCCCTTACTACCAGCATGTTTATATTTAGCATTCATCGTTCTATATTTTCTTTAGTTGTCTCATGCATTTTCATAATCAAGTCAACACGTTGTTTAGCATCAAAATTCAACTTCTCGAAGATGGAAGAGGTAATAAATCAATAGGAGCACGAGGCACAAATCCATATACAATCTCAAAAGGGCACATCTTAGTAGTAGAATGCAATGAGCGATTATAAGCAAACTCAATATGAGGCAAGCATTCTTCCCACAACCTTATGTTCTTTTTCAAAACAGCCCTAAGCATGGTAGATAATGACCTATTAACAACTTCAGTTTGTCCATCTGTTTGGGGATGACAAGTAGTAGAAAATAATAGCTTAGTCCCCAATTTAGCCCACAAAGTTCTCCAAAAGTGGCTAAGGAATTTAGTATCACGATCTGAAACTATTGTATTTGGCATACCATGTAGCGAACAATTTCACGAAAGAATAAATCTGCAATGTGTGTAGCATCATCACTTTTGTGACATGGTATGAAGTGTGCCATCTTAGAGAATCTATCCACGACAACAAATATGCTATCCCTCCCCTTCTTTGTTCTAGGAAGTCTTAAAACAAAGTCCATAGAAATATCTTCCAAAGGAACACTAGGAACAGGCAAAGGCATATACAAACCATGGGGATTATGTCGTGACTTAGCTTTTTGACATGTAGAGCAGCGAGCAACAAATCTTTCAACATCCCTTCTCATCTTTGGCCAATAGAAATGGCTAGCAAGTATGTCTTCCGTCTTCTTCACCCCAAAGTGTCCCATCAAACCACCTCCATGCGCTTCACGCAATAGCAACAAGCAGACGGAACTAGCTTGGAACACACGACTTATTAGCTCTAAACACAAACCCATTATTGAGAAAAATTTGTTCCAAGTTTTTCCTTCTTTGCAATTCAACAACACATCTTTGAATTCATCATCATGCTCATATTGTTGTTTAATCGTCTCTAAGCCAAAGATTTTGAAATCAAGTTGTGAAAGCATGGTGTATCGTTTGGACAAAGCATCGGCAATAACATTTTCCTTTCCTTGCTTGTGTTTTTATGACATAGGAAAAGATTCAATGAATTCAACCCACTTAGCATGTCTACGATTCAATTTAGCTTATTGCGAATATGCTTTAAAGATTCATGATCGAGTGTATGACAAATTCCTTGGGCCATAAGTAATGTTGCCATGTTTCCAAAGTTCGAACTAGAGCATATAATTCCTTGTCATAAGTAGAATAGTTTAAACTAGGCCCACTCAATTTCTCCTTTGAAATATACAGCAGGTTTTCCCCTTGTAACAACACACCACCCAACCCAATCCCACTAGCATCACATTCTAGTTCAAGCGTCTTAGAAAAGTCGAGAGTTGGAGCGAGAGGTGCATGTGTTAACTTATCTTTCAATGTGTTGAAGGCGTTCTCTTGTGCATCGCCCCAAACAAATGGCACACCCTTCTTGGTGAGCTCGTTCAGAGGTGCAGACAATGGTGCGAAGTCCTTCCTGACGGTTTACGGTAGAAACCAGGCAAGTCCTAGAAAACTTAGCACTTGTGTGACCGTGTTAGGAGTCGGTCAACTCTGTATTGCCTCAACCTTAGCCTGATCAACTTCAATGCCCTGGGAAGTAACAACATAGCCAAGAAAAGAGACTCGATCCGTGCAAAAGGTGCACTTCTCAAGGTTACCAAATAAACGTGCATCTCGTAAAGCATTAAAAACAGCACGTAAATGGTCAAGATATCCTCCAATGATTTGCTAAATATCAAAATGTTATCGAAATATACCACCACAAATTTGCCAATGAAAGCACGCAAAACTTCGTTCATCAATCTCATGAAAGTGCTAGGCGCATTAGTTAACTCAAAAGGCATTACTAACCACTCATATAGACCGAACTTAGTTTTAAAAGCCGTTTTCCATTCATCTCCTAGCTTCATGCGAATCTGGTGGTACCCACTACGCAAATCAACTTTAGAGAACACTATAGAGCCACTTAATTCATCAAGCATATCATCTAGCCTAGGAATAGGGTGACGATACCTAATGGTGATATTATTGATTGCTCTACAATCCACACACATGCGCCATGATCCATCTTTCTTAGGCACTAAAATGACCGGAACAGCACAAGGACTAAGAGACTCATGCACATATCCTTTATCAAGCAATTCTTGAACTTGGCGTTGTATCTCCTTAGTTTCTTCGGATTGGTTACGTATGGCGCGATTAGGCAAAGATGCCCCGAGGAATGAGGTCGATTTGGTGCTCAATGCCTCGCATTGGGGGCAGCCCTAGTGGCACAACCTTTGAAAAAACATCATTGTACTCCTGCAAAAGGTTAGAGATAGCAGGAGGCAAAGAAGAAGACACATCCTCAAATGAAAACAAAACTTCCTTGCAAGCGAAAGCATAGCAAAAGAATTTAGATCCTTGACTCTTTCAAATCAGATTTGGTAGCAAGAAAACAAGCACCCTTCAACTTAATCTCATTTCTTTTGTCATGAACAGGCTTAGATTCTTTCTTATTATGTTGCTCAAGCTCCTTTGCTACAATCTGATTTTCACTCTTAGCATGCTCTGATTTTTCTCTCTATTAGCTCTAGCAATCTCATCTTTTAAAATAGCATCGAGAGACATTGGATGTAAAACAATTTTCTTCTCTTTATGCACAAAAGAGTATTCATTTGTTCTACCATGAGTAAACAATCTTTATCATATTGCCACGGTCTACCTAACAACATAGAACATGCTTGCATAGGTACAACATCACAATCAACATAATCATGATAAGAACCTAAAGCAAAATTTACTCTTACCATACTGAGTTACCTTGAGCTTGCATTTGTTGTTGAACCATTGAATGTAGTAGAGTGAGGATGCGACCTAGTGGAGAGTGCAAGCTTCTCCACCATGTCCATCTTGGCTAGATTATTGCAACTCCACCATCAATGATTATTCATATTGCTCGCTCCTTGACGACACCTTTAATGTGAAACAAGTTGTGGCGCTGATTTTGCTCGGCTTTTCATAATCTGGGCACTAAGCACACGTTGCGAAACAATACTCAAATATTGGTCAACATCATCAACGCTCACGTGCTCTTCTTGAGGCTCAGAAATTGGCTCGCCGTCTTCATTTTCAGCAAGCAAAGCATATGTTTCTTCATCAATATCACTTGCTGAATCGTACTCGCCGTCTTCACGAATGATGAGCACGTGTTTGTTGGACACTCCCTCATGATGTGGCCAAACCCCTTCAGCGATAGCCTTGAATGTCTTTTGTTCGGCCCGTTGAGGCGACGGACGGACAACAACTTTTGTAGGAGCATGTGTGGCACTTTTAGTCGGCGTGGGTACTCGTGGTGCCGAGTTTGAAGGAGATGATGTGGTTTTGTTGTTGGAAGGGCTTGGTGTAGTGAATGCGACCGGACGGGGCAGCGGGGTGTGGCGTCCACAGTAATGCGACCTGCGAGAAAATGTAGCTTTTGCCCTCGATTGTCATCCTGCACTTCACGTTCACTTTGCAAGCAAGATGGAATAAGCGAGTCATCGAATTGTAATCCTTATAATCTAGAATGTCCTGGATTTGCGGTTTAAACCACCTAAGAAACGAGCCATAGGCGCTTCCTCATTCTCAACTAAACCACAGCATAATATGCCAATTTGCAATTCTTGATAATATTCTTTTACTGAACTTTTACCTTGGCGTAGGCGCTGCAATTTATTTAGTAAATCTCTAGCATAGTAGGAGAGAACAAAACTATGTCGCATGATCAATTTTAATGCTTCCCAAGTGATGGGTATATTATGTGGATGAACACGACAATGCTCTCTCCACCAAACAGAAGCAAAATCAGAAAATTCGCTAGTAGCAACTCGAACTCTGCTATCCTCAGGGAAATCATGGCACGCAAATTTTTGATCAACAAGTAATTCCCAATTGAGGTAACCATCAGGATCAGATTTACCTTCAAAAGGAGGCATATTAAATTTAACTTTAGAAAACACGTCAGCACGATCACGTACCTCATGTCGCGGTGGATCACGTTGCATACCTTGCGATTAAAGCGTGTCGGCGATGGTCACGGTGCGTGGTCGAAATTGATGATATTGTCATCCCCAAATCGGTGGCATAGTGATCGTAGTTCTCATCATCTTGTTCTTCCACCTCCGCTCGAAGCTAGGGCGAAGTGTTGGCGATGTGTGTCGAACAATAGAAGCGGCGGGGCCATGTTGGGAAAGGCGGGGCAGCAATGGGAACCCTTTGTGCGTGGGAGACAAAGGGAGGACTGGAAGTTCGAGGGCAGCGGTTGCAAGCATATCAAGTCTAGACAAAATAGTGACAAGGGTAGTGTTAGCAACTCCCTGAGCGGTCTCAATGGAAAGGAGACGGTCTTCTTGCAGCGACATTCGCTCATTAGTAAGTCGTACATCCTCACTAAGCGCCTCGGTGGTGACCCTCGTCATCCTCTCAAAGTGAGCAACAATGCCCTTCGTGCGTGGCGAGTGATGCAGCGAACCCTCATCACCTGACATGGTTAGTAGAAGACAAGAAACAAAATCACAAGTATAATGTTCCTATCAACTACTAGGAAGTGGCTACAAGTCACTCAACACTCAAGCTTTACCCAAAGCTCTTACAAATTCTTACCAAGCAGCAGTGTTGTCGGCCATTGGCGTTGTCAAAAGTTCTCCGAAGATTGGGTATAGCGATTGCCAAGAGAACGAACAAACGTATGAGGTAGAATATGTGGAGCTAGGTAGGCTTCATTTGTTTCATATGCAATCTGATAATTCTAGTTGTTGTAATGATAAGTAATGATCCAAACTAGAATTCACAAGTCCTAGTTGCCGATCTCAAAGATATAAGTGAATTTCAAGGCAACACACACGCAAAGATAATGAAACTTAATGCAACTAATGGAATGAGCTAAATAAGAACAATTTCAGCACGAAAACTCGTGTTGCATAAGTTATGGAGAGACGCTAGCTAATTGCTTCAGAAAAGGGAAAAGGGCACAAGATTGCTCACTACTTAATACAATTGCACAATCTGAAAATGACAAACACAAATTAGGGTTTTGATCAATGTAGTGCTGCCGGCCACTACTCTCTTTTCTTTTTTTTCTTTTTTTTCTTTTTTTTGGCCTTTTGGCTCTTTCTTTCTCTTTTTTTTCTTTTCGGTGACTTTCGGCCAACACTAGTATGAGCAAAGTTTTGGAATCCCTAACTTGATATCACGAGAGATATGATAGTGCAACGTATCAAAAGGAGCAGCCCCAAGCAATTTCAAATCGCTAGTCTCAATTGGGATCAAAGTATTCGCAAAGGATGAATTGGTTCCCAAAGGTATGTGCACTGACATTTTGGAATTTTATGGATGTAGATGCTACTGGACTCAACCAACTCAAAGGAACAAAGCTAGAACACAAATTGAAGAAAGAAACCCAAATTCGGCCAAAATTGTGTAGCAAAGTTGTCGCTGCAATTAAGGCATGAAAATGACCGAATCAAGCTTCCTCACAATGTAACAAAATGATGATACTGTTCTAGGCTTTAAAACAAGTATTCAAACACACAATTTGGAGCTCATATGTAGAAGTTATGGCCAAAACACGAAGGTGCACAGATTTAACAAAATTCAGCCGATCTGACCAAATCCGAATCCGAGTCAAATTCGGTTTGAAGGAGTCCGAATCACGAAGGACACCCAAAAACGTTTTTGTAGAGGACTCTTCAAGGATTCAGGAAAGTATAAAAACTTCTCAATCGGAGTTCGGATGTGGGAGTTATGATCAAAATACCAAACCGATCTGGATTGCAATTGCAACTTGCTTCCCGAATTTGATGTCCAGATTAAACAACCTTTCGGATGGAATTAGAATTCGTGCCCAACTAGGTTTTTGTGGATATTGTCCCAAGGTTTCGGGAAAGTGCAAAAACACTTGAATCGGAGCTCGTATGCGAAAGTTATGAACAAAACAAAGAACTGGACAGATTGAAATAAAAGCTACGCGAAGGAAAAATGATCAGCAACTAAAACAAGGACTCTAATGGATCAAAACCTAACAAAACACACTAAAATACCAGATTGAATCTAAAGGTTGAATTTTTGTGGAGGATTTTCAATTTTGGACAGAAAACAAAAACTAATCTAAGGTACTAAATCTCTCACCGAGCAACTTGGCACTCTGATACCACTTGATAGCACTTTGGTGTCCCGATCTTTCGATGAGTAACACACGATCGATTTGGTGGAGGCGACGTTGACGATCCGACTACACTGTACGACGACGACGCGCCTTAGCAATCGCTACACCAACTCCGGAGGGTTATTGATCTTGCCGTGGGCACGATCAACCTAAACGCGAGGTTCAATTCCTGCATGCAACCGAAGAACAAGCAACAACAAAGGTAAAGGCAATCGAAATTGCAAATAAAGATGAAGGATTGATAATGTGGGGTTCGAAACAAGGAGCTTCTTAGGCGGTTTGTTGAGCACGTCTGGAAGACTCAAAATAGTAGCAATGGCTAAACTATCAAATAAATAAAACCCAAAACTAAAATGCAGGGTAGCAAACAATATATAGATGTAAATGGCGGCTAGGGAGCATTTAGGGGCGTCAGCGGCGATATGGGGCGCCAAGGGTGTGCCCTAGCGTTACATGGGCTTTGGGCCCAAAAGAAAAGGTGACGTGACACCGGAGTTTTTGGCCCGTGACACTCTTCTGCGATTTTCCATTGCTTCACGGCCAATTTGGCATTGAAATTTGGATCCATTGGAAAGTAGACTCGAGATCTTTCAAGCGTGTACTCATGGGCCTCTAGAAATGTAACACCCCAATTTTTGCTTTTCTTGCATTTAAATGGTATTTTGAATTTTGGGAATTTGGAATTTATTTGGAATTATTTGGATTTATTTTGAATTAAACCATTTATCAAATCAATTAAATAATAGAAAAGTTAAAATAAAATTTTGCTGAAAATATTTTATTTGAGTCACAAATGCCCTAAAATATTTATGAGAATTTTTCGAATTTTTCTAGTATTTTAATGCCCCAAATAAATTATTTTATTTTTGGGAAATATTTTTAATCGGAAAAGGATTAAAAATCCCGTGAACAAAGATCTTGGGCGAAATCTTGTCGGCCCGTTCGGAAAAAACCCTAACGCGGCGTTTAGATCTCCATCAAGGGCCCACGTTGCGCCACGTCGGCCAATCCTATTCACCGCGGATTCCACCGCTTGCAGTGTGGGCCTCGGTCTCCGCGCTTTTCACGCAGACGTCGAGGGGCTATTTATTGCGCCGCCACCAGGTTGTGATCCCCACCTCGCGCCGCACCGTCCGTACACATCCGTCGCCGAGACGCCGCCTCGCCGCGCGACCTTGCCGAAAGTTCGAAGCCACCCGCCGAGTTCTTGCGCCGTTCCACCTTGTTGGTCACTCTCGCCATCGCCCGAAACCACCATGCCGAACTCGTCTCCGTCAAGCCGCGGCGAGCACCACTTCTTCACGGGAGGAGCTCGGAAGCGCCGCGCGCGCCGTCGTCGTCTTCGCCTCCGGTGACGCCGAGCCGCAACGCGGCGCCGCCGGGTTTATAACCGCCAACCGGACGATCTCCATCCGGCCGTGAGGTGAGCCCGTCGCCGTAAAACGAGTGAACTCCACTTCAAACCTCCGCCGTTAGATGCAAATCCGAGGCGGTAGTAGTGCCACGTCGCCGTTCACTTTGTACGTGTGCCGACAAAGCGGACCCACATGTCGATGACACCGCACGCGCCTTGTGCGCATGAGTCGGCGACAACCGACGGACGCCGCATATGTCGGTATGCCCGACCGGTGACGTCGGTGGCGTCCACGTGGGTCCCATCTGTCGATGAGTCAATGATGGCGTCATCTTGGCGTCGGCAGACGGAGCCGGTCGGTTGGCGTCGGCAATGCCAGCGTCGTTACGTGGTGGTGACCGTGTCACGAGATGACGCAATAATTAATTTTCGAAAAAAGAAAGTATTTATTTAATTCGGTATATTGATTTTAAATATATTTTGAAACTTCAAATGCTTATAACTTTTGCGTTTTAACTCCGATTTGAGTGATTCCAATTTCTATAAATTTGTAAAATTGTGATCTTTCTGTTTATGAATTTTAATTGAATTTTTGAGCACTGTTTGTCTACTGTTTATTTATTTATTGTTGTTTAATTGCGTCTGGCGTAGCGTTGAAGTGCCCGACGGTTTCGAGGAGAGGTTCGACCGAGAGCAAGCTCAGAGCGAGAATCAGCACTTTTGAAGGCAAGTTGTGTTTGATCATGTTGAACCTATTAAAGCAAATTATTTTGATTTAAACTATTGTATGCTAATTTGATAGAAATGATTTTGAATAAGTTTTGGGATTAGTTAAATGCCTAGTTCTTTGTATGCCACCTTGTCATATATAATTGTAGGCCATGAATCCTTTGTCACCCTAGGTTATGAATTAATAGTTGGACATTAATAATTTGCCAACATGGGTTGAGTAGACCAAGTAGTGTGCTTAGCCACCCACGTGGACAATTCATGATTTTGGAATACCAAAGCAATTATTGACTTAATGAGATATGGAACGTGTTTTTTGTGAATGAGACATGTGTTATTGAGATGATGATGGCACATGGTGCGATGGTAAAAGAAGGGGTGGGAAAATGATTTAGACTGGGGCAAATGGTAAGATTGTTTACGGTGGGCCAAGAGTGGCAATCAGGCGGTCGTATTTGGTTTTTATTGGACATGGATATTTGAGTTACACTTGGTTAGTCTTGCCTCGGTCAATTAAGGACCTAACCTTGCAAGCATTTGAACTGAGTCTATCATACAACCACAAGCTCCGTAATGGGACGGGCTTAGCTGAGTAAACTGGGAAATCTATTCTTTGAATCTTGTCGTGGGGGTGTGAGGCCGGAGAAGCGGATGAGAACTCACATGGCGCAAGAGGGGCCACTGGTGCGGTAACAGTCCCTCGGTGTTGAAACCTTAGCGAGCGTCTTGGGTTTAGATGGAACTTTGGAAAGGCTTCGTTCACGGTTATTTGCCTTGGTGGTATTTGACCGTATCTTGTGGGTAAAGTGTATAACCTCTGCGAGTGTACAACCTATTGAATAGCAGCTCACGGTAATGAGCATCGCTCGGTGATTCTGATCAAGGGTTAGATTTTCATAAAATGAATTGTTTATGGAAAAATGCTTGGTTGGTAGTGAGGAACTTGACTTAGGATGGAAAAATGATTTACGATTGAAATGTTTGTGAAAGTTATTATTCCTACTCTTGTTTCTTGCTTTGCAATCTATTCTTGTTTATCTTGAATCTTTGTCTAGCTCATAAACCATAGCCTATCCTTTGTACTAAGCCATGCATGTAGAATATTAGAAATTGCATTACATGCATGACTTCTTTGAGTGCTCAAAGTACTCACCCCACAACAACACAACTTCGGTTGAAGAAGAAGAAATCCTGCGCCAGAGGAGGAGTATCGGGAGGAGCCGAGCGAACTAGGAAGCGAGCCCGATCGATTACTGTGGCAAATTGGTTGGCGCCACGAGTTTATTTTATTTCATTGCATTTGAATACTTTAATAATTCTTATACCTGCAAGGCGATATCTTGTAACTTGACCATAAGGTCAATCAACTAGTTTGAGTATTTAATTATCGTACTTATTATTTAGTTGGTTATGGTTGTGATATGTACCAATGTTGAGGCTATGTGCACTAAGCGTGATCTGGACTAGTCTGAATACCTGAAGGGTCGGGATTGCACATCCGGGTCCCGACAGAGGTGGTATCGAGCCATCTTGGTGTGGGATCTGCCCTTAGTTAGAATGGTCGTAGTGAGGATAAAACTATTTTCTAAAAGCTAAAATGTGCCAAGATGATAATGCAATCTCGACTTACCCCTTCTCTCCTTTTCATACCCCTTGCTGAATTTATCACGTTTACGTACGCTTTGTTTTAAACTATCTGAGCCGGTGGAGGTTAAGCCAGAGCCGGTGGAGGTCAAGCCGGAGCCAGCGGAGGTTGAGCCCGCGCCGGAGGAGCAGGAGGCGCATCCAGCTGCGGATCGTTGGGATAGGTTTGTACCGGCCCAACACACCCATTGTGTATCCACCGAGAAGTTCGGTGGGGATGGCTAGAGGAGTGAGCGTTAGGATTAGCGGTTGAGACTCTGCGTTGAGTCGCGTCTTGGAATAAGAGTCACCCTTAGAGCGTTTGACTCGAGTATTAGTTTGATTTGCTTCTTTCATGCTTGTGAGTGATTGGTATGTGTTGCAAGGCCCTTAGGCATTGTGAGCAACCATACCTAGTTATTAATAAAGTAATAAAGTTAGATTTTGTGTTACACTTTTGACCCGCCTAAGTATTCTATTACTTGTCTATTCTTATTTCCTCTCGTCTCTAAAACCATGGAACAATCGGCGAGATGGGAACACTGTGAAACCAAGGAGGAAATGGGAGTGGTTCACGCCCACCGAAACATCGATGGTGAAGGACAAGGACCCCAACCAGACTGCCATTGATATGCAGAACCTTGGAGCCTTTCTTGCTGCCTGACTTCGATTAATGCATGCCATGATCGCAGCGGATCTGACGAGTCACCGCCCAAGCCACCGCCGCCCAAGTTAACGAGTCAACCCGGTCAGAGGCCACACTCGAGGCTGTTAGAATTCATGAGGACTCGGCCGCCCACATTTTCTGGAAATGCCAATCCATTGGAGGCGGATGATTGGCTGAGGACGATAGAGAGAAAGTTGCACATTACCCAGTGTGAAGGCAATGAGAGGGTACTCTATGCCTCTCATCAGCTTGAAGGAACTGCCGCAGAATGGTGGGAAAACTACTGCGCTGCTCATGAGCACCCACAGGACAACAGCTGGGAGGAGTTCACGATTGCTTTCCGGCAGTATCTTGTGCCCGAAGGCATAATGGAGTTGAAAAAGGAGGAGTTCAGGCACTGAAGCAGGGCAATCAGCCGATGTCGAATATCTGAATAAGTTCACGCGGTATGCGCTTCCTTTTGAGGGACGTAGCAACGGATAAGGCCGGCGGTCTCGATTCATGAAGGGACTGAATTGAGGACTGCGCAGGGACTCATAACCCACACTTTTCCTGACTTCCAGGAGCTAGTGAACAAAGCCGATATTGGAGGACAAGCACAAGGAGCCGGAGGACAACCGGAGCGCAGAATGGCACTGCGAGGAACACGCCAGAGGCGCGGCGTTTGAGGTTACACCAAACCGGTTCTTGATTTCAGCCAAGGAATGTGATGGCGACGCGCCACCGATACCAAGACTGCGGACAAAATTTTCAGACACCAACACTAGTTGGGATCGCAGCCATAGGGAGCCAATAGTCGGCAGTTAGACGTTGTTTCATCTGCAACGAGCCAAGGCATTTTGCCAATTATTGTCCTAAGAAGGAGGAGGAATGACACGGTTCGCTTCAACCTCGGGACTACTCCAACAAAGACACTGCGCCAGAGCAAGTCGTGGAGTTACTGTCTGGAGCTGCCACACGGATCGTGGTAAGAGGCGAGTCAATCATGTCACCGCGCCGATGATCAGAATACATCGGACATCGTCTTTGGGTAAGTTACTTGTTAACTCGATTACACTGCAATGATTTTATTTGATTCGGAGCTTCACATTCGTTTATATCTCGGATTTTGCTGTGAACAATGGGTTGAAAATGGTGAACCTTAGGCATGTATTGCTAGTACAATCCCCGGGATCAGAACTCCGATCTGAAGTAGGATGTTCTGAGGTAAAGTTGCTTATAGATGGAACTTAGTTCTTAGCAAACTTAGTGGTGTTAGATACCCAGACCCTAGATGTTATTTTGGGAATGGACTGGTTGTCTAAGCACAAGGTTGTATTAGACTGTGGACGAAGAGTCATATCAGTCGAGAGTCCTTGTGGGAGGAAAATAGAGTTTCAGGCAACTGCCGTTCGGGATGGACAGTTGATGGTCAATAGTGTGAAGGCCATCAGCATAAAAGATGTACCGGTTGTCGAGAATACTCGGATGTATTTCGGAGAATTTACAGGATGCCACCGACGAGGACATAGAGTTTGTAATCGAGTTAGTACCGAGAGCGGCCCGATAGCTAAGAGACCTTATCGGATGTCAGCCGATGAGTGGTGGAAATGAAGAAGCGATTGAGGAGTTAATGGATAAGGGATTTATCGAGACCAAGTTAAATGCGCCATGGGGAGCACCGGTTTTGTTTGTCAAGAAGAAGGACGGAAGTTACCGGATGTGTGTGGATTACCGAAGCGCTAAATGAAGTCACTATAAAGAATAAATATCCGCTACCGGGATCGATGACCTATTTGACCGATTGAGAGGAGCCGGAGTTTTCTCCAAGATTGACCTTTGATCGAGGATATCACCACCTGAAGATTAGATCGGAGGATGTGCGAAGACCGCATTTTCGTCAAGATATGGGCACTCTGAGTTCTGATTATGTCTTTTGGTTTGACAAATGCACTGCATATTTCATGAACATGATGAACAAGGTTTTCATGGAATACTGGACAAGTTCGTTGTTGTGTTCATAGATGACATTCTAGTCTACTCCAAGGCGAGAGAGGAGCATCTTGAACACCGAAGCTAGTTACGGAGAAGTTAAGAGAGCGACAACTTTTAGCTAAGTTTAGCAAGTGTGATTTACGGAAGAACAAGGTGGAATTTCTTGGACATGTGATGACCGCCAAGGAAGTCATGATTGATCCAAGTAAGGTGGAAGCGATGTTGCATTGGGAGCCACCCAAGGCGGTGACCCAAATCAGTAGTTTCCTTGGAATGGCGGTTATTACCGCCGATTTATTGAAGGATTCTCAGCGATTGCGAGACCTCTTACGCAATTAAAGGAGAAGAAGTTTACATGGGCCGGAATGTGAGCGGAGTTTTCGGAGTTGAAGAAAGCGTTTGACATCGGCACGGTGTTAGTTCTCTGGATTTAAGCGAGCTTTGATATATCTTGTGATGCATCGCGCCAAGGACTAGGATGCGTGTTAATGCGAAACGAAAGGTCGTTGCATACGCATCAAAGGCGATTGAGGCCGCATGAAGAAACTATCGGCGCATGATCTGGAATTAGCGGTAGTGGTACACGCCTTGAAGTTATGGCGACACTATCTAATTGGGAGCAGATGTGAGGTGTACACGGACCATAAGAGTCTTAAATATATATTTACTCAATCGGACTGAACATGAGGCGGAGGAGGTGGTTGGAACTAATTAAGGATTACAATCTGGGATTCATTATCACCACAGGAAAGCCAATGTGGTGGCGGATGCTTTAAGCCGAAAGAGCCATTCAGTGAACATGTTGGTGGGAGAAAACCAGGTTGAGTTATGCAAGGAATTTCAGAAGCTGAAGTTGGAGGTTGTGCCTAAAGGATTTATAGCCGCTCTAGAAGTGAAGCCTACCCTGGAAGATCATATTAAGTGAAGGATGGAAGGGCGATGTCAAGATTCAGAGGATTAAGTCTAAAATGGAGGAAGGCAAGGCAAAGGACTTCAAGCTTTGGATGAGCAAGGTACATTATGGATCAAGAATCGCATTTGCGTATCGCTGAAGAAGGCTAAACAAATTGATTACGGAGGAAGCTCATGACTCAAGTACTCTATCCATCCGGGAAGCGCTAAGATGTATCAAGACACAAGGAAAGATTTTGGTGGCCAAGCATGAAGCGTGAAGTTGCAGAGCATGTTGCGTTGTCGACATATGCCAAAGAGTCAAAGCAATGCATCAAAGGCCGCGAGGGTTGCTACAACCACCGAAGATACCGAGTGGAAATGGGAGGAAATCGGAATGGACTTCATTACGGTTTACTGAGGACCCGAACAGGTACGACTCCATAGGGGTTATAGTGGACGGTTGACAAAGGTCGCCCACTTCATACCAGTGAAGACTACGTACTCCGGGGACCGCTTAGCGGATTTGTATATGTCAAGAATTGTATGTCTACATGGAGTTCCGAAGAAAATTGTATCGGACAGAGGTACTCAGTTTACCTCAAGATTTTGGGATAAGTTGCATGAGGCCCTAGGGACCCGTCTGAACTTCAGTACTGCATATCACCCACAGACAGATGGGCAAACGGAAAGAGTTAACCAGATACTGGAGGACATGTTGAGGGCATGTGCATTGGCTTATACAACTTCGTGGGATAAGTGTTTGCCATATGCCGAGTTCAGCTACAACAATAGTTACCAGGCAAGTTTGCAGATGTCGCCCTTCGAAGCGCTATATGGAAGACCCTGTCGAACGCCGCTGAATTGGAATGAGACCGGAGAACGTCATATGTTTGGGCCGGATATTCTTCGAGAAGCTGAAGAGCAGATAGCCATGATCAGGGAAAGGTTGAAAATTGCACAATCAAGACGTAAGAGTTACTGCCGATAATCGCCGCAGGGATTTGAGCTTTGAGCCCAAGATTTTGTGTATCTCGAGTTACCCCACTCAAAGGAGTTAAGAGGTTCCACACCAAAGGGAAGTTAGCACCGAGATATGTTGGGCCATTCAAGATCCTAAGTCGAAGAGGTGAAGTAGCGTGTCACCGGAGTTACTGCATCTCTAGCAGTGTGCATGATGTGTTCCATGTGTCACAATTAAAGAAATGTCTCCGAAAGTGCGGAAGAGCAGATGCCATTAGAGTCGGTCGAGCTGCAGGAGGATTTGACTTATAAGGAGTACCCGGTGAAAATCTTGGACACCAGAGATCAAGAAACGAGAAATAAATTGACCCGCTTCTGCAGAGTTCAGTGGAGTAATCATTCCGAGAGTGAAGCAACCTGGGAGCGTGAAGAAGATCTGAAGAAGGAATTCCCCAACCTATTCCTTAGTCAGCCCTGAATCTCGGGGTCGAGATTCCGTTAAGGGGGGAGGTTTGTAACACCCCAATTTTTGCTTTTCTTGCATTTAAATGGTATTTTGAATTTTTGAAAATTTCTGGAATTTATTTGGATTTATTTGGAATTATTTGGATTTATTTTGAATTAAACCATTTATCAAATCAATTAAATAATAGAAAAGTTAAAATAAAATTTTGCTAAAAATATTTTATTTGAGTCACAAATGTCCTAAAATATTTATGAGAATTTTTCCAGAATTTTTCTAGTATTTTTAATGCCCCAAATAAATTATTTTATTTTCGAAATATTTTTAATCGGAAAAGGATTAAAATCCGTGAACAAGATCTTGGGCGAAATCTTGTGCCCGCCGTTCGAAAAAACCCTAACGCGGCGTAGTTAGATCTCCATCCAAGGGCCCACGTTGCGCCCACGTCGGCCAATCCTATTCACCGCGGATTCCACCGCCGCCGTGTGGGCCTCGGTCCACCGCGCTTTTCACGGACGTCGAGGGCTATTTATTGCGCCGCCACCCGGTTGTGATCCCCACCTCGCGCACCCGTCCGTACATCACGCCGCCGAGACGCCGCCTCGCCCTTGCGACCTCGCTGAAGTTCGGCCACCCGCCGAGTTCCTTGTGCCGTTCCACCACCATGCCGGGTCACTCTCCGCCGAGCCACCACCGAACTCGTCTCATTCAAGCCGCGCCGAGCACCACTTCTTCACAGGGAGGAGCTCGGAAGCGCCATACGCGTCGTCGTCGTCTTCGCCTCCGGTGTAGAAACCGCAAAGAACGCCGCCGGTTTCATAAGCCGCCAATGGACGATCTCCATCCGGCCGCCGAGGTGAGCCCGTCGCCGTAGAGAACAGTGAACTCAACTTCAAACCTCCGCCGTTAGATGCAAATCCGAGGGCGGCAGTAGTGCCACGTCGCCGTTCATCTGCACGTGTGGCCGACAAAGCGGACCCACATGTCGATGACACCGCACAGCGCTTGCATGCGCATGAGTCGCCGACAAAGACGGCCCGCATGTCGGCGCGACCGGGCCGTGACGTCGGTGGACGTCACGGTGGGTCCCATCTGTCGATGAGTCAATCTTGGCGTCGGACACGGAGCCGGTCGGGGCTGGCGTCGGCAATGCCAGCGTCGTTTACGTGGTGGTGACACGTGTCACGAGATGACGAATAATTAATTTTCGAAAAAGAAAGTATTTATTTAATTCGGTATATTGATTTTAAATATATTTTGAAACTTCAAATGCTTATAACTTTTGCGTTTTAACTCCGATTTGAGTGATTCCAATTTCTATAAATTTGTAAAATTGTGATCTTTCTGTTTATGAATTTTAATTGAATTTTTAGCACTATTTGTCTACTGTTTATTTATTTATTGTTGTTTAATTGCGTCTGGCGTAGACGCGTTGAAGTGCCCGACGGTTTCGAGGAGAGGTTCGACCGAGAGCAAGCTCAGAGCCGTAATCAGCACTTTTGAAGGCAAGTTGTGTTTGATCATGTTGAACCTATTAAAGCAAATTATTTTGATTTAAACTATTGCATGCTAATTTGATAGAAATGATTTTGAATAAGTTTTGGGATTAGTTAAATGCCTAGTTGCTGTATGCCACCTTGTCATATATAATTGTAGGCCATGAATCCTTTGTCACCCTAGGTTATGAATTAATAGTTGGACATTAATAATTTACCAACATGGGTTGAGTAGACCGAAGTAGTGTGCTTAGCCCTGCCACGTGGACAATTCATGATTTTGGAATACCAAAGCAATTATTGACTTAATGAGATATGGAACGTGTTTTTTTTGTGAATGAGACATGTGTTATTGAGATGATGATGGCACATGGTGCGATGGTAAAGAACCGGGGTGCGAAAATGATTTAGACTGGGGCAAATGGCAAGATTATTTCTGGTGGGCCAAGAGTGGCAACTGGGCGGTCGTATTTGGTTTTTATTGGACATGGATATTTGAGTTACACTTGGTTAGTCTTGCCTCGGTCAATTAAGGACCTAACCTTGCAAGCATTTGAACTGAGTCTTTCATACAACCACAAGCTCCGTAATGGAACGGGCTTAGCTGAGTAAACCGGGAAATCTATTCTTTGAACTGCTGTCGTGGGGTGTGAGGCCCGAGAAGCGGATGAGAACTCACATGGCGCAAGAGGGGGCACAGGTGCGGTAACCAGTCCCTCGGTGTTGAAACCTTAGCGGCGATCTTGGGTTTAGATGGAACTTTGGAAAGGCTTCACACGGTTATTTGCCTTGGTGGTATTTGGTGTATCTTGTGGGTAAAGTGTATAACCTCTGCAGAGTGTACAACCTATTGAATAGCAGCGCTCACGGTAATGAGCATCGCTCGGTGATTACTGATCAAGGGTTAGATTTTCATAAAATGAATTGTTTGTGGAAAAATGCAGGGTTGGTAATGAGGAACTTGACTTAGGATGGAAAAATGATTCTGATTGAAATGTTTGTGAAAGTTATTATTCCTACTCTTTGTTTCTTGCTTTGCAATCTATTCTTGTTTATCTTGAATCTTTGTCGCTCATAAACCATAGCCTATCCTTTGTACTAAGCCATGCATGTAGAATATTAGAAATTGCATTCATGCATGACTTGTCGAGTGCTCAAAGTACTCATCCCACAACAACACAACTTCGGTTGAAGAAGAAGAAATCCCTGCTCAGAGGAGGAGTATCGAGGAGCCGAAACTAGGGAGCGAGCCCATCGATTGCTCGTGGCAAATTGGTTGGCGCCACGAGTTTATTTTATTTCATTGCATTTGAATACTTTAATAATTCTTAGCTGCAATCGATCTTTGTAACTTGACCATAAGGTCAATCAACTAGTTTAAGTATTTAATTATCGTACTTATTATTTCGTTGGTTATGACTGTGATATGTACCAATGTTGAGACTGTGTGCACTAGCGTGATCCTGGACTAGTGCTGAATACACAGAGGGTCCGGATTTGCACATCCGGGTCCCGACAGAGGTGGTATCAGAGCCATACTGACTGTAGGACTGGCCCTTAGTTAGAATGGTCGTAGTGAGGATAAAACTATTTTCTAAAAGCTAAAATGTGCCAAGATGATAATGCAATCTCGACTTACCCTTCTCTCCTTTTCATACCCTTGCTGAATTTATCACGTTTACGTGCGCTTTGTTTTAAACTATCTGAGCGGTGGAGGTTAAGCGAGCCAGTGGAGGTCAAGCCGAGCAGCGGAGGTTGAGCCCGCCACGAGGCAGGAGGCGCATCCAGTGCGGATCGTTGGGATAGGTTTGTACCAAGACACAAACACACCATTGGTGTATCCACCAGAAGTTCCGGTGGGGATGGCTAGAAGAGTGAGCGTTAGGATTAGCAGTTGAGACTCCTGCGTTGAGTCGCGTCTTGGAATAAGAGTCACCCTTAGAGGCGTTTGACTCCAGAGTATTAGTTTGATTTGCTTCTTTCATGCTTGTGAGTGATTGGTATGTGTTGCAAGGCCCTTAGGCATTGTGAGCAACCATACCTAGTTATTAATAAAGTAATAAAGTTAGATTTTGTGTTACACTTTTGACCCCGCCTAAGTATTCTATTACTTGTCTATTCTTATTTCCCTCTCGTCTCTAAAACCATGGAACAATCGACAGATGGGAACACCCGTGGAAACCAAGGAGGAAATGGGAGTGGTTCACGCCCAGCTGGAAACATCGATGGTGAAGGACAAGGACCCCAACCAGTACCGCCAGTTGATATGCAGAACCTTGGAGCCTTTCTTGCTGCACAGACTCAGTTAATGCATGCCATGATGCACGGAATCAAAGAAGTCACCGCCAAGCCACCGCCGCCGCCCAAGTTAACCAGGTCAACCCAGTGCAGAGGCCACACTCGAGGCTGTCAGAATTCATGAGGACTCGGCCGCCCACATTCTCTGGAAATGCCAATCCATTGGAGGCAGATGATTGGCTGAGGACGATAGAGAGAAAGTTGCACATTACCCAGTGTGAAGGCAATGAGAGGGTACTCTATGCCTCTCATCAGCTTGAAGGAACTGCCGCAGAATGGTGGGAAAACTACTGCGCTGCTCATGAGCACCCACAGGACATCAGCTGGGAGGAGTTCACGATTGCTTTCCGGCAGTATCATGTGCCCGAAGGCATAATGGAGTTGAAAAAGGAGGAGTTCAGGGCACTGAAGCAGGGCAATCAGCCAGTGTTCGAATATCTGTTGATGGAGAATACGTGGTGCGATCGTAGTCGTTCGGCGGCAATCGGACGGCTGGCGAAGCTCCAAATCCCGGTGATGGCGCGGTGAGAAGGAGTGGCCGGAGTTGGGGAAGACGACGTCGTTGACGGCGCTCCAGTACTACTCCGGCGGTAAGAAGAGGCTCCTCCAACGCGGCTCAACACGAAGATCACTCCGGTGGTCACAACCACGGCAGAGACCTACCGGAGCGGGCACGAACAGCGGCGGAGTGTCTCGGAACTACGGCGAGTGCGCGTGGGAGCTGCGGTGTATCTCGGGCGGCGTGAAGGGTCTCAAAATGCGCGGAAAGGAGTGCTCTACGAGGTTCGCCGGTTAATATAGACGGGGAAGAGACGCGCGGCTGCGCGACGTCTTGGATTCTCGGCGGTAACGGCCGACGGCGGCGCTTCCTTTTCCATAGACGAAGCGACGTGGTCGCATCTGGCGCGTACACGCGGCGACGATTCGACGATGCGGGGCGGCGAATCGACACGGGTGTCTCACAGCCGTCCGATTTGAATTGGACGGTTGACGAGTGGCGTTGTTAGGGTTCCCGAATCGAATGGGCGTGGCAGCGCCATGCATGATTGGGCTCGGCCCATTATTGCTTCATCGGATTTTTATTGATTTGCGAATAAAATAATTCCAAAAATTCATTTAAATTATTTGAGGCTTCTAAAATATCGAAAAATTACGGAAAAATTCTAGAAAATACTTTACAACATTTTGATCTCAAATAAAATATTTTAATTTATATTTTATTAAAACTTTTATTATTAAATTAATTTCCAAAGAAAGGTCTATTTCCAAAAATCCAATTAATTCCAAATAAATTCTGAAAATTCTCAAAAATTCAGAATAAATTGTAAAATTCAAAATAGCCAAATTTTTGGGATGTTACATAGTTGTTGCTATGATATATGCTCGAGATCTTGACATTGGGGTAGTGAATGAGAAGACGATCATGTGGTAAGGTTGGTAGGTGAGGATAGTTTAGCGCTTGTGATTAATTGTGAACATGGGAATTGGTTGTCGTGCATACATTCAGTTATGTTTATATGAAACGTTGGAAATGAATGTAGTTGCAAATTATTTGTGTCAATTGCATTTATGCATTCATAAAAAGAAGAGGCGACCCATGTCGATGCGGGCCTCTGTGTTCACACGTAGTGAACACGAAAGTCCTACCTCGCAGTCCCCTACACGCGGATGTATGGGAGCGAGTCAGTAAGAGTAGGCCTCGCCACAGGATGGTTGGGAATGAGAGGGTGTACACCGACGGGTGTGCACTCAGCTATACCGGTATAGGCTAAAAGGATGCATTTGAGCATGGAAGCATTGCATTGCATTGCACAGTGAATGATAATTGCAATTCATGAGCTAATGGCGAGTACAGGCTGGGGATTGAGTCGTGGACTCATCTGAAGCCGTCAATTGAGGTATGAAAGATAAATAAACTGTTTCTTGAAGTTGAGATTCATTTAATCTGAGGTATAAGATAACTGTGGGGTTGTCGCTGGTTTACAGTTATCTTACTTAATGATTTCATCTAAGAATGGCTATGTTATATTATGAAGTAATTGTGTTCTTACGTCTTGGGCTTATATGAAAACAAACTACTTCAATTATTTGTCGATGTTAAGTAAGGGTATTGTTACATTATGTCTTAAAGTACTTGTAATTCAGTTGAATTGATACTTGTCATATTTGATGCTCTTGCTGAGTCTAGGACTCACGCTTGTTTGCTTCTTGTTTTAGGTACCTTGAAGTTGACTCGTCGGGATGGGAGTAGTAGCACGTGCACGACTTCAGTCACTACCACCTCATTTAAATTAACTTGTAAAGCCTGGTTGTACCCAAGGCAGTTGTAATGTGTTGTTTGTTGTGGTGAAATTTTCTAATTTCCGGTTGGTTGTGTGATTGATTATCTAAGGATCTGCTAGAATGTTTCATCCTGGTTATGTGTGATTGATATATTATCTGTAACTGTTTATTTGTCTGCTGAGTGGATATCCTCCTTTCTAGGGAGGTCATGCCGAAATTTTCTAAATTTTGGTGACTTAGTCTCTAAGCCGGTTCTAAGATTTTAGGGGTTGATTTCAGTTTTTCGTAGAGGTGATAGATTTTATGTCTTGTAAAATTTGGAATGGTTCAAAAAGCTTCCCGATGCCTACATCTATTTAGTGGCCACGCTAAGGCACAACATGATTGCTAATAACTATAAGGCGTGAATCGATGACCGAACAACCCGAGCATGCCAAGGCATGAAACAACACCGATCACACCATGGTGCATAACAATGCTCAGTGTTTGTTCAATGCTAATCCTACTTAAGGTGAGATATCGACCGGGATTAAAGAATAGAAAATTGAGGAGAGGTCAAATAATTTCGGCAACTGAATTCATTAACAACCTTTGAAAAGTGAACAGCCGTTCACTACACCATGACACACCTTTGCCAATAATTATTAGTCGGGAAAGGTGGTCTATTGCCGTCAATTTATCTGTCGGCAAATGTCCAACAATTTCCATCATATAAGCTGTGGGGATTGGTTGCTTATGTCAACAAATAATCTGTCGGCATTCATCGTTCTGACTGATAAACTGTTGGCATAGATCTACCCACGTATTAAGTGTCGGCCGTTCTGTAATATTCAGTCGGCGTTGATATAGACCCAAAAAAACTGGCGCGGCCGCGCGGGCATTCCCCAGCCTTCCTCTCAAAACCCTAAAAACACCCAGCATATCCTTCCCCGCGCCACGCCACGATTAATTTCGGCCTAATTCCCACCTTTTCCCGCCGCGCGTCCCCGCCACCCAGCGTACCCCGCCATCCGCCACGGATCCCTTCGCCACCCCGCCGCCTGTCCCCGCCCCATCGCTGCTCCCGGTCCGCGTACCCGCCGCCGGCCGCCGCTCACCACGCCCGCGTCGCCCCGCCAGCCATCCTCCCCGGCCCAGCGCTCCGACTCCCGGCCGGTGGCCCCCCAGCTTGCGCTCCCGGCCCGCACTCCGACTCCCTCGGCAGCGTCTGTGTCTCCCTCCGGTCTGCACTCTCGGCCCGAGCTCCGATTTCTCCCGGCGGCTTCTTCCCACGACGGCACGACCTGCGCTCCGACTCCACCCGGTGCATGCTCTAACCCAAACTGTTCCTCATGCTTTGTAGTTCCTGTTCTTGGCTTTGTAGTTCATCCACATATCCACTTACAAGTTGTCTAGGTCTTCAATTTTTGGAGGCAGCAGAATTGCTCTTTTGCTTAAGGACCAGAGAAGTAGAAACATCAAACATATCAAGCATGAGTAGAGGAAGAAATATGTATTTTCCAAATGTTTATGATTATTTTTTATGTGTATGAATTCTTCCTTTCTGAGTAATGCAAGCATATCAACATTCAGTCATGTGTTCAAAAACGTATGCTTGTGTGTTCTGTGATGATATGAGGCTGTGCATTGAATACTCAAATATATTGATGTGCGATGTCATTTGTTAGCATCCTGCATACCTCTACTAAACAAAAGATTTTAAAAGTTGCTAAGTTTACCTAATTTCGAGCTCCATCCGAACAAACTCATTACGAAGGGTCAAGTGTTCTTGGGGATTTTTCATGTGGTGGTACCCTAGAAATTCTTTGTTTCTTGTTGAGGATAACAATCTGCAGATGCTATTTCGTGAGCCTTTGGATTGCTTGCTAGATCTGGATAAGAAGCGAGATAGTTTGCTTCTTTCAATCATGTGTACATAAGAAGATCCATGTTGATTTCGGAATTCTAGGATGCTAATTCGGGGCTTTCAATTTAGATCTGGCGCACATGCTCCTTTGGACAATTTACATTTTATTGTAACTTCAATTAGTTTGATACTTTGATGTTTGAATAGTTTTCTATATAACAATAAGAAGGATCTTTTTGTTATTCAACTTGGTTTGCTAATCGGTCTTGTCTTTTATTTACGGTGATTGTGCTCAAACTGTATATATTGAAGTGAACATAGAAAACAAATGAGCTACTACGAAGAGCCGAGTATTGGGAAGATCAAGTTCAAGGCATTTGATTTAGGAGGATATCAGATTACTTCGCCGTGTGTGGAAGGATTACTACGCCAAGGTCTCACTTCCTCTTTTGTTACTATTTTTTATCTATATGAGTTACTCGATGTATGATTTTATCTCGCTAATGTTTTGTTCTCCTGCAGTGTGATATCGATTGTCGAGAGATCATCACGACAAAGATCTGAAAAAGTTGTATTTGAGTGAGGTACAAGTGTGGTTACTTGTTAAATTCTTCGTAGTAAAATATATACTTCTTATCAAATTATCGGGTCCTCTGCAAGCTACAAAGAAATAACTCACTAGCAAAGCGAAACATGTAGTTTCAATATATCGATTATAACATAAAAACAAAGCACTGTAATTTTTAGGCACTGGCTATGCATTTGCGTCTGTGCCATATGCACCTGATGTGATTGATAATTCTAGAACATCAAGCTGTGGACCTTGAAAGTTCACTGTAAAAGGCATATGAAGATGGGTGACCATCTTAATCATTGAATACTTCTGCTTATTTCATACTACATTTCTTGATGCATCCCCAACTCTAATGCACTGACCTTTCATAACTTTTGTGTTTGCGCTTTGCTATGTTTATGTACCTACTTGTATTTGCATAGAAGGATTTGCCTATTCATCACAAAGTTGAACTGTAATCCTCATTCCTCAATTCCTGCAAAAACACTATGCTTTTTCTTTGTAACAGTGCACAGCCTTGTTCATTCAGGCAGCTGCCAAGTTGTCGAACAGATCGCCTGCTGGTTGATGATAATTAGTCCTCCTCTAAAGCAAAGATTAACGCATTTATAGCCATCATCTGGGCCATCACCTTTAGTGATCATCTGCTAGTTGAGCATTACACATCAAACGGTTAAACTGTAATTAATTTAAGACGTCCTGCTAGTTGTTCATTACACATCAAACGGTTGAACTAATTCTTTTTAAGACATCGTAGCCCCACCAATACGAGCATTGTTCCTTGCTTGGGTTAGTACTGTCTTTTGTACTTGGATTGACGTATTCCTAGCCTTTTGATATAAGCAGATGCCAAGAATTTTAATCCTGCTTTGTAGAAATAAAGCTCTTGTGATTCGTCGTAAAAAAAAAGATCACTGTTAAGTTTAAGAAAGAAATACATTCTAAACCAAAAATTCCGATCTCTGTTAAGTTTTTAAATACTTGTCGCTTTCGTTTTTCTAAGCAACATTTTGCACCAACTACCCCCGTTACTAGTGGTGGTATTGGAGAGACGGATAAATACTTAATTAATATGGTCAAACGTACTGTGTTAATTGCTGATAGTGGTGTTAGAGATGGACATATAATTATGATAACATAAGCAGAAAAAAATAATGGGTTAGCTCATTTTTGTGAAGTGGCATAGCGCTAAAGTTACAACTGATTAGACTGGACAGACTAACTCCTACCATTCAATTTTGAATCAAGTAAATTTCTAATTCAAATTATTTTACTTACATTATAGATTTCTTCATGACCAGTGTCTTTCCTGGTAAATGTTTAGCAATCGCTTATCTTTGAGTTCTTCGACAAGTGACACTAGGCTATTGTTAAATCTGTCATTATTTTTTGTTTACAAGAGACAATTGTTCTTGCTCATCTTATTTTAGTTCATAAACCTGCCTTTTGTCAATACAGTGTTCTGTTTCTTCACATATTCTAACTTATAGTTTTCAAAGGAGCTGGACTTATTAACAACCTACATAGTTTAGTACTTGAGTTGTTTCAAATTTTAATGTGCTACTCAAACTTTCCATCATGTCCAAATCGATTGTGGCATAACTTTTTGTCCATCTGTCAGACCTTAAACTAGATCCTATCTTTGATAGTTTGATTACAATCTTCATTATATACAATAGTCAGAAACATCCCACGAAGTTGTTTATTGTAGTGATCTTTTAGATTCTTGCATGCTATTATGAACAATTGTTTCAAGAGATGCAGTGGAGGTTTATCCTTTGTAATTGTCATAATTGTTGCTTTGATCGGGATCTTCCTGGGCTATGTGATGAAGTCATAATTCTTTCGATCTGTATCCTTTGGCCATATCGATTGGGGACTGGACTCCATTCATGCAAGTTATGTTTGGGAACTTGAGAAGACCATTCAAATCAAATGTCTTGAAGTTCTCCAATCTGTTTTGTCAATATAGCGGCGCTGTGTGAGAAATGTTGAGCTAGTTTAAGCTGCTTTTGTTATAAATTTCATTGGTTGAGTTGGGCGCACTGCTGACATTGTAACTTCGAAAATGCATTGCTTTTGTTCAAGAATTGTGTAGGTCTATATTTGTCCTGATACAGATAATTTGGGTTGTGCACTGCTTTGCAGTGTTCGGCGATATGAGTGAAGATAATAGAATTGGTCATCCTAGTGAAGTTTCAACAGATAGTATGCTTTGGATTCCTGTTTCTCAGTTTGGTTGGCAAGTTCGGATTGGTTATTTCTGTATATATGATACAGTTGCCGAGTCATTTGCTGGGTGGAATGGAAGATACTCAAATTGAGGAACTCAAAACGATAGTCTTTCTTTGAACACATTACTCAAATTTGGTTTTCATGCTTGCAATACCTTTTGTTTCACTCATTACAATTTTATTCATGCTTCAAATAATTGGAACATTGTATATTATGCCATGGTGAAGTTGATAATTTGCTTCTTGTGCACTGATCCATATACAAAAGATTATGTTGAGAGGCTTAGGGATGAACCATTGTTTCTGGTTGTTGCATAGAATGTCCAAGATTGCCTTAGGAGATGGATTGATGTCTCTAATTTTGTTCAAACAGTCATGGCCCAACTGGGGTTGTGTGCTTTTAGGGCTGGTTTGATAACTGAGGTTGCTTGTCTGAGTTATATTCAACTGGGAGAGCGAAAGAATTGCTTGCACAAGGTGTGCATGTAGCATATATCAGTTATTTGATTATCTTTTTCCCTTAATCTTTTCAGAAATTCATATACACTAGAACAGGCAGTTATGGAAGATTGTTGTCATTGACATCGTCCCACCATAGAATTGTTTTTCCTGACAGTACCACTGTCTGCCATGAACCAATCCTATTAGCACCTAAAGTGTGCCCTTTTCCTTCTTTCATCTCCTTTACTCTTCCTTCTTATCTTCCAACAATGGTTCCTTTTTATTCCTTGTAAATGTCTCTTCTTTCTGCTCCCCCATCGTATACAGATTGTAATTTTAATTGGTAGCACCTTCTATTTGTCTAATATATAAGGATATGTAAGGCTATGTAATCCTTTGTTATTGTATTGGGTTCCTGGAAAGAATAATGCAACCATGCTTCTCCATCCTTTTACTGCTATACAGGTACCATTGACGGGCAAATAAGAGGGCAGCCATCCTCCCATTGCAAGGCACCCACCCGTCCACTCCTCCGTGGCGGCACTCCCCCAATCGCCACGTCCAACAAGAATCGAGGCTACTGACTTGGCTGTTTTGTGAGTTAGTTTCTTCATTGGTGGTCTTCAAGAAATGGATAAAACATGGATGGATATGCCTAGGCAAACCGATGAGTATATAAAAGGAGTTGGCGGTCGAGTTTGCTCGTGGGAGATGCATCGCGTGGCCACATGATAGAGTAAGACCTTAGCATACATCCATATTTCTAATGAATTTTTGGCCTATCACCTCAACATCATACCAACTTATTGTAGATCAAAGATGATAAGAAGTCTTCGAGGCAGTCAAAAGTACCTGGGGCTGGTATTATTATTTTGTTGCCAGTCCAAATTGTATTTTCATGCTTGTTTCATATTATTTCATATTTTCTAAAAGGCAAAATTCTTCTCTTTGTTAGGTACTTAGTTACAAAAAGAAGTTCCAAGGGTTTTGAAGTGAACTCTTTTGCACTGCAGTGCCTATGTGACCACAGGTATGGCACTAGTGTAAATGTAGTAATGTATGCCATATGTGTTGTGTTGCATCTTTAGTAAGCATGAAAGATATGCAGTGAAAATTGCATGGGTTCTGAGAGTTTGAAATAGAAAAAATATACAGCCTCTAGATGTGGCGGATTAGACACTTGTGTTTTCTCCTAAATTACAGTATTGACCTGAGCACCATTGTACTAGAACCCAGGTTTGTCATTTTGCTGTCTGAATTTGTGAACTTTGTCAAATTGGAAGTCTTAAATCCATAACTATGGAACTCATTCGATATATATCAATTGCCATTAGAAAATCATACTCTTGTATTGCCCTGAATGATTAAAGCATTGTTATGGTAAAAGTCTGTAACTAGTCATCCCTGGTGTCCTTTTGAGATATATATTGTGCCTTCGGATCATTCCATGAGTTATGCAGAACTTGCTTGCAAAGGTTTCAGATTACAACATGTCATTTTGGACCCCAGATTAGAAGGTACTGACATGGAGCAATAGATAAGGTTAGCTGATATTAGGAGAGACGTAAATATGCAGTCCAAATTCAAAGCAGGTTATATGTAAACAAATGAAAAAAGTCATAATTGCTGAGTTAGTTATAAATCACTTATTGGTGATGAATACTTTTATGTCACTTCAGAAATGCAACGTTTCATGCTTCTGCCTTTCTACACTTGAATAAAGACAAAAACCACCCAAAAAAATTTGATGTTGTAATTGAAAGTTTAGTGCATTAAACATATGGTGTATTTTCAATGGATAAGAATTAAGAAGTGAAGTGGTAATATGTGGAAGACAGATAACATGGATGATAGTGTTAAGGAATATAATGTCTTATATAGGCTTTCCTTTTATTCTGGACTAGTTCTCTTAATTAAGAAGTTTGTTTGAAAATCTGCTTTGGAATGGAATCATATATAGCTAGCAAAGGAGCTGGACTTATTAACATCCTACACAGTTTAGTACTTGTCTCTGAAAATTTAATGTGTTACTCAAACTTTCCATCATGTCCAATCTTATTGTGGCATAACTTTTTATCCATTTGTCCGATTTGGTCACATATTTGAGATTACCTCTGACTTAGCTACCTAACACTAATTTTCTGTTGTTTTTGCTAATTATTCCTTTTTTTCATCATGGTAGGTACACAGTACAAGACGATAAGTTTCTCGGAGTAGTAACTTTTGTGTAGTTAGGGGTGCTACAAGTTTTGGAGTGGCAACCTTTTGTGCAACAAGAAAGTAGTCTTGTTTATGGTTAGAAATGTTAACTAGTAGATAGAGAAGCATATGCATCCTCTCTTTTAGTGAAAATGTATGCCCTTATTTACTAGGTGAGACTTAGCTCATTACCTCTCACTGACTGTTACTTATTTTGGACGGGCATATATGCAACTTAACTTATTTGAAGGATCTATGTTTATCAAACACTGTGGTGGAGATATATGCGTTGCATTATTTACATGTTGAAGTGACTATTTGAACTGTGATTGTATATGTATATGGTTATATATGTGAGTGGCACTATTTGCATGTACAAGTGTGTATGTCAATTCAATGGTGGATAATGTGGAATTGGTTCTGATATATTGCATATTTAATTTGTATGTCATGTGTCTTTGACACCTTTGCCGACACAAAACTTGTGTAGAAAACTAGCTTTGGTCTATGAGGGAAAAGTGATTAGCCAACAAGCAAAGTGTCGGCAATTCATATTAGTATCGGTAAAGCTCTTACTTTCGCAACAAATTAACTGCGGCAAAGATTTAACTGTCGGCAAAACTTACATCTTTGCCATCAATTTATCTGTCGGCAAATATATCATCTGTCGGCAAAGCCTGTACTGTCGGCAAAAAATTAACTATCGGCAAAGATTAGAACTGTCGGCAAAACTTAGATCTTTGCCATCATTTTATCTGTCGGCAAAGATATCATCTGTCGGCAAAGCCTAAGCCGACAGCTTCTACCGCTACTGTTTTGTTACCGTCGGCTAAACTTTTGCCGACAGTTTTTGAGTCGGGGAAGGTGACTTTTGCCGACTGTACCATGTGTTGGCAAAAGTGTAGCATGGTGTAGTGTTTGCTAGGGAGCAATCTTGTGCTAATAATGTGTTAACCCATCAAGATCACATAAAAATGAGATTAGAACATAGCCATAAAATGTAGATCCACAATTCTCTTTTCTTTATTGATATTTTCTTGCGTATCTATAATGTGCTCTCATACCCTCACTTATATACATAGGAGAAAAGAGGATTTTTATTGCAAAAAGAAGAAATATAGATCCTAGAGTGATTTATTAGGCTCTGAATTTTAATTACGAACCTTCAGTCCGTTTAGAAAGCTATCCACTTATATAGGAAATAAATATTCCACAAGTGTACCTCCTAAATCATTTGGATTGATTATTATTGTCAGGCTCACGATTCGATCCGTCTCGATTTGTCTGATCGGCGTGAGAGAGAACCAAATTCATCGTATCTATGTCATGGTGCACTAACTCTACTAGTATCCGTATGGATCCTGGTAGATCAAACAGATTATACTCCTCTCTATAGTTATACTGATTAGATGGTCATATTGTTTTTTTTCCCTAAAAAGCATTACATGTTTCATATTGTAAATTCTCAAGTTCTCACTGTACATGTCCGATGTTAGTCGTAAGAAGAATAAATGCTTATGCTAGATTTCAGTGAGGATAAAACTACAGCCATATACGAATTTCGCTTCGGCTCAAGATGGAGAATGTATTCTCAGGTAACAGATTCAACTTTTGAGCTCAAGGCAGGTAAGGCTACCAGGGATAAGGATCATGTGCAGTTCCTATAGGGACAGCTATTGAAAAATCAGAAGTGGTTTTGAATAGTATTCTTGAAAGATATGATCTACTATTTTTTTATCCAACGATCGACACACATCTACTTAAGTTACACTGCAAAGGATCTCTTTCCGGCTAACAATACGTGGATGCAGTGTATGGCATGCAAAAGAGTATAGGTTAGGTCTGCCGTGGAGACTAGGGCGCATACTAGTATGTGAGGTTAGGCTGCCACAGAAGCGTGAACAATTCAATACAGTAAGATTTCAATCTGCTAGCTTCTTTTCTTTGACACGTGTCCCAATTCAATAATGCAAATAGGCTTTCAGAAATCAGAACCTTTACAAAAGGAAAACAAAAAACATGTTTCTGAAGTTCTACAGTTATGGCCTGAATAGTTGAGTTTTCTGAGTATTTATGCTCGTCGCAACTGAGATCTGAACAACATTCAGTCAAAGTGCATTATCTTGTGAGGAATCTGACACATTGAGCATTAATTTTCTGAAATAGGGTATGTTTGGATCCATTAGCACTAATAGTTAGCTAGCTAATAGCTAATTGCTGGCTAATTATTAGCTGACTAATTATTAGCTGGGGCTGTTTGGAGATACTAGCTAATAGGTGGTTGAAAATTTAGTTATGGGTGTAAATGTGCTATTGTACCTTTACATTAATAGCTGTTTGCATTTTTTTAAGCTAGCTAAGGGTATGGACATACGGTGAGTACTGGTACCAGGACGAGCCAATAGTCCATTTTTTTTAGCCTTCGGTAAGAAATCATCCAGGGAGCAACGGTAAGAAATCAGATTCTGTATTACATGCATCTTCAATGAGGTCATAATGCAAAGAAATATTCTTAAGTGCACGGATAGAAAAAAAATTTGATTGAAAAACAAGCTTCCTGAAAAAGATGAAGCTGAAGCTGCCGAGACTCTGGAGCCAAAGAAATTCAGAAACCGGAACTGATAGTTCTGTCCTCTGAAGTGATTGGCTGTATTCTCGGTTGAAGCTCTTCTTCACGTGAAGCAAAAAGTAATGTCAATCTTCTAGTCGGCAGACTGTTTTCTTCTTGTGCTTCTTCACGAGGCGGCAGAGATGGCCAGCACTTCTAGTCGGTGAAGCGATCGTGGATGGCGCCCGAGCACTGATGGCCGAGGATGGCGCGCAAGCATCAGATGGCGTGGTGCCGGAGACCTGACTGGCGAACGCGGCGTGTCAGCCCCGGTCGGGAATGGCGGCAGCGCACGGCGAAGAAAAAACAGGCGGACGAGAGCTCGGATGCCGAGGCCACGGGCACGGAAAAGCGGACGCCGAGGAACCGCGCGACGAGCTGGCGGCCGAAGACGACAAGTGGCGGCGCGATGAAGATGCGCGAGCTCCCGGTGCCGGGCACAGCCTGATCTGTGGCGCAGATCAAACGCAGAAGAGCAAGAAGCTTCTTCACAAGATGCCAAAAAATCCTCTCGAGCGGCGGACAAAGGGAAATGGGAACTGCGGTGCACAGGACCAAGGGCACATTAGTTATTTCACCATCTATTAGCTGGAATTTAGCAGAAGAGAACTAGCTAATGAGATAACTATTAGCTGGGTTAGTGGCTAACTGTTAGCTAGGTTATTAGCTAGCCTGTTTAGATCCACTTTAGTTAATTTTAGCAGCTAACTATTAGTGCTAATGGATCCAAACATGCCCATAGTAGCAATCATGCCTAAGATCCAAGCAAGCCCAGAGCAGATAGAAACTTACATGAACCAGGAGAGATTGAAGAGGCGAGAGATGCTGCAAAAATTTCTAGACCAGTGCCGCAACTTTCAGGTAAGCTAGCTGCATGATTCAGTTATTGACATTTCTGAGTTCCTACCGCACTTTGAGTTGCCATCTGCATCCCAAATTTGATACTCATGCTTGCGACATATTCAGGTTAATGTTGATGTGTACCTCATCGAGAGTGATCAAATTGCCGATGCAATCATTGAACTTATTCCTGTTTTGATAATAAAACAGCTGGTATTGGGGGTTTCAAAATGCAATGTGCGGTAAGGTCTATACTATGAAGCATGGAATTAACAGAATTGTGAAAAAATTTGCTTGGATTTTGCAAATATATACTGAATCTCAGAGTGAACACAAGAAGTTGCAGAGAGGAAGCACAATAGCAGGACAGATACGAAAGAACGCACCTCTCTACTGCGAAGTCAAGATTGTCAGTGATAACAAAGAAGTTACAATGGTGACGACTGCTGATCCGACACAAGGATTGAAATCTTGTTTTCACTCCAAATCTTGTCCATGGCCGGAGAACGAAATCTTGATGAGATTTAGAAATTTTGGACAAATCCTGGACAAAAAATAAAAATAAAAATTCAAAACCGGATTTTTTTTCTACCGAAAAAACCAAAATTTTGGCCAGTTTTGTCGAGATCTTAGCAAAATTGTACCGAGCGAAAAATAGATCAAACGATGTTAAAAAAATTTGAAAATTTTTGTGTAGATTCCTAACATATCAGTGATATTCCCATAAAAATTTCAGATGATCATCAAATATGAAGAATTTTTAAAAATTCAAACATTGCAACTGTCCATATAAAGCACTGACCGCCAAGTTTGAGCCGAATGAAAAATAAAACAAACCACGTTAAAACATTTTGACATTTTTTATGCATGGTTAAGATGCATCACTAATGTTTCCATAAAAATTTTATATGATGATCAAGTTTGATGAATTTTTAAAAATTCAAACGGTGCTACTGTCCTGATAAAGCCATACAGGCAAACTTCAACCAAATGAAAAATGGTACAAACCATGTTAAAAAATTTTGAAAATTTTTGTGGATGTTCCTGATGTATCATTAATATTTCTATAAAATTTTCATATGATTATCAAACTTGAAAAAGTTTCAAAAATTCTGAAAGTGCTACGTCTGATAAAAGCCTGATGATCAATACATAGATTTGGTTTAATAATAAAAAAAGGTTTAAAATTTTTGAAAATTTTGCAAAAGGGTTCTTAGGAAATGCTTAAGATCTCATAAGAATTTTGAATCATTATCACACTCCAGTGAATTTATAAAATTCAAGTGCACTGTACCATTTATGTACTTTCTGCTTTTGATTTTTGAAATATAACAAATGAAATTCAATGCATACATACATTTGATTGAGAAAACAAAAAAGTTGAAATTTTTTGAAAATTTTAGAGAATGATAATGAGGAAATTATTAAGCTCTCATAAAAATTTTGTGATCATGATCATACTTGAGAAAATTTATAAAATTCTAACAACGTTATTGTCCTAATTTTTCACATCATGATAAAGCATGTACAATTTTATAAAAAATCCGACAGTGTTTCTACAATTTTAAAAAATATCTCAAAAACTCTGTTTTTCAACAAATTTTCATAGGAGATGACTTTCTTAAGGGTTATTGGACCAAATCCGGTCAAGAAAAGTAAAAAAAAAACCGGTCAAAAGTCCCAAGATCTCGGTGAGTTTTAGCAAGATCTCGTCGAGATTTTCAATATTACTGTAGCAATTTAAATTTTTTTACTCCACCGGCATTTTATAATTCGTCCATGTCCGGAAACCAAGATCTCGGCGAGAGCTCGTGAAATTTCGGTGAGATTTTAATCCTTATCCGACACCACCATTTTCACCTTCTCCGTAAATAACAACAGCAGATCTAACAACCGACATCACCGTCATCTACACCAAACCACAACAACATAGCAGCAGTTGATGACAAAAAGGACAGTAAACCCAAAGAAAGAAAGAAAATTCCCATGTTTTTGAGATGCCTCTCATTTTGATTACCGTCTGATTGCTGTTTCAGTCATTATCACAGCTAGAACGTTATATGCAGCATCTTCAGACAGCAGAAATTTGTGATTAACAGTTTTGCCAGTGTTTTGATTCTTGTTCTCGATTATTTGTGTAAAAAAAAAGAGATAATTTTGTCATATGTGGGAACTTTTCAGCGTTTTACACTTTTACTGAACCATTTTGCAACGAAGAGTTGTATTGGATACAAATTTTAACAGAGCTACATGAAAATTGCATGTTAAATCAGGTACAGAAACCATAAAGTAATACTTTTTTGAACAGCCAGAAGTGGCACACTAATTCCTCATGTAGCCAGAAGTTAAGTAATGAGAGAGAGAGAGAGACTCCACAAGGCAGTCGTCATTGATCTTATAATTGTAGTATACATGCGTCATTTTAAGACTTCATAAAATTTTTGTACAAGATGCATAACTGCAAACCTAACCGTAATTATTGATTGGCATCTGCGCTGTATTTAGGACACATCAGTGAGTTATATTGATATGCAATGCCTCTGCAATCATGTACTAGTCAACTTAATAGTTAAATGAAGTCACCAGTACCAAGATAAGGTAGTGCAACTTGCACTGCACATCATTAACCTTCTCTGTTTTGCTGGACCATCCGTATTACTTCAATCAAACCACTCACTATTCACACCGAATGTGATTCAGCTTTTGCAAATAATGATACAGACATCAAATATAAGGCCAGCAACGATAGAATTACCAAGGTAGCATAGACATATATGTTAATCTTCAGATGCTCCATGCAACAGAACAAATGCTCTGAGAAATTACTGCGATAAATATAAGCTGCAACAAGATTAAACTTAATTCTGCACATCAAAAAAATAGATGCTTTTGACTCAGTAGAAGATTAACCATTTCAATACTTGAGGAATACAAATTGGAATCAATTGTTCCTTAGAATAGAAACAGGTTGACAGACAAAAATCTACATACCAGTCATCTGCCGGGC
This sequence comes from Guadua angustifolia, assembly GCA_036346375.1. Classification (NCBI taxonomy): domain Eukaryota; kingdom Viridiplantae; phylum Streptophyta; class Magnoliopsida; order Poales; family Poaceae; genus Guadua; species Guadua angustifolia. The sequence goes on from CM070505.1 coordinate 33,871,186, forward strand.
CCATAAATGCAAAAATCCTACTACAACTAATGACACAAATGGAAAAATCTTCTGTTCGCTAAAAGAAATCAAATTCTAAGTAGTTATCAGAACCTTTCTGGGCAGCATCGGTAGGTGCAGCAGCAGCCTCTGATGTCGAGACGGGTAGCTTTGGAGGCCTCTCAAGCTCAAAAGGCCTTGGAACCTCTGGAGGGCTTGCACAGCGTATCAACGCCCAATTCACACCCTCAAAAAATGGATGCTGTTTTATCTCTGTGGCACCACGCTTATAAGCCAATCGCTGTTGGGGCTCCTTGACAAGTAGGCCCCTTATCAAATCTCTTGCTGAGAAGCTCACAACCGGGTATTCTGGGAAACGCAACGGCTGACCTATGACATTGAACAGCGTCGCTCGGTTTCCTGAACCTTTGAAAGGTGTTTTTCCAAACAGAAGCTCATATATAAATATACCAAAGGTCCACCAGTCAACAGCGCTACCATGACCCTCACCTTTGATAATCTCAGGGGCCAAGTACTCATGTGTACCAACAAATGACATTGAGTGTGCATCACTAGGTTCTGCTATGAGCTCAGGCCATGGGCTGACCTGGTTGACAACTTCAGGCTTTGGTTTTCGATCTTTCTTTGACTTGGAGAAGAGTCGGGGACCAAAGCATGTTGTGGGGGCTGCACAAGAAGGCTGCGTCATGCAGGATGGCTCTACACAAGCCGCTTGAACGCAGTAGGCCTGGCTGTTCTTCCGAAGTGCTTCTGTGTCAGGGTTAGATGACCTGATCAATGTCGGGCTCACTGCACAGCGAAGGGAGAGGTCGAAGTCGGATAGCATAATGTGTCCATCTTCACAGACAAGGACGTTTTCAGGCTTCAGATCACGATATATGATGCCGAGCATGTGCAAATACTCCAATGCAAGGAGGATTTCTGCTACATAGAATCTGCAATTAAGAAGAAGCAAATGCAATATCATATTAGTATGCTAGTCTTTATTTAGTACAAATAAATTAAGTTACAAAACCAAGTAAATTCAAGATGTAATTGATTTTATGGAATGACACAAATATTACTAGGATATTCATGTTGCTGTATGTTGTATTTGCTTCATTTAATTTGATGCCTTTTTAGTTATCATATATGGATGTAGTGAATTAAATGAAGTCCTGTACATGCAAATTAACTTTACAAGTTTTGCCTTCTTATTGAATATTTGCACATGACTATGCAGCCAACTAGCTATTCTTATCTACTGACTATATTCCATCCATCAAGCTAAATTAAAACAAGCCATAACCTTTCCTCAATTCAGTACTCCATATTTCCACAATTTATCGGAACACACAAAAACCTATTTTAAAGACTAATAACAAACTGCTGAATCCTACAAGAGTACAGGACAGTAAACTTTGTTATGTGCATGGGGTTAAAATATAGATCAGACATACTTGACTGCTTGTTCCGGGAAATACTTGCCATGCTGCCTCTGCCGAAGAGTATGCAGGTCTCCCCCAGGACAAAACTCCATAACTAGACATGAAAACTTATCAGTCTCAAGTGGGTGTACAATGTCGGAAGGAAAGGGTGATCTAGGCACTGCAAGATTTCCTTCTCAGTCTGGGCTCAAGCAACTTCTTGCGGCTTGCAAGTGATTCCTTGTCCATAACTTTCATTGCAAAATAGCTCTTTGTTCCAGTCAATTCTGAAAGATACACACTGCCAATGTCACCACAGCCTAGCTTCTTCAATAGCTTAAAGTGGCTCAGGCCAAGGATCCCATCTCTTGTCCTGATCAGTCGGATTGCCTCCCATCGTGAATCATTTGCCTTGTGAGGCTTGCTTATGCTACTGATGCTGCTGCACGAGCTTCCATCACTTACATCACTGCTTGTGCTTGGCCTGCATCTGCTGCTAATACCTCTTTCTCCAGTCTCAGATCTTCCAATCAACCTGGCACTTCCACTTGCATTTGCTATACCATGCTCTTTGTCAAATGTCGAGGATGATTTCAAGCTCCCATTTATAATTTCATTTTCCACAACTTCCTTTTCATCAACTGCAGGACGCTCTGAAACAATTTTAGCCTCAATGGTTTCTGCAGGAACATTGCTAGATGTAAGATCAGCATACTCATTTTGCTGGTGAGTTGGTTTCTGCTCCTTTGACTCCATTTCATAATTCGGGTTGCTCGAGATAGTTGATTCTGGCAACCTTCTGGGCACCGCTGCACTGGATTTACTAGGACTGGTGATATCCAGAGAGGAATCATTCTGGGAACACTGCTTCACTTCTAGGATGTTGGGGATTGCTGGGAGGGTTTGAGGCATTGTCTTTGAAGCCATTGCGCTGCAACTGAAACGTGTGAATAAGACCAGATTGCAGAACGACTACTGGTCAATCAAAGATTGATGCTTGGATGGACCATTTAAGTGTAGCCTTGCATTCTAAATCTGCAAAAAGAGCAAAACTCTGCTAAATTCAAAGATGCATACATGCAGCAAGGAATTGCATAAGAATACAGAAATCCATGAACTCAATAAGCAAAATATCATCAACCAACAATTCCAAACAGAATCAAGAAACAACCACCACACTCAGATCCATCGACCTTCCACCACAGTGAGACTGTCACAACTGTATGCGCAATGTACAGCACACTTACTGATTTTATCTGCCTGCCTCAAAAGGTATCACAAAGTCCATGCCTGCCCTCCTATGGACTTAATAAAACCATTGAACCTATCCAACCGCCCACTAACTGCAATCATACAACACTTAAGATCTACTCCCTCTGTTCCTCACTAGATGTCATTCCAGATTCTTACACTTCCACCAAAGCATATCTATAAAAGACTACAGTATCCCCTTCATTATATATTTGGATGCTATGTCTTTACTTAGTCCATGGTAGTAAATAATATTGAAAATAGCTAAAAGGGAGAGGTATAGAAGAAAAAATGATAAAAGGTCACTTCGACATCGTGGAACAAAATTTGAAAGCTAAACTAACCTATATTCGAGAACGGAGGAAGTAGCACTCCCCACTTTGCAATAAACAAGGATCAGCAAAGAGGGCTTGTGCTATCAAAGGTGCCATCTTCCACTCGAAAAGGGAGAAGGCAGCTCCCAATTTCTTGCAAGCCCTTTAGTTTCCTGCAGGCGCGTTGCAAGCAATGAGACATGTAAGCACAGCCCTGCAGATTAATGGCATCCTTTTCAAGAAGCCGCGCGGATAGCAGTGGCTGCTGCTGATAATTCCAGTCACATCAAAACGCGATCCAGTCACATCAAAACGCGAACTTTCTTGCAGAAAGCTGAAGAGCTAAAGCAAGAAATCGAGACCTGCCAAAAGTAAGGATGCCCTTTCATCTTTTCTGCAAAATGCAGAGCAATGAAATCTCGCATTCACCGTACAAAAGAACAAAGAAAGAAAGGAACTCCAGGCGGCGCAGATCTACATGGCCAAACCACATTCCGATAACAGCGAAAGGAAAAAGAACCAAGAACGAGAAACCAAAACATGGACAGGGTAATGCCCTGAAAGAAAAAGAAGAAAAAGAAATCTCACCAGAATGGGTTAAAACCTTGAAAGACGAAACTTCTGCGCCTCCAAGAATCAGACAAACAAGAAGAGCCGGAGGAAACGGATCGAGTCACCAAGTATTTTGACCAAGAAGTTCTTGTGGGCTCTTGTGTTGCTACTGAGGAGGGTGTAGGCAAAGTGAATGCGCAGGGGTGGTAAAGAAGGGAAGGGAGGGAGGAAAGGCGAAGTGCCAGGTCCTGAAGGGCCAGCTTTCTCTCTATCCCTTCTCTCTCTCTAATTTCGCTGTTGATTCGTCACAGCCTCACAGACGTAATGATTCTGGGATCTGTGCAAATATATTTGGGCTCCGGCTGATGTGGAGATGATGTGATCTCCTCTCGGAGTTGTCTCAAAATGACGTAGCTGCCCTCAATCTTTGTGGCCGTACTTACAGTCGGATTGGAGAGGAGGAAATTTCAGGCGTTCGGCAAGCAAACCAAATTGATGTCAGCTTGATCTTATCGATTTTTCCTAATCTGTTCGGATCTGTCTATTTCTCTTATCTTACACAGGTACATGACGGGGGTGTACGGACTGCGGTCAACCAAACAACGTATAGTACTGAATAAATGGATTTTACTGTGAAACGTAGTGTTTACCCGTCATCAATCATGTAATTCATTGTCGTAATCATAAGAGTAAGAACAATGAACACACAATATAGGGGTTGTAACTCTCACGCTTTATTAGATTGATTAAATACAATGGGGAACGCCTAATATATGTAAAGAGGGAGAGAAGAGTTTGGATTCGCCCATACAAATAAGAATAGAGTTCTAACCGAATATAGTTAGATTTTCTTATCTCATAACACTTTCCTTTGGACGAATACCGTGTAATGCACATGTCTCGTTAAAAATTTCACTAAAAAACCCAGTGGAAAAAAGGAGATGGAGAAAAGAGTACAATGCACTCGCACTTTATATTGCACTAGTTACCTCATTAAAAAACTTCATGTGATAAAACTTTAGGAAAACTCACAAAGGAAAAAAAAAAGTACAACTTATAATCTTCAGAATTTATATTAGAATCTTCAGGATCACAATAAGGATTATGGTTCAAGGGTTTTCTCCCTCTGAACTTTACATCTCTCTAAGTCTTCTCATTCTAATGCCTTTAACACATCTTTGAAATGTGGATTTAGGCAAGAACTTAGTGAATAAATCAGCCAGATTTTCACCTGACTTAGTTTGTAAGATCTTTATCTCACCGCTCTTCTGGAATTTGTGAGGATAGAATAACTTAGGAGCAATATACTTCGTGATATTGTTCTTTACATAACCCAATTGTATTTATGCAACACAAGCAGTATTATCTTCATAGATAATTATGGGGGTATCGACGGTGTTAAGGCCACATGATTTCTGGATGTGGTTAATTACACATCGTAGCCAAACACATTCACGTGAGGCTTCATAGAAAGCTATGATCTCTGAATGGTTGGTAGAAATTGCTACCAGGGTCTGCTTACAAGATCGCCAAGAAAAGGCCGTACCACCGCAGAGAAACACAAAATCAGTCTGTGATTTGGCACTATAGGGATCAGACAGATAGCTAGCATCCGTATATCCTACCATGGTCAAGTCTTGGTTCTTTTGAAAAAATAATCCAAGATCTTGAGTACGTTGGAGGTATCTGAGTAAAGTCTTGATACCAGCCCAATATCTTCTGGTTGGGGTTGAACTGTGTCTTGCTAGCAAATTCACTGCAAATGCAATATCAGGCCTTGTGCAATTCGCAAGATACATGAGTGCTCCAATAGCACTTAAATATTCTTCCTCATTTCCATCCTCGGTCTGAAAGGGTCTTTATCCACTTCAAGTGATCTTACGATCATAGGGGTTTTCAAAGGATGTGATTTATCCATATTAAACCTCTCCAATACCTTCCGGGTATAGGAAGACTGGTGAACAAGAATTCCTTCTGGGAGATGCTCTGATAGCATCTAGGCCCCCTCAATTTTTTATCATATTTTATTAAATGGTTTTGGTGTTGATGACCGAATTAATAATTCCTCCCACTATGAAGAGCATATGCTGAAATCATGGATGAAGCTAGTTGGACAAACAAGATTAAGGTACTTTATCTTTAGTTTATGACTTGGGAGTTGATTCAAGTCTAATAGCTAGGATTATTTTTCGCTTTGGCTGTACTATAAAGAGCGACTTGGCATAAGTTGGTAACTTAGTTCATTAGGCTAAGACAAATCTAGACTGCTTGGAGTTAAATCATTTAGTCTTTCTGCTCCTTGAACCAAAATCCTTATGTACAACAAGTCCAAACTTTGTGACGGGCCTAAGTTCAGTTGATCAATTCCTATTCTGTCACAAAATAGTCTAAGTCCTTATCTCAAACCAAAGTCAGCTTAGTTCAACTTCAAAATTCACTTGAGTCAAATTCTGATCAACTTCTATTCATTTCAACGGACCAAACCTCATATTCTCATATACTTAAGTCCGTAGTAAAAATCCCTTGAACAAATTCAGTTATCTAGTTTTACCCATCTATGACGGACTAAATTTTTTGGTCCGGCATACTCAGCTGTCCTAAAACTTCTCTGTTGACCATCTACGACGGACCAAATTTTTTGGTCCGCCATACACATACCTTTTGTCGAATTTAAAATCTCTCAGTTGTCTATCTATGACGGACCAAACTTTTTGGTCCGGCATAAATTCAACAATAACTATCTTTTCTGATAGACAAAGCTTCGATATTCATTCCTTGAATATATGATCAAAATCTTACTTCTTTTCAGAAAATTTCTCATCCTTGATGGACCAAATGTTGCTAATTCAAAGTTTAGTACATAACAAATTCAAATCATTTGATTAAACTCTTTTTGTGTTAAAAATGGTCCACAGCTGCTGATCTCAGTCATAACCCATCTATGACGGACCAAATTTTTTGGTCCGCCATACATGTAAGCTTCATATTCCACTGATGGACCAAACTTGCTGAATTCCTCATGCATGACGGACCAAACTTTTTGGTCCGCCATAAATATGTGAATTTGGTCCGTGATACACATGATCAGTATCGCTAAGGTAAAACTTTTAGTCCGCTGTAAATGTGTTTTAGCTCAAATTTGACACTCTGACACGTGCAACGGTCATTGTGGTAGGTACAACGGCTATTTTCATCAGAATTGGCTATATAAGCATTGCCTGAGCTATCTACCATAGAATTTTATGAACTCTTTGACATTTTAGCATTCAAAAGAGCTCTCTTTCACAACAAGGAGTCTGTGCTTCACTCTGAAACTTTCATTATTTCTAAGTGTTTTAGCTCTAAGCTTGTGTCTAGTGCTGTAGTTTGCGAGTGAATCAAGAGACAGAGTTTGTGCAAGTTTATTACTCTTGGATCTCGGTGATCCTAGACAGCTTGGAGGAGGTGAAAAGTGCGACTTGTCCAAAGAAGATTGTGGAAGGCCACTTTTGCTTGTGAAGGGTTTGTAGCTCACCTCACTGGAGTGGTGAAAGAGCTACCCGAGTGAGAACCATAGCTACTGCGACTAGCTATGGTGAAGCAATACTTCGATAGAAGTGCTTCAACGTGGAGTAGGAGAAGGACTCCGAACCACGGGATAAATACTTGTCTTATTCTGTTCTTTGCTTTATATTGTGTTGCTTTCGTTGTTATTTCTATTTGTATTTACTTCTGGTACATTCTGATTCTGAGTCATTCACTCACACAGAGTAGTTAACTGTAACCAAAGAATTAAAATTTAAAGAGTTGCCTATTCACCCCCCCTCTAGGCCAACTCGTTCCTACATGCTCTAGCTGCAGGCCTAAGCAAAATTTGGTTTTACCTAAATCTTTCATCTCAAACTCCGTCGTGAGGTAAGCACTTGCTTCCTTTATCTCCTCCGTGGTGCCAATGATTTTTAGATCATCGACATATACTGAGATGATACAGAATCTATTCTGGGATTTCTTTATGAACACATAGGGACAATCATCATTATTGGAGTATCCCTTTTTCAAGAGGAATTCACTAAGCTGGTTATACCACATTTTTCCTGACTGTTTTAACCCACACAACGATCTCTACAGTTTGACGCTATATATGTTGTGATTATTAGAATCCGAGACCTTGACTCCTTCAGGGACTCTCATATAAATATCCGAATTCAGTGACCTATATAAATATGCGGTCACCACATCCATTAACTTCATTTCTAATTTAAGCCAGCTGCCATTGATATTAAATATAGAAATATTATTTTACTCATTACAGGAGAATAGGTTTCATCGTAATCGATGCCGAGTCTCTACGTGAACCCTTGTGCTACAAACCTCGCTTTATATCTCACCACCTCGTTGTTTTCAATTCTCTTCTGGATGAAAACCCATTTTGATCTTTTAGGGAATACTTTAGGAGGTGTTTGGTTAACATGACCGAATACTTTCCTTTTATTAAGCACTCAATTCCATCTCAATTGCTTCTTTCCATTTGACCCAATCTGAACGCTTCTAGCACTCTGCCATGAACTTTGGTTCTGGATCCAGCTCAAGAGTTTTAGTAATTTTAGAGGCGAAATAAATGTTTACAATTGTAGTCTTTCTTTTATATAATTCTCCTGAATCCACATAATTGGTGGATATTTCTTCAATCATTTCTTCCAGCTCCTCGTGATTTCCCACAATGATGGAGTCTGGGTGTTTCGACTTCCCAGCGTTAGATTGTGCGTGCAAAGGTTCGTTGGGATTCCCATCTTTAGGATGGCTCACTTCAGGGAGCTTACCATCTTCACAATGGCTCACTTCAAGGATTTTCTCAACAACAGGTTGAGCTTCTTCAACTATCTCAAGTAGTGATCTCACTTGTTCGGTTCTTCGTTTCTACAAAAGTCTCCGCGGAACTGAGTCCCGTGCACCTAGAGGCCTCCCCCTCTTTTTGTCATAAGAGGCAAGAGTGGGTTCAATAACCTTTTGGGTTATTTCCACTTTTTCAGGTGCATTTACTGCAAGTATATGAGATTTTGTCACTCCCTTATGATCAGTGAAGGCATCTGGCAGATTATCGGCTAATTGTTGCAGACTTATTATTCTCCGAACTTTAAGTTCGGCTTCTTTAGTGCGTGGATCTAAGAACTAAATGCCAGTGACATTCCAATCTATTTCCCGACATTCTTCAATGTGGTACTTATCTCTTCCTAATGCCAGAAAATTGTCCTCATCAAAAATACAATCAGCGTACCGAGCCGTGTACAGATCCCCTATCATAGGCTCTAGGTATTTAATAATTGACAGAGATTCATAACTTACATAGATCCCTAACTTCTAGTAAGGTCTCATGATGGTGCGCTGTGGTGGAGAGATTGGTACGTATACAACATAGCCAAATTTCGCAGATGGGAAATACTTGGTTCTTTCCCACGCACTAGCTACAAGGGAGAAATTTCATGGTATGCAGTTGGTCTGAGTTGAATTAATGATGCAATGTGCAACACTGCATGGCCTCAACAGCTGGTCGGTAAACTATAATTCTACAGAAGTGGCCTAGCAATAAGCTTTATTCTCTTAATTAATGATTTTGCAAGGCCATTTTGAGTGTGGACATGAGGTATAGAATGCTCTACATTAATACACAAAGCCATACAATAATCATTAAATGCTTTTGAGGTAAACTCGCTAGCATTACCCATGCGAATGGATTTAATCCTTTCTTCTGGAATGGAGGCTCTCAATTTAATGATTTGAGCAATTAATTTAGCAAAAGCATGGTTCCTAGTAGATAAGAGACATACATGGGACCATCTAGTAGAAGCATCTATTAGTACCATAAAATATCTGAAGGGGCAGATAGGGCTGGATTGATCCACGATATCACCTTGAATTCTCTCTAGAAATTCAAGTGATTCTTCCCTAATTTTAAGATGAGAGGGACGAATTATCGACTTTCCTTTAGCACAAGCGAGGGCATATAAAAGTTTGATTTGGGAAAAGTTGTAGTTTTTATATTATGGTTAGCAGAATTATTTATTATTCTTCTCATCATATTCAACCCAGGATGACCCAAACGATCATGTCAGATCTTAAATATTTCTGGGGTTTTAACTATGGTTTTCATCGCAACATAAACTTCAGATTTTATATATATATGTAATATAGTCCGGAGGAGAAGGAAGGAAGTTTTACGACCACACGTTTATTACACCCATCAAACTTAGTCATAAGTAGATATTCTGTACCATCCTCATTTTTAGTCTCTATATGAAAACCATTTAGACGGATGTTTTTAAAACTTAGGAGAGTGCGACTGGACTCAGGGTATAATATGACATTTTCTATAATTATACGAGTGCCTATAGGGAGAACTATGATGGCTCTTCTAGTGCCAACAATAAGAGCATCACTTCCAGCGATAGTCATAATATTTCCAGTTTTCTTTATTAATGGCTAAAATTATTTAGTTTTCCTAAAAATTGTATTTGTGGCGCAACTGTCTACAAGACAAATTTCCTCCTCCGCCATTGGATTATTCAGTAGTTCTATATTAAACATATAAAATCAATCAAACATTTGTTGCATCGGGAACAAATAATATAGAACAAGCATAGCATGATTAAATAGATTTCCTGGGAAAATCACATTTTATTAAATTTGACTGATAATCGCTCAATAGGAGCGTAGACTATTGTTCATCCAAGAACACAAAGGCTAAACTGATAAGTGAGACTCTTAAGGATAATGCGACATTGACTCTAAAGGAAAAACTAGGAGACTACTGTATGTCTCCATACAAATCATTTATCATCCTCCTAGGATTTATCTTTATTCTTCTGGAATTCTTTTAGCTCATCCCAATAATATCATCCTTCTCCATGGGAGTATCACCGTAACCAAAGAGGCCCTTCTTGAATTCTTCTGTGGGGTTGGAAACTTGATCATCATCCAACTCCATTTTATTGTCAACAACAGGTTGAGAAGTGAAGTGCGCCTTCGCCTTATTCCCTTGATTCTTCTAGAATCTCCTAGTGGATTTCATATACAGTTCTACCAAATGCTTTGGGGTGAGGCATGTACATGACTAATGACCAGTACATCCACATCTATAGCGTGGTTGTTTAGAATCAGCAACATTATCTGTTGATCCTTTCTTCTAGAAGCGATCTGATCCATTTTCTTTTGTTTTCCACTGGGATTTACCTCTTCTTTTATGATTTTTGTCATTCTTCTATTTATCCTCTTTCTGTTTTTGGCCCTTTCTGCGACCTTGGCTACTACTAGCCTGCTGAGTGTTTGCATGTGCTTCAAGCAATGCATGACTCCTACTAGGTAGGACTTGATGATTCTTCATTAGAAGTTCATCATGCTTCTCTACTTCTAGCAGAATGCATATCAGCTCAGAGTATTTCTGGTACTTTGCACGACAATACTGTTGCTACAGTATTCCCATGTTGGGGTAGAATGTGTACAAAGTCTTGTCAATCTTTTCAGTTTCTGTAATCTTCTGGTCACAAAATGCTAGTTTGGCAACAATCTTGTACATGGCAGAGTTGTACGATGCCACTAACTTGAAATCTTGGAAACGTAGAAGGATCCATTCCTGTTGTGCTTCTGGCAACACAACGGATCTTTACTGGTTATATCGTTCCTTCAGGGAATTTCATAGAACCAGCAGGTTCTCCTCTATCAAATATTCGGCCTTCAAGTCCGCATGGAGATGGTGCCTCAAGAAGTGCAAAGCTGCGCATTTAACAGCTTCAAGGAGAGCAAGAACACCAGCTTTAGGCTAGAAAATTGCAGCTCCAAGAGATCGGGCTGTCAAGTTGATTTTGGCATCCACTGCCCAAGTAAGATAGTTACTGCCATTCAGGGCAAGCTTAGTAAATTCTTTCTTTGCGATGTCAGACATATCATATATGCAAACAAAACAGGGATTTTACTTCAGGTAAAATATTATTTTGTATGCTTATTATTGAATCAGTAAAGTCTGGTCTATATCTATTCAGTAGATAATTATCACAGATTTTCCTAGCATTTTTTCATATCTTTTTTGCTAATTATTAAGCAATTTTCAGAATTACCGATTATCAGAAAAATAAACTTCAACATGAAAATAAATATGGAATAATGCTAAGAAAATTAATCCAGAGACATTAAACTCATACTATGCATTCTAAAATTTTTTTAGAATTTTTCTAGCACTTTTCATGTTTTTCTGTTAATTAGTAAGTATTTTTTAGAATTACTGAATAACAAGAAATAATATGTACAGCACATATAAACATGAAAAATGTGCTAAGAAAATTAATCTAGCAACATGACACAGAGCAATGAGTCATACATATTTTTCCATAATTTTCTAGCATTTTCTGTTAATTACAAAGCAATTTTTAGAATTGATTAAATAACAAAAAATAAATTTCAGTACATCTAAAATATGGTATAAAGCTATAAAATAAACTTAGAGCATGAAACTTTTAATGCGAGCTAAATATCAAATTTACCAAAAGTTTATAGAAGTTCATAACCTAGAAAAACTAATTTCTATTGTTTAATGGCAAATTTCAAATTTTATTAACATTTTTTTCAAAAAATGGCTGCACGGGCTCTGGGCTGTGTAGGCTAATCTTGCCTATGGGCCAATTTAGCCCAAACATCAGCGATAAAGCCCAGCAGCTAGGGTTTTTCCAAAACAATGGTGAGGTAAAGATACTACAAACAAAGTTATGTGAAAGTCTTACACATTTATTCACCAAGTCATTACCAAAATCTACATTCCAAAGATGTGTTAATGGCATTGGAATGAGATGATTTAGAAATATGCAGAGTTCAGGGCGACTAAATCTCTGAACTATGACCCTTATCATGATCCTAAACATCCTAATATAAATCTAAAAAATTATAAGTTGCACTCTTTTTCCCTTTAGTGAATTTTCTTTAGTTTTCTCACGTGAAGGTTTTTAATGAGGCAACTAGTGTAACACAATGTACGAGTGCAGTGTACTCTTTTCTTAATCACCTTTTTTTCATTGGGTTTTTGAATGGACATGTGTATTATGCAGTATTTGCCCAAGGGGGAGTGTTATGATATAGATCGATTTGAGTACGTATTTGGTTATACTCTATCTCTATGTAGGCGAATCCAAATTTATCTCTTGTTGTCTTCAACTATATATTGGACATCCCCTTGTACAAGAGATCCAATCTAATAAAGAGAGAGAGCTTTGCCCCCTACATTGTATGTGCTCCATACTTCGTTCCTGTGATTTTGCTGGTATGCTGTTGATTGATCATGGATGAACGACTACGTTTTACAACATTGACAAGCCTGAAATAAACCCACTGACGTGGTTGTGCTCTCTGCACGCGGATTCCACCTATTGTAAGAGTTAGTATGTACTAGATGCTCCGTGGGTCCTCGTGTTGCTTGCGAGCGGAAAGAAGTGCTGAAATAGACCGAGAATTTAACAAAGAGAGAAAATGTTTTTTGGAATACTTAAAAAAGGAAGAAGTGTTGATTTTTTTCTCAAATTTTGTTAAAATATTTCCTTTATTCTTCAAAACATACTCCTTTCAAAGAGTCTTAAGAATAAAAAAATGATTTTTTGGGGAAAAATATTTTATGAAAAATAAGATCACTGTAGCATCCAGAGTGATCCATACTTAAAAAAAGGAAGAAGTTGTAACGTCCCGAAATTTGACCAATTTTAATTTTTGGAGTTATTTAAATTTTTGTGAATTAATTAAAATTTTATTTGCATTTAATTGAATTTATCTCAATTTTTGGGATTTAATTGGATTTAATTGAAACTAATTTAGATTATCCTCTTGAATAATTAAATATCAGAAAAAAGTAATTATCAAAAATAATCAAAAATATTTTATTTAAGCTCTAAATGCCGTAAAATATTTTCTGGAATTTTTCGAGTATTTTTAGTGCCCTAATTAATTACTTTGAATTTCCACAATTATTTTTATTGGAAAAAGCCGGGAAATCGCCACTCTGTTGTCGGGCTCGCCAACATCAGTGCTCTCGCCGAAAAACCTAAGCGCCACTTAACCCGGCCGTGCGATCCCGACGAATCGGCCGTAGATGGGCCGCGTCATTAAATGGCGTGGAGACGTTGGATCGGCGTGGACCGGTCGTCAAGATTTCGCCGCGTGTCACCGCATCGCCGAACCATTACCCTCTCCGCGCTTGGATGGCAATCGAGCGGTGGAGGTTGATCTCGCCGTCTCGGAGTGTGCGGCGAAGCCGCCGCCGCCTGCTGGTCACGGATTTGTCGAGATTTGCGCGTAGCTCGAGGCAAGTCCGAGCCGGATAAAGCCCATCGCATGCGGCACTTTCTTCCGTTCGCTTTGCCCTCTCGCTCGAAGCTCTGCTGTCCTTCGTAGAGTCGCCTGAAGCTCGCCAGTAGCTACACCCTTCCTCTCGGTTCTTCATCGTCTTCCACCGCCGTCGCCGCCTCCGTCGCAACCAAGACCTTTTCCGAGTTCCCCGTGCCAAGCCGCGTCCATTGGGCCACTTCTTCCGACCGGAGACGCCCGGAATAGCCGGCCACCGTCTTCCCAGTCGGCGACAAACGCCGCCTCTTCTTGAGCCGCCTTTCGCCTCAAGCGCCGGATCCCAATCGCACGACCAAGGTAAAGCCACGTGTATCCCTATTGAATTGAGCTGAAACGGTATCGGTAGAAAATGGCCGTTGGATCTTAATCGTGCGGCTCTGGAGTGGCCACGTAGGCTTGTGAATAGGGAACCACTCGGATAACCATCGCCGTTAGATCTGCATCCGACCGCGCCGGTGTGTCCACGTAGGTGCGGTGAATAGTAAACTCTTCGGGTGACCGCAGCCGTAGATCCTCAATCCTACCGCCACCGTAGTACCACGTGGCCGTGAGGGGGCGCAGCCGTTGCCGTATACCGATCGTTGGATTTGAATCCAACGGTTGGAAAAATTTGTGTCGCGTGGAGTGATGGTTGTGCGCCGCGTGTCAGTCGCTGACGTGTGGGCCGAACACTATTCATCAGGCCCACTTGTCAGTGGGTGACCACCGGGTGTGCTGACATCAGCATGACGTCACCCGAGGGCCCACTTGTCAGTTTCCGAGAGCGACGTGGCTGGCTCCTGTGCCAACACGTGTCAAACCGAGAGGATTTAACTGGATTTTCAATAGGAAAATATATAGAATAATTCGGTTTTTCTTTTAATTGAATTTCAGAAACTTGTAATCGCTATAACTTTTGCGTTTCAACTCGGATTTGGGTGATTCCAGTCCCTAAAAATTTGTAAAAATGTAAAATATTTATTGGTGAATTTTATTTTATTTTTAGAGTTGATCCTACTGTCTGTATTATGTATTTATTGTGTATTTGCTTGATACGAGTAGACTCCGAATTGCCAGGGATTGTCGGAGAAGATTCAGAAGACCCATCGCAAGAGCCAAACTAGAATCAACTACTATTCGAAGGCAAGTCATGCTTTGACCATATTGCCCCTAGAATTTTCAAATGTATTTTAATTTAAATTATGCATGCTATGTTAACTAAAAATGTTATTGAAGAATTTGGGAAGAATAGATAATGAACCTACCTTGTTTATGTCGCCTTGTTAATAATAATTATATGCCCTGAAAACCTTGTCACCCTAAGATGTAACTAGCGTTGGTTGCTATATTAATGCCAACACGGGAGGCTAGACCGTGATCAGCTGCTTAGTATGCTTATGTGCGTGAATGACTTCGAATTTGCAAAAGAATATTGACTAAACAATTATGGAACGCATTTTAGAATAATGCGATGATGTCATGAGATGGAATTGGGGGTAGCGGCCTGTGTGGTCCTACTCATACAATGACGTGGGCATTGGCATGTGTTGCATAAATGCAAACCCGGGGTGGGAAATGATTTGGACCGGGGCAAGTGGCAAGGAGGCTTCATACCAGGCGGGCCTGTGTGGCAATGGGATGTATTGTGATGGTTAAGGCTGTGTGCCGTGAAATATAAAATGGATGTCTTGCCCGGGACAGTTAAGAACTTCACCTTGCGAGCCTTTGAACTGAGTTTCTCGTACAACCACTTGTCTGGAATGGGACGGACCTAGTTTAGTAAGGTTCTAATATCTTTCCTTTGGCACCTCGGGGCGACAGTTACACAAAAATGTAACCGTATGGGGAGCGTGCACTGTTTGCGGCTTGGTACCCATCCAATCTGATTCATGGGTTCTAAACTTTGGCTCTGTGTGAGGGAAGTGTTAGAAGGGCACATCTTGGAGAGGTTCATGGTTAAGTGTTAGTCTCTGAAAGACTTTGTTGCAATCAATCACCGTGTGGTGGCGGTATCTGTGGGTAAAGTGTACACCTCTACAGAGTGTGTGTTGAATCTATTGAATAGCCGTGTCATGGTATTGAACATTGCTCGGGAATTACAGTCAAGAGTTAGATTTTCAAAATAACAAAGTGGTATGGGTGGCTGTGTGCTAAAGACTGATGAATCAAACTAGGGCTGTGTGCCAAACCCTGGAAAAAGAATTGAGAAATTAATTATTAATAATATTGGTTTTACCGCCTTTGATCTAATAGAATTACCTGTTAAAAGAAATGCTGCTTTATGCAAAATAACCATTTAAGCCTTTCCTTTGGACTAAGCCATGCATGTAGTAATAGAACTGCATCGTGCATGACTTGCTGAGTATGTTGTATACTCACCCTTGCTTCAACAACAACCTCAGAAGAAGAAGCTATGCTAACTTGGGAAGAGGAGTTCAACGAAGGCCAGGAGGACTAGGGATTAGGCCTCGTCGGTTGCCTGTGGCTACGAAGGGTTTCATTACCGTACTTTTGCTTTCGCTATTGAACTTGTGCTACTCTGATATTTATAAGCCTGCGTGTAATTATTGTAAGGTGACCATAAGGTCTTGTAACTCGTTTATATTCATGTTTGAAGTACTTTATTATTAATTCATTGTGTATGATTGTGGTACTTCAACCTGTTTATCTGTCGCATACTAGCGTGATCTGGACTAGTCTGAGAATACCTGAGGGTCCGGATTTGCAGATTCGGTCCCGACAGGTTGGTATCGAGCCATCTTGACTGTAGGACTTAACCCTAGTTAGACTGGCCGCTCTAGAGAGGATAAAAGTTAATTTCTAAAGAATAAAATTTGGCAAGAATAATCAATGAAATCTCGACTTATCCCTTCTTCCTTACTTCATACCTATGCTGTATTTTGCTATTACTTTTGTGTTCTTTTAAAATTTTAGTACTGACGCGTTGCTTTGGCAGATGCGGATGGTTCACTCCTTCGGCGAGCGTCACGGAGGCTACGCTGCAGAGCTTTGGAGGATGCTCCAGGTTGGGAGGCTTCGACCGCCCTCTCTCAGTCCCGCACCGGGCGGT
Organism: Guadua angustifolia; assembly: GCA_036346375.1. Classification (NCBI taxonomy): domain Eukaryota; kingdom Viridiplantae; phylum Streptophyta; class Magnoliopsida; order Poales; family Poaceae; genus Guadua; species Guadua angustifolia. The sequence goes on from CM070505.1 coordinate 33,888,111, forward strand.
CAGCAGGATCAACCGCGCTAGGAGACGACCCTCACCTTGTACTGCAGGGAGCACGCGTGCTAGTCGTCCGCTCCACCTCGTGGTGAAGTGAGCTGCTCTCGAGGCGGGCATACTGAGAGTGTGCGGGTAGTCTTCGTCGGGTTAGCGAGGACTACGGCTACGCAGTGTGGGACACTGCTTCGTGTGCACTGCAGCGGGAGTACCCTCAGCGCGCTTTGAGCTGGAGGACGACGCTGCCGTCGTGCACCTGGGCCGGTTTGCTGCGGCTCAGGAGGAGGTCATGGACGCTACGACTATGGAGCTGCAGGCTGTGTACCGCGTCTTGGAGGAGACCGAGGTGGCCCTGCGAGAAACCAGGATGCACGCCGTTCAGAGGATCGCCGAGCTAGAGGAGGCTCTCTACGGTCACGGGGAGCCGGAGGCCGTCATGAAGCTCGACGGCGAGGACGAGGAGCCGAAGGAGTAGGAGCCCGCGCCTGAGGACCAGCAGCCGGTGGTGCCCCCGGCAGCACCAGTGGGAGGGCATGGGGATCAGTTTGCCCCGATGCCAGCTCACCCGCCAGTGTACATGATCGGCGAGCCGCAGCATGGTTGGCTCGAGGAGTGAGCCCCTTCAGAGTCGTGGTGTTCGACTTTTGCGTGGAGACTCACCTGTTTTGGAGTCGCGTCTTTAAATTTCGAGCTTAGATGTGTGATGTTGTAATGAACTATTTGATGTGATGTTTGTGACTGTTATGATGGTTGCATAGTCCCTAGACTATGTAAGAAACCATACCTATCTATTATCTATGCTTTAATGTTTGAAAGGGTTTTAAGTTATACTTGTTTCCCCATATAAGTTCTTCTACTTGCCTATTCCTTCCCTCTCATCTCTAAAACCATCGAAGCAATCAGCAGATGGTGAACACTCGCAACAACGGAGCTGGAGGCAGTGGTTCACATCCCGAAGCGATCGAGCAAGATACCACCACCCCAGCAAAGACCGCCATTGACATGCAGAATCTGGGAGCTTTTCTCGCAGCACAAACCCAATTGATGCAGACAATGATGGCCACTATGCAACAAATCAACACCCAAACAGTCGCCAACAATCAAGCTATAAACAATGGGCCACGACCCTACTCGAGATTGTCCAAATTTATGAGGACACGTCCGCCTACTTTTTCAGGCAATGCTAGCCCGTTAGAGGCAGATGATTGGTTGAGAACCATCGAGAGGAAACTGCATATAACTCAGTGTGATGGAAATGAGAGGGTGCTTTACGCCTCTCACCAGCTTGAGGGAACCGCCGCTGAATGGTGGGAAAACTACTGTGCATCACAGGAAAACCCATAGGAAATTACTTGGGAAGAATTCACTATAGCTTTTCATCAATACCATGTGCCAGAAGGTATCATGGAATTGAAAAAGGAGGAATTCATATCGCTGAAGCAAGGAGGCCAGACAGTGGCTGATTATCTGAATAAATTCACTCAACTAGCATGCTACGCTCCAGAAGACGTAGCAACAGACAAGGCAAGGCAGTCTCGCTTTATGAAGGGACTCAACACTGGTCTACAGGTGGGATTGATTACCCACACCTTTCCGGATTTTCAAGAGTTGGTAAATAAGGCACTCATATTGGAGGATAAGCGCAAGGAGCTTGATGATAACCACAAACGTCGCATGGCACAGCAAGGAGGACACCATGGTTAGCAGAAAACAAGAATGATACCCCAAATAGCTCACCGATTCCAGCAGGAAGCGATGATCGACACCGCCGCCAATGCCAAGATCAACGGGACAAATTCCTCAGACCCCAGTCAGAACTGTCAATCAGAACGGAGGAAATCAGCAGATGTCAGGAAGACGCTGCTACAATTGCAACGAGACTGGACATTTCGCCAACGTGTGCCCAAAGAAGGGAGGTGTGACGCCAGTGCGCTTCAACTTAGGTAACACACTTGCTAAAACTCCTACCCAGGGAGGAAGTCGAGGACCCGCCCAAGCTGGAGCCACACCGCAGGCATTTACGCGAGGCAGAATTAACCATATCTCCGCAGATGAGGTCCAGAATGCTACGGACGTCGTGCTCAGTAAGTTCCTTGTCAATTCAGTGCCAGCTACAGTGTTATTCGATTCTGGAGCTTCCCATTCGTTCGTTTCTCGAGTCTTTGCTGCGACAAATGATCTGGATATTGTTAACCTTAAAAGTACACTTCTAGTTCAATCCCCTGGATCAGAACTCCGCTCTAAGGTCGGATGTTCTGGGGTTAAGCTATTAATAAAAGGGGTAGAGTTTCTAGCGAACCTTATTATATTAGATACCCAAACCCTGGACGTTATCCTGGGAATGGATTGGTTGACTAAGCATAAGGTCAGATTAGATCAAGCGAAGAGTTGTGTCTATTGAGAGCACTGAAGGTAGAAAAGTGGAATTTCAAGCAATGGCAGTTCGAGAAGGACAGATGTTAGTAAACAGTTTGGAGGCCATCAGTATAAGCAATGTACCGATAGTCAGTGAGTATCCAGATGTTTTTCCCGAAGAATTACCAGGAATGCCACCAGACAGAGACGTAGAGTTCGTAATTGACTTAGTGCCTGGAACAACACCAATAGCGAAGAGACCATATCGGATATTCACCGAAGAACTGGTTGAGATGAAGAAACAGATTGAGGAGTTATTGGAAAAAGGATTCATCAGGCTGAGCTCGTCACCTTGGGGAGCACCTGTTCTATTCACAAGAAGAAGGATGGGAGTTTCCTGATGTGTAGATTATCGCACTTAACGAAGTGACGATAAAGAATAAATATCCGTTACCCCGGATAGACGATCTTTTGATCAATTAAGAGGAGCAGGAGTATTCTCCAAGATCGACCTTAGGTCGATACCACCATTGAAAATCAAGACAGAGGACATACCCAAGACCCATTTTCTTCAAGATATGGACACTATGAGTTCACAGTTATGTCGCTTTGGATTGACGAATGCGCCAAAGATACTTTATGAACCTAATGAATAAAGTATTTATGGAATACTTAGATAAATTTGTGGTCGTATTCATAGATGATATTCTGGTTTATTCAAGGACGGATGAAGAGCACGCCCAACATTTGAGATTAGTGCTGGAAAAGTTAAGGGAGCAACAACTATACGCAAAATTCAGTAAATGCGACTTCTGGAAGAGCAAAGTAGAATTCCTAGGGCATGTAATGACCGCCGAGAGAATCGTAGTGGACCCAAACAAGGTTGAGGCAGTATTACATTGGGAACCGCCGAAGACGGTTACGCAGATTCGAAGTTTTCTTGGGATGGCTGGGTATTACCGTCGATTTATAGAAGGATTTTCGGCAATTGCCAGGCCAATTACGCAACTGCTAAAGAAGGAGAAGAAATTTGTCTGGACACCAGATTGTGAGAAGAGTTTTCAAGAATTGAAGAAATGACTGACATCAGCACCAGTGTTAGTTCAACCAGGTGTGCACCAGAGTTTTGATATTTACTGTGATGCATCACGCCAAGGGCTCGGATGCGTGTAATGCAGAATGGAAAGGTAGTAGCTTACGCATCAAGGCAATTAAGGCCACATGAAGGGAATTACCGACGATGATCTAGAATTAGCGGTAGTAGTGCATGCCACGAAGATATGGCGCCACTATCTCATTGGCAACAGTGTGAGGTGTATCTGCACCATAAAAGCCATAAATACATTTTCACCCAATCTGACTGAACATGAGGCAAAGGAGATGGTTGGGCCGATCAAGGATTACAACATGGGTATTCATTATCATCCAGGCAAGGCCAATGTAGTGGCTGATGCCTTGAGTCGGAAAAGTCATGGTCTAAATATGATAGTGGGAGAAAGCCAGGGAGAATTGTGCAAGGATCTTCAAAGGTTGAAATTGGAAGTCGTTCCGGAAGGATTCGTAGCCGCTTTAGAGGTGAAGCCTATCTTGGAAGACCAGATTAGAGAAGGTCAGAGAAATGATGAGAAGATCGAGCGAATCAAAGCCAAGATGGAGGAAGGGCAAGCAAAAGAATTCAAACTAGACGAACAAGGCACGTTGTGGATGAAAGAACGCATTTGTGTACCAAACAAAAAGGAGTTAAAGTAGTTAATACTGGAGGAAGCTCACGACTCCAAGTATTCGATTCACCCAGGAAGTGCAAAATGTATCAAGACTTGAAAGAAAGGTTCGTGGCCAAATATGAAGAGGAGGTAGCTCAAGACGTAGCATTATGTGATGTGTGTCGTGAGTCAAAGCCATGCACCGAGACCGTAGGATTGCTGCAACCATTAAAAATACCAGAGTGGAAATGGGAAGAAATCGGAATGGATTTCATTACCGGGTTGCCAAGGACGCAGGGAGGTTACGACTCCATATAGGTCATAGTGGATCGCTTAATCAAGGTCGCGCATTTCATATCGGTAAAGACAACCTACTCAGGAGATAAGTTGGCAGAGCTATACATGGCAAGAATCGTTTACTTACATGGAGTGCCAAAGAAGATAGTATCGGACAGAGGTACCCAATTTACCTCAAGATTTTGGGATAAATTGCATACAGCAATGGGCACCCGCTTGAACTTCAGTACAGCATATCATCCGCAGACAGATGGGCAGACTGAAAGGGTCAATCAAATATTAGAAGATATGTTGAGGGCCTGTGCGTTGGCATATACATTGACTTGGGATAAATGTTTACCGTATGCTGAATTCAGTTACAACAATAGCTATCAGGCTAGTCTTCAGATGTCACCTTTCGAAGCATTGTATGGTCGACCTTGTAGGACGCCGTTAAATTGGAATGAGACTGGTGAGCGTCGTGTCTTCGGACCAGACATACTCCAAGAAGCCGAAGAGCAAATAGCACTGATCAGAGAAAGGTTAAAAATCGCACAGTCAAGACAGAAGAGTTATGCAGACAATCGCCGCAGAGATTTGAGCTTTGAACCTGAGGATTATGTGTATCTCAGAGTTACGCCTCTTAAGGGAGTCCAGAGGTTTCACAAAAAGGGTAAACTTGTGCCAAGATATGTAGGACCGTTTAAGATCATAAGTCGTAAGGGCGAAGTCGCGTATCAACTGGAGTTACCTCAGTCATTGGCGGGCGTACACAATGTTTTTCATGTATCGCAACTCAAGAAGTGTCTCCGAGTGCCTGAAGAGCAAACCTCACTGGAAGAAGTTGAACTACGGGAAGACTTGACCTACAAAGAGCAAACTGATAAAAATTTCGGATACAATGGATCGGAAACCGAGAGCAAGACAACCTGCTTTTGCAGAGTTCAAAGGAGCAATCACACGTAAAGCGAGGCCACATGGGAACGAGAGGAAGATCTCAAAAAGGAGTTTCCAAACCTATTCTCTAGTTAGGCTTCGAATCTCGGGGTCGAGATTCTGTTAAGGGGGGTAGGTTTGTAACGTCCCAAAATTTGACCAATTTTAATTTTTGGAGTTATTTAAATTTTTGTGAATTAATTAAAAATTTATTTGCATTTAATTGAATTTATCTAAATTTTTGGGATTTAATTGGATTTAATTGAAACTAATTTAGATTATCCCCTCTTGAATAATTAAATATCAGAAAAAAGTAATTATTAAAAATAATCAAAAATATTTTATTTAAGCTCTAAATGCCCTAAAATATTTTTTGGAATTTTTCGAGTATTTTAGTGCCCTAATTAATTACTTTGAATTTCCACAATTATTTTTATTGGAAAAAAGCGAAATCGCCACCATGAGTTGTCGGTCGAGCCCAACATCGTGTTTCGCCGAAAACCCTAGCGCCGCTAACCCGGCCGTATGCGATCCCGACGAATCTGGCCGTAGATGGGCCGTCATTAAATGGCGTGGGAGACGTTGGATCGCCGCGTGACCCGTCAAGATTTCGCCGCATGTCACCAGATCGCCGAATTACCCTCTCCACGCCGTTGGATGGCAATCGAACGGTGGAGGTTGATCTCGCCGTCTCGGGAGTGTGCGAAAGAAGCAGCCGCCGCCGCCTGCTTGGCCGTCGGGATTTGTCGAGATTTGCGCCAGCAATGAGGCGAGTCTGAGCCGGGATAAAGCCCATCGTGATGCAAAGACTTTCTTCCGTTAAGCTTCTCTCGCCGAGCTCGCCGCCTTCGAGAGTGCACCCGAAGCTTCGCCGTAGTAGCCACACCCTTCCTCTCGGTTCTTCATCGTCTTCCACCGCTCCCCGTCGCAACCAAGACCTTCTCCGAGTTCCCCGTGCCAAGCCGCGTCCATTGGGCCACTTCTTCCGACCAGAGACGCCCGGAATCGCCGAAGCCACTTCGTCTTCCCCAGGTCCGGCGACAAACGCCGCCGCCTCTTCTTCGGAGCTTTGCAACTCGCCTCAACCGTCGGATCCCCATCGCACGACCAAGGTAAAGCCACGTGTATCCCTATTGAATCGAGCTGAAATGGTATCGGTAGAAAATGGCCGTTGGATCTTAATCGTGCGGCTCTGGAGTGGCCACATAGGCTTGTGAATAGGGAACCACTCGGATAACCATCGCCGTTAGATCTGCATCCGACCGCGCTGGTGTGTCCATGTAGGTGCGGTGAATAGTAAACTCTTCGGGTGACCGCAGCCGTAGATCCTCAATCCTACCGCCACCGTAGTGCCACGTGGCCGTGAGGGGGCGCAGCCGTTGCCGTATACCGACCGTTGGATTTGAATCCAACGGCCGGAAAAATTTGTGTCGCGTGGAGTGATGGTTGTGCGCCGCGTGTCAGTCGCTGACGTGTGGGCCAAACACTATTCATCGAGCCCACTTGTTAGTGGGTGACCACCGGGTGTGCTGACGTCAGCATGACGTCACCCAAGGGCCCACTTGTCAGTGACCGAGAGTGACGTGGCTGGCTCCTGTGCCGACACGTGTCACGCCGAGAGGATTTAACTGGATTTTCAATAGGAAAATAAATAGAATAATTCGGTTTTTCTTTTAATTGAATTTTAGAAACTTGTAATCGCTATAACTTTTGCATTTCAACTCGGATTTGGGTGATTCCAGTCCCTACAAATTTGTAAAAATGTAAACTATTTATTGGTGAATTTTATTTTATTTTTAGAGTTGATCCTATTATCTGTATTATGTATTTATTGTGTATTTGCTTGATACGAGTAGACTCCGAATTGCTGGGGATTGTCGGAGAAGATTCAGAAGACCCATCACAAGAGCCAGACCCGAATCAACTACTATTCGAAGGCAAGTCATGCTTTGACCATATTGCCCCTAGAATTTTCAAATGTATTTTAATTTAAATTATGCATGATGTTAACTAAAAATGTTATTGAAGAATTTGGGAAGAATAGATAATGAACCTACCTTGTTTATGTCGCCTTGTTAATAATAATTATATGCCCTGAAAACCTTGTCACCCTAATATGTAATTAGCGTTGGTTGCTATATTAATGCCAACACGGGAGGCTAGACCGTGATCAGCTGCTTAGTATGCTTATGTGCGTGAATGACTTCGAATTTGCAAAAGAATATTGACTAAACAATTATGGAACACATTTTAGAATAATGCGATGATGTCATGAGATGGAATTGGGGGTAGCGGCCTGTGTGGTCCTACTCATACAATGACGTGGGAATTGGCATGTGTTGCATAAATGCAAACCCGGGGTGGGAAATGATTTGGACCGGGGCAAGTGGCAAGGAGGCTTCGTGCAAAGCGGCCTGTGTGGCAATGGGATGTATTGTGATGGTTAAGGCTGTGTGTTAGTGAAATATAAAATGGATGTGGGCGATTAAGGACTTCACCTTGCGAACCTTTGAGCCGAGTTTCTCGTACAACCACTTATGCAGAATGGGGCGGACCCTAGTTTAGTAAGGTTCTAATATCTTTCCTTTGACACCTCGGGCTGACGATTACACAAAAATGTAGTATGGGGGAGCGCGTACTGTCTTTGTGACTTGGTACCCATCCAAGCGGAGAGGTTCCTTTGGTTAAGTGTTAGTCTCTGAAAGACTTGTTGCAATCAATCACATGTGGTGGCTTGTATCTGTGGGTAAAGTGTCTGACCTCTGCAGTGTGTGTTGAATCTATTGAATAGTCCAGATGTATTGGACATTGCTGGGGATTACAATCAAGGGTTAGATTTTCAAAATAACAAAGTGGTATGGGTGGCTATATGCCAAGATCGATGAATCAAACTAGAGTGTGCCAAACCACGAAAAAAATTGAGAAATTAATTATTAATAATATTGGTTTTACTCGCCTTTGATCTAATAGGATTACTGTTAAAAGAAATCTTTGCTTTATGCAAAATAACCATTTAAGCCTTTCCTTTGGACTAAGCCATGCATGTAGTAATAGAAGCGCATCGCATGACTTGGTTGAGTATGTTGTATACTCACCCTTGCTTCAACAACAACCTTAGAAGAAGAAGCTCGCTAGCTTGGGAAGAGGAGTTCAACGAGGCCGGGAGGACTAGGGATTAGGCCTCGTCGGTTTGCTAATGGCTCTGAAGGGTTTCATTACGTACTTTTGCTTCATTATTGAACTTGTGCTACTTTGATATTTATCGCCCTCGTGCGAATTATTGTAAGGTGACCATAAGGTCTTGTAACTCGTTTATATTCATGTTTGAAGTACTTTATTATTAATTCATTGTGTATGATTGTAGTACTTCAACTTTGTTTATCTGTGTGTACTAGCGTGATCTGGACTAGTCTGAGAATACCAGAGGGTCCTGATTTTGATTCGGTCCCGATGTATGTTGATTTTTTCTCAAATTTTGTTAAAATATTTCCTTTATTCTTCAAAACATACTCCTTTCAAAGAGTCTTAAGAATAAAGAAATGTTTTTTTGGGAAAAAGATTTTATGAAAAATAAGATCTCAGAGGTGTCGTGGTGTGGGACCCGAATGCAGAATCGGGCCCTCTCAGGTATTCTCAGACTAGTCTAGGATCACGCTTAGTACACACAGATAAACAGTTGAAGTACCACAATCATACACAATGAATTAATAATAAAGTACTTCAAGCATAAATATAACCGAGTTACACGACCTTATGGTCACCTTACATTAATTCGCCACGCAGGGCAATAAATAACAAAGTAACACAAGTTCAACAGCGGAAGCAAAAGTACATCAATGAAACCCCTCATAGCCACAGGCAACTGATGAGGCTCAACCCTAATCCTCCAGACCTTCATTAAACTACTCCTCCCATGCTGGTGTTGCTTCTTCTTCTGAGGTTTTTGTCGAAGCAAGGGTGAGTATACAACATACTCAACAAGTTATGCACAATGCAGTTCTATTACTACATGCATGGCTTATTCCAAGGAAAGGCTTAATGGTTGTTTTGCATGAAACAAATTTTCTTTTTAATGATAGTCTTAATTAGATTAAAAGCGTGAAAAATCATTACTATTATAAATAATTCCTCAATTCTTTTCCAAGAGTTTGGCACACAGCCCTAAGTTTGATTCATCGCCTTGGCACATGTAACCACCCATTCCACATTTTATTTTGAAAATCTAACCCTGACCGTAATCCCTAGCATTGTCCAAGATCATGACGCTGCTATTCAATAGATTTAACACACACACTCGCAGAGGTCAGTACACTTTGCCCACAGATACAAAGAGCCTACCACATGTGATTGATTGCAACAAAGTCTTTCTGAGACTAACACCTAACCTCAGGAACCTCTCCAAGATTGCCTTCTAACTCTTCCTCACTCAGAGCCAAAGTTTAGAACAGTAAAATACAGGATGGGTACCAAGCCGCAAAGACAGTATCGCCCCCATACAGCTACATTTTGTGTAACTCACGCCCGAGGTGTCAAAGGAAAGATATTAGAACCCCATCAACTAGGTCCGCCCCTTTCCGCATAAGTGGTTGTACGAGTAACTCTGATCAAAAGCTCGTAAGGTGAAGTCCTTAATCGCCCTAGGCAAGACATCCATTTAATGTTTTCTCACACACGCCTTTACAATCCTTAATGCATCCTGCTGCCACACAGTCCACTGCACGAAGCCTTCGCCACTTGCCCCTAGAAATCATTTCCCACCCCGGCTTGTATTTATGCAACACATGCCAATGCCCACTTCATTGCACGAGTAGAACCACACAGGTTGCTACCCCCAATTCCATTTCTTGACATTATCGCATTATTTCAAAAATGCGTTCCATAATTGTTAAATCAATATTCTTTTACAATTTGAAAGTCATTCAGCGTATACAGCATACTAAGCAACTAGTCACGGTCTAGCCTCCCGTGTTGGCATTATTATAGCAACCAACGAAATTAACATCCTAGGGTGACAAGGTTTTAGGCATAATAACAACATAATCAAGGTGGCATAAATAAGATTGGCATATTAGCTACCATACCCAATTTAATCAATGGTATTTTTAAATAACATAGCATGCAATATTTAAAACAAAGTATATTTTGAAATCTCGCACAAAATGATCAAAACATGACTTGCCTTCAAAAAGTAGTTGATCTTGATCAGGACTTGCGATGGGTCTTCAAATTCTTCCCGACGCTTCCTCAATAATTCGAGTCTACTCAAACAAACGTGCACACAATAAATATACTAAAATAGACAGCAAGATCATCACTAAAAATAAAATAAAAATCACTAATAAATAGTTTACATTTTTACAAATTTTTAGGAACTGGAATCACCCAATTCCGAGTTAAAATGCAAAAGTTATAGCAATTACAATTTTTGGTAAATTCAAATAAAGAAAAACCGAATTACTCTATTTATTTTCCTACTGGAAATCCGATTAAATCCCTCGGCTTGACACGTGTTAGCACCGGGGTTAGCCACGTCGCCACGGTCGCAGACATGTGGGTCCCCAGATGACGTCATGCTGACGTCAGCACACCCGACGGTCATCACACTGACAAGTGGGCCCGATGAACAGTACTCAGTCCACTCAGCAGCTGACACGTGGCGCACATTCAACGATCCACGTGGGCACATGCGCTCCCGCTCGTTGGATCCAAATCCAACGGTCGGTCCATGCGCGGTCAAACCCACCACGTGGCGCTCATCTATTGGCTAGCGGTACGGCTACATCCCGCCCGCACGTTCAAAAATCTACGGTGCAGATCCGGTCCAACAGCCCAGCCTGGTCGCGACGACGTGGACTGCTCTGGTGAACGACATGTGCATGCATCACAGCCGTACATCCAAGAATCAACGGCTACGGTTCATCGTGGCTATGGCTACCGGACGGATACGCGGCAAGATCTCGACCTTAGATCGAAGATCCGACGGGCATTATCAAACGCGTCGACCCGGGACTACGTGGACGTACTTCCACGGTTGAATGACGATCCAACGGCCACCGATACCCGAGCGATTCCCTATTCACCGCACCTACGTGGCCTTGCTAGAGCCGCACGATTACCATCTAACGGCCAAGATCTACCGAAGCTATTTAAACTTAACTCTACGGGAAAGAAACGTGGCGCTACCTCGGACGTTGGATGCAGATCCAACGGTGGAGGTGAGCTGCGAGGCATCGAAGGAGAGACGGTGGTACTGGTCGCCGGACTTGGAGAAGATGCAATCGGCGACGTTGAGCCGAACTCCTCCGGAAGGAAGTGGCCCAGCGACACCAGGCGTGCCACAATAACTTCGGCGAAGGTCTCGAAAAGGTGGAGAGCGGCGACGACTTGGAACGTGAAGAAACCGCGGCGGTGGAAGTACCAACTTCGGCGAGCTACTGAGAGGGCTACGGTGTGCGGCAGGGTGCGAATGAACGGGCAAAAGGTGCGAAGAGAGTGCTGCATGCAGAGGCCTATTTCTCCCGCCGGACAAGCTTGAATGCGCAAATCCACGACATATCTTCGCGCCAACCGCTCGTGATGGCGGCAATGGTCGGCGATCCTCCCTCCCGAGGCGCGACGCGATCCGGACCGTCCGATCTGCATCAATCCGACGGCATTGAGGGAATAGATGACGCGGCTCATCCACGACCGTCCGATGAAGATCGCTCGGCCCGGGATTAGCGGCGCTAGGGTTTGGTCTGGCGAGCACAAAGGTTGGGCTCGGCGACATCAGAGTAAAGCAATTTTCGGTTTTAACAATTAAAATAATCCTAGAAAATCAAAGTAATTATTTAGGGCACTAAAAATACTCTAAAAATTCTAGAAAATTTTTGAAAAAATATTTTAGGCATTTAGAGCTTAAATAAAATATTTTTAATTATTTTTGATAAGTACTTTTCTGATATTTAATTATTCAAGAGAAGGATAAATTTAATTTAAACTAAATTAATTTCAATTAAATCCCAAAAATCCACAAAAATTCAAATAACTCCAAAAATTTAAATTAAGCCCAATTTCGGGACGTTACATGTAGCATCCAGAGTGATCCGAAAAATAAATTGTGGGAGGAAGCTGCCGCGCGAATCGAACACGTGCCCTCCTATCCGAAGTGAAACTTGCTACCACTAAGCTATGGTGCTGTTCTGTAATAAGCGCTATAAATTACTTAAGCCATGTAGCTTAGTATTGTAGTTTCTACAGTGGAAAAAACGATGTAAAGCTATGGTGCTGTTTTGTAGTTTCTACAGTGAAGAGATTGCGTGATGGCTCCTGTAACGACCACCAGAGGTGGCGCTCGCCCTCGCCCGAAGCGACGGCCGACGGCAACGCCCACCTCGCGCGTGCGATTGGTCTTCCGACGGCGGCGCCTCACGCAAAAGAGGAAGTGGCAGCTAGGATGAAACCCTAGCCACCCACAGTATCAAGCCGTTCGGCAATTTTGGGCCTCGACTAGGGTCTTCGCGCAAAGGGGGCAACGACGAAATCCTTTGCACAAAGATGGCAGCGGGGACAAGCAGCCATGGCAGCTAGGGTTCCGTCCCTTGTCTTTGGCGATGGACGGTGGCTGGGCAGCCTTCTCGGGCCGAAATCCCTAATGGGCGAGTAGCCCGTGCGAAAAAGAAAATCGCTAATACCATGTGGGCCATACGGCCCAGTTGCCATATAGGCCCGCTTATCTATCAGAAATAATTATTGAATTCTGAAAATTGATATTAAACTCTAGAAATTAGATTTTATGGTTTATAGTTTCCTGAGAAAATTTTGGAAAAATTGTGATTTAGCCCATTTTGGAAGTCCCATGCTCTGGATTTATTTTCTAGCTTTATGCCATGTTTATATGTGCTGAAATTTATCTCTCTGTTATTTAAGTAATTCCAAAAATTGCTTAATAATTAACAGAAATGCTAGAAAATCATAGAAATAATCAAGCTACCAAAACAATTTTGGGCTTGAAGGCAAAGTGGTTGGGTTTTTTATTTCAGTTTTGAAGGAACGGATTCATGACAATTGGTGTCTAAGGAAAACACACATGAGGCTAGGTTTCTTAATTGGCTCCCGAAATGGGGAAGTGCTCCCTCTCTCACGTGAGCCCTCTGGGCAGGTTGACCTGGCTAAAAGTTATGTTGACGGAGGCATTCATTACATGATTTCATACCCAACCAATAAGAGCCATATAAGATGTAATTAGCATCATGCAAGGATTATTTCACGTTGAAATTTATCCCTCTGATAATTAGTAATTCTGGAGATTGCTTAATAATTAGCAGAAAATTACAAATATGCTAGGAAAATCCTAAAAAATCTGTGATAATTATCTACTAAATAGATATAGACCAGACTTTACTGATTCAATGATAAGCATGCAAAACAATATTTTACCTGAAGTAAAATCCCTATTTTGTTTGCATATAGGATATGTCTGACATCGCAAACAAAGAATTTGCTGAGCTTGCCCTGAATGGCAGCAACTACTTAGGCAATGAATGCCAAGATTAACTTGACAACCCGATCCCTTGGAGACACAATTTCCCAGCCTAAAGCTGGTGCTCTTACTCTCCCTGAGGCACCATCTCCATACGGACCTGAAGACCGAATATCCCATGGAGGAGGATGATTTCGTTAGGGATGAGCTAAAAGTATTCCAGAAGAATAAAGAAAGGTCTCAGGAGGACGATATAAATGATTTATATGGAGACATGGAGTAGTCTCCCAGTTTTTTCTTTTGAGTCGATGTCGTATTATCCTTTAGAGTCTCCTTAAGAGCCTCATTTATCAGTTTAGTCTTTGTGTTCATGAATGAACAATGGTCTACGCTCCTGTTGAGCGATTATCAGTCAAATTTAATAAAGTTTGATTTTCCTAGGATATTAATTTAATTATGCTATGTTTGTTCTATATTATTTGTTCTCGATACAACAAATGTTTGATTAATTTTACTTGTTTAATATAGAACGCCATGAATAATCCAATGGCGGAGGAGGAAATCTGTCTTGTAGACAGTTGCACCACAAATACGATTCTTAGGGAAACTAAATATTTTCAGACATTGATTAAGAGAACTGGAAGTATTATGACCATCGCCGAAGCGATGCTCTTATTGTTGGCACCCAAGAGCCATCATAGTTCTCCTATGGGCACTCGTATAATTATAGAGAATGCCCTATTATACCTGAGTTCATCAGTACTCTTACGAGTTTCAAAGACATCCGTCTAAATGGTTTCCATATAGAGACTAAAAATGAGGATGGTACTGAATACCTACTCATGACCAAGTTTAACGGATGTAATAAACGTGTGGTTGAAAAACTTCTTTCCTTCTCCTCCGGGTTATATTACATATATATAAAACCAGAAGTTTATGTTGCGATGAAAACCATAGTTAAAATCCCAGAAATATTTAAGATCTGGCATGATTGTCTGGGTCATCCTGGGTTGAATATGATGAGAAGAATAATAAATAATTCTGCTGGCCATAATATAAAAACTACATCTTTTCCTAAACCTGAAGCTTTTATATGCCCTGCATGTGCTAAAGGAAAGCTGATAGTTTATCCCTCTCATCTTAAAATTAGGGAAGAATCACTGAATTTCTTGGAGAGAATTCAAGGTGATATCTATGGACCAATTCAGCCCCTGTCGGGCCCATTCAGATATTTCATGGTGCTAATAGATGCTTCTACTAGATGGTCCCATGTATGTCTCTTATCTACTAGGAACCATGCCTTTGCTAAATTAATCGCCCAAAATATTAGATTAAGAGCCTCTTTTCAGAAGAAAGGATTAAGTCCGTTCGAATGGACAATGCTGGCGAGTTTACCTCAAAAGCATTCAATGATTATTGTATGACTCTAGGCATTAATGTAGAACATTCTGTACCCCATGTCCACATCCAAAATGGCCTTGTAGAGTCATTAATTAAGAGAGTAAAGCTTATAGCTAGGCTACTCTTGTAGAATTGTAGGTTACCCACCAGCTGTTGGGGCCATGCAGTGCTGCACGCTGCATCATTAATTCAACTCAGACCAACTGCATACCATGAATTTTCCTCCTTGCAGCTAGTGCATGGGAAAGAATCAAGTATTTCCCATCTGCGAAAATTTGGCTGTGTTGTATACGTGCCAATCTCTCCACCACAACAGACCACCACGGGCCTCACCTAAGGGGATCTATGTAGGTTATGAATCTCCGTCAATAATTAAATACCTAGAGCCTATGACAAGGGATCTGTTCACGGCTCGGTATGCTGATTTTATTTTTGATGAGGACAATTTCCCGGCATTAGGGGGAGAAAAGTACCACATTGAAGAATGCCAAGAAATAGATTGGAATGCCACCGCATTCAGGTCCTTAGACCCACGCACTAAAGCCCGAACTTGAAGTTCGGAGGATAATAAGTCTGCAACAAATAGCCGATAACCTGCCAGATGCCTTCACTGATCATAAGGGAGTGACAAAATCTCATATACCTGCAGTAAATGCACCTGAAAGAGTGGAAATACCTTAGAAGGTTATTGAACCCACTCTTGCCCCTCATGGCAAAAAGAGGGGGAGGCCTCCAAGTGCACGGGACTCAGTTCCGCGGAGACGTCCGCAGAAATGGAGAACCAAACAAATGAGATCACTACCTAAGATAATTGAAGAAGCTCAACCTGTTGTTGAGAAAATCCCTGAAGCGAGCCATCCTGATGATGGTAATCTCCTGAAGTGAGCCATCCCGAAGATGAAAATCCCAAAGGAACATTTGCGCACAATCTAACGCCGGAAGTCGAACACCAGACTCCATCGTTGTGGAAAATCACGAGGAGCTGGAAGAAATGAAATGAAGAAATATCCACCAATTATGTGGATTCAGGAGAATTATATAAAAGAAAGACTACAATTGTCGACATTTATTTCGCCTCTAAAATTGCTAAAACTCTTGAACTGGATCCAGAACCAAAGTCCATGGCAGAGTGCCAGAAACACTCAGATTGGGTCAAATGGAAAGAAGCAATCGAGGCGGAATTGCACTCGCTTAATAAAAGGAATGTATTTGGTCCTGTTGACCGGACACCTCCTAAAGTGTTCCCTGTAGGATCAAAATGGGTTTTCATCCAGAAGAGAAATGAAAACAATGAGGTGGTGAGATATAAAGCGAGGCTTGTAGCACAAGGGTTCATGCAGAGACCCGACACCGATTACGATGAAACATATTCTCCTGTGATGAGTGGAATAATGTTCGATATCTAATATCAATGGCGTGAGCTTAAATTTAAAAATGCAGTTGATGGATGTGGTGACCGTGATATTTATATGGGTCACTGGATTCGGACATTTATATGAAAGTCCCTGAAGGAGTAAAAGTCCCGGATTCTAATAATCGCAACATGTATAGCGTCAAACTGCAGAGATCACTATACGGATTAAAATAGTCAGGAAGAATGTGGTATAACCGGCTTAGTGAGTTCCTCCTAAAGAAAGGATACTCCAATAATGATGATTGTCCCTGTGTGTTCATAAAGAAATCCCGAATCGGATTACAGATCATCTCAGTGTATGTTGATGATCTAAATATCATCAGAACCACAGAGGAGATAAAGGAAGCAAGTGCTTAGCTCACGACGGAGTTTGAGATGAAAGATTTGGGTAAAACCAAATTTTGCTTAGGTCTGCAGCTAGAGCATCTCCCAGAAGGAATTCTTGTTCACCAGTCGTCCTATACCCGGAAGGTAGGGGTGTAAACGGAGCGGATAATTTCCGACCGATCCGAGCCCGAATTCGTTTAAAACCCGATTCGAATCCGAAAAAATGATATCCGGTTATATCCGGATTCGATCCGGATTCAAATCCGCCTATCCAAAAAAAATATGGGTTAAGATATGAGAAGAGAAGTATTCGATTCGTATCCGATCCGTTCCCGCATATCTGAGATATCCGAAAAATATCAGTGTAAATTAGTGAAATAGATATCCGATAACAGATCCGATAAACATAAACATTATACATCATATAAGTTCGTATGTTGATTGAAATTATACTTGGCTGCATATTATTCTTATGTAGGGAAGACACCTATTATTGAATTTGAAACACTTATATGTCTTGAAGGTTCTAGTAATGTTTTGTGTATGGTTGATCGATCCTAATATGCATGACATATATGGTTTCTGCTTTCACGTATTATCCGACTAACTATTCATGACCGAGACTAACCGTATCTGAAACGATCTGTATTCGCTCCATATTCGCGACCGAAGTAATCCATATTCATATTCGAATCCGGCACTGTCTGTATCCGATCCGGTTGCACCCCTACCAGAAGGTATTGGAAAGGTTTAATATGGATAAATCACATCCCTTGAAAACCCCCATGGTCGTAAGATCCCTTGAAGTGGATAAAGACCCATTCAGACCGTGGATGGAAAATGAGGAAGTCTTAGGATCTGAAGTCCCATATTTAAGTGCTATCGAAGCACTCATGTATCTTGCGAATTGCACAAGGCCTGATATTGTATTCGCAGTGAATTTGCTAGCAAGGCATAGTCGATCCCAACCGAAGACATTGAAGTTTGGTGTAAAGACTGTACTCGAGATATCTCAAGGTACTCAAGATCTTGGGTTGTTTTCGGAAGAACCA
Organism: Guadua angustifolia; assembly: GCA_036346375.1. Classification (NCBI taxonomy): domain Eukaryota; kingdom Viridiplantae; phylum Streptophyta; class Magnoliopsida; order Poales; family Poaceae; genus Guadua; species Guadua angustifolia. The sequence goes on from CM070505.1 coordinate 33,906,027, forward strand.
AGACTTGACCATGGTGGGATATCACGGATGTTGGCTATCATCTCATCCCCACGTGCAAATCTCGATGGTTTTGTGTTTCTCTGCGGTGGTACAAATTGTTTCCTAGCGGTCTTGTAAACAAGCGCGGTAGCAACTTCTACCAACCACTCAGAGATTATAGCCCTATATGAAGCCTCACGTGAATGTGTTTGGCTGCGACGTGTGATTAGCCATATCCAGAAGTCGTGTGGCCTCAACACCGTCGATCCCCCCACAATTATCTATGAAGATAATTCTGCTTGTGTTGCACAAATGCAATTGGGTTATTAAAGAGCAACATCACGAAGCATATTGCTCCTAAATTATTCTATCCTCACGAACTCCAGAAGAGTGGTGAGATAAAAATCTTACAAACTAAGTCATATAAAAATCTTGCAAATTTATTCACTAAGTCCTTGCCTAAATCCACATTTCAAAGATATGTTAAAGGCATTGGAATGAGAAGACTTAGAGAGATGCAGAGTTCAGGGGGAGAAAACCCTTGAACCATAACCTTTATTGCGATCCTGAAGATCTTAATAAAACCCTGAAGGTAATAAGTTGTACTCTTTTTCTCTTTGTGAGTTTTCCTGAAGTTTTCTCACATAAAGGTTTTTAATGAGGCAACTAGTGCAATATAGCATGCGAGTGCGATGTACTCTTTTCTCCATCTCCCTTTTCCTATTGGGTTTTTGAGGGGAGTTTTTAACTAGACATATGCATTACACGGTATTCGACCAAGGGGGAGTGTTATGAGATAAGGAAACTTAAACCAAATATGGTTAGGACTCTATCTCTTCCTAATGTGGTCGGATCCGAACTCTTTCTCACACCGCTATATATATCGGGTGCCCCCTCATTGTAAACGATTGAATGAATAAAAGCGAGAGAGAATTCCACCCTACATTGTGTGCCTATTGTTCTTGTTCTTGGATTGCATCTACGAATTGGTGATTGATCATTGGCGTTTGACGACATTTTACAACAGTATATAGATTTTTAGCCATCCACGGACTCTTCCGGATTCAAACTACAAGATCTGCGACAGCAAGAACATCTTCGATGAGCTTCTTTGGGACTGAAATTTACAGATTATAGGTAGAGGTGGGCGTCGGGGCTGACACGGCATGGGTTCGTCGGGTCACATGTCTAAACCGTGCTGTATTGTCACAGTCCAACCGGCTCATAGTATCGTGCCATGCCGGTCTAACTCGTTTTTGGTGAGCTCAGATACGGCCCATTTGTGATTGTGCCGTGCCGACTTACGTCCAGTCTATTTGCACTATTGTGATGAGAAGAAAGGAGTCAGACCCAATGTGGGTACCCTAGTGCGGAGCAGCCCGGTGTTAGTGAGTATGTACTTTCCAGTCTCTATTCTCTACCTTTTAGCATCTCCATTATCTCTCATTTCTCCATATGCGAGGACTGTAAAAGGCGCCGACTGTAAGACGAGCCACAACATGATGCAACATCGCAGTAAAGCGTCCTACTGCATGTTGTGCCTTCTTTAGGCCCATCGAGTATGTTTCGTACTGTATCGGTCCAAACACAGCTCATGTAGACATGTTGTATCACCTATCGTGTTTGACCATGAGGCCTAACATAGCCCTGTTAATCGTACCATACCGACCTAATCTATGCGCAAACGTGCCGTGCCATGCTTCAGTCGTATCGTGACACGCTCCGGCTCAAAAAAAGCTCAGCCTAATGTCTAAATCTAATCATAGGCAGTATGCGGCATTGCAACGATCGAGACTAACAAGTTAGCGAAGGTGGTAGTTAGGGGTGGGCACTTTTAAACCGAAACCGAAAAATCGAACCGAACCGAATAAACCAAAATTTTCGGTTTTTTCAATTTTCGGTTCGGTTTTCTTCTCTCAAAAACCGAAAAAACCGGTTTACTGAAAAACCGATTCTCTGCTGGTCAGTGTGGTCACGGACTTCAAGTCGCTCGCCAACCCCCCTGTCCCCCATTCCATTCGGCATTCGCAAATCGCAAAAGCCCGACTGGCCAAGACCAAGAGCCAACCCTAACCCTAGTTCCCCAATGCCTCAGGCGCAGATCGATGAGTCTTGGTCTTCCCAGCGCCCTCCTCTGGTGCGGCGCAGCGACTCCGTCCTCGGCGTAGCGTGTCTGGCGCTGCAGGCAAGCGGCACAGCTTCCTTCCTCCGTGGCAGGCAACCTCAGCGGCGCTTCCGTCCTCCGTGCTGGCAGCCTTGTCTGCGGCAACCCTAGAGTGTCGGTGTTTGGATAAAAAGAACTAAATTTGTAGTCAAGGGTCGTATGCGTTCCCTCTCCTTGAATGGTTAGACTCGGAGCCCAAGATGTATCTTGGTTGGTCGAATGTCCCTACTTCGATTCGTGGTGGTTTTGTATTGCTCTGGTGCGATGGATCGCATGCAGTGTTACTAGCGAGGGCTAAGGGCCAGCCTTGAGCGTCTTGTGCGAATGGGAAGAGCTCGGAAGCTTGGGAATGCTAAGGACTCAAAGCTATAGGAGCGTTCGAGCCGTGTATCATAAAAGCCGTCCCCTTCCCGGAGGGTCCTGCCTCCCTTTATATAGTCGGAGGGGGCATGTTACACGGGAAATTGGAAAAGAAAGGATGGGGTGTCCTGCGCCTAGGAGTCCCGGTCTCCGGTCTCGGCGACTGATCGGTGCCTGCCCGCTCCATGCTAGGTCAGTAAACACGTCGGGTGGCGTGGTTTTCATTGTCTGGGAGGTGGCGCACCTACCTCTCTGGCGCTTGCAGTCTTGGCGTCGTCGTGCTTAGCTCTGGCGTTGCCTCGGGAGGGAGCGCGCCTCCCATTGTCGTGTGATGGGCGATGAGGCGGCGCTTGACTTCGCACCTCCTCGCCACCTTGGGAAGGAGCCACCGCTTTACGGTCACCACGAGCCATCGTGTCCATAGGCGGGTGGCCAACTCGAGGTTGGTGGTGGCGGTGGCGGAAATACCTTAGCAGTGGGAGGCTTGCAGGCGTCCAGGCCCATGGTGGGGTCGAACTGCGGGATCCTGACCCGTGATGGGGGTCGGACCTCCCTTTGGTCGGCTTAGTCGGGGGTCGTGGGGCACCCGACCCATGGCGGGGGTCGGACCGCCCCCCGGTTGGGGACGAGAATCCTTCGTGGCCCCGTGGGGCCTTTGGCCAGAGCCGGACTTGGGGCGGCCCATTAGTCGTCCTGGGCTACCAGGGGTACCCATGGTATGAGTATTAAATCACCAAAGCGGCGCCTCCGTCCTCAAGGCGCCTGCCGACCGAGCTGTGAGCCGTCGCACCTCTGCTTGAGAAAGATGAAGCTCTGAGGTCTGCAGAGAACTTGATTGGCCGGATTAGCGTGGCAAATGCAGTAGCGGTTGATGAATTGAGAGGCCAACTTTTCGATAAGAAATCTTTGATCGAATCTACTGGTTCAGAGTTGCATGGTGCAAAGGTACATTAGGATTTGGTTGGTAGTTTACTAGTTTTGGTCTTGTTCTGCATTTTAACATCGTATTTAACATGTCCCGTGATATGCTGATTTGAGGTTCTAACTACGCTGCTGCTGGTCATTATGATTCAATGGTCAATGCTGATGTAATGTTTTATGTTCTGTGGGTTAAACAAATACAAATGCAAGTATGTAAACTATGTATCTAAGTATATTCTTGTGTATGCAAATGGGTTAACTATATGCTTTAGTTTCCACTTTCCTGACTACCTGGCATTAACATCAGTTCCTGAATTCCTGAATGGGTTAACTATGTGCATGGCAAAGACTTTCCAGTGCTTGAATGCGGAATGCCTGATCGCCAGTTCGCCACTCACTCACTCAGGCCTTAGCATCTGCCAATGTAATTTGGTTTAACCGAAAACCGAATTAACCAAACCGATTCGGTTCGGTTTTTATATTATTTCGGTTTTGATTTGGTTTTGAAAATCCAAAAACTGAAATTTTTTAAAACCAAAGAAACTAACCCGAAAAAACCGAATAAACCGATTGCCCACCCTAGTGGCAGTGAATGCGACGGTGAGCCGTTGAAGATTGGGAAGAAGATTAGTCTACAGCAGAAAGCGGTGGAGAGGCATTGACGGAGGAGGTGGGTTGAGCGACGTGACAAGGCAACTGGGGGCCGCTTGTGCAATGGCAAAGCTGTGGTTTTATTTCTAAGGTCGAATCTAATGCAATTCAATGACCTCGAATATATTGATTTTTATTTTTTTTTTGGCGGGGGGTGTGGGGCAACACATGACTGTTACCATCCGTATTGCTGTGGCATGCAACACGTCAAAACACAAATACCAAGATCGGATAAAAGACACCTTGTTCACGTTGAAGGTCACACGACACGACAAGAAAAAATTCCAAGAATTTCACTCAATATTCAGAAATCTATCTTTCTATTTATTTGTTTATTTATTTATACACAATGGGTGAGATTTAGGATGTGTTTGGTAGGGCTTCAGCTTGGTGAAACTAAAAATTCTAGCTTCATCAGATTCATGAAGCTGGAGCTGTGAGTACATTAAGAGTGTTTAGATGGATCATCTTGTTTACATTTTAGACAAAAAATATAAACTTAATTCACTTTATTTTAACCTACAAGTTTCATATCTCAGGTGAAGCTGGAATCTGGAGCTCTATCAAACAGGCCCTTAAGACGCTTCTATCACTTTAAGAGCCTAGAAAACCCCACGATAGCTAAAAATTAATACACTTAATCCTCTAATTAATTTGGATAATCACGAACAATCTACACATTTATTTAATGCATAGTGACCAAGAATAGTGATCAAGAATATCGGGCCAAGTCGAGAAATGGATCATGCGGCACAGTACGCCACTTTTCTTTCTCAAATGGTGTACCCCGTCCCACGAATAATATCTGGTTTGATGAATCTGAGAATATGATATGCGACATGCAAGGGATTTAGTGTAATATATAAGTGTAGATTAATCAAGTTTTTACAAGAAATATTACAGCTATGTAACAAATATAACTTATTGGTTGTGAGAGTTGTACAACGGCAACTGCTCTATTTTGAGATATAAATATATGTAGTTGCATCGATTTTAAGCTGAGTCTCTAGTAATGACACGGCGGTTGCACCCGCTCTTTCGTATTAAAAAATTATGCTCAACTGCTCATCAAGTGGATTATTTCAAAAAGTTTTTTGAAAAAAAACAGCTCCAGTGGATTTCAATTGTTGTTTCAAAGAAGAGCTTGGGTAAAAACACATGCGAATAATAGTCGACGTTATTCTTTTTTTTATCAGGTGCGGATGCAGGCATGCAGCCAAACGAGGCTCTGGGAGTTCGGGTTTACTGTCAGTCTCTGCCTGGATAAGTTTGGCCGGACATGGCCAGGGTTTCGCAGGCTACATGTAAAATTTTTACTGTCTTTTCTTCGAATCTTTTGAATCCTAATTTGGCCGTATGGATAAGTACAGTCTGCTGGCCTTCTCATTCAGCATTCATGGTTTCTTTATGGCTTGGATTCCCTCCCCTACTGAACGGAGTTCAATATAGCAGGTCAAATGTAATGAAAATTCACACCACAAAAATTTGAAACTGCAGGGATACAGTGAAAGATCCGAATTGAAACTGCAGAGTTGTTGCATTCATAAATGTGTGTTAGTTAGACTGAAATTTTGGAATCTCTATGTGTGCACTCGATTGCCATTCTAGCTATGGACTTTGTGCATATCTAACCTCCAGCACATCGTTGTTTTTTTTTTTACAAATCTAGCCCCCTACGGTAGTGCCAGCACGAGCAAGCGGTGAGTGCGATTTGCTGTTGCACTCCCCGGGCGTGAAAGCGCGTCCTTTTGCGCTACCGCAATGCCGGCTCGTATCCGCGCTCCCTAGGTGCGGCAGGGGATACGTGTATCTATTGCGCCTTTCACGGTAAGAGAGAAAGCCATTTTTATAAAAACATAAGTAAGGTATTAGATTTTAAAAAATTATGTACAAGAGGCTGGATATGCTCGGTGTTCTTCAGCAACCAATGCAGAAATAGTGATCACAATATATACATAATATATATCATGTGGAAGGTAACTATGCAGGGCATGTCCATCGGATTAAAAAGTTAACCCACAAATGAAAGAAGAGCACTGCTAGGCGTACGAGCAAATCTCATTCATTTGCAGTTCGTGCAACATAAGTCGCACGTCGCTATGCAAGTAGCATTTGGGATGGCCTACCGACCGACAAGAAGAGAATATGTGGGCAATCCGCGATAAACCCTGGTCCACGATCGAGTTGGACCTAATGGATTAGAGTTGCCCAATGTATCATGCAGGGTCGACATCATAATCATGGAGGTCAGTGGTAGCAGCTGTAACATTTCATTTTTGAGCCCTTTAAAATATTTTTTAGTGCAATCAAATTATTTGAATCAAAAGTATAAGTTTAAATGAATTCAAAATAATTTATCTGGGTTCCAAATGCTTAAAAGTATTTTGAGATTTTCTTGTATTTTTCCTAATTTATTTACTATTTATTTTGGCATTGTTGCATTTTCTAAAATTTTCTAAAAAGAAAAATCCTTTTCTTTTTCTTTTCTTCCTCGCGGGCCGTTTTCTCCCGGGCGGCCCATTTTCTTCGCCGCCCGGCCCGCTTCTTTTCTCTCCCACGCGGCCCGCTTCCTTCTCCCTTTCACTCGGCCTGGTCCGCTCGTTTCCCCAACCCACCTTCCTGGCTAGGGCTGGATATCGAGCCAACTCGACTCAACTCGACTCGACTCGTTAAACTCGTTAAGATAACGAGTCAACTCGACTCGACTCGTTTTCTTAACGAGCTGAAAGCTCAACTCGACTCGTTAAAAACTCGAGTTGGCTCGAGTTAGCTTGTTATGATGCTTGTCGGTGGAGGAGAGGAGCACAGCGGTGGCGAACGTGTCGGAATTAAGGGCGAGGGTGGAGGCACAGCCAAGCTGGGAATTGGGGAATTGCGGATATAAAATAGGGAAAAAGAATCTGGTCTGAAAATTGAAGGAACAAGATAAAGGTTACAAACTTAAAGTGTTTTTTTTCCTGACTCGTTAAGCTCGTTAGCTCGCTCGTTAAGCTTGTTAGCTTGCTCGTTTAACTCGTTACCTTAACGAGTTCAAAACCCAACTCGACTCGACTCGTTAAGGAACGAGTTCAAGTCAAGTCAAGTCGAGTCGAGTTTCCGAGTACTCGTTAAACTCGTGAGTTTCGAGTTTTTTTTCCACCCCTATTCCTGGCCTGCCTCACGCAACCCGATTTGTGTTGCGCCCTGAAAGTGCATCTAGGCACTTATGTTATTTTGTGATTAATGACAAACGCATATAATGACAATCTATGTAATTGAGTAAATACTTAACTTAGTGCTTAACAAATGACAAACCTCTAATATGATTATATTGCTATGAGACTAACATGTTATTGTCTAATTGAGTATCAGTCTCATCTATTTAGAGGAAAATCAAGTGGGATGGTTAAGCAAAGATAAGGTATGCAATTTTGGTATCTCTTCTATATTTGTTATTGCATTCCTTTTGTGCAAATACATAGTAAACTCCAAGTAGCATGTTGATTATATATATGCACATTGGTTCATGTCATATTTATTTGTGCATATATATTCATTTGAGTTCATTATGTGCTTTGTTTTTAGTATGCATATATTAACTAGAGTTAAACTCCACATTGCTATAGATTGACTTGGTGCATGCATGTTTTAGTTGTATATCTTCTCATGCAATTCTCTTAGTGAAGTTTAATCTAGAGTTGGATCACATATTTACTCTTATTCTAAATATTATTTGCACATGTACAATTCATGTATATTCTATCATGTGCTTCATTTAAGTAAAGACTGTGATCCTTGCCATGATTTAATTGATTCATCATATTGGCAATTATCTCTCTAGTACATATAGATCAATCACATATTCATCATGATGTACTTAGTAGAGAACATTTCTTATGTCAAATGTTTCCATTTATGTTGTGCCTCTTGATATGAAACACTTGTGGTAATTAACTGCTCACAAATATCAATTTCTTCATATCTATTGAGCTTTTGGGATTAATGCTTTTCATGAGTGGTTTGGAAAGAATTAGGTCCCGTGTGTGTATGATGACCAAGGTATCGTGGAGGATGATCGTTAAGCCGAGATCAACAAGATGGTGGTGTCACCAAGAGTTGAGGACTAAGTCAAGATCGACTTGGCGTGGAGATCGTCGGAGAGGATGATCAAGTCAAGGTTGATAGGACGAAAGTCTCATGAGGTGAATCGAGTCAAGTTGGACAAAGGCGAAGATGTCATCAATTATATGGTGAAGGTCTTCATGCACCGCATTAAGAAAAGAAGACGGCAAGTGATTATTTCTAGACTTGTATTATCTTTGATTTAATTTGAGTCTAAGGATTGCCGTACTATTAAGAGGATCTTGACGTCGAATGACTTTTAGATGTGTCAAGTGCTCAAATGATCCATCCTTGTGAAATTTAGAGAGAGTGGTATTGGTGGTGCTTGAAAAGTGAGAATTGTAGGTCTCTCTTGGATTCTTTGTGAAATCTGGATTTATCCTTTGAGATTTGGGTAGTGAGACCTTGTTAGTTGTGTAGCCCTTGTTCTTAGCTTTCAATAGAGTCCAAAATAACTGAAATCGAGTCCGGAGTCAAAAATTATGCTCGTTTTAAATCGGGCATGTACTGCAATTCGGACTATCCGAAGATGAACTCGAGTATCCGAATGTTGAACTATCCGAACATATTTTCGGACTATCCGAAGTGAATTCTCTGTTATTGAGTTTGATGCGTTCGGACTATCCGAACTTGAGTTCGGATTGTCGGAATGACCCAACGTTGAGCAAAAGCAATTTGGTTTTGGTGGGCTCTATTTATAGCCCCATCCTCCCCATTTTTGGGGGGGCTTTACCCTATTGTTTAGAGGTGCTATTCCTTCATTCTTGAGCCCCAAATCCTCTCTACTCTTAGATCTAAGTGATCCCCTTAGTGAGAAGGGTTGAGAAGAGTTGGAAGAGGTGTGTGTTGAGGAGAGTTGGAAGAGGAGTGTGTTGAGTAAGATTTGAGTTGTTTGAGCACTTGATTTCATCTCCAAGTTTGTTCTTCATGAGCATTTGTTACTCTTGGAGGTTGAGGACTCCTAGACGGCTAGGAGGTCACCTACGAGCCACTGAAGCTTTGTGTGGTTGGCCGTGGGAGTTTGTGAAGGCCGATTCCGCCTCTGCAAGGGAAGGAATCAAAGAAGTGAAGTCCGTCGAGTGCATTTGTGCAACACCGGGTGAAAGAGGGTTGAAAAAGACCCCGGCTCAAGTGTGACCGAAGCGCACCGGCGAAAGTGCATTTGTGCAACACCAGGGAGAAAAAGAGTTGAAAGAGACCCGGCTCAAGTGTGACCGAGCCGCCTCAATGGAGCGTAGGATCCTCAAGGATCCGAACCGAGGTAAAAAATCATTCTCTACTTGCTTACTTTTATTCTTGCTAGAGTATTTGATTTTGAATATTGAGATTGCCGATCTACTTTTCTATTGAGTTTTCGTTGGATATCGACTTGTTCCAAGTATTCTAGGCTAACTAGTTGAATTTGGTATGTTTAATATTCCACAAATAGCCTAGATCTATTTTTCATTTGTGTGCTCTGGAGCATTGAATATCCAACTCACCTCGGACTATCTAATAGAACTCCGGAATATCCGAATAATACCGGACTATCCGAATCACTTTCGGATAGTCCGAAGTATTTCGGATACTCATAACTATTAATTACCATTGCGATTTAGTTTTAAATTTTAATTAGCCTATTCACCCCTCTGGCGACATCCCCTGTCCTTTCACGCCCGCACCCGCTTACTCGCGTGGCCCGCCTATCAACCGCTGCCGCTTCGTCTCCTCGTCACCTCTACCATCGCTCGTTTCGCCCGCCACTACAATGGTGTCATTTGACGGACGTGGCAGCCTGAGAAAAGTGTTTATGTGCTTGATAACTCGGCATCTCGACATATGTGTTGTGATAGATTGGTGTCAGACACTACACAATCTTGGCGTCTCGCTGTGGGGATCTGGATTTACAAATTTAAAACCCTATATATATTGCACTAGTTTAATATCATGCTAGTGCACATAGTAACAATATAGATGAAGCACCATACTACATAATGAATTAATTAAGAAAATAGAAAATTATTATTAAATAAAGCAACGGACATTATGGTCAAAGTTTACACTACTATGCCTTAAGGGCTTAAGAAATAAATAAACTATTGCAGCGAAAATAAAATAATTTAGGCCATTCAACCTACCTTAGGCAACCGGCTGGGGTACACCTCACTAATCCATTTAGTCTTCATAATACTCATCCTCATAAAACTCTATATTCCAGGTCCTTCCTCAGCAGCTGATCAACAAAGGCGTATAGCCTTAAATACAAAATGTACTCAGCAAGCCATAGAAAAATTATGTATATATTCATACAAGGGTTGCCAAAGAATAATTAAATGGTTCTTTTGTAGAAAGCAATAAATTGAATTTAAATAATAGTGACCTCCCTGTTCACATCCCAACAATTCCACCTTCTAACATTTTATAAAACACTCTATAACTCATGTGAAATTCCCAAGCATATCCATGATCATAGACATGGTTATTCATATAGTTTTACACTCTGCAGAGATTGTACTGCTTTACCCACAAGATATGATCGTCTCTTGTTGCCATACAATTAACACACTTACTTTGGTGTGTCGACAGAGAGATCACGACAAAATCTTTACAATGCTCTATCTAAACTCAGTACTGTCTACTAAGGTTTCACCCCTCAGGGCCCCTTTTGAGCCAAGTGAATCTACCTGCCTAGCTATTCTGGAACCCACACCACCTTTACTACGCGATCACTTGCCAGAGGGAAAACAATCTTGTTTAACCAAGACCAATGGTACACCTTGTCATGGTACAACAAATTTTACAACAGTGGCTACCGGCCACAATTCAATATCTCATTAAGTCAAGATTAACTTTATTCAACATGTTATATGAATTCCATAGTGTAACTAAGAATGTCTAAGCATATATAGCTATAATAACCCAATATTAGTAATATTATCCGGTCCAACTAATAATGTCCCAACCTAGGGTTAACAATTGATACAAGGTAGTCCAATATCAAGGTGGCATGTTGTCAATTAGGTATATAGCTATTCCTAGCAATTAATTGTTGATACAAAAATAGCATGCAATTGTATAAAATAAATATTTTTGCAAACATAGGTTCAAGATGGTCAAAGGTTAAGACTTGCCTTGTTGAATTACTGCTGAGTCTTAATCTTCAAATTCTGCGTTCGCTCTCTCGGGATTAGCGTCTACTAGAAAGAAAGCAATAAATATAAATAAATAATAAATAAAGACTCAAAAAAACTCAAAAATTAAAATAAATGGCTATGAAATATAGAGTTTAATTTTATAAAAATTTAGAAATTTGAATCGGCTCAATCGGAATTTGTATGAAAAATAACATGTCTCCGAAAGATTAAATTCAGAAAAAATAGAAAAAGATTACTTTTTGAAATTATGTTTAAAGAAAAACCATTTTATTACATCATGCTGACGTTGGGGCTGATTTTTTTTAAATGTGGAAAAGCTTTATTAGGCTGACATATAGGGCCCATGGTCCATAGACAAGGTCCATGGCCTTGCCCTGGTCCACAGTGGACCAGGCTTACAACTCAGCTAGGGCTGCATGGTGGCTTCGCTCGGTGGCATCATTGCTTATGCAGAGGATGATGCCATGTCGATGGTGCTTTATTTTTGTGATGACAGTTCGGATTTCGGCGATGGTGCTTTGATTTCCGGCTGCACAGACGGAGAGTGGATGACGACATCGGTTGCAAGGGACCACCGTGGCACACACAGCCAATGTGGGACTCACCGGGTCGCGAAATAATGGTCGAAGGAGCTCCAAGTTGGCAATGGTGCAGCGGTGGTGCAGATCTCCCACGAGCTCCGATCTCGACAACGGCGGACTCTCGAGCAGTGCAAAGCGGGATGTTGGATGCGGCGTGCGAAGGGGCTCATGGATAGAGGGTCGCGCGCAGCTTTATACCCACGGAAACACGGGACTGACGTGGTGTGGACGTTGAAACGAGTACGGCGTGAACTCTGTGGCAACGTTGGCTAGGGTTTACACGATGAGGGCCGGGTTGGGAGGAAGGAAGCGGAGACGAAAAGGTCACCGAGGCAAAGATGCGCGGAGGACCGGTGTCGGCGTACTTTACGCCAGGGTACCCACTCCGCCGTAGATAAGTAAGATCATGTGGTGGCTCGGCGGCGAAAGCGAAGAATCAGGCCCGCCTGCCGGGCGTCGGCCCTGCGGCGGCAAAGGCGATCGTTCGCTGCGGTAGCGTCGGCCTAGTGGCGACTGGCGGCGGTGAGCGTCGAGTTCGCTTGCCGGCGTCGGCCCAGTGGCGGCTGGCGGTGAGCGGCGATCGAGCCACTCGCGGGCGTCGGCCAAATGTGGCGGCTGGTGGTGAGGCGGCGATCGAGTTCGCTGCTTCGCAAGGGCGTGGCCCGTGGTGACTGGCGGGCGGCGTGGTGATCGTCGGGCCTGTTCGGCTGGCATCGGCCAGATTAAGCGGCACAAGAAGGCGGGCGCTCAAGCCACTCTCGCCGGGCCACGCGGACAACCAAAATAATGAGAAGAAGGCTTCGTCTCGAAGTGTCCTTCCCCTGACACCCTGTGTCAGAGCCATTGATTGCGAAGAGTTGTGCTGTCGACATGACGATGGCCCATCCCTCTGACGCCTCACACCTAACCCATCGCAGGAAAGTCACATCCCGGGTGGACCGGCGGCCACTGCAGCGACATTAAATGGGGCTTGAGGACAGGACTACAAAGTGATGGGTGTAATAAATGAATCATAGATCAGTATGATGTCATCCTCACCTTCCCGAGCCAGCCCAGTCTATATAGGGAGCTCTCGCATGGGAAAAGAGGTCAAAGACTTCAAAAAAAAGAACGAACTAATGAAAGAAGCATTGTAACCGCTCCATATTTCCTCAACAAAGATCCAAAGAGATTTAGGGGTCGTTACCCACACTAGGGGCCTGAACCTGGGTACATCGCTGTTGTTTTTGATCTGTTGATCCCCGGGATCCCTCGTGCGAGAGTCATTAGGGTTTCCAACCGTGAAGACACCCTCTACCGAACCTTGTCCTCCATCCTTGGAGGACACCCTGTCCGCTGATAGGGTCCTGTTTGGCGAAATACGCCGACAGGGGCGCGCCAAGTAGGGGGCTAGTGGTTGGCTCACCCAGCCATCTCTCTGGCAGATCCCGGTCTTCTGTTTGGAAGGACCGCACATCTGGTGATGGCGAGTTCCCACTCACAGCGAAAAGAGGCGGCGGAGGCTAGTAGCGCCTAGAACATGTCCCGGCGCTCCCGCCGGATGAGGGATCGTCTCACGGCGCCCCTGTAGGAAGGAGGTGGTGCCCCCTAGCGACGGCGGAACATCTGGTTTGGCGACGGTTGGCCATGGAGGCGGTCACCCCGCCCCGTAACTCGATGCATCCGCCTCTCTGACCACCCTCTGTGGAACTCGCAGAGACACCCAGCCACGCCAGGGCTTCGAGACATTGCTGCCTTGTGGATGCGCCCACTCAGGTGGGGATGCCCGACCGGTCAGGTACCATCAGAACTCCTCGATCAATGGTGCGTGCTGACCGCACCCAAGCTTCCAGCCACCCGAGCGGGAAGCGCTCTGGCCAAGAGGGCCAGAGTAAAGGAAAGGGCATACAAGATGAGGGTTCCGACTCCGCGGGGAACTGCGAGGACCTGAGGGTTCATCTGGAGGAGTATCGCCAGTAGCGCGACGATGATTTGCGTAATCACTTGGGCCACTGCACAAGGCTCGGGGGCAAGGCCGCGCCATGCGGATGGCTCACTGAGATGAAGGCCCTCCCGTGACTCTCACCTGAAGCAAGGAGGAGGTCCACTCGATTCTTTGGGGAGTCGAGGTTCAGACTCCCAAGACCTGTCTCCCGGCCGGGGTTCTGTGGACTGCTGACTTCATGGCATTAGGTGCTAGGGCTTCCCCGGGCCACGCCAGTGGTGTGGCCCAAAGGTTTTGCCCCAAGATCCATTGAAAAGTGCACGACGGCACCACCAACCCTAAGAGTTCTTGCAGATCTACACCACTAAGTCAGTGTCGGGCGGGTCCGAAGGCCATGGCCAACTACTTCCCAACAGCCTTGATGGGGTCCGCCGGCCCTCACAGTTGAACCTCCCACGAGGATCAGTACACTCGTGGGAGGAGTTGTGCGGCCTTTTCGTCACTAATTTTCAGGGTTTACACAACCCAAGCATGGAGGACGATCTCCATGCCCTCGAGTAGGAAAGAGGGGAATCGCTATGCCGACTTCATCCGACGCTTTTAGTCATTGTCACAACATGATCCCTGTGATTTTGAGCGATACGGTCGTCATCGCCTTTCGGAGAGGCGTTCGAGACCACAAGATGCGGGAGAAGATGGCCACCCACAACATCGCCATCACCTCCAAGCTCTTCTCCCTGGCGCACAAGTGCGCGCGGGTAGCGGAGGCTCGAGGCCGGTGTCTGGCCCCGCGCGCGGACGTGATGGAGACGAAGCCGGGACCTTGAGGGGTCCTTGCCCTACGAGCAAGAAGGCGAGGAGGCATGAGGCGGTTGAGACCAGGTGGGACCTGACCACTGAGCACGAGCGTATGGATACCCGACCGCGAGGGCGTGATCGCTGCGATCGCCGATTTATCGCTCGCGTGGTCGAGGAATGACCGCGCGAGGAGAAGGAGGGCAAGCTGCTCCGCCCTGATCCACAGTCCAACACCCACGACCTGCCACTACGGGTTGTGAGTAAGATGGTGGCAGCGGCGGCAGGAAGCGCCGCTTCGCCACGACGCACTCAAGATTTAACACCACTCACTGCCTTCCAAAGAAAGTGCACTCAAACCGGCATACATTCATGGTGGCTTGTCCACCTACCTCCAACACGACGCATAAACGCTTGAGGAGGGAGGTCTACGCCACGGCACCGAGGCTCGAGGTGGACTCTGGATGTCAAGTGGTTGGAGGAGCCGATCACTTTCGGTCGGCCGACCACCCCGAGAGCACTGCTTACCTAGGTCACCTCCCCGGATTGTGGTTTTGCCCACGATCCGAATGTGAAGCTTAAGGCGCTTAGTGGATGGAGGAGCTCCATAAACCTCCCTGCCCTCCAAGGCATTTGGGCGCCTCAGATATCACTACAGAGGCTGCCCCGGCCTTGCCCTTCTGACTGTAATCACCTCGGCCGCTCTTGCCTCTCTGCAGAAGCGGCCTCCGTCACCTTCGGGAGGAAAGCAACTCTCAGCACGAGATGGTGGACTTCAAGTCGCCGATTGACCTCCCGTCGAGCATACCTTGGCGGTCGGCGTTGGCGCAAGTTCATGGCGCACCCACTATGCCTACATGGTGGTGAAGATACCAGGGCTTGGTGGCCCCATCGTCATCCAGGTGGATAGGCCAGAAGCCTTGCGCTGCCACAAGCACGCATTGGACTTGGCCGACGCCACCTGTGCAAGGCCGGCTGATGCCGTCTATCCGGGAGCCCCTCTAGCGAAGATCCGTGCCTCGCCCAGCTCGGCCAATGAGGTAAAGGTGGTCTCACGAGCTGGCGAGCTCGGGAAGACAAACAACATTGGTGCCGACCTCGGCGTCAAATAGGAAAACGCGCTCGTCACCTTCCTCGGTCTAACTCCGGCGTGTTCACACATCAACCGTCCGATATGTATGGCGGCCCCCCAGGAGGTGATCGAGCACCGATTAACAGGCAGCTCTCCGGAGTGCTTGCTGGTCCGCCAAAAGGTCCGGAGACAGGCACCAGAGCGCAAGATGCCATTCGGGAGGAGGTAGAAAAGCTGCGCTTGTGAGGATTGTTAGGAAAGTCTCTCCCCCCAGTGGCTTGCCAACCTCGTGCCTTGTCAAGAAATCCAACGAAGTAGCGGATGTGTGTCGACTTCACAGAGCCTCAACAAGGCCTGCAGAAGATCCTTATTTCTCACCGCTGTCGATCTCATCGCCGACTCGGCGGCAGGATGCGAGTTCTTGTGGCTTACGGGCGTGTACTGGTACCGCTTGATTAGTTATGGCGGTGGAAGACGAAGAAAACGCTTTTGTAACCCCAATGGGTGTTTATTGCTATATTAGAATGGCTTTTGGGTTAAAAAATGCTGGTTCTACTTATCAACGTGCCATGCATATTTCTTTCCGTCCACAGTGTGGGTGAAATCTTGAGGTGTACGTCGATGACTTGGTTGTGAAAGTTAAGAAGAGTGAAGAACTGATCGAAGACCTGGAGGAAACCTTCGCCAACCTCTGGAAGAATTGCTTAATGCTCAACCCTAAGAAATGTGTGTTCGGCGTGCCCTCTCAAAAGCTGTTAGGATTCCTCGTGTCCAGTCGGGGTATTGAAGCCAATCCTGACAAGATAGTGGCCATCGAGCACATAAAGCCGCCATCCGCCCAAGGTTGTTCAAGGTCTCGTACTTTGGCAGTCCCTCGGCGATTTATCACCAGATTGGGAGAAAGAAGCCTGCCCTTATTCAAGCTGCTGAAGAAGACCAACCACTTCGAGTGGACTGAAGAGGCTCAACGAGTGTTTGAAGACTTGAAGCAGTACCTCTCCGCCTTGATCAAGATCGCGCCCCAAGCCTGGCGAACAATTGCTCCTGTACATCACCGCTACCCCTGCGGTGGTTAGCGTCTTACCGTGGCGGAGAGGGAGGGTGTCCAGAAGCCGGTCTACTATGTCGACAGGTGCTACACGAGGCGAGATCGGGTACCCGCAAGCCTGAAGATCTCAGACACTATCTGGTGGCATCCGTGAAGTCGCGAACTACTTCTAGGGGCGAGATCACGGTGGTCATCGCTTACCCTCGCGAGATCCTTCTGGCAAGGCGGAAGTCAAGGTCACATCGCCAAGTGGCTCGTGGAGCTAGGAGAATTCTGTCTCAAATTTGTACCTGCACCACCATCAAAAGCGGTGGCGCGAGTTTGTTCTTAGAATGGACTCCGCCGCCTCTGGTGAAGAGATACCCGCTTTCCCCACGGACCTTATTCTTCGATGGCTCCTTCAGGCTCAAAGGCACGGGGGCTGGAGTTGTCCTGGTCTCCCTGACCGGCAACATCCTCCAGTATGTGGTCGCCTTGGACTTCAAGGCCACCAACAACACCGCCGAATATGAGGGCCTGCTAGCAAGGCTGCGCATCGCCTCGGCATTAGGCATCCGGTGCCTCCAAGTCAAAGGCGACTGCCTGCTGGTTATCAATCAGGCGCGTAAGTAATATCAATGTTCTGACCTCACCATGGCCGCGTACTTGGCGGAGGTTAGAAAGATGAAACGGCACTTCGAAGGACTAGGATATATCCATATCCCACGGTGCGACAACCATATGGCGGACAGGCTTTCACAGCTCGCGTCCTCAAGAACCTTTGTCCCGGTCGGGGTCTTTGAAGAAAGACTATCGCGACCGTCCGTCATGCCCTGTTCAAGGTGGGGGACGGCGGTGCAACCGCCACCCTCCGACTTAGGTGGGGAGGCGGCGTGGTCGTCATGACCTCCGGTTCGAGGAGGGAAGAAGCGTGCGTTCGCCTTAGCCCCAGTCCGGGAGGAAGGCGGCGGTGTCACCGGTGCGGCACCCGTGAAAAGCAATGGCGGGTACCCACGATCACCATATGATCGCCACACTTGGCAGGAAGAGCGGTGGATGGATCCTAT